>OY660870.1:9845000-10446785 GCA_962446985.1 Xyrichtys novacula
GTGGGAATGCATACAGTATGTGATACATGTGTCCGTGTTTGTATATGTACTCGTCTACATGTGTGGCATGTCGGTGTCTGATGCAAAGAGATTTATTTTTCATTGTGGATGTGCCTCTTTGTGTGTGTGTGTGTGTACTGTACACACAGCCGTGCTCAAATAGCTCCTGAGGGCCCTCGCGATCACAGACTGCCAAAAGGAAAAGGATTTCCGAGAGGTTTCCTTCTCGCTATTTAAAGTGGGAGCCCTGTGGGACATGTTTGGCATTCTCATCCACTCACTGAAGATGGCCTGTGATCTGAAGCCACTAACAGGCTCGGCATGCTCCGTCTCTGTCTCTCGCTCTTTCTCTCTCTCTTTCTCTTTCCCTCTGGCTCTCTGAAGTGATTACCCTGCTTGTGATTCCACTGACACCCACATGTCCCCCGGAGACGTGCCTTCACTAGTTTGTTTAATCTGCCTCCTCGTACAGTAGGTAACGCAGCCATAATTGAGGTATGGATAGAGCTGTGGGAACAGATGAAACCAATAGCAGTTTTTATGAAAACCTGTCTGCGCTACAAGTGGCTTCGGATGACAGCAGTTGCTAAATTAGCGTAGGAAATGTTATCATTGAATAGTCTTTAACAGCAATCTGTCACTTCTTTGTACCCTAATGTGTCCCCAGTCAATACGTGATGACGTCTGTGCTGAAAAGATCACAAATATCTATGTTCTAACAAGGATCTCTGACATGTTGCTGGAAAAGTTGTGGATCCAGGCATTTATGTACAACTTTTCTCAGCTTACACCCAGGCTGGAGATAATGAGTTATCTGAGATTAGAAAACCATTAATGGGGCCTCGCAGTCAAGCAGATATTTGATCTCAACAACATATGACTTCCAAAAGTTGCCGCTGATACCTGAGACAGATTCTGCTTTACACTGTGTTTGAATTTTTTGATATGAAAACAGAAAGTGGAACTGTGAAAATGCAAGCATCAGATACTCTATCTCCCCCCGGTTAGCGTCTCGCCTCTGTCTGTAACAGGCTTGAACCGCTCTGTTCAGAAACAGGCCGAGTGTCAATCAAAGCCTAAATCAGCTTTGAGATGAAGCACCAGCAAAGAGGAAAGAAGAGGAACAAAAAACCATCCATACAACTGAACTTGAATTAATTAAATATAGTGTATCAGACTTACGCTGTGAGATTGCATCTGTCCTCAGATGTGTAAAAAATAAAACATTCTCAGATATCTTTTTAAAGCCTATTATTGTAAGATAGCAGTAATTAAATTGACAGTGTTATTAATTGGGTTGAAGATAAGTTGCATTGAGTCGAGGACAACTTAAACTCAATTAAAGATATCTCCCAGTCAATTAAAGATATTCAAATGCCATGTCCCGCAGTATGCAATCAGCCTCTTTCTGCAGCAATAATATCAGTTCGCTTCTGCCCCTGTTTTACAAAGACTTAGTTGTACTTCTAAAGTTTTCTTTTTATCACTCAAAGCCTGATTTTTTAAAATAGATGTCGTCCATGTCACACTTTGGTGATGTGTATAGTTTCTTTAATGTGGTATAATGATAGTATTTAATCCTTATCCAGTGTTTGGAATAGAAATGAAGATTAGGCACTTCTGACATCAGAAAGTAAGGCTTTTAAAGGGGTAGATCCAAATTTGGGGATGAGTGAGGGTAAGTTAATGCATCAGAAACAGCTCAGCCTAGAAATACTGTGGATGAACGTAGAATTGAGCAGCATGACAGCTTTTCAGACAGAAATGAATGCAATAAATGGAAGAGGCTATTGATTATTTTTGCTGTCAGGGGGATTATTTCAGTGACTGTAACATCGCTCCAGGCAATGGCCTTACTGGTACAAGTCTTGGTGAGTTTTGTTTTAAGGGCACTGTGGATGGAGGGACATTTATTACAGTAACCAAAGCCTTGTCTATTTAAAGTCCCACTCTGATCTTTTTTTTTTTTCACTACTTAAAGTGTTGTCAGTGGTCTTTAAATTGTGATCATGAAGTTTTTAGCCAAAATCATGTTCCTTGTGTTATTTTCAAGGGCCTTTCTTCTGCAGAGCTCCCTTAGCTCATTGGCAGTTCACCTATAAGTCCCAGTGTAGCAGAAGAAGCAGTTAACAGAAATATTCAACTCTCGGACACTAATGTCTTTGGGGACATGATGAAAGTTAATATCATAATTCGCTTTCTTACGAACATTGCAATCGGCTAACGCACACACTTGTTCCGTGATTGTCCTCTCTACTTCGCTGAGTCTGACCTGCATAGTGGGGTTTAGGGGGCTGAGCTTGGATTTGCTACATAGGAAATCCCACTGTGTCTGAGCCTGCAGTTTGGGTCTACCAGAGATTTACTGCGATTTGAATGCAGAAATAATGCCATTTCTCACTTGGTTTCTCATGATAAATGCCATATTGACATGTAGACAACAACAAAAACATGATCAGTAATTTTAAAGTGAGGTTATATGACTTACTTGTCACCAGTTAGTATAGGAGCCGATTGGATGACTGTCATCTTAGCCTCTTTACTGAGAATCGGCCAACAGAAACAATTTTGCCAGATGGGGCAACTCTGCCACATATTCAGTTGATTTAGACATTCCTGAGGAATCACTCACCTCAGTTTATGTGAGCGCTTTACCCAGAACATGCATGGCCATGCTCTTCCACATGCAGCGAATCAGCTAACAGGGTCTTTCATACAAGTCACTGATATGTTGTGAATGTTGACATTTTTTGCATCTCAGTTTTGCGTGACGTGAAGCACCAAAGGTCTATGGTCACCTGCTCAGTTTCCTCTTTTAGCTGCTAACACACTGGATTCTCATGAGGTACACTTCATGTGGACCATAGGTTGTGTCATTATTATCATTAACTTCCAGCTGTTCTGATTCTGAATGTTCAAGAAAATCGGTAACAACGGTGTTCAGTACAATGGGGGGACTGAAGTTTTATGCAGCATCATCTGACACAGAATATGCCAAACTTACTGCTGTGACCAAATCTCGCACACAATAGCCAACAGTTTTCTGGGTCCATGGGCACCAGCTTAGTTTGCACACTAGTACCATTGGGTCACATTTACCTCTCTGAGTTTTATAGAAGTTTCTCCACTTTTTCCTTTTCCTTTGTAAACTCTGGTTCATAAAGATGTCTATGTGTCTTCTTGAAGCTTACTGATCAGTGCGCTGTATGTGAAAGAGCACTTTTAAGTCTTGTGTCAGCAAATATTGCAAAAAATAAAAAATATACACACTTTCGCCAAGATGAGCGCTTAGAGTCTCTAAAAGTTTGTGAAATGATGCGGTACATTCAGCCCAAAATGGAGTAAGATATTTAACATAATTTTCATGAATAGTGACCACATGTACACAAAGATGTTTTTGTCCTTGTTGCTGTTGATCCTGCTGGTTCTAAGACTCACCAGTGTCCTAAAGGGTTGTGACAGATCCACAGCACACTGTAGAAGGATTCTTATCAGGTCTGGCTGTTTACTATCATCAGCTTCCCTTCAAGGAGCAGCAAACAAAGTCGCTCAGTGCTCTTACATAACGGTTTACATCTTCTGATAGTTAATTTCCCTCCTCTGTGTTTTTGGTGGTTTCCTGAGGAGTATCTCATTTTTAATATCTGTAGAAATAAGATGATGGTGTCTTCTGTCTCCCCTCCTCTCCCTTTCCACAGGGCGCTGTGCCAGCTGTGGAGAGAACGTAGTGGGTGAAGGCACCGGCTGCACTGCCATGGACCAGGTCTTCCATGTCGACTGCTTCGTCTGCATGACCTGCAGCACCAAGCTGCGTGGCAAGCCCTTCTTTGCTGTGGAGAAGAAGGCATACTGTGAGCCATGCTATATTGTGAGTAACTTTTTTTTCTGCATCAAATCATCCTGCTTCATTCCCTCATCTTGGCTCACTTTGGTTAATTATGTTCCTATGTTTCATAAGTGCACATTATGATATCAGGAGTGGGTACACTGGCTGCCCTGTGCCAAGAATGTTCATATATTTCCCCTTCAGGCACCCACATTTAATTTCGACAAGCTTCTGTGTGCTGCCACTTCTCACCAAACACAGTTTTCTTTTTGGTTTTTGGTTTTGGTCACTAAAAGACAATGTCTCATGTCTGAAGAGTGATTTTTTGGAAATACATAGGCATAAGTAGCCTACATACACCTATCCAAGGCATTTTATCAAGGTGTTAAGCAGTGACTGAATGAAGTCATAAAAAGTGTGCTTAGTGCTCCTCCCACTGCACAAGAGTGATGTCAAAAAACCTTTTCAATGTGTGCCGACACCTTGTACATTAACATTATGCCCCTTCCACTAACCAAGACACACACTTACCCACATTAATAAGATGAAATACGTCCTTGTGTCAGAGCAGTTTACAGCTGATTAGCTTCTGAGATGGTCTGAAGTAGACACTCATGATTATGAAAAGACAAGTTGCTCTGTTAGTATTTGGTCATTTTCCCCTCAGCTTCTCCTCTACTCTGCTAATTTGTTCCATAAGAGCTGCATTTTACAGAGCTGTCAATCAAGGCGTTTGACCCTTTTTATAGCGTCACATAACTACTGAAATAAAAGCTTCTCAGAGAAGGGAACATTTGGAAATACGTCAGCATAATAAGAACAAATTATAAAGGCGTGAATAATGTGAGAAAAAAATCTTTGACATATGTTTCATCGTATAATCTGACTCACTGTACATGGAAGGGGCTGGCTTTATGACCTACACCAGATACACAAGTGTAAAATTTCGCCCAATTTGTGTTTTTGTATCTTCTCTTATTATGTGGTATCATACGATATTGTATTGCAGCGTATGGTATGTCATCCTTTTGCACCTTGAACTCTCTTCTAAACCTATGTTTGTCCTGATATCAGCCTGAATCTGCAGGATGTGTTCATTAACAGCTTGTATTTAAGCTATTTAAAATTGTTTGTGGGATTATTCTCTGATATCTGGAATACATTCCTTTTTTTCCAGAGTTATAGAAGATAGAAAAGTGTCTCTATGTATGTTGATGAACAAGATGACTGTAAATTTTTTAACTTACATGTGATTAAGTTAACTGTTAACCATCTGGAATTACAGCTGATAAGGAGGCTGGTATGGTTTTTGTGTATTTGAGTGAAAATCGGTGTCAAAGATCTCATAAGAAACACAGTCGTCTTGTTGAGTACATAACTCTGTTTCCTCATTTTTAACTTTATTTTTGAATCATTATTCTGATCAGGTGTTGACCAGACTGAAGTAATAACCGATTCGGAGGAAAACCTCAGACTCAGTTATTTTGAATTACTTTTTTTCATCCGCTCTTACAGAACTTTGACCGGTATTCCTGTCAACTTGTTGCGTAAAACACATGAAAGTATTTCCTTGCACAATATTGGTCCGGAAAAAAAACAACATCTGCATCTTGCAAGAGCATACGGAAATCATTTTGCAGAAGTATTTCCCTCATTCAGTTTCATGACAGAATGGTAAAACGTGTCCTCAGCCCATCACTGGATATGACGAGGTTGAAGTTTCACTTGGTCAGCAATATCATGGGTAAGTTTGTAGGTCATTCATGGACCGAGATAGGAAGTAGCTATTCGATGAAAGAGACGTAAAAGTGGAAATTTGTGGTAATTTCATGTAACTGTCGCCCCTTCTGAAATGAGGAAGTGACTTCAGATCATTGGATTCAGTTTGTGTTTGATTTAAACCTGAGACGCTCCAAATGAAACCAATGAAATAAATATATGTAGATCTCACCATCAGAGGAGAAATGTTTCAACGCAGTAAAAGCTCTTTACATAGATAAGATCATAATCTTTACATCTTAAGAAGTAATAAAAATTCTTCTGGGCCTTTGGGGCTAACTGAGCTACATGCCACAGATTACCTCAGCTGATGTTTGAGACATTTTTGGTCTGGGTAGAAGACTAAAATTTTGAAAAAGTAAAACAAGAGCTCATTGACTACTGCAAACTGCTTCTCATCATAGTGTTAGGATAGACTGCTAAATCCCCATTTATTACAACACACCTGTGCCTCACACTCATGGGGATTAAGCGACATTGTGGGTAATGAAAGCATCAGTTTGGCTATGAAGAATGATGGGGCTTTCTGCTGAGTGCACTTGTTTGAAGTCATGTCTGCAGCCAAATGAAGCCCTCTTCATATAGGTGGAGGGATCAGATACAGTTATGAGCTTTCAGACGAACCCCATCACCTCCAACTCAACAGGAACCCAATGTAACCATGGTAACATGTCATAAAAATAAAAAGCAGCTTACAGCAGTAACTGTCTGGTATAGTTAGAAAAATTACTCATCAATATAAGACGAACTTCCTTCTTCCTTTTTTGTAGAAATCACATTTATAATCAGATCTTTATGATCTGCAGTATTTTTTCAGTCCTTGTCAAACACTTCATAAACTAATAAAAGTGAGTGAAGTTTTTAGACCAGAAATAATAGATCATGTACATAAACTGTCAGGTATTTGAATCTATATGATTATACTGTTTTTGATGTGGTCAAAGTATTGTTTTTGTTTGGGAGTCACAGTTAAGAGCTTTGATTTATAGAGTATAAATCTGCTGCAAATTAAAAGCCCCTTTTTATTCATTGCTTCTGTGCTTTCCTCATGGACAGCAGTTTGATCTGCATCCTTGTTATTTTGGTTTGTCTTTTGGATAAATATTTTACAATATTTGATTGTATGTTAAATTCTTTTTGTCAAGTACTTTGTGGCCTATGTTGTGGAAGGATTTTTTAAAATAATATCCGACTTAATTTATTTACTTCATTTACTAACTCTGCTTTCTTTACTTATCTATTCTACTTACTTCAATTACTCCAACTACTTTACTTACTTTTGCTTACTTAACTCTAATTGCAAACTCTACTTACTGTACTGCCATTACTTACTCAACATTTTTTACTTTTCTTACCGTACTTTTTTTACTTTAATAATTTAGTTGAGCTACTCCTCTAACTCTTCCTTCTTGTCTTATTCAACTTAACTAACTCTTACTACTCAAATGACATTACTTACCCCATTTTTCTTACGAACTGTACTTTTTTCTTCCATTCTGTACTTTGTGTACTTAGTCTAACTACATAACTTCCTCTCCCTACTTATTTACTTTCTCTTACTATACTTACTCTGACAACTGTATTTTCTCCACATTATCATTAACTCTACTTAAGTTTCTGAACTTTTGGTCGTACTTAAGGTACTTGTTTTGCCTAGTCTTAGTCCTTTGATTTCTCCTCTCACTTACTTTACTCGCCTAACTGACTTTACTTACACCAAATACTTTGCTCACTTAACTTATTCTGCTTTCTTTACTTATATGGCATATTATACTTACTGTACTGACTTTATATACTCCAACTTACTTCACCAACTTTGCTGAGTTTATTTAGTCTACCCCTCTTACTGTACAGACTATACTTCTCTATTTACTCCTCCTACTTTTCCTATTTTACTGACTGACTGACTTTCAGCCAACAGTCAGCATCTGTTTTGAGGGGTCCAGCAACCCACTCCCACTCTGCAGTCAGAGGTTTAGGAAAGGGGTGGGTTTGAATCATTTCCTGCTATTTAAGTAGGACATGGGCTTTATGAATATCAAGATCTACAGTGTGTTGTTATAGATATATATCATGAATTACACAGACGGAGATACTGCACTAGTTTTTACAATAAAGTTTCTGCACTCAAAATACTGCTTAAAAACATTAGAAGTATTTAATCTTATTGCACATTATCAAACAATTCTTGCACAATCATTGTCTGCTGATGTTGAGCTACATGTGTTACACACTGTGTTGAGTATATTGCAAACTACGGCATACATAAAAAACACTGTACTGTACTCTGGATACAATATTTAAAACTATATAGAAAGAAAGCTCTGTCAGGCTCATATTAACCAGTGCTGTGAGCTGACTCATATCTATTATTCTCCATTCTTGTGAAAAGTGAGGAAATCAAAAACTGAAGCACTTATCTTTCACATATCAATTCCTGCATCTTGTGGACTGTGATGTATTTGTCTTTTCACTAAAGACATCAATATACCATCCAAACTGGAGAGGTGGTGTTTTCAATATATCCCAAGGACATTGATAAGTCCTTTCAAACAGAGCATATAAGCATGTGTAAACCTCTATGTTTTTCATAATTTTCCTCCACTTGAATTGCAGGAAATGTCTTAATATGCTCTTTACCAGTAAAGTCTGCAAGCAGAACTACATTAGGTTTAAACTAGTGGCAGGCCATCTCCTAAATCACCCCTTTTCAGAGGCACTCACTCTGATTGTAGTTGTCTCGTCTGGAAGTTCTCCAACTCTGATACATGCGCTAAAGAGAGACGGGATAATTTAAGAACTTTATTTATGCATTTCATCAGCATAAATGTTCTTCTGGCACAAGATCAAAAGGATGGGGGAAATCTGAATTTCTTAATGAAAGTAATTTCTTCTTCTTTTATTCCCATCCTCAGGGTCACACGCCTCTGTACAACTAGAGAATGAACGTGAGAGTTGAGTCTCTGAAGAGAAATGTCATCTCCCAGAGAGAAAGAGAGGAAAACTTCAAGTTAGCCTCCAAGTCACTCAGTCTAGGAATCACTAAGAGCAAATGAACATAAATCATGCAGTGGGATTATTATTATTATTATTATTATTTTTACTTAAGATTAATATATGGTTCTCCCAGCATGTCATATTATACTTAAAGCTCATTAAAGGTTAAATAATGCTGTGTTAACTCATCAAAGGAACCCTCTGGCAGTAATAATTGTCGGGGCTGAACTTGATTTAGTTAACAAAACATTATAATGAGGCTAAAAGATACAAGAAAATAAAGGAACAGGGTTTGCTTTTTGGCAGATCAGAGGATTGATACCAAGCTTGTGTTAGTCTACCAGATAACGAGCTAAGACCTGCAGCTGGTTGTATTCACTTAGCTTAAAGACCAGAAAAAAGAATGTGCTGGTTATAACTAACCCAGCTTTGGCCACAGTTTCACAGGGATGGGTTTGACAAATCATTCATATCAATCATTGTAGTCCTGAAATGCTGGTCATATGTTGCGTTTACGCTCAAATGCCACTGTAGGTTATGGTAGGTTATGTATTATTATGTTAACTGTTCTAAAGGAAAAATAAAACAAAAAAATCTACGCAGGATCTCTGTTTATCAATAGATAGATTTGCTTTTATTCCACATTTCCCTTGGCAACCTAAAAGAGGTGGTAGTCTGGGTGTGGTAAGGCCCCTTTGATAAGTAGTGATATCTGGCCTTGTAAAATTCATCCATGCTTTCTCCGAATAACTACAATCTCCTAACACCGATTTTGGCGAAAACCACTTCCGTAATGTCCAGACAAAGCCAATCTTCTACGTCATCTGCACCAACTTCCAGCCAATGATATAGCGTGATGTCATCAATAGGCGCCAGGCCAAGAGCTGATCTGGCAGCCCGAACACATCTGGTACCTACACCACAACCTCGTCAATAACCAGGGTTGTAGCTCTGGTTAATGGTCAGTGCTCTACTACCTGGATGTAAAAAACACAGATGACATGATGGTATCTTATGTACCTCAGTCATTATTTTGATCTAGAAAAATGAGATAAAGTTGTATGGAGGCTCTGTCTTGTTGAACCACTCATCCACACAATTCGTGGCGTCTTTCTATTCCAGCAGGAACTGTAGCTGAACAAGATGGCAGGCAAACACACGTCAACGCAACACTGGAACAGTTTCATCAATAAATACCCCGAATTATCCTCTTCATCTGCTTTGTACCAGTGCAATTAATGCTTGAGTCAGAGTTCAAGTCTGGGTCATCACTGCTTAAGTCCAAGTTGAGTCACGGGTCATGAAAATCAGGACTCGAGATGGGACTTGGACTTGACTCAAGCACAGACTTAAATCCTGGGGTATAAAGACTGGATTAGACTTGAGGTTTGGTTACATGACTACAGCACTGCCAACTGTTAGTGGGGTGTCTCATTGTTGTGACTTTTAGCAGGTTCGTTACTCTAAAAATAACAGAAGAACTTTATTCTGGTGATTGAATTCAGCTGAACAATAAATCCATGTGAGTTTTCTCAAACCAAAGAAACACCTTTAGTCTCGAGATCTGAGTGTTATCTTTCTGGAAACTCATTTTATGTTTCCACCCCATACGTTTTGTCCTCCGAGTGTGAAATAGATTTTTATTACACCCTGTGGCAGTGTATTACATTAGATGTAGAATACCTTACAGGTACACCAGGTGCCTGGGGAAACTCACAGTGTGCACAATCTGTGTAACAGTATGCAAAAATCCATTAATCCCTTTTGCCAGGAATTGCAGGAATACATTTTGCACGCCACGCTGATTGCCATCCAATAAAGTTTTCTTCCATGTATCAAAGTAGGCGATCAGCAGCCCTCTTATCTGTCTCTTTACATATTCTGTGGAACAATGCTGCATATTTGCATTGGTAACATCTATCTCTTCCGCTGGCTGATTTGCCTTATTCAGGCTGTTTGTCTAGATCTCATTAATTCCTTTTAGTAATGTGCAGAAGCTCACCCACAGCTGTTATCCTCACCTGTCCACTTCCTGATTTTACAACCCGCTTATCTCTCCGTCTAACCAACCTCAGTCACACCGCTGGCCCACAAATTGCAGCATAGCAATCAGCCTTTGTCTTCGGCATTTCACTGGCTTCCCTCCTCACACGACTAATCGCCGACTATTTGAATACACAATCGTGTCGATAAACTCCACAGACGCACAATTCAAGTCTCACTTTGCATGGAGTGCCTGTTAGTGTGACAACACTGGATTGCTATTGTTTTTGTTCTTGTTCTCACAGCCGGAGGTTTCCCACAGCTTCATGTTTACACACATGATGAGACTTTAAGTGTGAGCACATTTGCAAACACCTCCCAGCAGGCTGTCCATCACGGTTACACAGGAACAGCCACAAAGTGTTTTCCAAGAATGCTCCAGTGTGAAACCTTTACTGCTGACAGTATGTTTTCAGAAAACTCAGAGAAATCACAGAGCGTGTAGAAATTCCCCAAACAAGAGAAACGAGCGATCAGACTCGCGTATTTTCCACTGCAGCCAGTCCCTACAAGTTTGACATCTGATCATGTAACCAGAGCTATGATGAGACTCGACCCAAAACATGATGACTTGAGTCCATTTATTCAGACTTGACCTTCAAGAACACTCACAGATTCACAGCTTGTTTTTTCTTTATTCTGATAATTGTGTCAGTTATCTTATTAAAAAGAGCATTCAAGAGCAGAAGCAGAAGTTCTTACACAAGAGGAGCAGTTATTGACGATGACTTCTTCGGTATAGAAGTGGAAAAAGTCAAACCTTTCATGTGCCACAATAAAATGAAGACATAGTACAGTATATTCAAAAATAAAATTAAGAAGTCAAGTCAAGTTTATTTATAAAGCACCTTTAAGAGTACAGCAGTCGATCAAAGTGCTGTACATAGGATAAATAAAAGAAGTAAATAAATAGATGACAATAAAACAATAAAATTAAAGACAGTGGAATAGAATATAGAAAGTAAAAGAATAAAAGCTACAGTGCCTATGATTCGTGTGTGCTAGGGAGGTGGGTCTTTAGGGACGATTTAAAAGTCTCAAGGGTCTGTGAGGTTCCAGTATGGCCAGGTAGACTGTTCCAGAGTCAAGGGGCAGCCGCTATAAAAGCCCTGTCACCTCTAGACTTAAGTCTGGTTTTGGGGACGCTCAACAGCAACTGGTCAGAGGACCTGAAGGCTCTGGCTGGGGAGTGGCGATGCAGGAGCTCTGATGGGTATAGAGAGGCAAGACCTTTGAGGGCTTTTCAAACAATCAAAAGAATTTACACACTACGCTACAGAAAAATCATGATCATGATCAGACATGATCACAGAAAAAAAAAAAAAAAAACGTAATATGGTCATCTTTAAGCGCCCGGCCTGTTTCTTTTTCCTTTATGTATTCCAATTTTATTGATAAAAACACAATGTTCTAAACAAGAAGACCCATCAGCATTAACTGATCTATAGACTTTAACTTCTTATTCAAACACAGACACACACATACACACACACACGCACATACATGCGTGCACACACACACACACACACACACACACACACACACACACACACACACACACACACAAACGTCTTTAAAATTGCTGGCTCTGGTGCTACACTTCTCCACTTTCCTCTCACTTCAGCCTCTGTTACTTCCTCCAAGGGGGGATTAGAGGCTTTCCCCCCTCCATTACACCTCTGCTAACATGGATTTCATGTGATTTCACATTTGAGGCAAGATCCTCATCTGAACTCTGCTCAAGTAAATAAGTAGCTGGACTAAATTCTCTGGAATTTCACTTGACAAATCACTGTGGGGCATGATGCCACAGTCTTCCTGTTCTTCCAGTCGGTCCTTCATGACATGAAGAGTTTCATATAACATACACAAGGCCTGAACTGGTTATCCAGTCACACAGAGGCTTTTACACAAAGTGGAGAAGAGGCGTCTTCACACAATACAAAGACAACAGAGCGCAGCGCATGTTTTCCAATCATGTGTTGGTGGGATTTAATTGCACTTAGTCTCTAGCCAGTCAATAAAATGTGTCATGTAATAGAGCATTACTGTTGATCTCATTGATATCAGCCCACTTATTTTAAAGCCAAATCAGAGTATTATTATTTTTTTTATTATTCAGATATTGCTAATGGAAAATAAACATTTCCACTGCTGCTGTTATTGTGTTGGTGGCTTTCGTGCTTCAGCTCAAGTTACGGGAAAATGCAACATGTTCTTTTGTCTCATATCAAGAGCTACTATGGCAGTAGTTGACTATTTTGATTCACCATACATTAGTTTTTAATGTTCAGACAACCTCACTGAATCAGTGTGTTTTGGCAGCCATGTTTACTGACCCCCTAGAGAGGTCAAGCTTCAGTGTTCTTGGTTATTGGCATTAAAGAGCTTGTGAGTCTTGTTGAAATGATTCTCTCAGAAATGAAAAAGTAATTTTCTGTCTTCTTTCAGTTTAACCACACGAGTCTACTAGTTAACAGAGCTGACTCTTCAGAGACTCTCCTCGATCTGATAGCTCGGCTGGTCTTTGAAGAAGTTCAGCTGTGGGACTCGGTGTCACTGAGGTTAATTGCTTACACAGAGTACCATGACGACTGTTCTTAAGTCCACTCTGTGTCATCTGAATCTGCTGTGTTATTGGTTCAAATGCAAATTTCAGCAGGCAGGTTTGAGCCCAGGTAATTTACTTTATAAAAGGCTCCTTCGGTGCCCTTTGCTTCAGGCTCTGTGATAGTAAGCAGATCCATTCAGTCCCTAAAACCGACACCCGTGAATGGTTAAAAAGAGTTTCAGACAATGCTCAGCTCCTTGTTTAAGGCTGAATCACATCCCCACTTTACTGTTTATACCAGCACTTCTCATGAATATAGATCATTCAAAGTGCAGCCAGTTTCAGTGTACTGTAATGAGACTGATGTTAGTAACATAAGGTCAGGCCAGGAGCACAGCTTCACATTGAAAGAGCAGTAATAAAGAGATAGGGATTTGCCCACACAAAAACCTTAATCTATTTCTGCCTCTTTTGACAGTATTTCAGGGACCACCAAGGTCAGGGACGCACGGTTGCTTGAATGTAATTACGTTCATTATCTGCTGTTGTACTATGGCTCTGTTATTTAAGATAAATGGGCTGTGGTCTCATTGGCTTCACTCTCCCGAAGATTTTCTATTCTGCTATTGTAAAGGAGGAAGTTCACACAGCTGCCCTGACCTGCCAGTCACCAGGAAATGTTCATGATTGACTGATGAGCTCTAACCCTCAGTGTCTGTTTGTCTGTCTGTCTTGGAAAGTAGTGATGTCGGCCATGCTGGTCGGCCATTAGTGTCGCCTGTTTTATAGTTCAGCTATCAGGAGGTTTCTTCTAGGTGCAATTAATTTTCAAATGGAAACCACTTTTTGTAGAGCAAAGTCGAAACATGAATCATAAGGTGGGACTTTTGAAAACAAAACCCTCTTTTCTGTTGGAGTCAATTTTCTAATCTACATAAAAAGTTTCTGCAGAACCGCTGAGGGGTCACGGTGAGAGTTTTCTTTATTTATTTTTTCTTTACCTCTGTGTGATGAGAAAATTTTGCGTTTATGACTTCAGCTGACATTGATTCATCTCAATCCATTTATCTGCTCTCCATAGGGAAAGGTGAACGGTAGAGATGTAAGGATATATTGATAGCACATTATCACAAGCTACTCATTGCTTTAGAAATGTTAATTTTATCCAAGATAAATTTTGTGGACTTGTCACGATATTGTTGTCTCCTTAGATTTCGATATCATTGTCCCTGAGAAGTAAATATGTAAATTTCCTCCCCACCAGGGTCAGAATAAGCCCTGAAGACCCTGTTCACAATATTTCAGTTATTGCCAAGCTACCAACTGAAGATACAAGTGAGGTAAGATTAGACATGATTTAAAGAAAGTTTTATCAACGTAAAATGATTTATTTTCATCATCAAAAATGTCCCTGATCGATCTGACGGTTCTCAGCGCTTTCACGGCAGCAAATTTCATATAAATGAAATTATAGCACAAGATAAAGGGGCATTCCTGCATTTCCATATCAGGTACTTCAAGTTTGTTTTTTACTGCAAGAAACTGCCTCCGCTGAAGGACACATCATAATATATAAGTGGCAAACCTTGGTCCTTCGAGTGCAATGTATTCTTTGACAAAACGTCCACTAAAAGACTCATTTTTGCCGCCGACTGAATCAGAGTGCTATCCAAGTACCAATCCCTACAGACAGACGACTGTTTTTCTTCAAGCTTACAGACTTTTTTTTTATCTGAGCTAACCATTTCAAACACCAAAGCCATGCAGTAACACACACACACACACACACACACACGCACACACACACACACACACACACACACACACATAACAAAACAACGCAGCTGTGGACCAGCAACTGCAGTTAACAGCAACTTGCTTGTCCAGGGGCAGTTTTTGGACTTGAGGACATTGGGGGCCAAGCCCAGACATTCCAACCCCCCAGAAAGAGAAGCCAAAGAAACAGCTTGAATGGCCACAATGAGACTTTTTTTTCTTGGGTTAAGTGAAGATCATTGCTTTATACAACCTCCTTAGATCAGCAGAAACAATACAGCAGCGTTACATTTGTGGGAGAGTCTAAATCATCTAAGTGATGTAAGAAATTCAAAAATAAGAGAAGCATTGCAGACCTTCATTGACTAAAACTACACTATGAAAATAACAAAAACAGTTTTCTGTAATGGGATTATTTTTGGGTTGATTTATGACTTAGAAGCAGTGTTAATTTTGGATTAAGTCTTAGTCCTAGTCTTAGTTTTTGGACCAAAATGCCTTTTAGTTTTAGACATATCTGAGTCGTTTTTGCCCATCATAGTTTTAGTCAATTTTAGTCAATATAAAGTCAAAACATTTTCAGTTTTGAAACTAGTTCAATTAATCAGTAAGACGTGTATCAGGGGTGTACCAGTGTGTAAATCTGTTGTGTTTTGTTGTCTTTGGTATTGGCATTAGTGGCAAAGAACGTCATTTAACTGATGTTGCTGTGGTAGCTGGTTGTGTCTTTGTTATCAACACACAGCTAGAAAACCTTAAATATAAAAATGAGAAAATATGTTTTGAGGCAGAGAGGATTTGTTTCTCGGGGTGCATGTACATGTATACCAGAGAAAAAGCAGCAACTATGAAGCGTTTCAGGCAGAGGTTGACTTGTACTATAATGAGGGTTTTCATGGGCAACAGTAGAAGCAGTTTTCTAAGTAGTAAATCATACATTAATATTCTATAGATGTCAGACATAATAAAAGGTTGAAATTAGCAAAGTATGTCCCCTTTGACATCTACAGGGATAAATCTATCAGTTGTAACCTAATATGAGGTGCTGATGAAGGAAATAAACTGACAGTGATGTAGGGATACTGTAGGCAGTGATGGTTAGGATCCACTGCTGGATTTGTTTACTGTTTTTTTTTTTTTTGTTTGTTTTTTTTTTGTTGAGTTGAGTGAGTCCAAACAGGCAGCACTCATACAATCTAGATAGCAACAGGAAGTTTCCCAGGGTGGCACAGCACCCAGAGGCGACAGGCATGTTTCCAGCCGTATCGGAGCTGTTGGTGATGGATGTCCTCCACAGATCATCGTACACAAAATACACTCACACCTAACAATTGGGATATCCCCGGGTACTCCCCTGAAGCCTCTGCTGTCATTGTCAGGAGGGGATTTATGATACAATGCATTCAATCCTAGTCTGATCTCCGCTCACACGGATGTAAACACAACAGCACAGAATAAATAAAGTTTGTGTTGTTGCCTCTCTGACAGTAAAGCGGCTCTAATTAGAAATGACTGCGCACCACCCACACACCTGTCACTCCTCTGTGATGGATATGCAGGTAGTCAGATCAGATACAGAGGCTTGCAGCCTTCGTGGTGAGTTCAGGGCCCCTGTGTGCTCATGGTTGTGTTGCTGCAGCTTGCTGTTGGCGGCGCTGCACGCCTGCGAGCGGCTGCACAGCTGAGGTTCATGCTGGGAGAGCTGCCATGCACACAGGGAACAGCGACGGCAGGTAAACATCCTCCCTGGTTCTTTACTTGTCGTCTGAGGCACACTCATCGACACAGAGCAGCTTTCTGCTGACTGCGTCATCAAATATTCATGGCTGTCTGCATTAGCTCGCAGAGTTCTAATTGAGTTCTGTATATTCAGACGTGATTAACTCAGTCTAATTCCTCAAAGGAGTGAGCCAATTAGATCGCACTTGCATGAATAGGATTTCACATCTTAGTACGTCTCTAGACTTGCCAAGACAATTATATATATGTGTGTGTAATTGTGCTGTACAGTGAGTGCAAGCCCACTAAACTCAAGCAGGTCATTATTTCTGGTTACTGATCTGCTCTACAGGAATGTTGCTGTCCTATTACAAACATGTAAATGAAAAGCAGGGGTGTTGTTATTAGAATACACTGTTTGGACAAGAGAGGAGTGAGCGACTCCAAACACCAGGCCCTCTAAACCACCCTCATGTTTTTTGTCTAAGCACATTTCCTCCCCCCCAGGAGCAAGCAGGAGAAAAATATCTGTGACCCAGTGCTGACCCACCACAATGTCACTCTAACTCATGGCATGAGAGAACTACTGCCGGGGTCTTTGTCAGTTTCTCTCTGTAACCAGAGCAGGAGACATTGCCCAAAGTCCAGAGGGGTCGCATTCTGCTGCGGAGCTGAATTTAAGGCATGGAGGCAGACAGGCAGGCCGGCCACTTTGCCCAAGCCAGAGAGAGAGATCAGGGCCCCCGCTGCCACCTTTTATTCTTTAAAGAAAGGCCTGAGCGAGGCATGATCTGTGCAACTCCTGTCCCTTCATGTTGGCTCTGGCCTGATATCATCACTCAGCTAAAATAAGAAACACGCGCTAACAAATAAGGCTGCGCAGCTGAGTCTAATAGGATGTATGAATATTTAAATCCTTTATGACACGCGCAGTTTTTGTTGCTTTTTGTCAGATCTCATGTTTTGCAGTGAAAGGAGTAAAACCTGCACAGGCAGAGCAGCTAGTAGTGAAGATCTCCAGGCTGAGGGTGCTCATAAACCATCCAGGCAGAAATATGAAGTACAACATGAACTCTAAAAGAGTTCAGATGCTGTAAGAAACACTCAGAAGAACGAATTTGATCATTTTACATAATTGAACGTGCGTCAGGACTGGGTCGAAAAAGGTCATTCCTGTGAGGCTGTGTCTTTTAGAAGTAAAGATGGAAAGAGGTTTATCTTTCTGTGCGAGACCAGGTAAAATGGAACAAATAGTTCATTTATTCCAGAGCGATGGTCTTGAGCATTGAAATGACAACATTTGGAGATTCCAGCACCTACAATAATTATCATAAAAAGATTCAGAGAATTTACAGAAATCACAGTAAAATCTCTCAGAATGGAAAAAGGCTGATAACTCATACTGGATGGCTGTAATCTTCGGGCTGCACTGCATCTAAAATAGATGGGACTCACCACATGGGCTCAAGCTCAATTCCAAAATCCATGGTCTATGAACACAGCTTGTTGCTGCATCCTGATTGGTCAAAATTGTACCATGCATATAGGAAACCAAACATATACAAGTTCTGGACATGGACCCTGACCCTTACCATTTACAGGGATGCACAAAGGCCCAAAGCACGGCTAATTCACATGTCTAGCAAGGCTCCTTTAATGCAGATCAATACAAAAAGGTATAGGAGCAATATATACTGTCATCCAGCCAATGCTTTTACAGGAGTTAACTGGCATAATGTGGCAAGACATTTATGTGGTGCAGATATTGCAGCAACATGGCTCTGTAGTAGAAGAGTCTTGATGTCGAACGGACCTGCATGCAGTCATGAGTTATAATCTATTGAAAATGTTAAGTGCATCCTAAAATATAACAAAAAACAAAACAAAGGATACCCTGAGCTGTTGAGCAGATAAAATCTTGTATCTTGCAAAAATGGGAAAATGTTTCCTTTTGTTAACTCCCAAAGTTCCTCAGTTCACGAATCCATACAGGATGCTGTTAAAAGAAGTGAAGATGATGCAACTCAAAAGGGAAATATGCCTTCGCTGTGATTTAACATCAGATTTAAAATTAGCATACATTTTCACAAAACAGTCAAACTTTTCAGTTACGACATTTCAAGTATTGTCTTTGTTAATTGAAATTGGGTTTACTTGATTTGCAAATCATCAGATTCTGTTTTTGTGGGTTTTTTTTACACATTGTCCGAACTCTTTTTGGATTTGGGGTTGTAAATCTAAAATAATAATAAAAAAATAAAAAATCCAAATACGCAGCCTTGGAAGAATGCCGCTCCATTCCAGCATGCTCTGGTCCTCAATAACCCAGAGTGGATTTATTACACAGACAGACTGACTGGGCTGAGCAGACCTGAACTCAGAGGCCGTTCCAGGTCAGAGACACTGAAACCTCCGGTGCACTCTGGTCCTGACTGACTGTCGTGCACAGAGATGAGTGTCACAAACGCTCGCTCTGTGAATAACACAGCTGATGGTTTCAAGGTCACTGATCCTCATGAGTTACAAAACCATTAGAAGAATCACTTTGCACTGCGTGACATGCTCGCTCACACCCACACGTAAACAAAAAACATGCACACCTCAGTCATCTGCATCCAGGCAGCAGGAAAATATGAGTGGGTGATTTACATAACAGGCTTATAAATGACAGGAATTTGTGAAGGAGTCAAGTCGTGTTAATAAATCTTCATATGCTCACAGTGTGGACCTGATGCCCACATTCTCCACAGACGGATCAGCAGAGTCAGGGTGTCAGGGAGCGCCGGTCACTGGAAAGTAACCACTGATAGATGAAATCGAATTAAAGCTGGGTGTCAGGAACTGAGGACGAGATCATGTCAGAGGCTGAGTCAGACCATGGGTGCTGTTCACTTGTTAACCTGCGCAGGAGGAGGCTGGAGACTCCATCATGATCACTAAACACACTAAGCTGAAGGAAAACTCCACAAATATGGACCTCCCCACCTCTGTGGCCTGAGGAGACCACAGATCAGTGAAGGGCGCTGCTCCCACAATCCCCTTGCTAATGTGTGAAGATTTAATCGAGCTCCTTTGACCAAAGCAGATTTCTTACATTTTCCGCAGCTCAAGCTTTCCAAGATTGGTCTTAAGAACATGAAAAACAAGTTTGTTTTCTTTTGAGACTACTGAAAATCCAAATCCAGAAGAGCCTTTCAACTATGTAATTAAGGGTTTAAGGTTCTTACTAGTAAGCACCCTAAGACTATTAAAAATTAACCTGCAAATCAAAGACTGATATTGTTATTTAAGTTTCTGTAATCTTCCCCTAAATCAGTTTTATGAGTTTACACAGCAGTCCTGTTGTTCAAGGCTGAATTTTTGACTGGCACACTTTCTTAATTTGGAAAACCAGTTTATCTTTGGTTCCAGAAGTTCAGTTTGGTCTGTTGAGGGTCTGAGGTCTGCAGAACGTCAATGCCACAGAGGTCTCATTGAGCATTGCACAAAGGGATATCTCACCTAACATTACATGTGCAGGCTATCTGCTATCCATGGTATGAATGCCAAAGCACAATGTGACTCATTCAGATACAAAGTTAGAGATAACTTTGTAGAGATGAAATAGAACTCTGATGGAATGAGACAAGACCCCATTGCAGTGTGAGGGTCTGAGGAGACTTCAATCTGCAGAACAACACCTTTTATCTCCCGAATAGTGGCCCAAAGGTTATGTATAGTGAGTGGGTGGTCATGAATCTCAACTCAAATTAATACACTCAAACCAGAATTTTAACAGAGACAGATATTATCCCACTTATTACCAACCAACAAGTGACACAAACAAGTACCAACCTCTGGTTTTGAGTAACGAAGCCAGCCAATGGAAACAGACAAGCTTACACTGAGTATTGATTTAAAGATGTTTTATTTGGCAGTTTAACAAAATAGTCCCTCAGTCTCAGCAGTTGGTACCTCTGTAGCTACAGTTCTCTTATGAACTAACCCTAAACATAATGCACT
The DNA here is from genome assembly GCA_962446985.1 of Xyrichtys novacula. Taxonomy (NCBI): domain Eukaryota; kingdom Metazoa; phylum Chordata; class Actinopteri; order Labriformes; family Labridae; genus Xyrichtys; species Xyrichtys novacula. The sequence continues at coordinate 9,865,694 of OY660870.1, forward strand.
GTTTTTAACACAACTGGATGCATTGAAGGTATGGACTAGTGTTCATATTAGCATACACTGTAAGCTGATCTCCGCTTTTTCACCGGCCTGAACTTACACTATGCCAGATACAAATATTTTTATTATTTCAAACCAAACTTTCACCGACTTAAATATTTACTACCTTAGAGTCATCTTTTGCTCAGACAGGAAGTTGGTTAAGTGTCAAAGGGTAGCTCCTAAAACTTGTTCTTTACATATATTATTAAAAATTTGCATACTTTTTCCTTGACCATGTGGCACCAAAATTAGAATTCAAACCACAGCATCAGTTTCTGTGCACAGTGACACGGGGACAGTTTTGCCAAATCTGCTCTTTAAATATGCATGAACAGAAGCTGGTGCCAGCTAGTCAGGTGTGACTGAGGTAACTCTGCTGCTTCCTCCAGAAAGTCTTTCAGTTAATAGAAGACAAACAAACAAACAAACCGAGGACTGTTAAGAGCTTTTTAGTCATGACCTTCAGATTTAGAGTCTTTTGAGGAGAAACCCAACCCCTCATGTTAATTTCTAAGAGAGTGCAACATACAATGAAAGCTTGTAAATAAACAGTGACACTGGAAATAAGTCAGACATCTCTTATGTAAACCAGGTATCTTAATGGAGGTTAAGTAGAGCTAAGAAGATTGTAAATACTCTTCTTTATTATCAGCGAGGAGCAGGTGTCACAAGAGTTTAACTCACAACATAACAGGGAATTTCTTTACAGATGATTATATAAAACGTCTCTAATAAAAACAACCTTTGTGAAACTCAGAGGCTGCTGTTGTTTTGGAGATTGCTCAGTCTTACTGACTTGTCTGTACCCTCTTACCATGTTTAAAAGGAGTTTTTTGATATATGTTTTTTCAGTCTTGTCAAGAATAGGGTGACATGATTGACACCTTTTCTCTGTGCTAAGCGTTCACACTGAGCAGCCAAAAAGGTTTGATTAGCTTGGCACAAAGACTATACAGAAGTGGCATACTCAGGCTGGTTGAGGGGCCAGGGTGATGCGGCCGTATGGGGCATCAGCGCACAGAAAGTTGTGCTCATAGACTGTATATTGAATGGACGCCGTCTGCCTTCTAGTTGGGTGAAGCTACCCTGAGAACAGCACCCTCTGGTGACAGGCTGCAGTATAGGTCAGAAATCCTGCGTCCTCCAGCAATCCCTATGGAGTCGTCGACGAACTTAAGAAATAATTACACCGAATATAAAATTTTCTCCCCCCTGGTTGCGATGTTGACATGTAGTTACTGTAAGACTGGTTAGTGCTCAATCCTCTTTTACTGTGCTGCTCCATTTTTAAAAGCTATTAGGGGGTTCATGTTTTCTATGATTGACACTTGTTACAGCCTATGGGCGTACGAAGATTGCGAAGCTCACCTGGGGGATACGCTGTTTGAGCGTACAATGCTACTGTGCAAGTAGTGGTTCCAGGAAGTCGAGAAAATCCCAGAAATACCGGGAGAAATTCAGCTTCAGATTCGTATAATGATGGAAGGCGGAGCGAAGTTGTACATAGTACATGCAGTCTATGGCTGTGATCAATATAGATCTGTCAGAATCTTAAAGGCCATTTTGTAGCTCTGAACTTCTCTGTCTCCTCAGACTACTGTGATCATAAGATAGTTTTAACAACAGAACTACCATTTGTCAACAATATTTCTCTTTTTGTAGTCCATCGTGGTCGCCCCTGGTTCCTCTGTCATATATCTCCAAATCAATCTTTCCTCTTACACTTTCAACATTTGCTTTGTTTGCACTTCTACATAACTTGGAGTGCTCTATGCTCCCTTTGGTTGATATCAATTTGTGGAAGGCAGAGTGAAAAATCAAACATGCAAAACTTTTTGTATTTTCTGACTTGTACCTTCACATTGGTATTTGTGAAGCACATTGTGTTGCCGTGTGAATGAAATGTGCAATATATGAACTATGTTTGACTTGTCTCGACTTGGCTTTCTGTCAGGAAGTCATGAAGCGTTGCAGATGTGTCACTTTTCGGGGCCATCATGTCCTAACACCTTCTGACTGTCGGGTGGAACTATAATCCATCTTAAATCATGTAATCTCACCTCTGTGATAGTAGTATGAAGTTGAGCAATTGGTCTTACGCCTACCCCCAACGGCAGTTTCAGACATGATAAATAGTAGTGAAGAAACAGTCTCAGGTCCTTTAGCCCACATGTCAAAGTGTCCTCAGAAGAAGACGGACAACCCCAGAGGGCTTTTACATGGCAGCCTCTGTACAAATGTGGTGTGAATGGATGAATGTGATGAAAACAAGAGAAAGCATTGTAGACAGCAAGAACAGTCTATTTACCAGTCTGGATTACTTTTGCAGCAGTCAACAGTAAGTCCGCCAGTTCAGCTTTGCAGAAACCAACGTAGAGAGTGATCAATAAGTATTAATGCCGCACTAAAAAAGTTTTCTCTGATTTTTGGAAACTCAGAAATTAAACAAAGGCCCCTTCCCCTAATTCTGCCTTTTTCTTATAATCCAGAGGAAAAGGTTCGTCCTTATTCACTTAAACCCAGACCCTTGAATTCCCTCATGTAGATACCATCTCACTGCAGTGGCCAGTTCTCCTGCACAGCAATGCTACAGTTGTGTTAGTGCTGTGAGTCAGACCTTTAAGAGAAAAACAAACATCTCTCTCTAAAGCTGTAGTTTGAGATTTTGTCTTTTTGTGTTGGCCTGTGCAGTTTGTAACTTTCTCACTTTCTTTTTAGTGACAACTCTGTCTGAGTCATAGCTTCTTTCTCCCCGTCTCTGTTTCCTGATTCCAGTTTGTCTTTATTTCGTAACGCCTCCTGTTAAAAATAAAAAGGTGACTTGAGTACTTTGTAATGTGTTATTCATTGTTTGTCTTGGCCTTGCTTGATTGAGCTATATCAGGCAATAAAAGAGAGAGAGGATGCTTGTCGAGGTTCATTAAGTCAGCCGACACCTTCCCCGGGGAAAGAGGAGGGTCACAGATTTGACTCATAGTTCAAGACCGAGTCAGCATCTCTTCTTCTCTGCAGAGGAAACCAAACGCAGAGACACGGCTCGGACCTTTTCTTTCGAACAAGTTCTCTTCTGAGCCACCTCCAGCAGGGTGTAGTTAATTCACACAGCGTGGCCTGGCACCAACCGGCACATTCTGAGAGGCTGTGGACACACACACACACACACACACACACACACAGTAGCACACACTGAATCAGTTCATCTGTGAATTTGGCCCACTCTGAGTTCAGCGTGCCAGGTCATAAATCGCGTGCAGTCTGAGTGAACTCCAGCCTGCCTCCTGACAGCCTGCCGTGGTCATGTGAGAAAAAGAAGTGATAGGTGTAAAATTTGTGTTGATACAGTGAGAGGAGATGGTAAACAGCTTAAAGTCAGCGTTATGCCACAGTATATATCTGACAGTTTCATCTGGAGACATGGAAAACACCTCTTTGTCTCCTCTGTCTTTCTGCTATATCTTTGTACCAGCATGCTGTTTGGCTAAAGTGCATTTGATGTTGCTTTTGAGTTTTTTTCCCAGCAACATTGGAAAATATTTTCTTCTGACAAAAAGACAAACTTTACAAAGATACAAATGAGTGTAATTAGAAAAAACAAGTATTATTTTTACATGTGAACTGGGACATACCTTGCAGAGCCACTTTGAAGTGCATGAAATTTATCAAACCAGCAATCAGTGCTGTCACTGCAAAAACTCACTTTACCCTCCACAGCCCGTTTGCATCCTCTTCCTCTCTCACTATTTCGTCTTCTTTGCTGAGATTCATGACTCACAGAGGGGATCCGCTTTCGCTCTCTGTTGGGCTGTGCAGGACCAAACAAGGGATGTGCGTCTCTGTTCATAAGCTGCAGATAAACTCTGTACTTTGACCTCCCACTCCTGCATGCCTGAAAGAGAGTTAGTCCAGAAAGTTGAGTGTTTTTTAAGTGAAACCTATTATTTATATTATATTATGTTATAAATTACTGCAGACCACATGTTATAAATGAAGTATGTAGGGTTTGTTTCTGGACTTGGTAGTAAGTCAAATATTTGTCAGATCAGGGTTAATCTGGTGGTTTTTGCTGTCTGTTTTTCACTTTATGTGGACAATGTCTTTAAAGTTCAGATACTAAGCTCTGAATGTTTTGAAAGGACTACTTCTCCAGTCAGTAATGTGGATGAATAACTGTAAAAAAGAAAGGCATGGAGTAAGATGGCTCATTTTCAAGTTACTTTTGCGCACACTGTAAAAGCTGTTTTATTATTATGATAGATCAAATTGTATTGTGACAAATTGTGTCATATCCAATTATATCAAAACATATTGTATCAGACTCCACAACACCACGTGAAGTGATGTGATGCAGTGCAAAGTCTGGAATCACATCATCTGGCATGGTATCCTATTTTACTAAATCTTACTCTATCATGTAAAAGCACATCACCATATTATATTGCATCAAATCTATCCTTTTTTTTTTTCTACAGTTTTGTATCTGATTATTTAAAATTGTATTGTATCATATTGTCTTATATCCTATGGTGTTGTATCTTACCGTGTCCTTTTGTTGGGTACGGCATGGTATGTTAGTGTGTTTGACAGTTTTGTATTGTACTGTTCCTTACTGCATTGTATCATACTTTTATCGCATTGTATTGTCCTACATTGTATCGTATCATATCTTATACCATCGTCTCTCACTATATTGGGTTGTTTTTGTCTCGTATCGCATCACATCACATCATATCATATCCCATCTTACCGTATTGTATCGTATTGTCTCGCAACATATTGCATCGTCTCATACCATTTTGGGTTGTGTTGTATCCTATCCTATCTCATTGTATCATATCGCATCACATCTTATCCTGTTGAATCACATCTTATCATCTCCAATCGTATCGTATCACATCTTATCGTGTTGCATCGTCTCATACCATATGAGATTGTGTTGTATTGTTTTTTATCAAACCCTATCATTTTGCATCATAGTGTATTGCATCGTATCACAACTTATCTTGTCATATCATCTCATCTCGTCTTTTATCGTATCATACCCCAGTGTATTGTGTTGTATCATATTATGTCTTAGAGCATCCTATCATATTTATTATATTGTTTTGTATAGTTAAGGTCATAGAATTATGTTTGACAGTCTGATTGTAGTCATATCTTTGATACCTGAGCGAGTGAAAAATAATCATGAATTAATCAATCAATTAAAACACAGTTTGTGTAATATTTTACCATATTTTTATTGTCTCATTTTAATCACTGTTTTCATGATAGAAGACTGTGTTCTATTTTTTTAGTCTACTCACTGTTATGCAGAACTTTTCCCCAGGACTAACTCAGTTCACATGTCAACCTGGCATTCACTTTAATGTGATTGTCATTTTGATTCCAAATACAGGGCATGCAGTTAATTTGTCAGTCTGTTAATCATCTATTTTTATGCTCAAATGGTCAGACATTTTTGTTCCAGTTGCATTAGTGTGAAAACTGGCTGCTTCTCATCTTTAACAGTAAACTAGAAGAAGAGAAAAGCATCTGATAACATCACGCGGTCTGAGAGGAATTGATTCATTTAGATGTGTATCTGCTGACAAACTGGAGAGAAGAAGCTGTAGTTCAGATCAGGTCGATGGGTCCAGTATTAACTTTGGGTTTAACCCTCATTCAGCTACATTTGAAATATGAAAACTGAAATTGTGTTTTACAAGAGTCAAATCTGTGCCTGTCTTCTTCCAGTGCCTGACAGAGGGCTCCTAACGCTCTGAATCAGGACCAGTGAAACACAGAAGTCAGAAAAAGTTCCAGCTATTGAGAAAAATGTATAGAGAGGTTGTTGTGGTACATCAATGCTTTCATAATTTAACTTCTTAACATATTGTAATGATGAGTTTTAAAACAAACACAAATCAAGACCCACACGTACCCTCACACACACACACTCACTTACATTAAAGACCCAAACAAAAGGGTTAAAAATAACAAAAACATTCATCTGTACCCGAATCAAGGACACAAAAGCTTACATATCAGTACATATAAGCCAAAACACACACACACACACACACACACACACACACACACACACACACACACACACACACACACACACACACACACACACACACACACACACACACACACACACACACAACATAGGCATAATCGTTATAAACCAGTTAAGATTAAAGGACTCCAAGTCACTTCCCATCTATGTTGACATGTTAAATTTGGTTTGTACTTTCTCTCGTGTGAACAACCAAAATCAGTTCATGTGAAATTGTTTTCTTTTGCTATAACTGTGCCTGTCACACCTGATACACTGTTTTGAACAGATCTGATAAGCTGATGGACAGCCCCAAAAGTAACTTTATTTAATGTAAATTTATCCTAAACTGGAGAAAAGGAGAAGTCAAACTTATGAAGCATGGTTTAATAAAAATCCACAGCACAAAGAAACTAAAAGAAAAGCTCTGTTTACGGAGAGTTTGATTTGTGTGCTGGGAGCTGGACTCAAATACGCGAGTGTATTTGAAAAGCAGTTATTGAGACAGAAAACCGTTAAATGACACATTACATGAGGAGCTCTGGTGTGGTATGATGGACATCAAACTCTTTATCTGAGGAGTAAAAAGTCTATTTTATGAGGCTGTAAAGGGTGTTGTTGGTGTCGATTTTGGAGTTGTGTGTTGATTTACCACAAAAACAAGAGAGGAGAATTAAACAAGTGGTCCCACACGTTAAGATTTCTTCAAAGTTACACAACACTCTGATAGTTTCGCTTTGTTGAACTCTGTGTGTTGGCGTCTGTGTGTGTCTCCTGCTCACTGACAAACACATGGGACCTTTTGACTCACAGTCACATGCTTTGTTTGCCATCAAACTCTTCATTCCCACAGACAGCTGTGTCGAATGCTTTTTGGGGAGCATGTTGGGGATCTTTGCGAGCATGTGTGTGTTTGGTGTGAGGGCCGTGATTGTTGCAGAAAGAGAACAGACTACAATAAGAGGGAAAATAAGAGAGTGAGGGGCCACAATTGACTTCAACTCACTCCTCTCACCCCTCAGTTCAGCACGAGGCTGTCTGACCTAAATTCACTTTACCTCATCTGCCTAGACATTTGTTTAGCCTTCTGGGCAAACACTTAGAGAAATGTATGAGGGAGAAAGAAAAAAAAAAGAATACATATGCTTGAATACATCACATTTAGTCAGGGGAAAAGCAAAACCCGGACATCTGCAGACGTATACAGCCCTCTAGTGGCAAACTGCGAACGGACCTGGATGCCTGACAGAGAGAGCATGAAGTGATTTAAGCAGAATTTCCTAAAACCATCTGTGGACCCAGAAAACAGAGCAAAAGTCATGCACGTCCTCTGTTTTGACACCAGATTTGTGTCTGAAATCTGTTACCTAATCCCAAATAAAAGAAGTCACGAGTGAGTCAAATATAAGCGAGGCTGAGCAGGATGAATGAATCGAGGTCAGAGAATCTCACCATCAGAGGGAAAGAGAGAAATTTTGTCTTTTGAGTACTGTACTCATTACAATGGCCCCGAGGAAGTGTGTGCTGTGAAATCATATGCTCTAGTTAAGCTAAACAAGGGCAAGGTATTCCCACATGAAGGGCAGATGAGAATAAGTAAGTAGAAATGCAGACAGATGAGTAAGAGTTGAGGATGGTTTAGTGCTGTTTGGCTGCCGTATCTCACTCACATTCTCAGGTTGCAAATATATCCTCCCTCTCCCTCTCTCTACCTCTCCATCTCTGTGTCTCTGTGTGTGTGCGTGAGGCAAACCTCAAGGGCTCAGAGCAGCGAGCTCATTAAAGGCTTCATTCCACTTCCAGGATGGAGCAGGATTGCAATATGGACATTGTTTATACACAAATGTTGCCGTGGGAATTATGTTTATTTCTATTACCGTCTCGGAGTGGGGGAAGACAAAAAAAAAAAGACAAATAAGAATGCAAAGCTTGTCTACACACATTGCTTTTCATGAAATGAAACCTCTCCAGGAGTGCTTTGAAGAAACGTCCATTTTTAAACCACCTCTTTACCGCCTGAAGCCGTACATCAGCAGCTCTAATCTCTGACCCTCCAGTGACACATGATCGGGTTGAGAGGAGGCCAGAAGAACAGAAATCAGCTCTCAGAATCAGTTTTACACGAGGTAGCACTGCCCATGATGCTAGTCCACTCATTAGTATGCAGTCCATAAATGTCAGTGCACGTGCTCTGTGGCCGGACAGGAGATGGTTGAGAGTTTACCTCGGCTGAGCGGTCACAGAAGTGTCATTTTAAACAGCAGGGCCCGGCGGTGCGTCTGGGAGGCAGCCGATGACGCAGCGCAGTGTTGCTACACACCCCGAGCTGTGTTTGGAAACACTGAGGCAGCTTGCTACTACAGTGGGAGCCAATGGGAACAGCTGAACCGTGCACTCTTTAGCCCAGCCAAGCGCAGTAAAAAGAGGGGGGGGGGGGGGGGGCAAACAGAGACACAGAGATCCAGGAAATGCCTGAGCGCCAGGCAGCGACAACGAGGGCCCATCAGTCCACACATCAGGCCGTACATTGATCACCCTCACATGATATATCCACCTCCTGTAATTGCATTGCTGTTTAGAGAGGCGGTCGTTATTTATGAAATATTGGAATAACAAATGGCGTCTCCGGGTAGATATTAAAAAGAGAGATGCCACAGATCAGTCAGGGGCATACGGCCGCCACGTCCCCCCCGGGCGGCCTGCCCAGACGCCTGGCTACAGAAAATATGGGAGGATGGAGAGTGGGAGAGGGCAGCTGAAAAATGGCTGTGTTTGTGTTTGGAGAGGAGTGCTAATCAGATTCCTTCAGCTTCACAGGCATTCGAGGACAGGCGAGCGAAAGCTCCTCAGTGTGGATTTATTTGTTACACGGGCACAGATGGAGAGCGTAACACTGGCACCAGGATGTGAAGAACCACAAACTTCTCTAAATGTGTCACTCTGATTAGAATTTGTCAGAACACAAGTGCTAATTGTAAACAAGTGCTCAAAGGGCCTTTGGGAGTGAATCACCAGAATCCCTTCATTCTCCATCAGGTTTGTTGTGTAATCATGTGGGTGTGTGTGTTTGTGTCTGCAGAACACCCTGGAGACCTGCACTATCTGCAGTAAGCCCATCATGGAGCGCATCCTGCGGGCCACGGGGAAGGCCTACCATCCTCACTGCTTCACCTGCGTGGTGTGCCACCGCAGCCTGGACGGTATCCCGTTTACCGTGGACGCGTCCAACCACATCCACTGCATCGAGGACTTCCACAAGTACGTCACTTCAATTTTCAGTCAGTTTCAGACATGTTTTAAATTTATCAGATGACCCTGCAGATCTCCTCTTCCAGCTCTGTGTTCTGATAAGTCAGTTTTTGGTCATCTCATCATTTTACTTTCAGTTTTCAGCTCTAGAAATGGGATATCCAGTATTCAGATTTCAGACAAAAACACTCCCTTTCTCACTCCTCATCAGTGACACTCCTCTTTGACTGTCAAAATCAAGGAGACCTAGGATTCCAATTTTCAACTTTGCTGACAACACAGGTGGATGAGTAGTTATTGGACTTACCTCATGCACCCAGATGAGTTTTTTCCAGGTTGAGAGCTGCTGCTAACACCAGGAACATTTTTATCATTCACAGCAAAACTTCCTCAAATAAAAGCAAATTTTACACACCAAGACTTAACAATCACTGCCAAGGAAAACAATAATCTGAGCGATAAATAGGTAATAATATGGTTGAGGGCTCTAACTGACACATAAATAGTGTCAAAAAAAAACTCCAGCTATTTAAGGTTCACAGGGACATGTTGCAAACCAGGTGTTTTGGAAACACAAACAGATAGACAAAAAAAAAAAAAAAACTGAGCTAAAACAAAGTTCTAGCTGATAGACACTTTTCAGTTTTGTTTAGTGCACTTTAAATCATTTTGCAATATTGAACAATTTCATCCTAAATCACACGTTCTTTTATATAGTGCAGGCCTGTTATCAAGCTTACTTCCGACAGGCAACAATTTTCAGCACGCTGCACAATAATGGTAGACGGACTAAAGTAGAGATTTGCTGATGAAGAGTGTAAAATATTTAACAGGAGTTCAGGAACACAAAATTAAATCAATGCTATTGTTGCTCAGTGCCTGTCAGAGGTTTAAATAGGCAACTGTTTTTGAGCACTTCAGCCATAACAAGCATCGAGGGTGGTTTTATGTAAGTGTTGTGTTTACAGCTTGTTCTGCTGCACCCCGGGGCAAAAACCTCTGCTTAGAAATCCTTAAGTGACCTAAGAAAACCCATCATATTTCAAACTTATCAAACAGAGTCCTGGTTATTCCCTTTCGGTAAATCTCCCCAGGCCAGTGCCACAAGCCCAATGACCTTATACAATGTGTCTGCAGACATGAATTCGATAGTAAATTCCTGTCACTGTGTCACAATCCAATGATTGCATAACCGCCACCTTACCAGAAATGTTCCTCTGCTCAGTGACCAGAAGAGGAACAGAAGTAAACAGCTGGCTCTCTTTGAGAGAGCGCTCAGCTTTCGCTTTACAGAGGAGCGGCGCCAGGCCCAAGTTTAATTCCACATGACAAGTGTGACCTCAACAGCACAGCCTTTTGTGTCGAGGAATCGTCACGTCCCAGTCTGAGCTTTTTCTTTTCATAAAACCACCACTTCCCTTCAATTCCTCGCTCCCAGCCGGGCCTTCAGTCACCTGACTCGACCTGAGATCTCAGCTCCCTTTTCAGATCCTCATTGATCCTATTGTTAGACAGACCTTTTCCGGCTAAAGGCATTTCCAAAATGACTGATTTACTGGCTTTAAATACGGTACCATGAGATGTGGTTGTGATATTTGTAACGTCTCTGTCTTTGTTTAGTCTTTCCTCAAATGTTCTATTTATGTGGAGATTTCAGAGAAGGGCAGATTTAGCTTCGCTGGTTGAGCAGATAAATAATTTAACGGGAACCAGGAAAATCTCCAAGCCTCTTCCTCTGTTCAAATAAAGGTTTCATAATGTTAAACCACTATTGTTCTGATGGTATATTCTGCTGACAAGCTTCTGTAAAGAGCTGAAACAGTCTGTTAATAGATGGTGTGGTCATGAGGGGATTACCGCCAGAGAAAATACAAAAATATGTCTTTGACATCAAAACTTCATTATTTTATCTTTTTTGGACCTTTAAAAACATTTTCCGAAAAAAAGAAGAAAAAGGACGCTTTTGTTAAATAGTGTATGTCAGGACTAATTATTTAGAAAACATAAGAAAATAAAAGATTAATCATTGATGATTGTTAGGCAGAAAAAATCACCCAATAAATAACAAGTCATTTTTTAAAGCTGCTGTTTTCTTTTTTGTCATTGAAGAAGAAGAAGATCCACTATACCAGACCCCCCCCCCCCCCCCCTAAGTTTTGAGGAGTCTTTACATGCCTTTGCTATGAGGATAAAACAGTGGGTGCAGACCAAAAACAGGAAGAGATGTGGGGGGTTGATATGTGGCAAAGGTCTCCAGGTCAGAATCAAACGAAAGCAGACACCTGCAGCCCCTGCACATGGGGAACACGATTAAACCACTGGGCTGTCCCTGCTCCCCTGTACTTCTGAGTTTTTGTTGGTCGCATTTTAAGAACTAAAAGATCGTCAGATAAAAAATACCAAAAAGAGCTTTATCCTACATACTTGGGTAAAAAAACAAAAGGAGAAAAAAATGTACCCCAATAAAATCTGAGTTAAAGCTCCTGTGAGGAGTTTCTAGCTGGTCACTAAATAGGCTTAAAGTAATATTGATGCCTCTGAATGACATTAAAAAAGTGGAGTGACTATTTCGATATGCACATATTTTTTATAGGGGGGCTATTAAACTTACTTGTACCTCTTATTTTTCCATCAGACGAGTGTCCGTGTTTGCGCTCATTTCAGCACTTTTCATCATCTGCCTGAAAACTTTGTTTCAGTTGCGTCTCCATTGATAAAAAGTCACAAAGAGCTTTTGATGTCATTTTCTTCACAGCTCTAAGGTCACAAAACAACCTGAATATTACGCTTGTACAGAAAACATATAAGGCTAGCTGTTATCACCCATGCTACCTCCCTATCCAGTTATACTAGCTCACAACAGCAATTCTTGCATTAGCTGCTTTTATAAAGTAACTTAAAACTTGTGGTTCTGATCTGTCATGGAAGGACTTAGACAGAGCCAGCTCTGTGTTTAAGTTGAAGTGGAGATTAAAATCCACTTCATACTGGCCTTTGTTTACATAGGTGTCATCAGCGTGGGGTCAAGCACAAGCATCAAACACTTCTCCACAGACAATCTTTCTGCTAATAGTGGGTTTGCTTTTTGAGATTATTTCAAGGCATCAGAAATAACTTCAGTCTGTTTTATAACCAGTACTTCGTCATCAGTCTCAGACAGTGATCCCTGAATGTCTTGTAGTTTGCGTCACTTTCTTATTGTTGAGCTCATTTCGGTCATTCTTGTTTCTCTTACAGGAAGTTTGCTCCACGCTGCTGTGTGTGTTCTGAGCCGATAATGCCGGCACCAGGCCAGGAGGAGACCGTCCGTATTGTGGCCCTGGACCGTGACTTCCATGTGCAGTGTTACCGCTGTGAGGTATGTTCTCTATGTGCCCATCAGGTCTGGTATGTGAGCTCTCTATAGTTAGCCATGTGTGAGTGTATGTCTGTGTATGTGTGTATCCTTCTGCACGGCTTCAGGTGACAGTCAGTTATTACACAGGCAGGTATAAGAAATAAAGTCCATGCCATCCCCCAGGCCACCTTTCCATGGAGACGACTGCATCATCCCTCTCTCACCTGCCTGAAATAGCTCTCCATCTCTCCTTCTGCAAAGTTCACAGACGTACATAGAAACAGATCTGTCAGCCGCCGCTCGCCACCCGATAAGCAGCGCAAAGACATTACGTGCCCGGCTAAAAGAGAAGTAACGTGTCACATTGTCAAGGAGCTGAGGCAGTGTGAGTACACAGAGCGTTTGGCAGACATAAAGGTCAGAGGAAAGCAGAGCAGATTAGTTCAGCAGAAAAAGGCTCAACAAGAGGAGAGTTTTGTCACCAGGGAGACAAGAAGACGGAGATGCTTTCCTCACTGTGTGTGTGTGTGTGTGTGTGTGTGTGTGTGTGTGTGTGAGAGAGACAGAGAGAGAGAGACAGAGAGAGGGGGGTGTTTAGAGGGTAACAAAGTGTCACGAATCATGAGGAAATAATACAATAACAATATCTGTTCGCTGTAAAAGAACGAGAAGAGCACAGACCAGGTGCAAAATCAAAAATAAACTGAAGGATGGAGTCAGACAAAGATCTACAACTGTATTTTATCACACTGACATTTTGAATTCAGATGATGTCTTCAGGTTTTGTCAGGTAACCCTGCAGAGAAGAGAGAGCATGCAAAGTTCTGTTTGTACATAAATACTATTTCAGCTCAGGAATCTGTGATCTGCACAGTATTAACAAATGAACTGAAAAGGATATTTTTTATACATTCTTGTTTTCTTGAGCAAATTGAAGGTAAAAGACGGAAAATTTAAGCAACAAATTTTTGCTGCTTTGAATGAAGTGGCCACACAAAACCCTGATATGACTTTACTTTATCAAAAAACAACCAGTCCTGAAAGGAATCAAGCTGAAGTCCAAGTTCATTTTTATCCTCAAGGGAATTAATTTGCTGCTGGCATTAAAATAAAAACAGGACATCGATATACAAAGTTTCCATGTTTCAAGCGGAGGCAAAGAGTTTCATTATCCATCTTGACAAAAAGCATTTTTCTCACCTCTAAACAGAAACTATGAGCTGAACCATTTGGTCTAGCCACAGAACCTGCCGTCCTCATCACAGCACTCACAGAGTTGACCCCCAGCCATGACCCTTTGCTACATTCCAACCTCTATCCCCTACATTTCTCATCTCTCTTCAGTTTTCATATCTATCCTTAATTCTAATTTTAAAGAGGATATCCAGTCATTTAAAGCCCAGGCTCTTTTTTATTTCACACACATTGTGGTCCAAACGAGTACTGAAATACTGAGTAATTGTGTAAGCTGTGTGTGCATGCTGTATACTTGTATGTGTATTTATGAGAGTGTGAGTGCCTGCATTTACACATACACCTCTATTATGTTATACTCAATATGTTTCTCATATAAATCCTGTACTAACACAATACATTTTCTGTCTTATTCTCATCTATTCTATTTTCAGAGTGTCATTTAATGCTGTGATAAGATTTCTGTTCATTTATATGTTGTTGTTTTTAGTAAAATCATATTGGCTGTAAGCGAATAAAGGCATTCGGAGCAATCTAAAAATACTGACCTCATGGTAACTACTGAGAGAAGCTGAAGTACAGCTGGACAACATTTATAACTTAGCAACAGTAAACGCTGGTGATGAGCACTCTGAAATTAAGGATGTGGGATCTGCTAACAAAAAAAATCTGCTCAGTAAAATTGTTGTTTTTATCAGTTTATTCTGGTGACTTTGAAGAGGTCGAATCAACAGCTGTTTCTAAAAAAACTAGCTAGTTGTTCAGTATCAAGAAATCTGTAAAGAGAGCAGAGTGCATGTTGATAAAGATGTGATCTAGTGTAGATGGATAACCATATACTAAAAAGATAATTGTTGACTCTGGTGAAGAAAAATAAAAACAGGTGTTTCTGCAGAGAGCCTCCTGTATCCTAAAATTCACCGTCTGAGGTTTTAACCAGCTGAACATGTCTCATCTAGGCTGTGAGCGCAGCGAGAGGATGACTGTGTCTGATGGGTGAACGTGGAGAATCACCGTGGTTGTGCTGTGTTGTGTGGACTGACAGAGTATCTGTGTCCTGCAGGACTGTGGCTCTCTGCTCTCAGAGGGGGATAACCAGGGCTGCTACCCTCTGGACGGACACGTCCTCTGCAAAAACTGTAACACCAGCCGCATCCAGGCGCTCACCGCCAAGGCCACCACTGACCTCTGAACAACGCCCTGCCCGGTCACCTCCACTGTGATAAACCAACGCTCGCTTCCTCTTTGTATCTCTCCACTCTGTTTCTCTCTCTCTCTCACTAACATACAGAATCACAGACGCTTGTGTTCTTCAGCATATTCACATTCAGTATATCCTTTTATACATATATATATATATATCCACTCTCAGTAGGATGAGGCGCAGCATCACCTGTTCACCTGCACATGCATATTTATTGACTCGGTACAATCACAGCAGAAGAAGCTGTGTGAATTTTGGACTTGGTTGTTGTCAAAGCAATAATTCTACATTTTAGAGAAACACTCTGATTCACTTTTGTCGCAAGAAGAATTGAACCTGCACAAATCAGAACTTCACTAAAACCGGGAAAGGCTGCTCCACCTCTGATCAAAGTTAAAAAAATGTCCACCCAACAGTACTACTAAAGCTCCATATTTACTTTGTTATGGTTTCACTGAGGCGCATGGAGCGCTAATGGGAAAAAACCACAACATAACTCTTCTGATTTACACAATATGTTGTTTTAGGACTTATTTTATTTCAGAGGTATTAAAATGGAGACCATTCCTGGTATTAGAGCTGTATTCAAGTATGCACAAATCTCCTAAAAGATTTTCTTGAGTGCGTGCATTTGTAAAAGAGGCTTAAGTGAGCTTTTAAGGAGCTGGAAGACAGTGTTTATTATCTTTTGACTGACTGAATCCTCCAGTGTTTACGCTAAGCTAACTCTAAAGGTACAGGTATGTGACCCTGAACAAAGATGAATGATACTCTGTAGGAAATTAATAGATCTCTAAAACTTTAGGATGTTTTAGTGAGCTAGAAAACCTTCCAAATGTCCATGTGTGAGTATCCTGAGCATTTTGTTATCAGATATTTGTTCAGTTTCAACAGTTTGAGTTGGATTTTGGTCGCTTACCCGACCTTTAAGAAGCAGTTTATTGACATCCGTATTTTCATACTCTCCTTGACACACCTCAGTGAGACTTTGTTGAAAGAGTGTTTCTCAAAATGTTGAATTATTTTGCTGAAATCAGTCCTTCAGTGAACACAATATAAACCCTCACTCAGTGTTATTATCTTATATCACAAACATCCTTCTCCAGCATCTTGTAGCCAGGCTGCCTGTGCATGCAAGTCCAATTCCCCCCTGACTGTTTCTTGTGATCTATAAAGGAGTCCATAAAAACATTTGAAATGTTTGACACATCTGCCCTGCAGGTGAAGGCATAAAGGACGGATGTGTGTATGAGCAGTATTGAGAAAATCTGCCATCATCAAATGTTCATTTCGTCCTCTAAATGAGCTGACGGTACAGGTGTGAGGTAAAATAACCCACGAAAACTCATCACTGCTCAACAGCTCTGCCTAAACAAACACCAAAGACTTAGATTGAAGCGGCCACATTTACTGTGAGCGTACTTTTATGCAACTTCAGTAAAGCTGACACTGATTTGGACCACAGAGCTGAACAACGTCACCTCCATGAGCTTTGAATCAGCTTTGATATAATGCACACATACTTTATTTTCTGTCATGAACAACACAATCGTATCATTCCATTCATAGTCACAGCCGTTAAAAACATAGTATTTGAGCAGATGAATATGTGTCTTTTTCTCTCATGTACACTTTCATAGATTAGATTTGTAATAGTATTTTAAGCAATTCAGTAGAGACAATGAGTTTCTGATGGCTATGCAATTTTTAATGTCAATTGCATCGACACTTTATAAAAATTTTATGAATAAGAAAATATTTTACCTGTACAGATTCATCGTTAAGTGTTCTTATAGTGATCCTTTAACCCAGATTTTGCTGTTGGTACTGTGTGACTGTGCTGTTTGTCAGTATTGATTGTACCATCAAC
The DNA here is from genome assembly GCA_962446985.1 of Xyrichtys novacula. Taxonomy (NCBI): domain Eukaryota; kingdom Metazoa; phylum Chordata; class Actinopteri; order Labriformes; family Labridae; genus Xyrichtys; species Xyrichtys novacula. Next base: position 9,882,627 of record OY660870.1, read on the forward strand.
ATTTGTGGTTTATTGTTTAGAGTTTGTTTAAAGTTTGTTTGGTGAAGAAGGGACCAGGAGAGATTCTCAAGTATGACTGATTTTATATGTTTTATCCAGCCAAGATTTTTTTTGAAAAGTAGTTTGATTCTTTGATTTTAGAGTTCATTCATCATATGTACAAGAGCAGAGAGTTTTTGATGATTGTGAGGAGGTTAAGGTACCAAGTAGAGTTTTTTGAGTTTTGCTGAAGTCTTGCACATGTGCACGGACCTAATTACAGAGACTAACACAGATCCTGGAACTAAGTGCCGCATTGAGATGCAAGACCAACACAAAGAGACGCAATCACATTATAAAAGTGATGCAAAATATTTAAAATGAAACTAAATAATGCCCAAGAGCTTTGGACCACAAATAAACATAAAGTGACCAAAGCATTCAATTGCTGCACAGAAATTCAAATTAGTCATAAACTGTTTTTCGAGATGCAAGATGACCATAAAATGGCCGAACACAGCAAGAAAGATGCAAAAATTACCCACAAAGATACAAAACTGCAAAATTTTAAAACAAAGCAGGCTTTCTAGTAAAAATAATGTCCTACTATATTTTTTGCACTATAAGGCGCACCTGATTATAAGGCACACCATCAATGAACGTGTCGATTCGCGTCTATTCTTCGTACATAAGGCGCACCAGATTATAAAGCGCACTGGATTATAAAGCGCATTGAGCCAAACAAGACAGTCAGATAAGTCAAACTCATTTAATAACTCCTCGAGGCTACCGTAAAGCTGCAGTGCTCCGACAAGCCAAAAGGATTTTAAGTGTGCCTTATAGTGCGAAAAATATGGTATTTAACTTCATGTTAGCCATATTCACAAGTTCAGAAACAAACCTTTTTTTCAGATATTAGGATCAAAAATAAGACCTGCAGTGCCCATAACCAGTAAGATGCTGATATGAAAAACAAGTGAATTCTTTTTAGGGAGAGGGAACATCACAAATACTCGTCATGATAGCTGAAAAAAATATATTTTTTGTTGTCAATGTTCAGGGAGGCTGTTGTGTAAAGGCAACAATCTTTAAACTACATATTAAAAATTTAAGCTTTACACTTTTAAACCTCAAAGACTAGACTATGTGCCTTAAAATGCTACACACAAGGCCCACTGTTAATACATTTTACCATGCTCTAATGTATCTGTGATCTACTGCAGGTTTTATTGAAAGTATTACATTTAAGGGTTAAAGGAGACAGAAACGGTGTGATGTTGCAGCTCCATAGTGAAAGTGGACTCTTACTTTATCAATCACTGCAGCTATGCAAGGTCCACACTTGAATACAAACCCTTGGAGTCCGTTTGGTACCAGTGAGTCATCTGATAACTGCTGGTTGTTAGGAAACAGAGGACACTCTGTAGATCATTATGTCAGCTGTGTTGCTAGGTTTCGGTACACGGGAACCCTGAGCTGAAGCTGGTGGTGGATTAGCCTCCCCTGGTCGTCCGTTAAAGGTCAAGACAGTTTTATTAATAGAAAGCAGACTCCAACATCTGAGGATAAAAAACCCAAAGATCTCAGCAGATCAGACTGAGACCTTCAGCTAAAACTTGAAATCCTTAGACTGTATTAACAGATGGGCAACATGTAAAACTTTTTTAAAACTTTATTTCAGACCCAGTTAGCCCATATTATACAGACAGCAGTACAAAAGATACAAAAGATTAAGAAATTCCTGAAAATCAAAACACAGACATTTGTTTCAATGCTTCCAGAAGCAAGAGGAGTATTTTGTGTCACTGAGTGTGGGACAATCAACAAGAGTGAAGCCAAAACATTTAGAGCTCCCCATACTGACTAGCTACAGCCTCATTCCTAAAACCTGCCTCCTCCATGTTAACAGATGGGGCATGTGTGATACTTTAAATCAAAATACATGACAATTTTTTCTCAGGCATACTTTTTCACATTTAAATTAGTTCTTACCATGTTAATTTCTATCCAAGTGTTGTTATTCATAGAAATGTGGTTTTAATTACAATATTGGCCTGATAGACAACAACTCTCATTTTTAGACCACCCCTTTTTTTCCAAACTCATTTTTAGAAAAAAGGCTTTTCAAAGACCAGATCTATTTCTCGCTTTATGAATTGAATTGGTAGTGGTGAGGAGACAAAAACACTGAATGTCTTTTAAAGTCAAATGGTCACATTTGAGCACCAATATCTTAATGTACTATAAATAATTAATGTATTTACCTCAAGTACAGACATTCAGTAATGCGTCTGTTTTCTGTTTCCAAACTGTCATGGTGGCACAAAATTCTATCTGCAGGATTTTTTGGTATCTGCTGATATTGAGAGTCAAGTTTGGGGATATAATCATGCTGTTAATATTGTGCATTTCAAATTTTGAGAAATTTCTCTTATTTTCAGGCCAAAGTAGTAGTTATATGATGTTGTAAAAGAACTAATTCTCAACGTGCAGGTTTGGCAGACAAAAACTGCAGTAATCCAGCACCCGCTGGGGGATATTTTGGCTTTACTTTTGTACAGTAGGAGGAGGTAGGGATGTGATGTCTGTCTTTTTATGTGGTGGATGATTGTAACAAAAATTTTTAAAAAGGACAGAAATTTTAGCTTAATTTTAAAACACCTGGACTTTTCATCACATTTGTCTCTTAATAGGAAACTAATGTACTGACTTGGCTGTTAGAGAATGGACCTTAGTGCTTGTTTTTTTCTCCAGTATCCATTATTCAGAGCCGCCTCTGGTTCTCACTCTACAGGAAAACATTTCATTGCAACAGTCATGCAGTATGGAGCAGAAACATTTGCTGTGCTCTCAGGCGTGAACCAGCGCTGAATCATCCCGGTGCTGTTGAACTGAATTAGTGACAGTGTGAGGAGGGAGCATACAGTAATTGTGAGCCACAAACATCAACATGTACGTGAAGTCTGCTCACAACATTACAGAAAGAGCACTTGCTGTTTACTTCTGTCAAATCAGAAATTCTATGGGATGCTGAGAGGAAGGGGCAGTAAAAAAAATCTCCCATTAGTTTCTTTAATGTAAGGTGTAAATACAGTCATCACAAAAAAATGCAGTTTCAAGCACGCTCTGACCCAGGCCCATATGTTTTAAGACCAATTATATGGCGTTTTAATGGATATTTTTGACATTAGATCACTGCCCTACTGCCACTTACAGCATTTTTACCATACACAAGCTGTATAGACATGTAGACCTGCAACTTTCTTCAACTTTTTAGTGCCTCATTATCTTAAAAAGCAAAAGAGAGATTATAGGACTACAAACAGCATCACTATATTTGCCTGGTTGTTCTAAAAGTCAAAAAAGTTTCCTCATATTAGCTCTTAGCTGGATTTTTGATGCAGCAATATTTGCCTAAATACTCCTCATGCCTTTGTTAGGTGATCATTTGTCCTTTGATCTAAAACAAGTTGTTTTAAAAACTGTTTAAGCTGAGGAAATAGGTAAGAAAGTCTGACTTTAAACTAGACTGCAAACTACCAAGTCATACAAATAACAGTAAAGACAAATAGGCTGCAAACAGACACAGATGAATGTCAGCGAGGTCTCACAGTAACACTTTAATAACATTGTACATTGTAACCATGCACAGCATAGTGGTGGAGGTCGATGTGTTATAACTACATGCCTGAACCACAAAAAACAAGGCAAATGCTGTAAAAATGCAAGTTTCTTGTTTTGATAGATGATTGTGTGCTTTAACAAAACTTACAAAAAATCTTCTTTTTCAGTATTCACAGTGAAAGTAGCTGAAATGGAAACTAGTTATATGACGAGCAGAAAAACAGGCTGCCAGCTAGTGTTGGATGGAGTATTGCAGAGAGGTGCCAACACTCCAACACACGAGTATTGTGCTCACTTTTTTGCAGTTAAGCTACAATGTCACCTTCCTGCACTGTGATTGGCTGCTGCAGCGTAAAGCCTGAGCATGCTCAGATGAACACACTTGAATAAACACACTCATATTTTGCAGTTCCACAAGCGTCCACTTGAGGCTGTCAGCAGAAGCACCAGAAACAATTAATAATGCTAAAGCAAAAACAAAAAACAAAACTGTTTTTCTGGCAAAATACGTTTTTAGCGAGGTAAAAAAAAAAAGAAACTCTCTTCTGGTCTGAGTGAATTGTCTGCAACACATTTCTTTTGAAGTTGTTGAGGTTATGAGATTGATGAATCAGAGGAACAGCTGACCTGCCTGGCAGCAAGGCACATTTGCCATTTGCTTTAAGTTTGTTTATCTTTTCAAACGACAATACGATTTCGGATGGGGGGGAACAAAACCTTCACTTACCAAAGTGAAGATATCTCTCAAACGGACCCATCTGTTTGAACGCTAACTTCAATTCCCATGAGCACTGAGCTTTGGCCTTGTTTCTGTAATCTCAGCTTTTCATCTGAACACAGGAGCTTTCACCACCACTTCATGCTGTGTTGGAAAATGTGATTTGTGGCATTTTTTAAAATGTTTTAATATGTAATCATGAGTTTATCAGCAGCACACGTCTAAACAGAGTGTACCTTGGTGTGGTCCTCGAGCACAGAGTTAATCCTCTGTAGTTGCAGGCTGTTATCATGCCATCATTTCAACCCCCCTGTTTACAGTTTCTTTATGGACAATCTGTGTCGACATCTCCTGTCTTTGTTGAAGCTTATCTGACATGAATCTTCACAAAGACGTTGATGCCACGAGTCTAAAGAAAAGAGGGTTTAATGATTTTCTTATTTGCGGGGTGTATTTGTGTTGTCTACTGTCTTTGTTCTAGCAGAGTTTGTAGAAGTGCCTTTGGCAGAGCAGTATTGAATCACTATACTGCTGTGTGTGTTTCATGGTTGGCCATTCCTCACATGTTTACTCCTCTTTACCAAAGTAAATAAAGATCCTTTTGTCTGCTCTCTGAATCCATACTGTGGATGTTTCCATCAGGCACACTGCTGCAGGCTGCAGCGGCAGCATCTTAAACGGCGTTGACTGTGAAACTCGCCTAAAAGAGCTTAACCCTTTGTTGTTCAGGCAAAGCATCTGATCTGTTTTCCTCTTTGGAAAGGGCATGTAGTCAACTATTGTTGTTTTTTTCTTTCTTCAATAAAAGCTTTGCAGTAGCATTGTGTCTCTGTGTCTTTGTTTGCTTTTACTCATTGAACTATATGAGATAATATTAAGTTTCTCTTTCAGGTCATTGCATCCTGCCTGTGCGTGCAGCCTCATCCGGCCTTCAGCTGGTTACCTTCAGGTCAGTCACACAGGCCAGGCACTGACCTCCCTCTCTTCTCCTCTCCTCATGCAACCTTGAAACCTTTTGGTGACCTCCTGAGCACCGCAGCGGTTTAACCCAGGGCTCCTTCACTCTCTTCAAGAGTCATTTAAAAGCCCTTCAGTGGCAGCGAATGCCCTGTGCTTACACAGCTTCGATTCATTTCCTCCTGTCTCATGCTGCGTGTCCCCGACCACTCCTCAGACGAATTGGAATCACCTGCTTAATAGAAATCCTGCACTCGCAATAGATTTCTGAGTGTACATCTGGGACAACGCTTTAATTACAGAGATACAGTGTGGAGCCTCTTTTTTTTTCCTGTGGCAATGATCAGCAAATGCACTCAGCTATGAAGTATGCCTACTGCAGGGATCAGCTTGATGGAGTTGTTGGAATAATTTAAAGACCTCCTGAAAGTCTTTTTCCTTTTTTTTTTATTGTCGCCTTGCTAAGACCCGCTTGATTTAATCCTTTCCATTTGTCATCTTTACTTGTGTGCTGCATATCAGCAGCAGTAAGTCACCCAGCAGTTCATTTCCTTCCTGCAGACTGCTAAATTAAAACAGCAGTCTAAAATGTAAAAGAGATCTCTGTGGACAAATCTAGAAAAAGCACAAACAGCAGCTGCAGCAGGAAGGTTTAGTATTGTTGCTAAGACATGATGTATATCAAGTTTAAGAGCATAACGATTTACCCACAGCTGATATGATGAATAGTATGAGCTTTTTAAGTGTAACTTGTATATAAATTGATGAAAGGGGAGGGGATTTGTGATATAGACTCGCTAAAGTGTCAAGGAAGGTGGTGGTATGGCTACTTGACAAACTTTCTATTGTGGATTGGATGGTGGAAGTCAACATGATTTTCCTCTGAATGTGGCTGGGCTTAGCCTTAGAGAGAGAGTAAGAAGTTTGGACATCCAGAGGGAGCTCAGAGGACAGTAGCTGCCTCAAAAGGAGTCAGTGGATGAGGCTTACTGTCTCCACACACCAAGCACGAGTAAAATCATTTGTGCGAATGAATTACATGTTAAGTCAACACAAAGATCAGATTAGACGCTCCTACTACTCTGGTGGCGCGAATGACGCGAATTGGGATGGAGATGAAAATATCTCAACTTGAGCGGACATTTGCATTGCGGTAACTGATCAGCACAAAGGTTGTCGGGTGACTTATAAAAACGGACGATTGTTCACTGGTATCTAAAATGGAGGACAAACTGATGGTGTTGTTGTGTGGGTGCCCCGAATTATATGATGTCTTGTCTTTCAATCACCGAAACCAGAATAAGGCAAGTAAGTGCGATGCGAAGTGCACATGCGAATTAAGTGAGTAAATACTATTCATTCATACTATTCATAGATTTATGCAAATTAAGCAAATAGATGATTTTATTGGGTGCTTGGTGTCAGCACCTGATTAGACTGCTGCCCCCATGATTTGATCAGCAGGATGGATGGATGGTGTATTGTCAGGGATTGATATGATTTAAGACAAACTACAAACAGTCGTCCCATGCAAGTGTCAGAGTGTTCATAACTTATGCAAATGTGCCACACCTAGATTCAAACAGTATTTAATTTACCCATTCACCTCACACTCAATATTCAGTTCAACTTCAGAAACTGAAAATACCATGAGCTACAACAGCCACTCCTGTTTGATCAGAATCATCCAGATTTCCATCTGTGATGATGTCACATATTCAGCGGAAGTTTTCCCACTATGAACTCTGTTAGTCTCTTATATTAGAAGTTGCTGGAAAAGGCTCTAAGGCCAAACAGCTGATACATCTGAAATCTAATCTAAAGGAACAGAAATGAGTAAAGCTCTCAAAGCTAGAGGAAGACATCTTTTCTGTGACAGTGATTCCTCCAGACAAGCTTTTTCTCTGGTATTTTTAGTTTGTGTTGTGTAAGGCTGTGTCTCTGACTGTAGACAGTCTGCATGAGTCTGAACTAGTGCAAAGTCTGTTTGAAACTTTAAAAACCAGGCTTTATTGACTTTGCAAGAGCTGTATTAGGGCTTCCAGATCACTGAAGAAGACATAACAAAAAACCAAAGAGTAATGGTGAGTAAATGTGCCCTGTATTAACTTTGAGGAGAAACCAAGAGCATGCAGAGAAAAAAAAAAGCGGTTCTTGCTTAAATTATTGATAAGAGTACGCTGATTTCATGATTGATATCCTGGTTACACTTCATATGAACCCACCTCTTATAATGCATCATGCGCACATTTATTAAACCCTCATAAATACTTCATAATAACCTTTACAGTAATCATAAGTACTCACAAAAACTTAAGGCAGTATTTATGGAGTGTTATAAGCAGTTAAAACAACGCTTAATGAAGGTATAATTTTTAACTTCAGCATCCTCTGATTTTTGAGTTTTAAAACATATTTAACTTCCACAAATTTTTCCTGTAATTAAAGTTAAAAGAGAACTCAATTAGTATATCATAAAAAGTTGAAATTTAGAATAAAGAAATCAATGCAGACTTTTTTTTAACAGTGGTGCTCATTGCTAATTAACTCCTAACTTTGTTCATTTGGCAAATTAAGAGTCTAAATACACCTGGACTTCCTTAAACAAACTGAGAAATGAAGTTGTCAAAGGCTCTCAGTCATAAATTATCTAAATAAAAGTAATAAAAATAGGTCTGCTATTTCTGATATTTTAAAGAATAAGAGACAGCTGTTTAAAGACCATGTTCAGGGGAAATGAAACAGTGTTTGTTTTTCAGTCAAAAAGGATATTTAGGGTTTGCCTTGCTTAAACTCTGAATGAGTTTTCTGTGACCTTTTATGAGCAGAGAAAGTGGTGGGAGTTACAACATGATCTAAAACCCAAAATTCAAAAGATGCTGGTGGTAGTTTTAATTTAAGTACAATAGCTAATAAATCAAACCTTTATAAGGCACTGTGTTTATTACTTAATACACTTAGTAAGCATTACTTCAAGTTGTTATCAATGTTGATGCATTATTAGCACATTTATAAGGCCTTAAAAATGCATCTATAAGGCTTTAAAACACAAGTGCATTATAAGTGGTAGGTTTTAAATAAGTGGCTTTTCGAGAAGATCTTTGAGTAAAGGCAAATGAACTTACCAAAAAAAATCTTCAGTAACTGTCAAGTAGTTGCATAATATGGTTATGCAGAAGAAGAGGTTAGTACGGGAATGAGTCATTAGATGCTGATATGGTCATAATACACATGCAAAAAAGCAGCTAATTAGGGGTTATATACTCCCTAATCTAAAGTGTTACCAAGAATATTTCTTGTTGTATTTTTAAATCCTGGTGATCCCAAACAATGAAAAGAAGGTGTAAAATGCACACTACAACAAACCTTCAGGTCTCAGGAGTGAAAATCTCAAAGTGAGAGTTTATTTCAACACTCAGAACCTCTTTAATCTGACGTGTGGTGCAGAGACGAGCATGTTTTCTCCACTTTCTCTGTTAGTAAACTGTAGATTTAGGAATGGCAGCGACGTGGAGATTTCCTGGTAATTTCTCCCTTAATATACTGGAGGCGATAGTGTGTGCAAGTGTGTGTGTGTGTGTGTGTGTGTGTGTGTATAAGTGAGTGTGCATGTCGATGCTCTGCCTGCACGGGTGTGTGTCAGACAGAGAGAGGGAGAAGGCCTGCAAGCGCTTTAGCCGAGGACTTGCTTTACTGCGCATAAATCTGGTGTTTACAAACAAATTGATGAGTGATGGGCCCTCCAGCCAACATGATGTACCCTCCAATTTCTTCCTCTGCATAAAATTCCAGCGCCGAGTCTCCGGGGGCCTTCCTCGGCATTTTTGAATGTCTTCTTCTTCTAATACGCAGAATTACGGCCTGAATTATTTACCGGGAAGCAGAGATAAGCACGAGGGAGCAAAATGGGCCACTATCATGCATAATCTTGCGCACTTCGATTTAAATGAAGCTGTCATATGGTCAGATTTGCATAACATTACAATGTGGGCCGACATCGCAGTGCTCTAAGCTTAATGTTATTAGCTTTAAAGTGAATTCCCACTGTGCATTTGCATCAAGAGCATTGATTTTGTGCGTCCTTGAGTTGGCTGAAGGCAGTGATGTAACCACTAAGTCAGTGTTGCTCTCGCAAGAACTTAGATCACTGAGAGACACAGATTCAACCATTCCCATTGTACACGTTGTATAAAACCATTATTAGCGCTGATTCTTGTTGTATGACCGGCTGTGAGCGACCAAGGACTGGCCAAGGTGCCCGCAGAGTTCAAGAGCAGCAGCCATCTTTAAGACTGATTTCCTTCCAAACTGTTTTGAAGTGAAAAGTGAAAATGTCAGAAAGTGAGAATATCACTTTAAAGAACTTTGTAGTGCTGACAGGAAGTTGAACAGACTTTATTAGAGCTGTAAACTCAATCACAGGTTGTTCAGTAGTCAAACTTTTCCTCTGTTCATATGCCTCCATTACACACTAATGGAGAAGTCTGAATGTTGCATGACTCATTCACAAATGAACAATAAATATTGTAAGTGCCATTTTCCAAGCAGCAGAGTCTCGCAAACAACCGCAGTCATGTAAAATGAACATTTTTCCTCTGGCAGTCTGTTGTTCAGAAGTCATTAGTCTGGTTCAGTCTGGTTTATGTGTGTGTTACTGAGTGTGTTTGCTTTCTCTGATATTCTGAGACCACTGAACTCCAAGTTGTTCTTTTGCTGTCTTAATCCATGAACACCAAATACAACGCTACAGAGGTCATTTTCAGCCGAAGAGTTTTTAATCAACCTGTTTGATCCAGTTTATAAGTCATCATGGTCTGTGGCTGTGAGTCACAAAACCGAGAATGATGGGTAGACCAGAGACTGTATAGAGAGTGAAGCATGGTAAATATCAGGGTCAAGGGTCAGGAGTGAGGGGTGAAAATGTCTGCCTTAAGTTTCCACAGGACAGAGTATTAGTGCTGCACTAAAGAACTATTTATTTTTCAGATTTTACAAATGGCCATTATGTTCAGAGATTAAAATCAGAGGAAATTAAGTCTAATGTTACCAGATTAAAGTCATATTGTAATGAGGATAAAGTTGTAGTTTTGGTGTACAGTGAGCAGTCAGCTGTCTGTGCCTAAAAACTGAAAGTGGATCCCATTAAACTGTTCTATCACCTTGACACCACATTGTTATAAATATCAGGACTCTGAAAAGACTGAGACTTGTGGTATCCCCTACAAAACTACATTATGTAGCTAATAGTTGACAAAATTATTTTTTTTCCCATGTCAATATGACTTAAATCCACTAAAGACATGATTACATTCTTATAATGTTTCTACTTCCTACGACTTCATTTTTGTATTATTACGACTTTACTTTTATTACCTCGCAGCTTCATTCTTGTCAAATTATGACTTTATTTTGGTGACATTTCAACTTTATTCTCCCAACATTATGACTTTATTTTGTCATGACTTTACACTTATGACCTTATGACTTTTCTCCTCTAACATAACGTGTTATTGTTAATTTACAACCTCATATTCTTATCAGTACATATGGATTTTCCTAACGTAATTCACTGGAATATTTTAATCTAATTCTTGAAATTTTCAGAGGGAAAAAAAATGAATGTGGCTCTACTTCTCTGTCCTACTATGGAGATGTTTTTCTCTTAATTTCAGGCACTTTTTTGAGAATTATAAATGATTTCAGGGGTGGCCCATGTATGTAGAATCCTTCGTGTGTATGTCAGTATCTGAGCTTTGTGTCACCTACTTTCAGGGACAAAAAAACCTACCTGTCCACCCTCATTTGTGCTGAATTGGTAGAGATGCACACAGTCACATCTTCAATAAAATTTTCATTTCAGCCCCTAAAACATTTAAACTTTATTCTCTCATTGCAACTTCCTGAATCCTGAACTTTTGAACTTGTGGTTAATCTTTGTTTCACTGACGCCTGTGAATAAAAAAAAAGAAAACAGGAAGAGTATTTTTTTATTCCCAAAACAAATAGTCGTGTTATTCAATGAAAGGAAAAGAAATCCATTGTGTCTAACAAAATTGTAGACACTTTTGACTGTTAAATAACATTAAACAAACCGCTGCAAAACAGCCTATAGCCACCATTTTTTTAAAAATGAGACCAGTTCATTTAGCTTCAGCTGTCTTTCTGAGTCATTCCTAGTAAGGACAGCAGCAAACTTGAGCACCCTTTCCCCAGTTCAGCTCTCACTTTTGAAACTAGTCAGACCAAAGACTATGGGCTCTATTTTCGTGCCTCGCCGGCGACGCGGCGCATGCGCGGAGTAAGTCAGGTCTGCAGCGCCGACAAGGCGTTCCCTTTCCACAAATAAAGACACTCACATAAAGTTGCACATATTCAAACCTCATGTGACAAAGGTGGGTTGTGCGCAGAGATCCAATCATAAATTCCAAAAATGGCATTAAAATCGGAACCATCTGTGCGTAAGGACGCATCGTGCTCTGTGGCCTGGCTCTTTCTTTCATAGATGTTGGCATATAAAGTAAATTTAGCTCACAAAACTGAATATTATAATATTCGTATGTAGGCTTAAAGTTAATAACTCATATGATCACTGAAACAAATCATCTGTTCAGCCGCCTGTGCTCTGAGGCAACAAACTGCACCACTGCAGCCACAAAAAATATTTTGCCGCAAATTTGTGAGTATTTGAGGTTAGGTTCAGCTCTGTACATGTGTAAAAAAGAAAAACTGGAACATGAGTAATACATTAAATGCTTTGGAAGAAGAAACCTAAACCTTCTAAAAGAAACTATTGTACTCTGTATATTAATAGCAAATCCACAGATCTTTCTGCAGACTTGAGTTAAAGTACTGAATTTGAGTACATGCATGTGAACACTGAGTAGAGGTAACTGCAGACACTGGCTTTACTAATGTGAGAGTCATTATAATAACATATTGGACATGGTTATACAGATTTAGTTATCTCAAAGAGAAGCAGACTGCACTATCTACAGTCTGGCAGAGATTAATAAATGAAGGATAATTGATTTATTATGGAGCGTGTGAGCTGCTGTGAACACTTGGACTGACAGTGACAATGACAGCTCAGGGCTCCATGTGTCGTACAACAGCGCAGCCATTTATTTGATTCTTGTTTCCAAAATCTATCATGAATTCACGTCTCAATTTGGACTCTGATAACATTTCTTTGTTAGCTGTGTTATGTCAAAGGGTGACTTTTTAAAAATCAGATTCATTACAGAAGCTTCAATATCAGTTACTTAGCTACAGATGCGCTCTGAGAACTCTATCCCCTAATATTGTTGTTTCATTCACTCACTCACTCCCACACACTCAGACTGAGACAACAGGGAAGAGAAATAACACATTGATTCATTTCTCTTATTCAGATAACCATCATGTCGTTCATTTTGGAGCCTTTTGTCTCTGTATTCCCAGAGCTAAATGCTTTGAAAAACTGAGACTTTTTGAATTGACTTTGATAATACCTACTGAGTGAGCAAAGTGTCCAGATTGACAGTTCACCTGGAATTTAGTGGAGCTAAAAAAAACATTGAATGACGGCCTCCCATTTTAGCATGTTTTTTTTTTCCACTCTTGAGACACAAACATAGAGTCTTTGTAGGACAGATTAGGGACCAATAGCACACAAAAGAATAATATTTTACGATATAATGCCTTGTTATACAATTCAACAAAATACAACACAAAACCATATATACAATACAGTATTGTACAGTGTAATAAGCTAGGATACAACAATAACCATGCCATACTACACCATACTACACAATATAATAAAATACAATCTGATATGATTAGAAGAGATATAATACAATATTATGCAATACAATAAAATTCAGTAAAATACACCCCAGTACTGTTGTATACTTTAAAATATGATACGGCACACACAATACAAAAAAACAACATAGCAGCAACGACACACAATACAGCACATACGATATGGAAAATGACAATACAATACCATACATTATAATGTTGGATGAAATATATAACAATATCATAGAATAGGATCCAGTATGATACAATATGATAGCACAAGATAGGGCACAACAAGACATGATATTTGATGTTACCCTACAATACAATACCACATAATACAATAAAATACAATAAATTACAACATGACGCTACACATTACAATTCAATCATGATATGATCTGATAAGTTTGTTGTACCCGAATGGATTTTTGTTTTTGACTTAAGTGCTGCTGCCATAGAAGTAAAGGCATCAAAACATTTAATGAATTCCTCTGAATTTAACCTGTCTTACTGTTGTAGAGGGATTTACATCTGAGAGAGCTTTAGACCAAGACCCTAAGGTTGTATCTTTTGCACCATGAGACCAGGCAACAGAGGTAAATGTATAATGTATCACCAAAGAAAATACACATAGTAGGATTCAAGTGCTTTACTGAAAAGCGTCTACCTGCAACACTTACTATGTAACTTCATTCAGAGGCTAGCACTAGCTTTCACAAGTATTACGCTGTCTCTGTGTCTGTAGCCACAGTTAATGCTGCGTTCCAGTTACCTCGATAGTCAGATGTTGAAGCTGGGAACGACGTTACACCTGAGTTGATGGCGTTCTAGTAAACAAGTCGAAAACAAAGATGGATGTAAACTGTTAGCCGTTGTTAGCTGTTGTTAGTTGTTGTTAGCTACACTAGTTGTAAAAAACTCACAATATAGTTTTTTACCCTTACAAATCCATCTTGGATTATGACATTGTCGTCAAGTCGTGGTTGGTGAGGATCAGAAATCAAACATAAGCGGGGTGTTCCAGATGAATTTCCAACTCGGAGCTCAGAAATTCAGACTTCCAGTACAACTGGGATGCAGCATAAGGACATTCATGAGCAACAATTTGATACATCAAATCTAACTTGTTAAACAGACACAAAGAAATAAATGAAGTAGAGCAATAAACTTTGATCTGTGAGTGAAACAAGCATGGAAAATTCTAATGCTCACACGCTGTTGTGTATTATTTTAATGATAACACTTAAATAAAACATCTGTGTGATATCTTTGTGACAGTTTTTAAACAAGATATGAATAATGGAGACTGAAATAAAGGCTATTTAGATATGTACTTCAAATGCCACCCCTGAATAGCTGTGGTTGGGCCACCCTGGCAAGAAAAGTGCAGACACAGCCCTGCAAATGAATTTGATATTTTGGTGGTTGTTCCTCCTGGCCCTTAATATAAATTTAGATTTCTTTTCCATTTCTCAGCCATGTAGTTTAACATGAACAGCAGTGAGCCGTAATAGAGACATTTGACCTCATTGATTGTAGTTTAAATTCCTCCATATCAGAGCAGTAAACCTTGAACATGTTACCTCAATAAAGGGGTAATCATTAAGAGCTACTCATTGCCCTCTGCCTCTCCCCAAGTCCCATCCATCGCTCACCCGTCTTACCCTAGTCTGACTGTCAGGCTCACACAGCACCCACAGAGTCCAAGCCAGTGATGGCTGATTTATATGCAACACAGGGGGAGCGTTCAGATCCACATAAATCCACAGACTTTACTGACTTAGTGTAGGTGCGTCTCAGCGGCTGCACTGAAAGGTAAAGCAGTTCTCATGATTTAAGACACTCTTTGAGCTGTCACCTCTTGACCTTAGGGTAAGAGGCAAAGAGTCGTCCGCGGATTTAATGCAAAACCTTGTGTTTCACTGTGAACTCTCATTCTCACACTAAAGCAGCCGGCTGATTAAGCCAGCCGAGGGTATCTGAATGCAAGAACAGTGGGCACAAAAGGAACACCACTTTCTGGTTTCCTTGACAGTTGGTAGGATTGTGGAGTGTGACCGAGTGTACCTGAACCCCCACAGAGTGATTTAAATAGGTATTGAGCCAAGTGTTTCCATGTGAACTAGACTGCTTTCTATAAACAGAAATATGTTTTATCAGAGAGCAAACAAGAACAATACGGGGAGGAGACTCAAGTGCCACGTTAGTCTCATAGAGCAGCAGTCTTTATGTTGAGAGATGTTGTAACGCCATCAGAATAGAGTCGTAACAAAAGAGCTTTAAAACTACAAGAATACACTTATAATAATTCAGGAATAAAGCTGTAATGTTACAAAAGTAAAGTTGTAATCTGCAGAAATGACTGAAAAGAAAAGAGATGTGTTCCCCAAAGGCATGACACTAAGTTTAAAGAACACACTTATATACGTATTAGGATAACTTTTTGCTAGGTCACCAACTAAGCACTTTCAAATTTAAAGTTTATCTATGTGGATCCCCAGAAATCTTGTGAAGTTTACTCCAGTGTTAGCAAGACTATTTCTTTTGAGATGAGCAGGGTTGAAGCACTGTACCAGTAGTGACATGATCTTGTAAAAAATAAAATATCAGTATTGTACCAAAGTTGGTTTACACCAAGTTCACAGTATTTGTCCTTTGTACTGGTTGCAACATGTCTTTGAATATAGGATAGACAAAGAAGTAGCAAACCGCTAGCGAGCTATCTGTAGGTATGATTCATCACTTTAAAAAAAGATTTATTGTGAATTCAAAAACAACGTCAAAGCTTGTTCCTCTTTTTGAGCTTTTTAATTGTTTTCATTCAGTACCTTGACTTACAATTTACCGACAGTAGTGTACTTCAAAATAAAAGCATAGTTTATCCGTGCAGGAATTAAAGCTACCTGAATGCAAGTAGGAATATCAAAATAAAAGCATGTCAAACAATGGTTATATGAGGCAATTTCTCCTTTAAAGAAATTATGTTCACGCAGCAGGTGATGTGGACAAAGTATAAATGTGAACACCATTAAAAATGCAAAACAATATGTTATTTAATTGCATCTATTGGTTAAATTTATGACATAATGTGATGCTCCACCTAAGCAATAATACAGTATTATCACAATATATACTCTGCATGATTAATCTTGAGGTAAAAATCTGATGTTGTGACAGTCATAATCTTGTGGGAGTAGATTACAGTGCTATGACAGTGAAGCATCAGGCTCATATTAACCTCTGCTGCCTGTCAGAGAAGGTGGGATGTGTTTACTGTACTCATACCCTCATGGTAAGTTTGATTATAAAATAATACAAAATCAGCTCACCACAGATTCAGTCGGCTACCTGAACTGACTGCTGATTTATCTGTGTATTAATATTTGCTTCAAAAGCTTCTCAGTTCTTCCACTCACCCTGTGGCAACTTGAGGAGTATTCCTAGTCGGTCGCACATTAAAACACATCCAAACAGAGATGATCCCTTTTGTACCTGCTTTGGGTTGAGTCCTTAACATGCCGCTCTCATGTTTATTGATGTAAATTGATTCCTCACAATGATGTCAAAGCTCAGGACGGATCTGGAGACAACTCAATTTTAATCAAGTGTTTCCTTTCATTCCTTCAGAGGAGGAGGTCGTATAATTGAAATTTCGCCTCGGGGAAAGCGCCACAGAAGTTACCCTCTCACTCGGGCCTGCGCTCATCTATCCTGCCTCCTTTCTTTTAGCTCATGAGCTTTAATGAATGCGCGCATGAGGTGCCCGAATCCTCTCAGAAGGGCTGAATTCAAATAGTTTAAAAACTTCAGACATCACAGAGTTCGACTGTTAACCCCAGATGATGAAATGAGACGCCGCTTGATCACTTCGGCTTCATGTTTGTATTTGAATTTCTCTCTTAACATATCACCCGTGTGATAATTACACTTAAAGAAGATAACATCAATTTGCAAAGTTATCTCAAACCCCAGCTCCCCAGTTAAGGTCCTTTTTTTTCTTTGAACTGAAGAAAACCTCACTTCTATCTTTGTGGTAAACTTCTGCAGCCGCTGTCATTGTTGCATTTAAATGGGTTTTAAAGTATAATATGTAAAAAGAGCGAGCATGAAGATTGCATAAGGATGGATTAGCATATCTTGCGTGGACTCACCACACAGCATTCAACAAAGGAGTCTTAGGAGACAGATTAAGAATTAACTTTTTGTGTTACAGGATCCATCTGTTGTTTCCAGTTTGACTTAATAACATGAACTTTGACTAAAGTAAATGTTTGAAATAATGAATGATTCAACATCTTTGAGGAGTGCCCAGTCATTGTAATAGCAGAGAGATTGTGTATGTCTTGCAATATTTAAATGAGAGGGTGAAGGGTAGAGAGAAATGGGCTTTCCCATGTGGCCTCAATTACTCACATTGCTGGAAAAAAGAAAGAAAGAAGAATACTTATTTTTTTAATCCCAGGACTGAGAATTATTTGATCACACATAATAAGTCCAGCCACAAATGCTATTAAAACTTAAAACTCAGATCCTTTGGACCTAGAACAAAGAGAGTCGAAACATCAGTGATAAATTATTCACATCAGACGTGTCCCCCCTCTTTCCTCCCCCACTCCCTCCCCCATCACTGTTTTGCCCAGACGCTCCAAACTAATCCAACTCCGCCTCTTTGGCTGGAATTACTGGAGAAGATACTTCAGATGGCTGAACTTCTGCACCTCCGCTCTGTCGTAAAGTTCACAAGCTGTTCTCTCGGCTTCCCTCTATGCTTTTGTTGGACTGATGTAAACATGTAAACACTCTCAGGCCTTGTGTTGAACAGTCTGTGTTTATGTTTTTTGCACGTCTGGATGAACAGCTTCAACAAACAAGTTTTCAATTTGGCTTTACTGCACAGGTTTGAACTATTCTCCTTCTTTGGCCGTATGGTCGGCTCATGACTTTAGTCCAGACTCAAATATCCCAACAAATATTTGACACACTGCCATGGAATCTGGTTCAGGCATTACTGAAGTTCAGATTAGAAATCAAACAGGCTGGATGTCCTCTTTTTTTAGTGAACTGCAAATGCAAGTCAGAAGCTTTTGCAAATCCAGTGAGGTTTTTCTGCATTTACTGTACTGATGTGCTAAAATTGATGCGACCTAGATTATTCATCAAGATGATTTTGATGAATTCTTGCTTTGTGACTATTATTAGTTTAAAATTTGGGGCCAAAAATCCCATTGATTTGATCAAAATGGGCCTTATCTATTGGTGGCCAGAGTGCCATCAGAAATTTCACGAGGTTTGAAGCCTTTATTTTTCTTTCAGTTTGTCTTCCTGCAAAAGAAAGAGCAGGGGACACGTCATACTTCAAAACCCAGTCTTTCATGTTTTGCCTCAGTTCATCTGAAATGGGCTCATTCATTTTTTCTACTAAAACTTTCAATTTTTATTATGGAAAAAATAAAAAATAAAAGTGCGGTATTAGTGCGGTTGTATTAGGTGCTCATAAATAATAGGTATATTATCCACAGGTAATTCCAGTCAGCTTGGCCCCTTTGTTGAGAAAACAGACATACATCAGGTGATCACCCACATACAGGTCAGCTCGACTGTAAACCTCTACCGAAGCACTACTCTTGGTCTGTGAGTACACTCCATTTAAATGTTTTTCAGTGCTTTAGTTTGCGATCAGAGCACCCTTTTGTTTTTGCACAATTCTCAGATGCACCACTGCATGTGGTGCTCTCAACAGCTGTTGGGGTCTGCAGACTTCAAAAGAGAAAAAAATCAACCAACTCATGGCAACATTTTATTCTGACATGCAGTTTACTGTGGACACAAAAAACATAACCTGAAACACTGAGACTGAGGCAAAGTGGAAGACTGACCAGTCCCTGTTGAATCTACATTTGGCTTTCTTTTTGGAAACTGTGGAAGCTACATCCTAAAGGAGGTAGTCTATCTCTGCTCCAGTCCAGCTTGGCTCAATGCTCCCTTGTCTGTCAACACCAACCTGTTTTCAGAAAGAGGCACAGAATCTGTGGTTTTCTACCTCCATAATGAGCTCTGGAAACCTCTGACCTCTTCACTCAAGGCCTAGCTCCACTCACCTGCGCAGTTTTTTAGTGAAGGAGGAATGGAGCCGATGAAAACTGGCAAGTTGATTAGAATAGAAACCTATCAGGTCCATGCTGTAGTGTTGCAAAGTCTGACTAAACATGGATCTAGTCAAGTGGAATTTATCAGTGACACCCCCAGGAGGGCACCTTTAATGTTGAATATTATCCTTATGTTTTGGAGTAACATGCTGCCATCTAAGATAATGTCTTTTTTTAGGGAACACCTTCGTTATTCCAACAATGCCAAACCAAGAACTGCAAATATAACAACAGTATGGCTCTGTGGTAGAAGCATAGACTGTATATACTATAGAGAACTTGGTTCCACCTTCTGTCATTATACGAATTTGAAGCCGAATTGTTCCCGGTATTTCCAGGATTTTCTCCCCTGAACCATTACTTGCACAGTAGAGTTGCAAGCATTCGGCGGGAGAGTCGCCAAGAGTCGCTGTGATGACACTTAAACAGAGCAACAGCGTTAGCTATGCAATCTCAGTACGCCCATAGGCTGTATCAAGTTTCAATCATAGAAAACATGAAACCCCTAATAACTTTTAAAAAAGGAGATGCACAGAAAAAAGAGGACTTGAGCACAAACCAGTCTTACTGTAACTACATGTCAACATCGCAAGCAGGGGGGAAAAAAAATTATATTCTGTGAATTAATTTCTAAAGTTTGTCCACAGCGCCATAGGGATTGCTGGAGGAGGCGGGATTTATGACCTATACTGCAGCCCGTCACCAGAGGGTGCTGTTCTCGCGGTGGCTTTACCCACCGAGGAGGCAGGCAGTGTCCATTCTATATACAGATATGGGTAGAAGAATCCAGGTGCTGAATTGGCCTTCCTGCAGTCCTGACTTGCCACACATTAAAAATATTTGGATGAGGTGATGAAACACAGAAGTAAACATGTTCCTGTCTCAGGTGTTTTGAATCATTTTTCTGGCATGAAATTTACAATGAGTCCTATTTTTCTTTTTCATGAACATTTCACACAACTTCTTTGAAATTAGGGTTAAAAACAACATTTTCAAGACCATCCTTTACAATTAAGAGCAATAAAGCAGGTTAATTTTATCCGTGGTTCAGCAGAGTAGATCTGAGAGCAGACCGCTGCTACATGAACCTGCTCTCATCCTGCATCCTTTCAGTTTATCAAACACTGAGTGAGTGATGTGTGATGTAGACAGTGCTGCGTTCAGGATCAAGCAGCTGTGATTAAGGGGATTTGAGGGGATTTCATGGATTACCCACTCCAACATTTGTGTATGAACAGCTGAGTGTCACAGGTTGTGTGTACTATCATGACCGAGTCCTTTCACTGCACAGAGTGGATTAAGTGATCAACACATCGGCACAGAAAAACAGCTCCTGTCTCCGATCTGTAATTGAATTTTCAGACATTTTTCCTTCAGTGAAGAGGGTTTTTTTATGTAAGAGCTGCAGAAAAAAAAACATTTCCAGGGATGCTTTAGTGGAATAAAATCAATGACAGAGACAACAGGCTTGATCTTACAGTGTTTAGTATCACAGTATAGATGTGTCTGCTATTTGAAGCATACAAAGGTGTGATTTTAATATAAATAGTATGTTTCTTTTAAAGGGTTTGCTTTGTGGTTGGTTGTCTTTCTCTCCTTATTTCTCTGCAGTTTATAGTGTAATTGAAATTATTGATTATGTATCCAAGGCCATGTGTAGTAGCTGTGCTGTGAATTCTTTATAACTCTGTGAACTCTGTGATCTATAAAGCCAAACTTTTTTTTTTTCTGAGAAACTGAAACACTCATCCAATGGAAATCATGTGACATTATGAGTTTCAGACTGTGGCCAAAAGAGGTGAAATTCTGATATTGTGACAGACTGAACTGCGTGATTCAGGATATCATTTTTCGTACGCTGAAGCTTAAAATGTGTCAGTTGTTATTATATACTTTAAGCTTCTCTGTGAAGTCTCTTTAAAAAGTTAGAAATGAGACAGAAACTGATGAGTCTCTTTGACATTCAAAAACAAACAAAAGCTAATTAAATAAGCGACATCTCTTATTCATATCACCATTTAATGGGTTAGATGTAGGATTAACAATCAAACAAAAAACTTTGATCTGCATCCACTAACTAATGCTTACTTTGCTCCAGGAGGAGTTCTTCTCTTACAGCCAGTTAATTGCAAAGAAAAGATGTGGCAGGACAACAAATTTAATCAAGATCAGACTCTTCATGCTGATTGACAAATTCGCGTCTCCTGAATTTGCGCAAATAACTCACTCAATTTGCACGATTCACACCACCCAATCCACACAATTCGTGCACCCAGAGTAGTATGAGCATCTAATCACATCACATGTAACTGATTCACGTGAATTAGTCTACTCGCACTTCGTGTGAACACCCCATTCGTTTTCTTATTGCATTAAATGTGCTTCGATCAATGACACGTCTCCAAAATGACTCTATCACTTGATTGTTCCAAACTTAGTCCAGCGTTTTGGTTTCTGTGTGTTATTCAGTCGTGCAAGTTGAAAGTGAAGTATCTGAGCAGTTACAGATGATGATATAAAGACATTCCTGAAAGCTGTATGATCCTGAGATGTAGAAAAGTGTCTGAATTCATGCTACCAAAGTGGCTGTCAGTGTTTTTGCTCAACATCAATCACCTGAAATGATGCCATGTGAAATATTTAGACCACCTGTCACTAAAGAATCAAACTGACGCCCTCACAGCTGCAACACGACTGTCTTCAAAATTAAATCCTGCCTGTCTGGTTCTTCATCACTCTATCGAGAAATCCATGTGAGAGTGTGAAGCAAAGTTTACTCCCTTCTTCTCACATGAACACAGCGGCTCCACCGGGCAGCCCTGTGGCTCCGCTCTCGCAGCAGTGTCTCACACATCACTGCGTGTCACCGAGACAGATAAATGACCTGATTTGAAAACACAGTCGTACCATATAAGACCAGACTTTCACACCATGAGCTGCTCCACATTATTGATTCATGTGTGAGACACATCTGCACATGCCAAACATAGAACTGCTGTTAGTGATGTCTTCCTCACAAGCAGGTCTGCTCACAGACTCAGCTTCTTAAGGTGAACAGCGTGAGTCTGCTTTCAGCTATGAGCCAATTTCCCTTTTTTGAATTTTTTTTAAATTTATTTATTTGATTATTTATTAGTTTATTTCACAGGGACAGTGTACCACTAATCAATAGTGTGTAAAAGAAAACTGCAAGTGAGCCAAAGTTAGCCAACAAGGCTTGTTTTTGTCTGTTGTCCCTGGCCAGATGTTAAAGGCACCTAAAAACCAAAAAGGGGGCAACAATTAAGTTCTTTAAAACACACCTTTACATAACAATCTACCAAATAAAAGCTCTTAATAACTTGTAAAAAAGGTAAGAAGTCTGACATATGGCGTAACAAAAGCTTATGGATAACACTAGCATGCAGACATAACATGTAGACAGGGAGAAGAAGAGTGAGAGAGAGCGAGAGAGGAAAATACAGCCAGATACACACACGCAAGTACTGTGGCACACAGTGCAAAGATTACAAGGCAGGGCATAAGATGGTAAGCATTAGGCAAAAAACAAGAAAACAACCAGAGTAAAAGAAAATAAAGAAAGCAGGACAAGAAGCATTGAGAAACAGCACAAATAATATGATAAGTGATTTATATGATTAGTGATTACATGATTGATTAATGGAGTTTTTCTTTTTTGTTTTGGTTGATCCCATAATGAGAAGAACATTATGCAACTTAATTTTTTAAAAAAGAGTTAAAAGATGGTGCAAAAAGTTGACTCAAACTCATTTTGATGTTTTGCAACAGATCAATGTTGAAACTGAAAGCGTGTTATCAATTTGTTGAAAATTAAATTCTCATTTTATGTTACATAGCATCCCAACTTTATTTTTTCATTCAATAAAACATTGATACTTTGATGAAAGTGTTGGTGAGTTTTTAGGAACTGGGGTCTCTCCTAATTTTCTGAATTGACAGTATTACTAATCAAATTTCTGTACACATTGATTAATTAATTAATTAATTAATTAATTGTTAAATATGCAACAGCATAGCACATGCCTTTGGGAGTTAAAAAGGCTTTCATGAAACGGAGAGTCAAATAATCCTTGTCAGTATAAAGAGCTGAAAATCCGTCTCTGCCTGATGGACAATGATGGAAACTTCGATTAAGTTAAAATGTGATTCTGTATCTGTGGTATGTTGCAGCAGCAGCAGCAGCAGCCGTTTCCATGAAACTGATGACAGTGTTTGGACATGTGTTTCAATCTGCAGCATCATGAGTGGCTTAAGTCTATTTTACTCCTGTCAACACCCGCTCTTTTGTTTGATTGGGTGAGTCATGGAGAGCAGAGCACTGTGACCTGCTGGACTAACATTGGTTCGAGTCAATCTGTTTCAATTAGTTCTCATAACTAATGAATGGTGAGTGGTTTTCTTGCTCTGATTACCACAGTGATGTAATGCTGTTTCTTTTTAGACCTCTAATACATGTCATGAACAATATTATACATCGCTTTCTTATCTTGTTCTCTGCTAAAGGTTAGCATTAATGCTTTCCTTGGAAACAGTCTCCTAGCAACCTGCCAGTCTTTGACAGTCCTTATTTGAGGTAATTACAGTGAAGAAGGTGCGTCTACTGCAGGAATGTGTCCTCCTGTTCTGTGAATTAAAAACATCTCTCACATGTCAGTACAGCCATGTAAAGCAGATTGAAAGCATTTGATAAACCGACATCTGTGGTGGAAACCAGAAGATTAATTTTTGCAGATTTCAACAGGTTTTGCCTTTAACAGCTTGTTCCATACATCTGTTGACTTTGCTTTAAATGTCAGTGTTTGTGGCCTGAGGGAAAATGAGAGAAAGACTGCTGAATGCACTCGATCATCTGAACTTTTTTTGAGGAAATTCAGCATGTTAGCATCCATTTACCAGCTGTTATCATTGAGATGATGTTCTCCGAATTACAGGGATAAACACTGACGCCCTGTGAAATAATTACTCTTTCTCACCTGCTCAGGCTCCTTGAAGCTCTACTTTGAAGTAGCTAGCAAGCCATGTGATTATTTTTGTGTAAGAAAAACCTAGACACATGTTTCTTTAAGAGCTGGGCATTGTTCAAAGCCGTATCCTATCCCCAGCACAGCACCATAACACTATGAATCTGCAGTTAGAGCTTAAATATGTGTGCTACAACATTTGTAAGAAATAATATACTGTATTTTATTTCAAAGCTATAAAGTTTGTCAAAGGTCTTTAAAAGATGCTAAAACCAAATATTTCTCCCTGATTACAGAGTTCCTGTCAACATTTACCTACTCATGCAAGCTGTGCAAATCAATGTATTGCATCATGGGTCAAAGAGTCTCATGTGAAATCATTTAGAAAAATCCAACTACAAATAAACCTGCTCCTTGTTAAGCTTGCATCACACTGACTCCCACGCAGATACCACTGACCTCAACCTTGGTGACCTTAATCAGTATTTAAGAAAAAATAAACATGAATTTAATTCAGACCTGACCGGAGAGAGAGTAATTCTGTCATTTTCTGTAATAACAACACCTATGCATTTTGCCAGAACAGAGAGAGAGCGACCATATTTGGTGCCAAATCTGCCAGATTGTCTGGTTTTTATTCTGGATGTTCCTACAACTATCTGTGGGGAACCATGGCTGTTTCTGATGAGGCCTGTCAGTGATAACTAGGGTTGTTACACAGCATTATTATTTCCAGTGTTTAAATGTAGCTCCAGCGTAAGTTCAGTCAGGGAGACTATGTTTGCTTACACAGCTGCTTCTTTCCCACTCTCATGCTCACTCACTTTCCTGCTGTCATTAATCAGAGGAGTCATTTGTTAATCAGCCATTCATCAGTAACATGGTAACTCACCCTCTCTGTCAGTCTATCACCATTCTGATCTATTTTTTTAAAAATGAAATTTTCTCGGTCTCTGATTCTTTCATGTTGTTGGTACATGCACACCCTCCACCTCCCCATCTTCAATCGGTCTCCGCAGAATTATCAGTTCAATACTTCATTCTCCTGGTCCCACCAATCATCAGCCACTACCACCACCACCAGCTTCAGGACTCCATGGGGGAATTTTCCTGCCGCTGCAATGATCAGTCATCCTAGGATGACCCCTAAACACCCAGAAGCCCAAAAATGTGCCTGATTTAATTAACATTGGTTTTCTCTGTTTTTCTTTTTCTGAAACATTTCAGTCCTTAGAGTACTAAGATGAAAAAATACATATATAAAATGTCACTCTGTTGTGTTACTGTTTAACGCAAAAAAGTAATCTGTATGATATTTAAATGCTGGCCGAAGCATTTAAGTCTGAGTCCAACCACTCTCATCAAAGACAGTTATCATTTTCATGCAGTAAGTTATATTTTGCAGTATGGCTCTGCTCTGAGAGCTCTCTTTACTTCCATGTGCTTACATTGGATGCTAAACTAAAGCAGGAAGAGCACATCTCTGCTCTCTTTCATATGCATAAATTAAAGGCCAAAGCAAGGGGAGCAGCAGCAAAGACCCCCCAAGGTATAAAACTGAGTGACAACTTGTGTGACACTGATAAAATCAGCTGCAGCATATTAAGGACTAGCTGCATGGAGGTGGTTTACAAAGTAGTTTTCAGCAGAAGGCAGGCTAAAACAGATTTTTTTAAAAAAACATACTTGTTTGGACATTTCCAATTGGATCCATAAAAGTCAGGTGATCAAAAGTCGATCATTGACTTTGTGGCGTGCCTAAACTTTTGCTATGCTCAATTCAGGGTTGGCAGAGATGGAATATTTTGTTGTGTGTCCGTAAATCAGTCAGCGCTCCAGTTTGGTCCCCCAATAACAAAAGTCTGGACATGCCCCTATGCATGAGCAATGCAGCAGTATATGCATAAATCTTGAGATCATAAGTTCATGTGTTCACGTTTTGGCTGCAGCACTGAGCTAATGTACCTGTGCCAACATACTGTACACAGCAGATTCCCAAACTCTGATCAACCTTGTTGAGAACTTTGTGAGACGTGCTGCACTTTGAACCACTGTTATCTGTCAGGCTAAGTTTACTGGCACCAAGTTTGTGATAATGCAAGTTTATCATTCAATATGTCATGCCCTGTTGTCGGATTAAACTCACTCTTTAATATGCATTTGAGATATTTGCAGCCAAACCTCCCAGGTTTCCTAACATCCAGATTTTTAGCAGTTATTTGGTTTAATTTGGTGGAAAAGGTTTGAAGATTTGTGGCCTAAAAGTCAAATTTGTTGGTATTTTAACAACATAAAGGAGGATCTTCAGGATCACTTCTGTAAATGTGTCGTCTGATTAGACATCCTCCCTCTCTCCACCTCTACTTAAATTTTAATCGACCCTTTTGAGGTGAACCATGCTTTCCGTGTTTTTAGCATTAGCCTCCTCATTGCTCAGTGGCCACGCGTGTTTGGCATGCTCTCCATCTCTCTGGTAAATGATTCAAAACTACATGATCAAAGTCATTTCGAAGATCTGGTCGGTGGTTCGGGTT
Organism: Xyrichtys novacula; assembly: GCA_962446985.1. NCBI lineage: Eukaryota > Metazoa > Chordata > Actinopteri > Labriformes > Labridae > Xyrichtys > Xyrichtys novacula. The sequence goes on from OY660870.1 coordinate 9,909,355, forward strand.
CGCATGGTAGACAGCACACTCTTGTGCTCCTGGCACGCTCCCTGTTCTCGTAACATCCACGCACTCACCGCCAGCAGAAACCAAATTTGTGGATTAACTTCGGATTTACATCTCAGATTGTGGCACCTTTGGAGGGGAAGTGTGAGCGATACCACCTCGCATTTGAAGAAATCATTAACAATTAAGAGCGGGAGAAAGGGATGACTCCAAATGGTTGCAGAGCAGCACGGAAGCAGCATCGCCAGCTGAAATAGTAATGTGTTTTCCTGTGTAGCTGTCAGCTCTCTTATCTCGGATCCTTTGAGTGGCGAGGACTTGACGTGGGATTCCAACAATGCGGATAATGTTCTATTGCTGCACTCAGGAGCCGTTAATGGGAAAATTCATCCTAACACAGATCCCACATATGTTATTCCTGTGTTATTCCACATTTGCATCCACATTGTTTTGAGACTTTACCATTGAATCCTTGGAAGAAAAGGCCTCTCTGTCTGATGACAAGATGTACTTTCTGTGCATTAAGGAGTTCTGCTGTGTGATCTGAAGATAGGCTCTAATGTATTCTCTCTGCTTTTCGGGTACACTCAGGCCCAAACGACAGATAATTCATATTTTAAAATATTCTGTAGCAGCTTCAATCTTCAGGTTAAAAGGTTAGAGGGTCATAAATCAGACATACACTTTATATTTAGTCTTTTTTCTCAGAGGCAGCACTCTGCACTCCCCTCGCTCTCCCAATCTGCTCATGTTTTAAACATGTCACCCTTCACACTGCGTCTTCATCTCGCGTGTTCCCCAGGCATACATTGAGAAATCCAGATCTATGTTTTGTTTCTGTCAAATGTTTTTCTCCAGGGCAGAGTTTGGGCAGCCTGATGATTTAGGATGTGAGGAGGAGAGACGTCGGGTCCTTGAGCACACTTAATAGTGTCTCCACAGGCCTGTGGTGATGTTGTAAAGGAGATGTGTTAAGTCTTAAACCTGTGAGGAACTCCATGGTTACAAAAGCTGCTGCAGATTGGAAATATGATTTGTTGTCTTCCTGCAGACACTTTAACAGACTTCGCCACCATTTGGTAAAGCTTTCTCAAATCTGGTTAGAGCTTACTGAACACAATTATGCTACATAAAGCCCTGAAGAGTTACACATTTGCATTGTCTTTAATCGTGAAAGAGGAAAATTCACAAAATCATAGACATCAGCCACAGAGAGCGCCATGAATCATGCATCACTTGCAAACACGATCTCATTATTGTGCTTATGATATTATGGCGCAAACACGTTCTTTGCCCTTATTATGCGTCTGATTTTGGAGAATATCCGTCAACACTTCCACACTCTGCTGCTGCCCAGGATCATTTCAACTCTCATATAGATGAACTGCTGAGAGGGAAGGGGCGGACTTTTTCTGGCTAAAATATTAAGCCAAGTCTTGACAGATTTGAAACTCTTTTTTCTTTTTTTCTTTTTCTCCATAGCAAAATTTGGGGTCATACAAAGGTGACACTAATGCTCTACTCAAAGGGATATTTTAGTACTTTAGTACGTAAGGGGCTTTCTGATGGCAAAGTACTGAAAAGATTCTCAGTAGAGCATACATGTAAACTAGGATGAGTGTTTGAGTCAGAGCCTGTCAAAATCAGCTAAGTTACATGATAGACTAGGCCTAGTCTGCAGAAAACTCATATAAACCTGATGGACCCCTCAGGTCTTCAGGTAGTGGTCTTTTGATTGTTCCCAAAGTAAAAACAAATCAAAGTGAATCCTCGTTCCAATATTAAGGGCCCGATCTGTGAAACAGTCTACCTGCAGACCTGAGAGCAGCAACTATTGTTCATATTTTCAAGTGTAAACTCAAGACCTACCTTTTTAGTCTGGCTTTTAGCGGATTTTTGTTTTAACCTCTTAATCTGCATTATGTGATTTACTCCCTGATTTAACTGTCTGAAGATGTTGATGATTTTACCTCCCACTATGCAGGCCTTCAAACTTTTGTGGCTGCTTTTGAGAAATTCACAGTATCTTCTTTTTGAGGACGAGTGTCCACAAAAGCAACACAGTCTCATCATCCTTCTATTCAACCTGTGGTGTTGGAAGTCCTGCCATTAACTCATTTAGCTTGGCCTTGAGACAGCTGAGGTCCATTATCAACATGCCATGGATCAAATTATATAAGAACAAAACTATTTAGTGTTAGAAAAGGGTCAGCGGTTGTCCTAGAAGGCCACACAGAAGTAGAATAAAAGGCCTCAGGTCAGATAAAGCATGGCTTATGAGATATGGTTTTGATGTGTCGATAAATACATTACAGCAAAAACCACTATCATTACAGGAACTGATTGGATGTACGCTCTAGTTTTATTTGGCAGGGTAGCACCTTACTGAGATCCCAGTGCTTACGTAGACTGCAGAGCCCACAGCAGGGAGAGCACACCTCCTCTCTGTTTCAAGTGTGTACATGAAACATTGAGGCAGGGAGAGCAGCAGAAACCCCAGAACAAAACAGAGCAAACAATATTTGACAGAACATTTGACACTGGTAAGATCAGACACAGCATAAAAAGGAAGAGCTGGGGTGGAGGTGGGTTTTAAAATGAGTTGCATAGGGAGCAGCAAGAGGAGACCGGAGGAGTAGTTCAAACAGAAACCCTATTTTGACATTTGTCAACTGGATTTGAGAGAGCCGATCTGTCAGCTGGTATGGGCTGCAGGAAGGATCAGCTGACTTACGATGGGCTGAGCTTAATTTGGTGTCGTGCCTGAACTAATAAACGTGTGAACCTGGTGCTGGAGCCAGACTGAATTTCAAGAGGGTCTTGACATTTGGATACATCTGAGAATGTACCAGTTCCAAAGAAAACCAGATGAAGAATGATGGGATGTTTGAGTCGGGACCAATCAGCAAACGAGACAGGTTTTAGGCCGGTGATGACAACAGCTCCACTAAGTGAGGAAAGTTAAGTAGCAATCAGCTGCACATAACTTTTAAAACAGTGACCCATATTTAACAAAAGATTTCACTCCTCAATCAGTGCGTTAACAGGATGGGAGGACTCTTGCAGAGCCTGTGTCAGATGCTGCAGGACGGTGATAAAAAGCGATTGTCACGGTCTGGAGTTAAATAAAAAAGGAAAGGACCCACATAAAGAACAAAAAAAGGATTGTTTAAAAACAATAAACTAAAAGAGCAACAAAAACAGAAAAATCTAAAAGGCAAAGTCCACAATAACGGCGCATTTGAAGTGTGAGTGATGTCATCACGCGGCGCGTACAGTGTCCCATTTGGCTCGAAACGCGCTTCAAATTCGGTCTCAAAACCACACTACCCCCGCCCCTTTTTTAAGCATGCATTTATGTGTGCTTTCATGGCCTTGGTATCCCAGAATTCTTTGCGTGCCGCTGCACAGCTGCGCATTTCGGGTGAGAGGCCAGACTCACTTGGAGACGCAGCGTGTCTTTAAAGAAAATACAAGAAATCCAAAACCAGCAGACAGTCAGCTCAGGCTGCATGAGCGCATGATCTTTTAACTCACTTTAATCTACAAACCAAACATTATACTCTTTAGAAAAGAACTGATCCACTCTGCTACAACAATCGAAAACATTAGAAATAAGAAAGCTAACAAAACTACAGCAGAGGATCAGGACAACATTGAGTTTTTTTTCAGTTTTTTTATTGAGACTTAGAGATTAAAGTTGTAAACTTGGGAGAATAAAGACATAAAATAAATAAACTCATGAAGCTGCTTTTGTGGAGGGGGAAATGGCTGGAACTGGTCATCTGCAGGGTTATCTGTGGATGTATCAGTGGGTCATTCAGAGAGTTTTTGTGGTTTCTGAAGAAACAATCCATCTGATGATCAACATTTGTGATCCAGAGGGAGTCGAGCTCCAACGAGCACCACGTGTCTGACACCGGCGGTAGCCTACACCTGCAGAGAAACCAACACCTTATTATGGCATCTGGATTCATATCATGAACTAAAGCTCAATGCCATTCACGGGTATTTACAGCTGCATTGACAGATATATCCTCAGCATATCCATATCTGCCTCCACAAAAGCAGCGATTTCCTTCAAGTACACCAGTTTTTTTTTTCCGTGGAAAATATGTATTTCTCATATGTTCTTTTTTAAGTCTAAGTTTTTAAAACTCTCCTTGTTTGTGAAACCTATACTGAAGCACAGTTTCTTCAAATGCTCTATGGCCCTAATTTTAACAACTCTTCTTTGAAATAATAGGTAATCTTTCGACTTTATTCTAATTAATGACTTTATTCTCATAAATTCACGACTTCAATCTCAAAGTCTTTAAAAAAAAATCTGAATATGGCCCTCATACTTCTTCATAAAAAACATGCAATCATTGGATGAATTTTGTGAAAATGATCTGTGCTTGTATGTATCTATTGTTTTGTGTCTGTGCAAAGTCGCACAATTAAAAAATAAATGCTGTGCTCCGCAGCTTTTCTTCAAGTCAGATGTGACACGAGCCTGAGGGCGGGGACATTTGGCGACTTAACCAGGAAGTCCTCCGAAGGGTAGTCTGTCCCATTTCACAAAAAACGGACCATTGCTGCATCCGAATTGCCAAGTAGTAGTCAAAGTAGTAGTCGAAGTAGTATGTAGCATGTCCGAATTGGCCACCGGGGCGAGTAGCATCCTACTTCAGATACTACTTCAGATACTAGACACGCCCACGTTGTAGGATGGTCGCAATGCATCCTACGGGCATGCTACTGACCCAAAATGCACCGCGGGCTTCTTCTTCGTCCTCTTAAAAGTTGTAGAAGCGCATGTGATGCTCATAGACATAATAAAGGATAGACCCCGCTGGGGGTGCTGCGCGGCGAGAAATGCGGCCGCCATCTTGGTCAGGTCAAGCTTCCCATACGCTCCGGTCAATCATATTCATTCATCAGTCATTCAGCGATGCCGGAGCACTGTGCGGCGTATTCCTGTGCCACCAGGCGGACAGCAGAGAGCAGGGCTAGAGGAATAACTTTTCACAGGTAGGATTAAACATTTTTTTCAACATTACACTTGACTGTAGAGTCATTTGTAGGCCAAAGAGGAAGACTATCGGTCAACTTCAAAAACGAAACAGCATTTGCTAACAGTTAGCTTATTCACCATAATAGCAACTTTGCTCCATTATCAACAGATTTGCATTAGATTGAAAAACTTTTGTTTGAGAGAGGTTCTAAGAAACGTTAAGAAATAAAAGAGAAAGAAGAAGGAAGAAAGTGAGCTCTGTTATCTGTTTTATTAAAGATTTCTTTGTGGTGATCTCCTGTTTCATTTTGAAGATTTCCTAAGGACAAAAATTTGAGGAAGAAGTGGGAGATTGCTGTAAGGAGGGAGAAATTCACAGCAAGGGATTCCTCTGTGCTCTGCAGCCAACATTTTAAGGAGGCAGACTTTGACAGGACGGGACAGGTTGTCCGCATCCGAGATGGCGTTATTCCGTCCGTCTTCAAGTTTCCAGGTCACCTCCAAAGAGTAGGTGCATCACAATAAAGTTGTTTTATTCTATTGATTACATGGCATGAATTACTTATTGTGATTCCCTCTCTATCTATCTATCTATCTATCTATCTATCTATCTATCTATCTATCTATCTATCTATCTATCTACCTACCTACCTACCTACCTACCTACCTACCTACCTATGTCTTTCTGTCTTGTCTTTATTTTTATTTTTTTATTTCATTTCAGGCATGTTGGGTGGTTTATAAAACACCCAGGGTATCAGACAATTTTATTTCATTATCTAGTTTGTTCCAAAGCCTCACCCCGTTGAAAGAGATAGTGAAGGACTTAATGGTGGTTCTTGCCACTTTTCCTCTTCATTTTAGCCAGAAAAAAGCAGGAACACATCTGCCTCCAGAAAATCTGAGGCAAGCCTGTCTGAGACTCCTCAGGATAACTCAGTGGCCTCAACCTCACATTCTGAATCTCAGCCTGAAGATGTGAGTATTTCAATTTTACCCATAAGCATGTCATGATGGTTTTAGAGACTGGTAGCGGATTTGACAACTGATGACTTTTAGAAATAATGCGAGCCCATCTGTGTGATACAGCTAGTAAAACATAACTCAAACAATGCTCATCTCTCCTTTTCCTAGGATCACAGCTATGTAATGCCTTCCTCCCCAACCGCTTTAAAGGCCAGACTCACCGGAGCTTTGGAAAGAGTCGATAAATTGGAGCGAGAAAAAAAGAATGCCAAGGCACGTGAAAAGAGGGCGAAGACAACCGTGAAGAGTCTTCTATCACAATTATGTGAAAAGAATCTCATTAATGAAGAGCTCAAGGACAGACTTGAGCAAATTGTTATGTAGTTTAGGTGCTGTCCTGTCATGCTGTTCTTGTGTTTAAATTTTTTTGATATGTAGGCTATATATTTGTGTGTATTTCTCTGTGTGTATTTTCCTGTTATTAAAATAGTGCTTCTATATGACATTATTTGTGTGTGTCTACAAATGGATAAATAAAATTAAACTAAATAAAATATAATCAAATCAATATATATTGAATTAGCCTATTAAAACCGCAAGTTATTAATAATTATTGAGACATAGCAGGAACCTATCTCTAAACCTAGATATATCCTTGATTAATTGTTATACTATACTACAGCCACTGCTGCCATGTTCTAATATATCATTTTATTCATTCTGAGTATTTGAAAACGCCAAAAAAAATATGGCCTCTATCATGCCTCTTTGAATGGCGTTTGCAGAGAAGAAAATTAGGTAGTATTGAGCGAACTATGATTCATTTAATGCGCTCAGACTTCATTCCGCCGGTTAAACAGCGGTGCAGAGTGAGGCGGATGACCGGACCAAGATGGCGGCCGCGTTTCTCGACAGCGCCCATTCGTGGTAGCGGCCGATGCGGGGTCTATCTTTTATTATGTCTATGGTGATGCTAGCGCCACCAGCTGCTGCCTATTTAGATGTGTCGCGAACGCCGGCTGGCCACAGCAGCGCGCACCATGGCGGAGCAGCAGCAGCAGCAGCAGGCGGGACCGCAGCAATACAGATGTAAGTTTCATGTAACTTCGCACACTGTCCTAAAAAATGTTCGGTTGTATCTCTTTGTCATGTCATGGTGTCATATTTGCCCAAGTAATCATTTTATGAGCAAATATGCGGCGACATCACGGAGGTAAAGCTCACTTATTCCATCATTAAACTGCACAGCAGCAGTAATCAGGCAGATCTCATTGAACAAACTTTCACCACGTGAGTGAATGAAGGCTAAAAGTAATGGAAAAGCTACTTTGTGAATTTCTAAAGCAGTGCAGGAATATAATACAGCAGCATCCATCACTTGCACAATTACCATTCAAAGAGTCTAAAACGGGCGCAGTACCTACTCTCTGCCTGCAGGGGTCGTCTTTCCCCACCGCTCGTCTAGTGTGTCCTAATTGGGCCAACGTGTTTAGTATGTAGGAGTAGGATCTAGCAGTAGTATGTTGCAGTAGCATGTAGTATGCGAGCGGGCAATTCGGACACAGCACATGTCACTCAGGGTACTCAAGTCCACATAACGGCAGTGCGCTCAGCTAAACGCACTTGAGCGTGCTCAGTCTGATGCGGTCTCTGAAATGAGACACAGCCAGTGAACCAGCCAGGACAGAGGGGAAGACAGGAGCTGCGTCCAAATTGCCAAGTAGGAGTCGAAGTAGTATCTAGCATGTCCGAATTGGCCACCGGAGCGAGTAGCATGCTACTTCAGATACTACTTCAGATGCTAGACACGCCCACATTGTAGGTTGGTCTCGGTGCATCCTACGGGCATGCTACTGACCCAAAATGCACCGCGGGCTTCTTCTTCGTCCTCTTAAAAGTTGTAGAAGCGCATGTGATGCTAGCGCCACCAGCTGCTGCCTATTTAGATGCGTCGCGAACGCCGGCTGGCCACAGCAGCGCGCACCATGTCGGAGCAGCAGCAGCAGCAGGCGGGACCGCAGCAGTACAGATGTAGGTTTCATGTAACTTCACACACTGTCCTAAAAAATGCGCGGTTGTATCTCTTTGTCATGTCATGGTATCATATTTGCCCAAGTAATCATTTTATGAGCAAGTGGCGACATCATGGAGGTAAAGCTCACTTATTCCATCATTAAACTGCACAGCTGCAGTACTACAGCCAGGCCCGCAGATGAGGGGCTTCAGTTACCACTGTCTGCACGGGCGCAGTACCTACTCTCTGCCTGCAGGGGTCGTCTTTCCCCGCCGCTCGTCTAGTGTGTCCGAATTGGGCCAACGAGTTTAGGATGTCGGAGTAGGATCTAGCAGTAGCACGTAGCAGTAGCATGTAGTATCCGAGCGGGCAGTTCGGACGCAGCAATAGACTTTACACACACACTGGGAAACGAGCAACAGGTGAGGCTAACGAGACACAGGTGAGGTAAATGAGACACAGGTGAAACTCATTAGTGATTGACAAAGGAGGGAAAACTAGGGCAGTAAAACCAGACTAGAAACACAAGGAATCAACTACTACAAAATAAAACAGGAAACACTGAAAACTGATCTAAAGAATAAAACACTGAGAACAGGAGGGAAACAGGGTCAAACACAAACTGAAAACTCACAGGACAGGACTACAGGAACAATAGGAAACAGATATGCTAGGGAAAATACACAAAGAACATACACTCGGATAACAAAACCAGGGGAAAACTAAATACCAGAACATATCATGACAGCGATAAGTAAAAAAGGTAGTGAATCACTAAATTATACAAAACATATCTATGTTTTCTGCAGTGCAGAAATAATAGGGCCCTATGATTTTTTATTACAACCATAGTTCACCTGTTATGCAGTTATGCAGAAGGTGTCTCTCTAAGGATAGTGATGAATGTTGCTCAGCTGTTGCCAAAAAAGTGCAAAGGATTTTTTCTACTTTCTCTGTCTTTTTCTGGATGGGCACACTGAGAGATGAAACACAACAGTACATCAATTGATGCTGCGATAATCTCACTTTTAGTACAGGATGAATAGTTTACATACCAGGAATTTTAATGGTTTATTTTTGTGGACATTCAAGATTGCTCTTTATCTCTTTCATTCCTGATTTGCATCTACTACACACACACTGGAGATTCTTTCATACTGTAGGCAACCTCAAAATTATATATTACCATTTGGCTGTTGTTTTTGGCTGTGTGTGCATGCGCTTTCAAAACCATCAGCCCCGGGCCGGGATCCCAGAGGAGATAAGGGATGAAGAATAGATGGCATTCTGAGCTCTCAAGCCTCACGCACATGTTTTTATTTTTACCTCCAGACTCCTCAGGAGCCATCTGTTCAAACATTTAAAGAATACCTTGCTCTCGCCAGTCACAGAGAGTAGAGCTGCTTGACCAGCAAACATTACGAGTGTGCTGTCGAGTAAATGCAGCTCCCAAGATAGAAGGGCAAAGAGATTTGCTTGAGACTAAACCAGGAAATAAAAGTCGACTGCTTTAAGGAATTTATCTGGAGGAACACACACAACCACAGTGGCTAAGACAGAGACGAACACTAGAGAGTGACTCTGCAACCTTTTTGAACGTGTTTTCATCTGACCAGCTGGGTTAACTTACTGCTGATTAAAGAATTGATCTGCTTCTCTGGTGTTTCTCCCTGCTAAAGCCCCCCCCTCCTGAACATATTTGTGGAGTGCTCAGGGAACAGCTTGTTCTTGGCATGGTGTATCAGGATAAGTTATGACATTCAAACACTGTAGGAGAGATCCAGGAAAACAGCAGAGGCAGTGGACTGGACTTACAACTCTGAATAACTTAACATTTTAGTTCATGTAGTCTAGAAGCCTCTAGAAATGATAGAAACCTAGAGCAAATGCCAAAAAATTGATTTATTGCCTTAGTCCAACTGAAACTGAGACTTTTAAATGTATGTCAGCACATTAGTTGGTCTGAAATCACACTAAATCAATCTTCTCATAGTGGGACCAACAGGGCTCGATAATGCTGGTGGGGATGGATTTTCTCAGTCATGTATGCAGCTCAATCAAACTGAATCTGGCCTAAACGTTCTGCCCATGCTCCAGTGTTGACCAGCTGGGCTCTGAGCTGCTGGTTGAATCACAGGAATGTGCTGCTACGAATTGAGGTAGCCAACAAAACCATGACAAATGGAGAAAAAACATGAAAAAAGCCAAACTTTGGTAAAGTTCTACGAACAGATGGTAAACATTATAAAAGCGATGGTGTTGTCGATGTTTGGCGTACATCACTTTAGCCTCTTGCTAACACGCTTTGTAGAAGATTTGATATATGATATGCCAACTGGGAGACAACCTGATATTAACGAACTGAAAGGAGGCATGTTGGCATCTACTGTAGCAGAGGCCGACATGCTTCAGTCTGTAAACTGGGGCAAGGACAGTAATCCAGTAAAATTTACGACTCAAGCTATGGCCGTAGCTCAACTAAACTATATGTAACTGAATGAAAGTGCATCAGGCGCTTCCTCATAGTCCTGACCATCTCTGTTAAATCCTAGCTCCACTAAAGCTCAGGAAATTTGGTGACAAACACATTTCACTCTTTCCAATAAAGGCTCTCACTAATTTTTATTAAAAGAAAAAAAAAATCTTTATTCTGACACAGCCATCAAAGAAAGTGACAGTTTTTTTTTTTTAGAAGTAACACAACACAGTCAGGGGAAACTACAATTATTATAATAAAACCACAAAGAACTACAATGCCATTCTAAACACACTGTAGCTCATAAAAGCATCTTTCTTTGCTCTCAGGCACAGACACAAGTTGAGTTTCTGTATCATCGCTCTGTTTTGGGGGGGTGCTTCCATGACTTAAAGCTTCTCTGAGGAACTCTGGGTTCGTGTCAACTTTGGCGCCCCCTGTAAACAAAACAGTCCTTGCTTATTTTGTCCTCTACATGCTAAAACAGTGTCCTCTCACAAAAATCTCACCCTGCTGAATTGGACAATCAAGTGTATCACTTATTAAGGACATTTTGTGTGTTTCTTTAGCTGCGCAACTAACGCCTACCCCCTCATGTCTGTTTCAGACTATAAAAAAAAAAAAACATGAATGCTGTCAGTCTTGTTGCTGATGGTCTTGGTTGCTTTTGGATATCAGAAAAAGATAGGGATGTCAACAAAAAAAACACACGGGAGCTTAATCTCTGAGTTCAGTAGAAAATTATCTGCCGAGCAGAAAAGGGCTTTTTTCAAACCAAACTGAAATGAAACTTCAAAAGAGCAAAATTCAAATCTGAAAGCAATATTTTTACACCTTTTACTGACTTAATGAATGATCATAACTCCCTCAACCGCACAGTAATGAGTCTTTTGTGGATTAGTGTCTCTCATTGGCTTTAACATTCCTCTCTAAATGACACACCACTTAATCACTGTTTAATGTCTTGTGTTAAAGGGGGCAGAGATGTAAAGGTGAAGCAGAATAAGAGCTCAAAGTCATTTATCTGTGTCATTCAGATAGGAGCGAACATGATTGAAGCTCATTTTCTGAAGAATGTTATCAGGTTTAAACTTTAAAGACACTTTCCTGCTCTCCTGTCTCGCTCTTCATAATTGGCTTTTTTAAGCAGATGGCAGTTTTAACAAAAAAAGAGACAGATTTTGACACTGAGTGCTTCCCTCAAGACTTCTTCACCGTTTTCTAAGAGAGCTTCTGAATAGATCCCGACAAGCCATTACTGTTCTTCACTTCCCCCTGTTTATTTCTATTTACAGCAGTTAATACAATTATTCCCAGTCGTGACCTATTTAAGCGGTGCATGCTATGAGCCATTAGCATTCAGCGAGTCTACAAAGTTACCACATTGATGGATTTGTGAAAGGAGGTTGTGTTTTTTAGTGCGCGCGTAGGTGGAGGTTCAGAGGCCTCCTGTTTGTCTTCATTTAACTGATTTTCTGTTGCCATAGGAGCAGGCCTCTTTTTTTTCTCGCATGAAAGTGCAGCACTTCAGAGCACGCTGTCTGGATTCAGATCTACAAGAAGGTGTCAGGGGAGTTGTCCAGGATTTTACACTTATCACCGCTTCCATTAGACGACTCGCAGCTCACTTTGGAGAAAATGTTTAGTTCAAAATGTCTTTATTAAAGCAGAAGCATTCAGGAGAACATGTTAATGTGGATTTAGCACATCTTTAAAAACAGCACACATGTACCGAAGCGTGCTTGATAAGAAAAGCAGATTTTGTGCTTGTATAAAGGTCCATGTCTATGTTTTGTTAGCCTTGGTTTTGTTCTCCTTGTGCCTTGATATCTTTTGGAAGATTTTCTGAGCTGCTTTTTGGTGCTTTTGAATTATTACAGCTGCTGAAAGGAGTTCAAAGACTTCACAGTAAATCAAAGAGGAAAGTCAGCAGACCATCCTGGATACAGGCCACGCACAGACTGCTGCGGACCATTTCTCATGGCCAGTCAACCAAACAGAAGCTCATACAGGCCACAAAACATCCTGCAGGTTAGTGGTACCCAACTTTCTCTTTCTCCTTCCTTTTTTGTCCTGTCTACCATGACAGTCCTGCATTTATTGATAATTGTGAAACAGACTTAAAGTATCCTCTGAGACCAATGTTTGGAAATTTTGATGATCCATATTACTCATTAAAAAGAAACTGAGATCTTTCCAATCACAAAAAATGATACAAAGGGGCTGTCCCATAATGCACACTTGCTCGTTCATGTGCAGTGTGCAAGCGTGTCCCATTCCTCCAATAGTCAAAAGTACAGCGTAGTTCATTTGGACTTTATTTGGACTTAGTAAAAATACAGCTGATCAAACGCAACCACAATCCTTCGCAATAGTGATAATTATTCCCGTTATTTCTGAGAGCCACAACACTGTTGTCAAAGGCCACAGAAGAAATTTCAAAGGTGCAAACATTGATAGATCATTGTATATCTTTGTTTATTGTCACTTTGTCTCATTTCTGTCATGTTTATTTTAAATTGTTATTAGTTTTGATTATTCTTTTTTTCAATCTTTGAAGAAAGGTGAAGTCCTTTAGTGAAGCCTGTTGGCTATTTGACCTCCTGACACAACATTTACATTTTAATTAATATAGGCTTTGCAATCTTATATGTGTGTGAAATAGATAACTTTATTTTACATATATATATCATAAAAAGATAAGGGTATAACTGGATGTTCCCAAGTAACACAGCAAACCAGCTTATCAACTTAACAGTAAATAATTAAAGACTTTTACTGCTGCAAAGATCAGAGCAACTGATGGATACTGGTAGGTAGTTTTTTTTCCTGGGTGAGTTATTGTAAGCAGCGACCAAAATCGTAGCCAACCAGAAAGTGAACAAACCGGAACCCCTGAGAGGTGCAGATGCGGTCATATTATCCAGCGATCACTGGATGTTAGTGGGTGATTAAAGTTATTATGTTGTTTTCCCTCACCTATGCATGGAGGTGAGTCAACCTGAAGTCCAATTAGTCCTGTGTGAGTCTCAGTGATGACTTGTGTTTTTATGTAGATTGTTGTGCAAGATTGTGTAATCAACAAGAGCGTTACAACTCAGCAAATCTGAGAAATGTTTTTATGCTAAAAAATGGTTGTACATAATCTAAATATATTAGTATTTATAAAAGTCTGAGAGCCCTATAATATATAAACAGAAAGTCTTGTAAGGTTTCCATAATCATAAACCTGCTGACGTCCCTTTTGTTTGTCCCTCAGCTCACCTGTCCAGAGACAGGCGCTCTCTAAAAGGCTGGTAAAAGCCAGCAGCCTCTCTATAAAGGTGTCTTATTTCAGCTTTATGTGTCTGCTTTGTAGAGAGGAGTACTTTCCAAGGAAGTCCTGTTGATGTTCAACCCAATCTTTGCGAGCAGAGAGCACACAATTATACACGGCCTTCACAGCAGACTGGCTGAGGCCAGAGACTGGCCTTGTAGAGCATGATATAAAGGATATCCTGTTGTCTGAGATTTCATCGAAATATGCCAAAAAGATGATGGCTTGAAGTTTATATTAAAGGTCTTGTGCGGTGTGATCTATCCCTTTTAACAATGCCAGCGAGTCCTTTTGAAAAAGTGGGTCAATGGAGCTATTTTTAGTAGCCATCGCACAGTCTTTTCACAAACAAGCAAAGGCACAAATTCAGGATGAAACGTCACGCAGCTGCACTGAACAAATATTCCTGGGAAATGAAGGTGTTCAGCTGCCGGTAAATGGGGTGAACGATTTATCTGGTTTCAAACTTCACCTCTCTGCGGAGATGAGAAGCTGTGTGAGGGCATGAAATGACTGAAGGGGGTGGGGGCTCTGCCTGCTGGATTGGCTTTGATAAACTGGGGACTTGTAAGATTTGTAGGGCTCTCTGTTCTAAAGTGGGCTTCTGTTTCATCATCTCGGGGTCGCGGCTGCCTTGCGTGGCTACCTTGTTGTAATTCCTCCTCATTTTCTGGGTTTTCTCTCGCATCGCTTTTCATTGCCAGAGAAATCACTTGAAAAAGAAGTGTTTGCTGCCGTCTTCTCTGTTAGAAGTGACACTGTGGGCGGTGATGAGATGGAGGCGTACCACAGACAACATCCTCATATGCACCTTACCGGTTTAATGTTCCCCAATTGCTCACAAAAGTTTGTCAACTAAACAGAGCATAAAGTGGCATATGTGCAAACAAGAATCTGAGCCATGCAGGAAAACAATGTATTCTGAGAGAAATGAAGGGGATAAACAATGAGAATTAGGCCTGTTTCAGGATTATACACTCTTAATGATGGAAGGGGGAGGCAGTGAATTTAGGCTCGTCTTGCAATCAAGCCCAATAAATCACATGAGGCTGTGCACCGCCCCAACAAACGGGCGAGAGAGCGTCAGTGGAGCAGAAGGCGATTTTGCGGCAGAGCAGAAAATGCACTGTATTCCTACAGGCATTGCATGACAAATCTGTGAACTTCTACTAAGTGGAGGTGGAGCATTGTTTGTAGGAATTCCTGAATGGCTGTTTCACCTCAGGCAAACCGGAGACAGAGGAAACATGAGCATCATGAATTATGGCTCATTTTGCCCTTCAACCGAAGTCTTACTTAGACACCAAATTAAGGTGAGATGTTGCCGAGGCTTTAAGAAAGTGTGGCACTTTGCATTTTAGAGGTGACTGCTCATGTTTCCCAGAGGACCTCACATTCAAGACTGTGACACTTCAGCACAAAAATAAACTTTAAAATCTGATGCAATCTCCCATTTACACTTTATTTTTGGCTAACATGTTATTTCTTCTTGGTGGGCTTATTTATGTGAACCTGTTACTAAGATTTTCAGACAGCTTCTGAGTGACTCTATGCTTTAAACTAGATTTGCAGGATTAAAAGTGGGTGAAGGTTAACTCAGACATGTACAAAACTGCCCAGAGTCAGAATTTCTTCATTATGACATTTAGACTCATTGATCTCGCCGCAAAATAAATGAGGGATGGTGTAAAATGATAGGGTTGTCAAGCATGTATGACTGAACCAGTCACTCAGAAACCAGCCCAAAACTAGCTCAACAGCTATGAAGCAAGGGCAAAAACCAACCCAATGCACAAGTCAAAATAAGCCCATAGATGAGAGATCTGCCACACCATATACTGTATGCCTTTTTGTGTTTGTCAAATCTGATAATAAATAAAAGAAAGGACAATTTAACAAGATACTGGGTTGGTATACAGCCAAGATATCAGACATTAAACAGAATTAAGGGTAACCATGCCTGTACTGATGGGAAGGAGTGTCCTGTCAGAGCAGTCAACTGATGATATGGATGTTTCGTTTTCACCTACTTGGTATTGGTCCACTAAACCCACAGACAAAAAACAAGTTCCTGCAGAGACACGTTTTTGTTAGCCTAGTTCTGCTGAAAAACCTCAGACCTGGTACCCCTGATGCGTCATGACTCAGAGGAAAATCCCAGCAGGGTGAGACAATGTGTAATTTCTTCCTCATCAAAGTCTTTCTATTATCTAGCTTTGCTGTAAATCACACCTCAGTCAGGACCACTCTCCATAAACATAAAAATGCACTAAGTTTGGTGGCATGGTTTGGTGTAATAGCTCCCTGCCCTTCCACTTACATACATGGAATGATAAGCCTGATGGTGGTGGAGAGAGCAGCAACAAAGATCCACAGGGTACAGATCAGAGCAGGCATCAGTGAGGATACATGTGGCCCACCAGAACTAACAATTTCCCCGATTAAGCTTAATGCATTTATCCATGGTAAAGTCAAAATATGAGCATTTTTACACACTCCTGTAGCACTGCTAACCCCCATACTGTGGTGCTTCATGTCTGTCTTCTTCAATTTGGTTGATGTCTCTTTCACTAAACTTCTTGTGTTTTAACACTTGTTGCTAGTTTCTGGGCTGTTTTCCCTCCAAGCATCTTCTTGTCTCTGCTGATCAGCTTTTAAATAAATTGAGAATAATATTGAAAACAACTCGTGTGGTTTACAGTTGCTATTGTTAAATCGTATTTTTGACACTTTGTCAACAGGGTGAGGTGAAATCATAAACTTTATAAATGTGCTGGGCTTCTTATTGGTGGATTGATATGATGTCTGTGATCAGGTCATCCCTGGTCTCCCTTTTGCTATACAGAAGTAATTACTGTTGGGGGATTTTGACCAATAAGAATTAAATATTAAATTCAGCTGGTTGATTAGTAAGAAAGCAGAATAATAAAAACAGATAGAGTCATTTGGGAGCACACTTTTGTATTTGAATGGATGCACAAGCATAATTACAATACTTTTAATATTGGTGAAACTACAGTGAGTGATGAAACTGTAATAAAATCCTGTTCTATGCCTCATACATGGTGTTTAACTTGAACACAAGTTTGATAAAGAATATTCTCCTGTATTCTTATTTCCAGTCCAATCAATTTTAGTCAGGTGTACTTATCTGAAGAGAAGTGCGTCATTTTTCACGGCAGCTGTGTGAGCTTTTGATGCTAAATTTATGCACTTTTTTCTGCACACTGCTGTATCTGTACCAAACAAATGTACCTGCTTTTTACTGACTTTTCTCCACATTTAAGAAATCTACAGGTTATTTAAAAACAGATATATTTTTTTTACCGGTTTTGAAAACCTTGTCCAATGACATTTTCTTGTTTTCTTGGCACATGATTGTCCCTAATTAAAAGCTGTAGATTTTTTTGCAGTTTGCTTTTTGTGTTTGTTTTTTAGAGCTGCAGTGCTGAGGGAAAGGAAAAGCCATTAAGAGCCAAAGGGGAAATCACCACAGCAGCAGTGAGCAAACCCTCGGCGGTCTAATACCTTCATCCTTGCAGTCATAGTGACAGAGGTTGTATGTTTCCAGGAAACCTCGCCAACATTATTCACCTCCAGTGAAACTCTCATGATGTAATATCAAGGAAACCTCAGAATTTATGTACAGAAGTTTCACTTTTCTGTTGTAACACAAGCAGGAAGAGGTGAAAAAATGCTGATGTCTGTTTTGTAGCGATGAATGTCCATAAACAAGTTTTTATATTTAGTTTATTGAGCTTATGCAACTTCAAACAGGCACGGCAGGAAGCTGACAATGCCCAAAATACACTGCCTTGCTCAAAGGCAGCAGTTAAGAATAAATGTGTTACTTGCCACCCTTAATTCATCAGCTCCGATTTGGCTTTCATCCTCCTCCTGTTACCCGCACATTTCAAAGCAATCATTTCCTGGCTAATTGTCAGCCCCAGTCGCACTGGAGCTCAGGGCTAAAGTACAACAAACATGAGTCAGAAACATCCAAATATTTTCTAATGAATTATATGATACATGAGATATGGGATTTGGGCCTCCTGCTGCTTGAATTGGCCATGCGGGAGCAGTCAACGAGTCCAGAGTGACACAGTCTGTCACAGAGAGAGTGTTTGGATTGGTAATGACATCTGCCAGGAGGGCTTGTCTGCTTTACAGTCAGAGGTGATGTGAGAAAGATGAGACAGAATCAGGATGGCAAGAGATGAAGAGAGAGAGAGAGAGAGAGAGAGAGCAAAGCATGTTGTTGTGTCTGCATTTAGTTTTCTGGAGTGTTTATATCTTTGTTAATAACACAGTGTCTGTCAGCTAATGAGCAAACATGAGCTGATGGGTTGATACATGTTAAACATGCTGTGATCACACATGTAGAACATGAGCGCGCTCCCTCTGCTCCGCACCTCTCCACGCTCGGTTGCTGTCTGCATCATCACTGGAACAACACTGCCCCTCAGTGGTCGCTCTGTCTCTCCCTCTGGACAAAAAAAAAAAAAAAAATCATTGCAAGGTTGGCTTAAGTGCACTCACACAGCTCTTAGCCCTCTGTGATATTTGCACCATAACTGAACTCATGAGGATCACTTGAGGTTTAGTCCCTGTGGGGGAGATGCTTTGCATGCCTAAATGTGGGGCATAGGCAAGGAATTTGGGGTGAAAGTCTTGTTTGAACTGTTCCTACCCCCCCTCTTTTTACTGTTATGAGTTAATACCATGCTATCTATTATTACCAATGTGGTATTTACACAATCTTTTACTGTAACTTTTAAACTTTGCATACTTCACTGGCGCTAGGTTTCAGCCTGAGGAGCTATGTAAACATTTTAATATTCTCTTCTGCATCTCATTGCCTCTGCTCTGACACTGAAACCTCTTCTTCAACAATACTGTGTGTCTTAAAAGCTGGGATATTTTATTGCTTTTGTATTGTGCAACAACCCTGTACTCTTCTAAAGTTATTCAGCACTACATCAGAGCCAATACGATAAAATTGCAGGGAGCAGAGAGTCTTTTAAGGACACAAGATCAGGTATGAAGGTTGACCCTCTTGAATATGATGTTGTAACTGAGAGGTTTGGTCACATAAGCCGAAGTGAGAATATGGCCAGAGGAAGTCAAGGGTCATAGGATGTTATTACTTTTCTGGTTAGCATTTCAGACTATCTCAGACCTGAATACTGTTTAGGGTCACCAAGAACTGGACCTGAGGGGGAAAATACATCTAAAGAACTCGACCTGATTTGAAATGCTCCCTTGCTCACCCTTATCGACATGATGGCATTTGAATGAAGAGGCACCTCTAATACTTATATGTGATCTTCAATTTGTCCAATTTTCACCACCAAAAAAGTCTGCAAATACAAAATATTTTCATATCTTTTTTTCATTTTCATTTTTTAATCCTTTTTTCATCTGTCGAGGTTTTGTTTACAACTCAGCTTCCAAGCAATACATCCACTACATTCATCTCCCATCTCAAAGCCGGGCTTGCAAACGCTGAAGTACATACAGAAGGTCAGTTTTCATTGAGCTGTATACATGACAGAAAAAATCAGTCCCCATCATTATTGTACAAGTATGTTAGTCCACCTGTGGGAAGTTCAATTTAGTGTGATTTCAGTCGGACTCGTGTCTTTAGGAACCATCGAGGACATGCTGTTATTTACATTGACTTTGGGAGTACAATTAAAAGAGAGCAAAAGCAAATAAACAGAGAGACAAAAAAAAAAAACTCTTAAGTAGAAGACTACCAACGCCACCACCTCTACCACTGGTACCAATGCTAGGTCTTCACCACCTCCGTGCTGTGTCTTCATAGTCCACACAGCTCATCCAATCACAGACATCATGAGAGCAGGGCTTTTCGTGTTTTTTTAAATTGTGTACTGACCCATTTAGACAACATAAACTTTTAAACAGTTTTAATATCCTACTTTCAGTTTTGGAGCCATGTCTACTACCACTTGCATTCAGCTGTGTTTTACATCCCATCTTTTAACCCCAAATGTGAGCCAATGAATCCCAAAGCATTCATGCGAGATTCTGTTGGAGATCTGGATGTTAAAGGTCAGGGCCTTAAACCTTTTATTTTTGAGAAATAACAGCCAGATGTCAGTAGGATTTATGTGTGTATTATATCTTTCAGGCTCAGCAGGCACCAAACAGACTCTGCTCAAACTCTCCATCATTGACCTAAAATGTCCCTGTGAACCATACCTGACAGGTCAGGTCTCGCCCTGCCCGTCGTAACGGCCAAGGTCAAGGGAAACAGTTGTCTGCAGTCATCTGGAAGTGGAGCCTGTGGGCTGTAAACACTGTGGTCAGCTCGCGGTCAATACGTGCAGCTCTCCCACGCCACATCATTGTCAAGTCAAGACAACATGCAGTGGTCCTGAGATGCAAATCACTGTCTGAAAGCATTAAGTGAAGTTCAACTGACATGCAAAAGTTTACTCCGGGTAAAAACTGGGAGATTGTCTAAAACAGATCCAGAAAATATATTAATTTTACTTTTTTTGTTGAGCAGTTTAACACATAGGCTTTAAATTCTACTCCCCTTTTACAACCTGATGACGCTTTGCATATTATTCAAATTGTGCCCGGACAACATTGCACCTTTGTTTCCAGTTGCTTTTTCTATCTTCTGATAAGAAATGAAAGACGGCCTTGACATGGACTTGCGCTGTTTGCTGGGCTGGGTTAAATTAAGGTCCTCTGTGGAGCTTTTTGCTGGGCTAAAACATTGAAGGTTAGGAGTTTTCCGGCTCATCAGGCTTCAGCTGAGTTAATGAACCCTCATGGCCCAGCCCCCGCGCTCTGGTCTGAGCATTACTCACGGGCTAAGCAGGAGAAAAAGAAGCTGCCAGTGTTGCTACGCCTCAGCGAGCCACTGCACACACACACGCGGATCATGACTGTGGAAGTTACAGGGTCACAGAGGTCTACACAACATCTGCCGATCCCGTGTGATATCCCAGGAGAGTTAAATCGGGC
Source organism: Xyrichtys novacula (assembly GCA_962446985.1). Lineage (NCBI taxonomy): Eukaryota > Metazoa > Chordata > Actinopteri > Labriformes > Labridae > Xyrichtys > Xyrichtys novacula. Next base: position 9,930,125 of record OY660870.1, read on the forward strand.
TTCGCCGCAATATGGATAAACAAACACAAACATGCTGGGACATAATTGAATTACTTCCATCCACCAAGAACATCGGAGATGAAGGGTGGATGCCCCTGGACATGTTTGTGTGTTTGTTTGAGCTGTAAAGTCAACTGATGTCATCTCGCAGAGGATCCTTTGGCCCAGATTCAACCAGCTCAGTTTAGTTCACAGAAGTGTGCAACATGCCCATCAAGGATTGATATGTTTTCAGTTCAGTTCTGGAAAAATGTTCTTTTTTTTCAATAAGGTTGTTTAATTTTTATATCACTCTGCTAAATTCACTATTCTCATTCAAAGAAAGGATTTGATTTGCCTGAAAAATCTATGCAATGTAAAATAAAATTGGGATAGCAAAAGGACTTATATATATATATCCAGGAATACTGATGCACTGTGAAAAATTCAAAGCCGCTTAAGGCTGGCTTCAGCTTCTGCTGTGGCTACACTGTCATGGAGGATGCTGTGATGAGCACAACATATTCGGGAGTCAATGCTGCTCTCATCTGGTTAAGACTTCATATACTATGGACAACTTGGGTCCACCTTCTGCCAGGATACGGAATCAAAGCCTGAAAGCGCTCAGTATTTTTGTTATTTTTTTCCACTTCCTGAAACCAACATTGCGCAGTAGCATTGTACACACTCCATCACTTGCACAGTAGCATTGTACGCATTAGGCGGGAGAGTGGCTGTGTTGACACTCGGCTCAAACAGCGTATCCCCCAGGTCAGCTATGTAATCTTTGTACTCTGTATCAAGTGTCTGTATCAAGTGTGAATCATAGAAAACATAAACCCCCTAATAACTTTTAAAAATGGAGCTGCACAGGGAAAAGAGGACTTGAGCACAAACCAGTCTTACAATAACTACATGTCAACATTGCAACTGGGGGCAAGAAAAATGTATCTTCTGTGTAATTAATTTCTAAAGTTTGTCCACAGCTCCATAGGGATTGCTAGAGGAGGCAGGATTTACGACCTGTACTGCAGCCCGTCACCAGAGGGTGCTGTTCTCGAGGTGGCTTCACCCAACGAGGAGGCAGGCGGCATCCATTCAGTCTATGAGCACAGAATATTAAGGTGTCAATGTTGCTCTCATTTGGTTAAGATGTGCTGACTTGTGTTAAAGTGGATTGCTCTGCAGTACTTAAATGTGTCCCAGCATGTCATATCACCAGTAAGGTTGTTGCAATATACTGGTATTGCCGGTGTTGGTCTTTTATTAAGAACAATAAAATATTTATAATGAATAGCCTAACTAACTAGCCTAAGTGAGGGATAATTAGGGACTTTTAAACTGATGTTCAAGATTTAACTTAAAACAACCTTTAAAGCTTGGGCCTCCTCAGGTAACTGATCAACTGAGTATTTACATTTTTTTAAACCATTCTTTTGACTTTTTCCATAAAGTTCTGTGACTAACATTCCACCAGTCAAAGTACACTTCATAATAAAAGCATATTTTGACAATGCATGTACAAAGATTTGACTCACCAGTGCGATATGCCAGTCAGTGGTGGTTCTAGACCAAATTACGCCCCGGGCGAGCACCTCTCCAAGTGTCCCCCCCCCCCCCCCCCCCACACACACACACACACACACACACAAACACAAAAAGAGATAGAATTTTGATAGTTATGTATTACTATGTAGTAGTATTATCATTATAACAACAAAAATAATATATTTCTCAATTGCAGAAATCCTTCAATAGAAAAAAACACAATTCTGAGGGCCATTTTGAGAAGGGCCCCCAGATCCTGAGGTTTTCTGAAGTGTTAAGGTTTACAAAAAAGCTGCTATCTCGGCCTCTGTAGTGGATAGAAACAAAATTCAAAAAGCATTTGAGAGCTTAAACATGTGGCTTTCAAGAAAGCTCTCTTGTAGTTTTGCTAACCTTCATCACATTTTGAAAACCTTGAACAAACAAAATCAAATGAAATAAAGCGGCTGTATAAATAAAAGTAAAGGCTCTGCACTGGAGAATGACAAATAATTTGCTTTCTGTAAAACCAGTGGCAGTCATGATAAAGTGTCCATTCAATACAAATGTAAATATAGAAAATAAGGTGTTGAAAGGGTATACAGCTGCCCCAGTATAGTGCCAGTGCAAAAGCAGAACTAAAAACTAAAAATGAATAAATATGTGGCTGACAGTGTGTTCATCTCTGTTCTCACCCAAAGTCATGCAACACTCAGGGAAAACGCTGATAGTGTGAGCCAAAGCACTCCATATGAAGAGGTTGTTCACACTGCTGGATGTTTCTCCTCTGAAGCTGCTCTCTACCGCCATCATTGTTTACTTTACTCATGAAGCTCATCAAGCACGTAGCAAGATCCGAGCATGAACCCGAGCGCCTATCAAAGGCAGACGGGTACGGTGATTTCATTCACCACGACTCCAGAAATGATTAAAAAACTACAAAATGACGTATCCGCGCTCCCGCTGATATGCTGACGTGCGTACACAGAGCAGAGCTGTCCCCCCGCGACTCTCTCCCCGTCTCGTCTCCTACAGTCTGTCAGCCTCTGTGCAGCACCTTCGGAGCAAGCAGGGGCGCCTACAGCAGCGGGGGGGGGGGGGGGGGGGGGGGCGCCAATTTGACAACAAGAGTTAATACAAAACCGCTTTGCGCTTAAGATTTATTATTATTATCTTTTATTTTATTTTTTTGGAAGTGCTCGTGCCGCCCCCCATGAGTCATGATCACAAATGCCGCCCCGGGCGGCTGCCCTGTTCGCCCGTGCCTAGAACCGCTACTGATGCCAGTGCATGTGGAGGTAGTCTTTTGGCTTGAAAACTTGAAGACTTAAGATTGGAAAACATGTCTTCACTTCAAACAGTCAATGGTTATGACTCCAAACCTTGTTGCAATCATTAAGAGCTTATAGTTTAAGTTGCTTTGTTGGAATCAAGTATTTGGGTTAACTAGGGGATACCCAAAGTACCAATAGCTGTATTTGGAAACCATTGAACACATGCTTCAAAATACGCAAAATAATGTAAAATTACAGATGAATGTTAAGTGTATTTATCTAGGAAGGAAAACACATACTGCTGCACTCACTAGGCTTTACAGTGCACAACATGAGCTGCTGTTTGGCTAGAAAAATGGCATGTATTATTTAACTTCTTATTATAAATTCATGGTGGTTTCCATCGGTGATAAACATTTATGTCTATGAAAAGCACCAAAAAAACCTGCATGTAGAGATGAAGCATATATTCGAGGAGATACAGTACAGACTGAAACGCTTACAGCTTGGCAACAGAGAGCTTTTCCAGTTATGCGGCGTTGATTACTTGGCCTAGATACAACAATATGGATTATTCTTATCCTCACTTGTGATGCATCATGGGGCAAAGGGTTTCTAAGTTCACTGCATGGTTTACATAAAGCATGCAGCAACAGAAATCCAATGTTATGCAGCCGTCATGCTGTGGTATTTCCATAAAACTACAACCAGGTCAGACATTCAATTAAACTCTGGTCTATAGTTTGCAGTTACCACAGAATCAGAGAAGGAAACAATGGCGGGGGTTTAGAGATTTCATGGAGATTGTGAGGGAATTCCAGCTTCTTGCACCAGTGCTTCCATTTGAGCGGAAAATAATGGAGAGATTTCATTATTAACCCATCACTGAAACAAAGAAGCTCTGTTTGATTAGAAGTAATTACTTGACCGCAGACCAAAAAAAAATCTTAAATGGGATTTGGACTGAAAGCTACTGGCCATTCACTCAACACTAAAAAGCATGTAAATCTCCGCCTGCGGTCCGTGGGAGTAGCTAAGCAGTCGTGCAGAAAGAACGCCTTTAGAAATCTGTCTACATTTCTTTGACGGCTGCAGATTACAATTGGATTGGCTTTTAACTTCCAACAAGGCGTTTGAAGAGCTCTCTGACAGAGTTTTGATTGGAGATGAGTGGCCTTACAGTATGCTATGTCAGAAAACATTAGCACCAAAGCAGACTGATGTTTAAATGCTGATGCTATTCAAGGATTTATGAGTGGGAAGAGTCTTACTCGCTTTCAATGATCTGGTTCATCCAACAATTGCTTGATTGTGTCATTGTCCGGCTGAATCACGAATGCCATTCATTGGTATTTTAGGAAAAGATGTAAAGACAGAAACATAAGCTTGAAGGATGAAATCAAAGAGGGTTGCCATTTTCATGAAACTTTAAATAGTGTGTTACACAAATCTGTAAGGTTAATCGAGGCAGCAGCTAACATCTCTGATTAAAAGTGACAGTGTTGGGTTAGACGATACAGTTTTGTAAAGAGTAAAGAGTTGACTGATAATGTTGAAACTGATTGGTGCCATTGCCATTTAATGTCACATTTTTCTGCTTTTTTGTCATTCAAATGGGATTTAAGTGTGCCCCCTCTGCCAAAATCTATGCCCTACTTAACAGAAATGGGACAATGTCAACAGAAAGAAGCAAATGAAATACAAAATTCCATTGTATTTGGATGTATATATATAATAATGTGATTTCTGTCTTTGATGTTGATCCCATTCACCAAATCTTTTCCCTTGTGTTGTTGACTGCATCACATTTCCAATTGATAACATTCTTGTAAAACCATGACAACAACAACAAAAGCAAAGTAGCAGCATTCATCCTGGAAGTTGAATCTGTAAAGGTAATAGAAAAACTAATACAAGAAAATCTTTTACATTAAAATACCACACAGTCAACTGAAATACTGTTGCAACAAAAAAGTAAAAGTTAGTTGGAATGCAACTGGGGGGACTGTATACCTCCAGCATCTTTACAGCAACTTCCAGTGGTAAAAAAATTAAGTAAATGTGAAAAGGGCAAAAAAAAAATGCAGCTCCTTGACTGCCCACCAGAGGCTGTCCCAAAAAGTCCAGGATGCATCAGAAACCCCCATGTCAAATACACATCTTTACAGTAAAATAACCAATGCTTACAGCCTGATTCAAAAATGCTCCTGATCTGAAAAAAATCATTTCTTTGGCTGGTGTGATTCCACTGCACGTATGTGTTGCTTCTTTGAAAGTAAAAGAAAGAGCTTACTGTCAGCAAAGTAAGGCACTGAAAATGTGGTAACTAAAGGGCACAACAATAGAGTTTAGGTTAAGGTTTCTTAAAATAAGCAGAATGATACGGGAAATTTGACCCTGTCTGAAATGGTTGACCTAAGGATCACATTAAAAAGTTGAAGTTTTATGGTTGCATCCATAAAAAAAAATGTTTTCATAAAAATTTACCATAACTTTTTCAGCCCAAAATTGCTTGTTTGCAAGTATAGTATGCAATGTTTGTGTTGACTGTTTTTTGTAGGTTAATTATAAGTTGTATGAACTTAACTTTTTTTTATCAAAGATAAATACAAAATTTAATTTGGATTCTTTTAAATTAAGTTTAAATTTTGTTTAATCAAAAATAGATATGCAAATGAATATTTATTCGTGTACCTATTTATCTTATGTGTGTGTGTGCGCACTGAAACTTAAACCAAGTGTCATTATGAGTCTCCTGATTACACACACTTCAGTAGCAGTGAATTAGTGTTGTTTGTGTGGAAAGGCGAATGAAGTTAACGCCTTTCCCAGGTTTCATTTGCAAGAAGTTCATTAGCTGTTATTGACTGAGCCAACATAAATCAGATAAATGTAATAAAAAAAGGGCAGAGTGCGTTGCTGGGGATGATGCAGCGTCTTCGTCGCTGTTGTAAACTACGCCCTTGACAAGAATCCAAAGATACGGAAGAAGGAAGTTATGCACCTGTTGCTGCAGCTGCGTCTGGATTTAGGACACCTTTAAACACATTTCGAGACTTGCACATACTAGCGGTAAGTAAATCTTATTCACCTTAAGAAAAACAAACACGTGTGAACATCCATACTATCTGCTGGGATAAACGGAAATGGCGCGACTTTAAGTTTCGTTTCAGTTTAAGACATGACTGTGTCCCGATAGACCGACAGACTGAATCACTGATCGGTTTTTCTTTCACTTGTCCTGTAACCGTGAAGCCTGATCATGGAAGAAGTAGGCCTACAGGATGCAGTAGTGTCAGGTAAGGAGCAGCTGGATCAGCCGAGCTCCACTTTCGAAGGACCGGAGGAGACCCAGACTGCTGTCGGCTCAGGGCACACGGAGGAGCAGGCAGCAGAGGTCGGACCGGCGGCCCCGTCCTCCATCCAGAATGGAGCCAGCTCTGCGCCGACACCTGTGGACCAGTTCAGGTCAAGGAGGTTCTTCGTGCTGAGGGTAAAAGACTCTATTTTAATTCCCTTTGACATTAGGAAGGCTTAAAACTTTTATTTTATGCATATTACCACACTAGCAGAAACTTGTGGAAGGTCATTAAGTTTCCTCCTTAAGCCACATTAACTTTTCAACCCCCTTGTGTTTATTCGGTATCTTTACTTATTTAAAGCTATTCTGCTGAAATACTGTATGTTTAGTATCGTGGGCCTTAGGGAACAGTCATCCATAATTTGATTTTATTTTACTTAGTTTTGACATTTTAGGTGAATTTCTTATTTTATCTTGGCATAAAGTACAGTGTGTGGTATTTAGACACATTGCAAATTTGTATTGATAAATGTTTTGATAGTGACGACTTGGCAAATCTAGGATCATGCCTCTCCTACCTCACTGCAGCTTCCTGTCCTTAAACCACCCTCACCTCACTGACCTGAGGGGTGAGCAAAGGGGCATTACAGTCTACAGTCTAACCATTTCATATTTCTATATTTTCTAGTTTTAATCTCATATCATCCTAACTGGTATCCTCAGTGTTGCTAAAGCACAACACAAACAGAACTAGACTTAACTTGCCTCATTTGTCAGAGAAATAGCAGCATGACATACTGTGTCGTACACTGTCCTTTTACAGTGATGAGCCCATATGTTATGTTTTCTTGATTTGTGGGAAGTTGTGTCTTTATCATGAAAAGAGTAGCTCTACCAGCAGATAATGAGGTAACTCAGTTTGCGACAGTTGAAAAAAACAGCTTTATTGCTCTGACACAATGATGTAGAAGTAAAGATTTAGAGTAAAAAGCTGAAGAAGACTCATCTACAAAGGAAAGTAACTAAAATGCATGGCAATTATAATTTCAACTGTGTTTATATGAGTTAGGGACAATGTACAACATAAAACATAAGTTTAACATTTGGATTGTATTAATTCTAAATTATGTTAATCCTAGTGTCCTACTGTAGTATGGTCCTACAGTGTTGGAAAAAAGTTTGGAATATTTGTCAATTCAGCCCCAGCCTCTTGTTTAACGCGGTCTGCTGCTTTCTGGATAATTATTCAAAGACTTTTTAATGTTCCCTGGTCTCTGTGATATGTTTTTGAAATTCACATCAAACTATTTTGTTTCTCAAAAAATTGTAGGGCGGACACCTCATGATTCACAAAAAGCCATAGAAATAACGCATAAAATCATGAGTCGGTATTTAATAAATAAACGGCTGTAATTTTAAATTGCCACAAAATACGTGGACCATCTTTGAAAGCAACATCAAACATAACAAGACGATAACAACAATACAGTCAGTACTTTGTGTGACCGCCTCTAGCACTGTACAATGCACGTACACGTCTGGGCATGCTGGTCACTAGGTTGGTAAGAGTTTCAACCGGGATTTCTCGCCAGCATTGGATCACAGCCTGAGTCAGTTCAGCCACGTTTGTTGGAGGATCATTCACGTTACACGAAACACTGAAGAAAATATTCCAAACTTTTTTCCAACACTGTAGTTGGCAGTTTTAGCATGCTTCTATAGATTCAATTTAGGGTACTGAAATGTTATCCAAATATTAGTTACCTGTGTGTCTCTGTTTCCTCGCTATTCATGTACAACCCTACATAAATTTGGGTCAGGTATGCAATTACTAGCACACTTAAAGAGTATCATTTTATAACGTTCACCTCACTATTGCATACACTGGAGTCATAAAAGGGCTGTAAACTGGGCCAAAATTACACCTCAGTGACAGTGTCAACAGCATAAAGAACTTTATCAGGATCCCAAAGGTAGCGCTGATTGGATTGCAATGGAAAGTCAGTCACACATCCCATGTTGCTGTGCGGCTTAGCACCAGGCTCAGATTACTGTAAGACTGTCAGGAGCCCTCGCCATGAACTCCTAATCTCTAAAAGTTCTCCAAGTTGGCGTTGTGATAATAAAACACAAACTGTAAGAGTAGATGCACTGTCACGTTATTAAAATGACACTGACAGCAGGGATCGCTAACAATAGCTGACATGTTGGTTGTGTATTGTGAACTGAACACTGAATGTGTTTCTTGAAATACTCTAATTCATACACAGAAGCTGCTCACTCAGCTTTCTTCATTCTCAGCCGTCTTTTTATGATGTGCTGAGGCTTCATGTTTTCATTTATTGTTATGTTGTTTGACACACAGATGGGCTGACATTTTGTTGGAGTACCAGTCCCAGCTGCACATCTGCCTCAAAGATTACCCCTTAAGCTTTCTGCACACACATTGTGATTGTCACAATGGAAAATTAGAAAGTGACATCCTCTTATTTTTGTCTCCCCAGCCTGGCACTCTGAATCAGGCCATCAAAGACGTTGAAGCTCTGGTGGATAAAGAAGTCGATGGCAACATTCAAGGCACTTGGCTGATGGCAGAGTGAGTTCATGATGTCAGTGTAATGTTACACAGTGTTATGTTCATGCTGACATGCAGCATATCGTCTGCCCTGTCAGAGCATTTTTATGTCAGCTACAACTTAACAATTATAAGCAGTACTTAAACACTTGGGAATAGAGTTATTATTATTTAAAGTGGCTGGTCTTCAGGGGGTTTTGTGTCAGTGTATCAGTAATCATGACTATAAGGCAGCTATAACAGCTATTTCAACACTTAACATCCCATGGTCAATAATAGCGTTTTTGGCCTCAGTTACCTCACTGAAGATACTGCCTTATGTTGTGAGTAACTGTGGACACCTTATGGCACATTTACTGCGACATGAGTATGTTGAATAGTATGTTCTATTATCTCGAAAAACAATCTATAAATCAATCTTTGTTTTAATGGGCGCTTATTCACAATAAATGTTTTCCAAAGACACTTAACTGGTCTAGACCAGACACTGTTCACATAGACCCAATGTAAAGATTGGACTTAGACTGAGCTCCATCCTATAAGATCAGACCCACTCTCATCCCATCTTCAACCACATGAGCGAAACACTTAACAGCATTTATCAAGGTACAGAAGAGAGGAAGAACTTCCTTTAAGAAGCAGAAACCTCGAGCAGAACCAGACTGATGTTAGACAGTCATCTGCTGAGACTGAGCTGGGATTAGAGAGGGGAGAGATAGAGATGGAGAAAGAGAGAGATGGACAGAGGAGAGACTGATATCCTCTGCCGAAGGAGATCAGACTGTTAAGTTCCTTATCCTTTTTTAAGCAAGTTTATAAACAATTTTATTTATAAATGTACATTTACTGGATATGAGTTTTGATGTAATTCCAAACCTTTAATTTAAGACTTAATGTGTTATTATTATTATTATTATTATTATTATTATTATTATTATTATTATTATTACTATTATTATTATTATTATCAGTAGTAGTAGTAGTAGTTTCATCTTTTATTGAAGTCTAAATCATTCCTGTTGACTGAGTGTTTTGGAAATTGTCCTGATGTCTGCTGCTGTATGTTTTACCTCTATTTTTATTCTGTTTTTATGTTGTGAAGCTCTTTGAAACTCTGTTTTGAAATGTGCTATACGACTTAACTCATCGTTATTTTTATAAATGAACAGACCCTTAGTACGGTGAGAGACACAGCTGTGCACATTTAAGTAGATATCACTGTTCTTACAAACCCCAAACTCCAAAGACAGCCACATATGAGTCAAAGCAGAGTTAGTGATTTAAGTGCCTCGAACACAGAGCAAAATGAAGTGACTGCAGGACATTTACCGAGTGCACTTGCAGATGTCAGGTTGTATCAGTCCTACAAAAAGCTTTCAGGAAACATTTAAAAGGCTGGCCATGTGAGGATGAATAATACATCCCATTTATGCAGCTCTGTCCAACAAACACGTTAATGTTTGTCCTATATTTGGCCTGGATGTAGGATTTTCTGCTACAGAAACAGTGCATTATATGCTAATTCAGTGACGCTGCTGCTTTCCCTAGAGGGCAGCCAGTGACTAACGTCGGAAAAACGTGAGAAATTCCTCAAATGTGGCTTTGCTGAAGAGGATTTTCACTAATTTTAGAAAGTCTAAGTTAATCTAATTTTGTGTTTTTTTTTCAATGTTTGGATGGCTTCTCTTTTGTTCCTGTTGTTTGTTCTTGGATTTATGATTTATCCCTGTTGTTAAAGCTTATTCTGAGAAAGTATTAATCATGAATGACTCTGCTTTTGAACACAGAGTGGGTGGTTTTATGTATTTATGTAGAAACAAAACACTGGAGTCCCTAGAAGAGTGTCACTTTGTGTTTTCCAGCGATGGTGGGTTATGACAAGGAAACTTCTGTGCTTGTGTAAGTTCAGTTTACATATGTAAATGTTCACCTTTCTGTCTTTGGACCATCAGATGTAACACCTATTGAAGATTTTTTGCTGCAAAACAAAGATCAACAAACATCGTCAAGCAAAGTGCATAAAATCACTTTCCCCTGCCCTGCAGTAGCAGTTTCAGGCATTAAAATAACAAAATGGTTATAAAATACTGTTTCTTGTGAATATATCTTGTGGTTAACAAAGAGACAACAGTATGAGATTCTGTGAGTTTCAAAACCAGTGAAAAACTCCTCACAGGAGCTTTAATAGAGAATCAAACTCAGAGAGACTCCCTGCTGCCAACAGATTTCAGAAACTTTGTGCATGCCTCAAAAGGACTTAGGCTGTGTGCACAGTGAGGGGGTTAAGCGTTTTTTGACTTTAGTAGTCGGACTGAAACATTGTCAACTCAGTGCAAGAAGTCTGGGTCTAAACTTTCTAAAGGTGGCTCTGTTAATTGTATTTTTCCAGATTATTTATTTATTTTGTAGAAATTTAGCTATACAGAAATGTTTCCATGCACATTGTATAATCTTTGCCAAGGGCATCTTTGGGAGTTGTGAAGCTCTTTCATTACATTATTGAGCAGCTTTGCTCTGTACGTTTTTTATATTAACCTTAAATAACATCCTACAGAATATTTAGAGCTGCTCCTCCTAACTCACGCAAATAAAAAGTTCATGGTAAAAATGCTCACTATAACATAGGTTTAAAAATAGAAGTAGTCACTAAACAGTAAAAAAAAAAGAAAAAAGGGGGAGGTCATAATTTTGTGTCATCTCATCCTGTTTCGCTCAAAGAAAAAGTGTATGACCTCTTATCATGGGCTGTGCACTGAAAGGGACTTTAAATGAGGCCAGGTTGGTGTAAAGAGGGTTTTTCCTTCATATATTTTTAAAGAGGGTAGAAGGAGAAGAAGAAAAACTGTTTCTGGATAGGAGTCATCTTTTAAACCTGGCAGCTGGTCCAGGCCAAGAAGTGGGCTGGCACCTGTCCTAAACAAAAACCAACAGTAGATTAAATCTTCACTCGAAGTCAAAGGTACCAAACCCATTAGACATCGAGGAAAGTATCTTAAAATTTTGGACACAATGTACAAAGCTTAACCCTTATTTTCAGAAACTTGGCTAGTACATTTTTATTATTCTACTTGCAGACTTTGTACTTTTTAAGGTAGTTCAGAACATTATTTTGGTTTGTAACATCCTAAAGTTAGATGTTCATCAGGACTTTCCATGACCCTGAACAAAAAATCTTGTTAGTTTTGAGTTTTTTAGTTTAATTCTGACTTTAACATGTTAATGAACTCTGAGTGTCTTTCAGACTGACTTAGGAACATGCGTTTTTGTTTGTGTTGCATGGAAGATTTTATTTTTTGATGGTTTTTTTTCTACTGTTGTGTTTGTCCTTTTGGCTCTTTACTTATAACAATCAAAAAGTGTATTAATAAAATTTGCATTAACCCTGCTGCGAGGAACTTTAGTGTGTGAGTTTTGGCGCCAACTGTGGATCAAGTTATGCTTCTTTTCTTTTATCATGTGTGAGTGAAACTAAAAACCTTGTTCTGTTGTCTTTTAAAAATGATAAGCATAATTCCCTGTGAGTTTTGCCATAGAAAAGGTAAAACGGGTTGTTTCTAGGGCTTGTTGACATTTTTTCTGGAGTGAAATCTCCTCCCTCACGAAGATCGGACAGAAGTTTCCAGCTTTGATGGTCTCATTTGCTTTAAAGGTCACAGAGAGGCACCACTATCACTTGCCTTTCACAGTTCCTTAAAACATCCAAGCAAATAACTTCACTTCCTTTCAAAAGGACACCCAAACATTTTCATGTATTTGTGACACACCGCTTTTCTTTCTCTTTTTGTTTCAGGGTGGACCACTGGAACAACGAGAAAGAGCGTCTTGTTCTGATCACAGACAACACTCTTCTGATCAACAAGTACGACTTTGTCCTGTTCAGGTGTGAGCAGATACAGAGAGTCCCTCTGAACTTAGTGGACCGCATTTGCCACGGCACCTTCAGCTTCCCCAAACACTCCATTCTGCAGTAAGTGTGTCCTCATTAGCCCTTTATTAGTCCTTCAACAAGAAACTTGAAGTTTATTGTGTCTGAAAAACTTGCAGCTTTGGGAAATGATAACCAGGAAACTTCATAACTTAATACAGACACATTCAAGTGAGCAAAACCGCATTGTGTTAGACAGAGAGCCGCAGATCTCTGGTGTCTTGACTCATTTTTAGTAATTATTCAAAAATTTTAATAAAATAATTAGTCAAATAAAATGAGTCCTCTTTAAAATGAGCTCTTTGTATTGTTTAGTTACTAATTAGAAGTAAAGCCTTACAGGGATTAGCTCTTTTTATCTGATTTATGCTCTAATTTGCTTCCTTCCCTTTAACGCTTGAGCTTTTACACGAAACATGCCTGGTCACTTTTGCAAAGAATTTAAAGAAGCCGTAAAAAAACAAAATATGCAGCCTTTTTTAATTTCAAAGACAGCCAAAGTATGCAGGATTTTCTAAAAAGTGTTGCTGCTGATATGAGATGTCAGTGAAGGGAGTGAGGGCAGCATCAGAGGGCGGTGTGGTCGGAAGGATTCTTGCAGAGGATGGTGCAGGGAGCAGCTGGGGACACGTAGAGAAGTCGAGCCGAAACAGTCATGGCAGGCGGGCGAGTGTGCGGAGAGTTTTTAGGGCTGAGGAGTGCAGAGCTGTCACTTGGAGCTGTCGCTTAACTGATTAGTAGCAAAATTAATGTAGTCCTTTCATCTAAACCTTTTAAAGACGGCTCAGGGGATACCAAACCAACTAAAACTAATTTGATGAATAAAACGTAATGTGCTGTGAAGAGCTTAGAGAGCGCTGCCTTTATTGGAGGCTTTATCTCTGCACATTACGTTGAATTATACATAAAACACTCCTGAAAGCCACCCGGGAGTCCGACAGTAAAGAGACGGATTCAAATGAGAAAAGACTGGAGCCTCAAACAGTTCCCTTTTCTGTCTTCATCTTCATCCCTCCCTCTTTCTCCTCGTCTTCCTCTCTGTCTCTCCCTCAGGAAGTGTCTTCTTTTTGTCTAGGTCACTCTGTCTTATTTTTGGCAGAAATTGATCTACAGTCAACTTCATCTGTGTATGAAAATGAATCTTCTACAACACTGCAATAGTGTGAAGAACTTTGTTTCCACATCAGAGAATCAGCATGAGACAGAAGAGCACTAAAAACCAGGCTGTGAAGATTATTCAGTCCTGATTTCTGCTCAACCCTGTTTCTCATTAACTACCTTTTGGAACAACTAAAGACTCTGTAGCCACACAACATTAGCATATCAGATAGAGTATTGAATTAATAAACAGTAACCAACGACCACATAAAGAAACCAAGCTGCAACCTCCAGTGAAGATTTATGCAATAGAAGAAAAAACAGCAATTCCTCAATGGTCCAATTGAGGTTAGCTCCAAGGAGTGCCTACATTTACCATGATCCCTTAATTAATGACTGGTATTTAATCCTAATGATAACCCATATCATGAGCAGGATGAGTGATGAAAGGCCAGCATTCAATTTAGAACCAGGACAGATTCATGTTTCTGATATGGAATATGTAAATATGGGAAACAAGTTACTCATGAGTTCACAGTGATCCCACAAAAAACCATTCATACATCCTGAACTATTTGACTAAATAATATCATAGTAAACCAGATCACAGGTCATTTATGCACAGTCTGTTCCTCTTTTTTCTTTGTAGTGACCGAGTTTATCACCATCAGCACTAGGCATGTGCCGATATGAAAAATTTGATATGACGATATTGGTGCCCTAAAAGATCACGATTCACGATATTATCGTGATATTAGCGCATTGCTTTTAACGTTATTAAAAATGGCAAAAAGCTGCGAAATCACTTCTCTGTGCACAGCATGACACGCACAAACAATATGAGCAAGAGGCAGCTAACGCGACATTGGGAGCATTAGGGTTTTGGAGCTAAAGTTAGCAGAAATGTCACTAACATTGTCAATAATAAGCAGTAGAGTAGACCAAACTTGTTGCGGTCACGTTGTTTTTACCTTGATTTGGGCGAATGATGCTGGATGGTGTTCACGGAGGTAGGCACGTAAGTTTGAAGTGTTAGACAACGGCGCTGCAACTTCCTTACGGTGTAACCTGCAGATTGGTGTCAGGTTTATCTGCTCCGTCTGTTTTGTGAAGCCCCAAATTGCCATACTGCTGACAAAACCTTTTTAACAGGAGGATACAGCCGACTGAGCCAAGGCGTTTCGTCTTTCTCAGTCTCCGACTGTTCTTGGTCCGGTGTTATGCCGTAGAATGCACCCCTGCTGTTGAATGCACCCCTGACAGGAGCGCGGTTGAAAGTACATAACAAGGTGAAATAATCCAAGTTTTCCTTACCGTTGGGCTTTGACACCGTGGGTAAGACTACGAGCAGGTTAGGTTGGTAAGTACTCGTCTTTAAATTATAATGTGGAACGATTATTACAGTACCTTACGATTTCATAATCGCAGCTGTTTGATATTGCATATCGCGATTAAATTGTATATTGGCACCTCCCTAGTCAGCATCTTCACATCCACTTAGAGCTGCTCCATGAGTGCAAAATTAAATCTCTTTACAGGATGAAGATGAAGAGTCTTCAACAAGTTCATTCAGGACAGATATGTCAAGTTTTACACTTTCTAATCATCTGTCATACTGGAGCTGTAAGCAAAGTATTATCTGAAAAATAAACATACTATTCTGTGTAAAAGCAGCATAACCACGCAATCAGGGTTCACCAGACTGAAGAAACTGAAAGAGACAATAACACACACGTGCACCATCAGTCAAATTAAAGCAACAACAACCACTGTACAGCAGTCTACTGTGGCCCTGTATGGCTATAGCTTTGAAAAAAAACAAACCAAACATAGGAAAGTCTGTATGGTGGGGGTTGATCTATGGACAGAGCTAGTCTGATTGAACATTTGTAGTACACATAGAGAGAGATAGAGATGTAATTAGATAAAGACTAAATAAACCACTTTTACAGGGATACAGAACCCTTTGTGAATAATGCAATAATGTGGCTGGAGTTAGTGAACAAGATCCTCACTTTGTATAAAATATTATCACTACCTGTGGGCTCATTACAGATACTCATTATGCAATGCAGCACTTTTTTTCTTACAGTTGTGTTTGGCTGAATAGTGTATTGGCTTGCACTGTTACTATGCTTCTTCAAGCGAGCACTGTGGAACTTTGCTAGTGTGTTGATAACCAATGGTTTGTAAAACCAGTTGTAAAACTGCCTACAAAGTGATATCACTTTGAGAATTTGATACTAAGGTCTGTGTCTAATTGAAGCCTGTCTCATATAAAGACCTGGAACATGAGGCAGTAAAAACAAATAGAAGACATGTATTCATCAATCAGATGCATCAATCAAACAATAGACTGTATTGCTCAATTCTAGAGCAAACTGTACCACCACACAGATTAGCTTCCTTCTTTACTTTTAATTAAGACTCTAACATTGATGTATATTTGTATTTTTTTATAGTGGGTTTAACCAAAGTGTGTCCCAGTCATCATTTTTTTTTGTCTTCCTTCAGTGATCTTTGTCTCAGACAGCTGTAGCTAACTGGACTGAATTTAAACATCAGCACTAAGAGCTCAAGACAGAGAATAATCGATCCAAAGAAAAGTAGATTGCCTAGGAAAGAGCCGCCAAACAAGAAGATAGCGAAAAAAGAAAAAAACAAACAAACAATGCTTACTCTTGCGCGTATACGCTTATGTGTACACTCTAAGGTGACTGATATCCCAGCAGCAGCAGCAGCACCCAGCTTAGCTCCAGTGTCAAGAAACACACTGCCTCCTGAAATTGGAGCTGTAACACAAAAATACTTATTGTAGCTGCAGAAATTGATAGAGTGGTGAGAAATAATGCTCTTTTAATTTCACACCTTGTGTCCTTATATTTCACTCTCTTGCTGAAGGTGTAATCTGGGGTCATTAGAGTAAAATCTGTGCTTTAACGTATAAAACTGTTTAATACTTTTTAGGGATTCTCTTTAAAAAGTACAATTTTTAGGCTCATCCGAAAGAAGATCCTCAGATTCATATTAAGGGAATCTTGTTTTTTGGTAGATCCAAAAACTTAGGTTATTTGATATTTTTCCTCAAAATGAAATTTCCTTTTAAAATCAATGAGACATCATTTAACATACATATATTCAGCTGCTTTTTCAACTTTCATGGACAAAAATCTGGCCTGTTGCAGTTATAGTTTTGGTGATCCCATTCCTGTGTGAGAAAATTCAGTCCGCAGCTGACGGTTGTGATCTGACCACATGATGTCAGTGTACATCCTCGGTACAGACAGTTCATGCAGGAGCTCACCACATCACGTTTCTTCATCTGTTTGATGTTGTCATGGCTGATTCTGCAGCTGTGTGTATGAGTCTGTGCTACTAGAAAGTCTAATAATGAACGTGCGCACCAAATTCAACACCTGCACAGTTGCATCAGAAAATAAATCCCCCTCCTCCTGAAATATTTATAAATGGACAAGAACCTGTCGGATTTTCAGCATGTGAAATATTAGGGATGATTGTTTATTGAAGTCTTACCTCCAAAAAACACATTTCCAGAATTTAGAAAGACAAAAGACACAACTTTGTATTTTAGATTAATCGAAAATCATAGATGAAATAAAATACCCATGCATTCAGTGATTAAACATCAACTGTTTTACAGCCTCCTGCAGAAAAATAGCTCGTTAATATAACAGCTTCATCATATGTGTAAGAAAGCTTTCGATATTTGTATATCACAGGTAAAAATCATTTTAATATTTATCTTTCAATAGTCAAATATAATCTTTTACCACCAGAACTTCTCAAACAGCCTGTGTCAGAATATTGACTTTATCGGAGAGTGATACATCCGCAGGCTGGATTTGTGCAATAGTTTGAACCTGGATGTTGAGCAGAGCAAAAAAACAAACATTTTGTCAAAGAAATTGTACAGAAAATGTCAATAAGATGAAGAGTAGATCAAAGAAAGGGAAAGCTGCTTCATTTTATTCATCAATAATAACATGACTGTTTTCTGTGAGTTTTCTTCCCATCAGACGAGTCAGGTAGTCTGAATTTAAATGTTCTTTTTAATGACCAAGAAATGGGTTTATTTGGGACATCCCTAGGAGAGATGCAAGGGTTGTTTTGGGGTGTACCGATACAGCTTTTTTTTTACTCCCGATACGATGCCGATATTGTAGCCTTCAGTATTGGCCAATACCAATATTAATCCTATATTGGCGCACAATTGTGCATGACAAGTTTTGCACTCAGCTTTTTTGGATTTAAACAAAAAATACTGCCACATGACAGACATCACTCCTACTCCTTGCTACTTTGTTAGTTCCTTAGTACACACTGTTGTTGTGATCACGTGGACTCTGCATGCTGGATTCTGGTGCTGCTAGATAGAGGTGCTGGAGTGGAGTCTGGAACCTACTGCTTGAATTGGAGCACTAATATCGGAAATTTCAGATGAAGGCTGATATAATCCAATATTCGTTTTTTGCTGATATCAGACCAATATCCAATATTAATATCGTATCTGTACATCCTTAGTTGTTTGTCTTTGAACAAATGGCCTTTCACTTTAGCTGAGCATTTATACTAATGAATTAGTATGAGATGAGTCAGCTGTTGAATTCAGGGTGACAGTCACTTTTTTGATTCCTTATTTATTTATTTTTCATCTTTCCTAGTTTTTTGGTGTGCTGTTTTAAGCCATGTGATGGAAGTTAAAGGATCACAGTTTATCCTCAACTGTAAATTTTTCACAATTTCTTTTACCTCTTCACTCTAAAAAAAACCTTTGCCTCCAAATTTAGACTACAGATGAGAATAATCTCTGAGCTTTGACACTATCACTGTTCTGTGTGTCACTGAATTGAATCTACCTAATATTTCTTGGTTGGTTAGAAATGCCTGCTACATAAACAAAATAAGTCTGGACTATTTCTGGCCCTTTATTGCATTATAGGTTTCATATTTGTTGCTAAGCATTTTCCACTCTCTGTTTTGCTATAGCAACTCTAAAGGAGAGCTTCTTCACTTCCAGGTTTCATGAGGATGCTTTCTGTTTTTGGTGTATACCACAGGCATTTCTCACCGCACTTAACTTAAAATCTTGTGAAGTTCAGACATCAAAAACCCCACCATCAGTGGATTTTATTAGGTTTTAGATATCGTTCTTTCTCATGGTGCTAGAATTTCTTATGATATAAATATTTTATAACAGTATTACAGAATTTAACTCACTGAACTGAAAGTGAAATCACTTGAACGTTTGACCCCTACAGTCCCAGACCATCGGTTTCAAAACAAAGAACACCTAACTTCCTCTATGGAGCATCTTGTTTTGCGCCTGTGTTCAGTCAGCCTCCCCTAAAACCTTAAAGATGCCAAAAGAAAGCGTTGAGGGAGTGTCAGTATTTTTAGTCCTGATGATTTTGTTTTCATCGCACACTCTCCAGGTGAAGGAAAAGCAGCATATATTCTGCATCTGTTGGGAAAGATGTGTTTTAAGTGCCTTCTTTCCAAACTGTCTAGACAAACTAATTACCCAGCACATCATCTATTTTTTTTATTTCCTGTCTGAAAGAGTTGGGTGTGGAGGTATAAAGAAACCCCACTTGAGGTTGCTTCAGTTGCTGTTGTAGGAAATATATATATTTATGAAGGTTGGAAATAATCCCAGCCCTGCATTCCTCTGTTCCTCATCTGATCGAGTTTTTTTTCTCTTTTTCTGAATCAGGTTTCAGAGGGAAAGATGCTTTATTTAACTCAAACCTTCAACTTCTCACATGTTTAAAAGTTTATCAGCAAGGATATCTTTCTCATATTGTCAGTAGACACAAGCTTACCGATTCATCTTTTCAATTATTTGAATATGAAGATCAATAGGCTGTCAAATCTGGGATTTCAGACAGTCTTTGCAATAGTACCTGGAGACTCTCTTCAAACATCCCCCCTCTCATCCTGCAGTTTTTCTGACCACACCTAAACCAACCAGAGCAGCTTACTCATTCAGACAGCAGAGGGCAGTCAGTTCATTGTAGCCATTGAGATATGATCCGTATACTGTGCTGTGGGAGCTTATTAGAGGATAGCTGCAAAGATGTAAAGAAAAAAGCAGGTAAGTTAAATTTCTATAATGCAAAGAAGATTTATTCACAGTCCGTTTTGAGTAAAAACACCGGTGCTTAGTGTCCCCAAACAATCACACCATGCAAACACTATTGTGAGGACCCAGGTCAGTGAGGGTAACCCTGAGGTCAGTACTCCTGCTGTAGACACAAAGTAAAAAATAATGGCAATAATGGAAAGAGAAGTATGTCAATGCCACTGTTCAATCTGCCGCTGCTAAAAACCTACACACTCTTTCAAATCAAATTGAAAATATTTGAAAAGACTCAGTTTGAAACTGTGCCACTGCTGGTTCTTTTGAGGGGTTTAGAGGAGAAAGTAGCAGGCTTGTACAGTGAATAAAAACATTTAAAATGTCCATACATAACTTTCAAAAATAGACTGAACCTTAACACAGAGCCTCCATGTACTACACTGCAGCTCTATCAGCTCATTCTTTGGACCCCTGTATGACAAAACTGTATTTTTACTCACATGCCTTTTGAACTACAGCTTGTACAACAGCTTTCTGATAAAGTCACTACTCTGCGTGCAGACTGCATCCGTCATCGTTTATCCCACATTCAGGTACATCAGTTGGTCACTTAGGTGACAAGTCAGTAAGTCTTTATTTATGTAAGTTTGTAAGTTAGTTAATTTTTTGTCAGTTACTATGTTTTTTTGCAGGTTAATGGCTTGTCAGTAAGTCTGTACGTTAGTTTGTGAGTTGATTTCTTAGTTTGTAAGTTGGTGGGTGGGTGTTTAAGTTAGTTAGTTAGTTAGTTAGTTAGTTAGTTAGTTAGTTAGTTAGTTAGTTAGTTAGGTTGGTTGGTTGGTTGGTTGGTTGGTTTGTTCATTCGTTCGTACCTGAGCTTGCATGACAATTGTTGGTGTTAAGTTAGTTACTAAGCACGTTTGTAACGAAGTTAGTTTGTTAGTTTGTGAGAGTTGTTAGTTAGTTTGCTTTTTTGTTAGTCATTATGTAACATAATAAATTACCTTTACAGAGAACCCACATTTCTGGTTGTTGTATTTAGCCACAATCTCTGCTGTGCCCTCTAGAGGCATCCTCCAGTTACACACAAAGTGCAAAGCACTAAGTTAGTGTGTAGTTTTGAAAAAGGTTTGAGGTTTGAAAAAGGGCATCTCTAGTTTTGCATTAATACTACAGTCTACTTCCGGACGAGGATTTGGGATTCTGTGAAGGGCCCCCCCTTGTTTTTTGTCTCAGCTGCTTTCGGCCACATGTGACCCTTTTTTTAATGTGGAGGAGAGTCACCTTATTGAAGAGTGTTTCTGAACTACATCTTGTTGAATATCGTTAAGGTTAATGTTGACATTAGGGAAATACAGTTTGTGCCATGAATAAAGAGTAGGACTTAGGTTGTTTCTTAAATACCTGAAAAAGGAGTCACACTTGTCCATCACCAAGCAGGCTGGTGCATCACTGTTTAACTTGAAATTCATCCTCACTGCTGCCATAAGTGAGTAATACTAAAACGTTTTTACCTCAACTGCTCTTTCACAAGTAGTAAAAGGGCTGCATAAATCTAACAACTGGATCTTTTTCTATGACTAAAACAGTTCTTCCTGAGATAATACCTCTGTTACACCTGTGGTGTGAGTTTTAACACTGAATAAAATAAATACATCTGAAAAATCAAAGAGCGGATCAGGAGCAGAGTCTTCACCAGGGTGCACACCATCAGTTGATAAGCTTGATACATGTCTAATGTTTTGGGCATGCTGTTGTGAATCCACACACCTTTGGAGCTGTTTTCAGCTCCTGGCCTTCGCTTTTTGAGGGTGGAAATTTCTTTGCCAACAGCCTGCAGCTATGATATCACAGCTTTTGCGTCATGACACCTACTGCAACATGTTTGTGAGCTCCAGAGTTTGAAGGAGAGCATGAAAAATGTAAATGTGTTGTTAAAGGTTGATCACAGCAGTCAGGTTTGAGTCTTGGTGTTTATCTTTGTTTTTCTAGTCATCACTCCACCCTTTCCCTCGTTTTGAGTCCTTTCACATGTTGAATAAGACCTTTTTGGATGGATACATGAATGGATGGCTGACAAACCTGCAGGCTCTATTGAGCAACTGGACCAGATTTGTTTGTTTTCTCTGAGACAATGTGGGACACTTGCCATGTCAACTGGAGCTGGGCTCGATATTTATCTTGTGTGTTGACTTATGAAGCCTGGGGAGGAATTTTTCGTCACTTGCCTTTAAGCGCAGAATACAGTGTTTCCCTCATGCTTGTTTGCATTTTTGTATGAGCACGGTGGATTAAGGGGAACTCGGGTCAGGGGAAGGTGGATTCCCTCAGTTTGGACACTCGCTCAAGGTGTTTGTAAGTCTGTTTATTCTGACCAGGTGAGGCTGTAGGATGGCAAAGGTGTGCCTGTTCTCACTGTTTCTATTCTGCAGCTTTTTCAGCGTGTGCAGAGTGAAAGTCAAAACCCCAGCCCTGCCACATAAACACAGTGAAGACTTCCAAGGCCTCTGGCTGCAAAGCCCAGCCCTGCTCTGCCTGTTTGGGCTGGTCCCTCTCCCAGTGATAGCTTACCTGTGGAATTTACCAAAGCTTTTTTATATCCCCATTTATGCTCCAGCAATAGCTGTGTGCTCTTACAAAGGGCAATGTGTACAAATGTAAACCCACCATCCTCATTTGCTTCAGCTGAAATATAATCAGTCTTTTAACCTGGGTTTTGCTTTTGTGAGTTCATTTCTTTCCTCCCCCTTTTCTCCATGCACAACATTTGCTCTGGAGGAGGCACAAAATGTTCAGCAGCAGCAGCAGCATTGTCATTTTGAAAGCACTTGTGTAAACAGGGCTGGATGATTGCATTATGATGCAGCCCCTCCCTGGGACGGTGACATATCAACAGCTTCAGCGCTATTGTTTAGCCTCAGGTGTTTAATTCTGTTTGGCAGGAAGCGTTCTTGCACAAGGCTTGTGGTGAAATCAGAGCGACAGATCATTAAGACAATCAGAACACTGTTGGGAAATCTCCTGAATCCTCACTTCTCTATCCTCTTTTGCTTTATATGCAAAGCAGAGCAAGTACATTATAGATGAGACTGTTGCACAAACTTGCAGACCTCTAATACCACCAACAGAAGTTACAGCTGTTGACAGAATCACAATAACACTAAAACAGGATGTTTAATTACCACAACAAACCCAACTTTATAACTTTTATCTTTTCAAGTGTTAAGCATGTTACCTCTTGAAACAGCTGTACCATTTATAGTTTGAATGGTTAATGAAGCCCGAGGTTTTGACATGCACTGAAAGGTTAAGAAGATGCAAAAACTGATTTGTGGGTTTGCTGTCAGACAGACAAAAACACTTGATTACAAGTGGCCTGGGAGATGTCTAAGAGAGTGACACAAGAGCTTATTTTAGGTGATTTCAGCAGGAACAACAGCATGGCAGGCTGTAAATATGTCAAACCAAGCCAAAAAAGACCTCAAACAACAAAAGTAACCACCGACACTGTGTTAAAGACAGAGAGCAGAGGGATTCTGGACACCCTGAAGCAGCGCTGTGTCACTTGAATCTGTTACCTGCTCTGACATTCTCTGCTTTGGGGTCTGGGATACCTTGGTTGTAGTGGTGTTTTATAACTTATAATCAAGAAGTAGCATACCTGTACTTATCTTGATAGGTCTTTTTACACATGCACTACACTTCTGGAAATTTCCAACTATCACATGGATAAGGTGTATTTGCAAACACAAAGAGGGTAAAAGTCCAGAAAATTCTCCATGACAGAGTGGGCAGAATAATGATGTGGTTTAGGTTGAGCAGAGTTTAACTGTTTGGCTTAGTTATTCATATAAGTGTTTCTACTGTTGTGTTTGCATTGCACATATGTCCTTACTCAGCTGAGTGTGCAAATTTAGGCCTGACATGGTTAATGGATTCCATACAAAACTTTGTATCAGGATGTAAAAATGTTTAGCTTTGTCTTAAAAACAAGCATTTCAAAATCATGTTTATGTGAGATATCTCATTTGTTTGTCACTTCAAACCAAAATTTTTACTCTTACCATTCAGATGGTGTAAACAGAAGAAAAAAGTCAGATGAGAATTGAAATTTAACACATTGTATTTATACACTGATCCATAGAGTCTGTGTGTGGTTGAAGTTTGAAGATTCAAGGTTTTCTGAGTGTGGCGAACAACAGCAGAGCTAGCACCCCCAGCATTTAGTCCTCCCTGCATGGTAACAGTTACATACTTGTATTTGATTCACATTTTCCCAGATGAGTTAACCAGACACAACCTACTGTATCTCCATTTGCCAAACAACACACTACAAGACATGACATATGTCCAACATTTTAAGCCCACATTAGTGAATATAAATCAACTAGTTTATGTTACAAGTAATTCTTGAGTAAACCAGCAATGTTGACAATATTTATCCTCAGGTGAACACTTTGGGGAACTGCATGTTTTTTAACTGCTTTATTTTCTAACACAGGAGGTTGCCACTTGCCTGTACACACCTGTGTAATAGGTCATTTTCTTACCACAGTATTTTGGAATTCCTAAGTAAAGGTCAGGAGTTCATTTGTGAAAGGAACAATTTAGTAGAAATATGAGATTTACAATGGAATGACTCCTTGACCAATGACATTCAGCCACCAGGGACAGCTGACGACTTTATAAGTCATTCCAAACCACTTCCTGAGCGTTGTGCAGTGTTTAAATATCTTGATAACGTGCAATCCCTAAGAAAACAATGCAATTTGACTGTTATTCTGAGTCTGAATCTATTTTTTTAATGCAGACCAGAACATGATTTTTCTTAATCAGCTTCATTATTAGATTACTCTCAGAAAATATATAAAAACAAGATTAAAAAAGGACTGAATATGACTTGTCCATGTTGTCGTGTTGCATTTGTTCTAGACAAGCCCTCAGTTGATTTGTTTATGTGTTTAAATTCAGTTACTGAGTGAATTTTGATTGTGGTTACTGTTCATTTCTCACCTCATTTTCTCTTCTGTCTTTTGTAGGGTAATTAAACCAGTGTAACTGTTTTCTTTGTTTTTCTACTATGGCTGTCATTATGCAGGATTAAGGAGTCAAACCCGTCACAGCAGGTTTTTCAGGCTAGTGTTTTGAATCAGGCTTCATCTTGGGAGTTGTTCACCTGCTTTGTTAAACAGGTGATGATCAATCGGCTACAACGAAAAACGGATAGTAGTGTATCTACCTAAGATCCACAGTGGCATGAATCAAAGGTTTGTTTTGATAGAATTATCCTCAGTTCACATGTCAGGCCAGAGTCACTGTGTACGCACAAAATATTCTCTGCAACCAATAAGAAAGTATTTTGGTGGAGTTTGAGTGTATCAGAATCAGCTTTATTGGCCAGCTACAAACATTAAATCTGAAATATTACCAGAATTGTTACGAAATGTACATGTACAAGATTAAACTAGACATTTAACGTATATATACAAAACAGTAGTGCAATAGTGCAAAGATATACATGTTATATTACTGGTGGGTTATGTACATTGGGGGGGGGGGGGGGTGTATCTGGTTATTGTTGTTGTATCTGCAGAAAGTCTTAGTCTGCACACACATGTCCTCATCTTGCATTAGTTTTTGTGAGGACGTGTGTGTGCAGACCAAGACTTTCTGCAGCTCTATTCTGACCAGACCAACGCCCCAGGGCAAGAAACATAAATATTACAGGATACTTCTAATCAGGAGCATGCATCAGTAAACACACATCATACTTGTCATCAGCAGTAAAGCCATAAGGAGCACGTTTGAATGTGATTGTTTGGTTAGAAGTTTATGCTTCACAGGTTGCACATCTCCATTACAAGCTGCATATTGGTTGCAATCAAAATATGTATTATTTACATTTGCACGGATCAATTAATCAAATTTTATTTATATAGCACCAAATCACAACAGCTATTATCCCAAGACGCTTTCCAAAAGAGCAGGTCTCGACCACACTCACTGTCTGATGTATAACAAAGAGCCAAGCTTAAGATGGGAAAGGTATGACCCATCTCATCCAACATGAGTGACAGTGGCAGGGAAAAACTCCCCTTTAACAGACAGAAACCTTGAGCAGGACCAGACTCATGTTAGACAGCTGCTGAGTTGGGGAAAAACAGAGTCAAGTCAAGAAATCTTTATTGTCCCCGAGGGGCAATTTGTGGTGCAGCCAGCAGCAAAACAGAGGCAACATTAAAAAAAATACACAGCAATAACATGACAGGTTAAAAAGGGTTAAAAATATACAAAATGACAATACATAAGTGCAATACCACGATAGGGGACAGAAGAGAAGGAGTAAAGTGACCACAGTGCATGCTAACTGGTGTTGTTCAGGAGGCCAATGGCCACCGGGACCCAAGACTTTTGAAGTCTGTTTGTCCTGCATCTTGGCACGTTAAATCTACGGCCGGAAGGGAGCAGGCTGAATTCATGTGCCAGAGGATGGCAAGGGTCCGACAGGATAAGTTTAGCTTTCGCAAGGGACCTGGATTTGTGCAGGAGGGAAAGGTGGGAGGGAGAGGGAGATAGGCAGAGTGAGAGGTGGCATGCGGAAACATTTTGTTATAGGCTATCAATAAATGATACAGTCATCAGTCTTGTTTAAACAGCTATTAATTTGGTCAGTTTGATTAGTTCTATATTGAAGGTGAGCAGCTTAATGCCACACTAGCTCTAACCTGACGGAAGTCACTGAATCACCAGCCGCTAGGAGTGCTGAAGATAATGCAGGCAGCCTTTGATACCAAAGAAGAGGTCACTTTGTCCTGATGTTTCAGTCTAACAGGAGTGCCAACTTCACAGCATTTAAGTTAAATAGAAATCTGTATTTAGAGATTCTATGTAATTTAAAATCTGTACTGTGATATTTAGGGGAATATCGGCCTTGGTGGATTATTCGGGCTGGTATTAGAATTTCAGTGAAGTAAGCCAGGCAGAACTTCATATCTGTAGTGAAACTGGGACTGCCCCAGAAACATGTAAATAGAAACCACTCTTTGCTTCACAAGCCATGAACTTGATTAATCATGTATATGGTAACATATTATTTTGATGTTGATTGGCAGGTTTATCATTGATTGTGATGATAATTGTCAAATATTCAAGCTTCACAAATAAGTACTCACCAAACCTTGTTAAAACTAGATCATTTTTAAAGGCAGGAATCACTAATCTTATGTCCTCAGTCTGAGAGGTATTGAAGGCGAGACATTTGGATGCACAAGTACACATTTGTGAACTTCAGTTAATCCAGAGCTCTGTCTTAAACTTTGGCAAATCTCGTTTTGGTTTGAGCTCAGGTTTATTGGAGTTTTCTGCAGAAAAGCAACGCTAGCAAGGAGGATGTTTTGAACTCTCTGTGACCTTTCACTCCCTGAACTAAAACAAAGATACTGTATTACCCCCAGATCTTACAGTCCTAAAGCAAGGAGAGCCCCAGACTAAATGTGATGGACGAAGTGTAAATAAAGAGCAGTAAGGATCTTCACAGCCTGTAGATCAACACCAGCATCATTTCAAAGATGGGATCTGTGAGTGTTTTTGGTCTGTTTGCTCTCAGTCCTCTGAGGTTTCACTCAGCTGAGGAAAGATATGACTTGAGGGTAATTTCATTAAAGCTACAGTATTTACTTTAAAACGACCCAAAAAAAGGAAAAGGAGAAGAAAGAATCTAATGAACACTCTGTAGATTACCTCTAATTCTGGTAAACATGAGATAGCTCTTAAATTAAATATTGCCCTGAGGACAGATTAGCACTGTTTCTTGTAATATTCTCGCATTGTTCCATTGAACTAGCAGGTTCACTCGACCATATTTAAGGAGAGTGTTCGCTGATGTGAAAGCCAAATAATGATCAATGAAGGTGCAAAGTATCAAGACTTGTTAAATCTCTGCAAACAAACACTGTTAAGAATTTAAAGACTGGGGGCAGTCAGAAAAAAGTAGAGCAGTGCCTAAAACTGAACTTTGACACTACAATGTATTTGTATTTGCTGTAAAATATATAAATGTCTCTTCTTGTGTCCGCAATGTGGCGCGAGGAAAACAAACACAAAGACTTGTAGGGCATGCATTATGTGGTTCATTTGGGGTTCATTTCTTGAATAACTGATAACCCCAGCAAATGTAAATAAAACGTATTGCAGGGGAGACTTGGGAACAGGTCATAAGGCAAGTAGGCTTCAGATACACTTCCCATTCTGTGCATTCCTGTACTCATGAAGGCTGCCTGCATGACCTGCCTTTGATTGGAGCATTTTCTTCGCACCACCTTAAAATGTCCTCCAAGGTACTGTGTGCAAAGTGCAGTGTTGTTGCACAAGGACTGTGACTAGGTCAACACAGCATTGGCAGAAGTGTATGTCATTAACCAAACCTGCAAAACAAATGGAAACAAGTCCGGGACTGTTGGGGTAAAATGTCAGAGAAATGAAGCTTGGAGTGTGGACAGCTGCGTCTGCAGGCCACAAAGCTCCAGATCAAACATAATAGTTACCTCTTTAACATCTTTGTAGCAGCATTTGGTAATAGTATAGACTGTTGAATCTGGATTTTGTCACATGCTTGAGTCATACATTTTAGTTTTACTTTGTTGTTTGTGTTTTTAGGCGAGATGGAGATGGGGTGAGGGTCCACTGGGACCGGCTCAGAGAGCCCTCCTTTACCTCCAGGTGGAACCCCTTTGCTACAGACTACCCCTTCATCACCTTCACCTACCATCCTGTGAGAAACATGAGTGAGGAGCTCATGTCCCTCTGTGATGTAAGTTCATCTTAACTATCTTCCAACTATTTAAGTGTTTGTTTTATGGTTTTAATATTTTCAGATATAACATGTTGAATACATTAACGCTAATAACAACCGAAGAAGTAATCAATGCCCACAGAAACCTGGAGAAATCTCCTCTCCTCGCCTTTAAATCCGCCACCGGCAAGGCGTATTACTATTTTCGTGAAGTCGTCAAAGAGCTCAAGAGATGTCT
The DNA here is from genome assembly GCA_962446985.1 of Xyrichtys novacula. NCBI lineage: Eukaryota > Metazoa > Chordata > Actinopteri > Labriformes > Labridae > Xyrichtys > Xyrichtys novacula. The sequence goes on from OY660870.1 coordinate 9,958,933, forward strand.
GAAGACAGTAATGCTACATGATGGCGACAGAAGGCAGCTCCTCAACAAGTGTCACTGTAAACGTTGCATTGGGCGTCCTCCACACTCTCTCATATAAGCACAGATGGATTTGGTGTGTGTAATGTTAGACCCACTAGTAAGACAAACACCCTTTTCCACAAATAAAGACAATCATATGAAGTTGCATATTTAAACCCCATGTGACAATGATGGGTTGTTCCCAGAGATCACAACATAAATTCCAAAAATGGCATTAAAATCGGAACCATCTGTGCGTAAAGAACGCATCGCGCTCCATGGCCTGGCTCTTTCTTTCATAGATGTTGGCATATAAATAAATTTGGCTCACAAAACTGAATATCATAATATCCGTATGTCGGCTTAAAGTAACTAACTTATCTGATCACTGAAACAAATCATCTGTTCAGCCGCCCCAGCAGCAGCTGCGGCTAGACGGGGAGAGGACACGGAGATATGTCCGGGTTGAGCTGCGCGAGAAATAAGAGGAAGAGGAAGAAAAAAAAGGAGGGAGATGAATTACATATTTTGTTAACTTCATCATGTGTGTTTATTTACTAGATATTTAATTTAATTTAATGCGGTTTCAGCTGTGTTGATACGGTCAGGTTGTGTGCCCAAACGCGCTCATCAGATCAGATATAGATCAGAATATATCGATATAGATCTAAATGTATGTGCTGACTCAGAATAATAGTTGTTGATGATTATTTATTGCACTGAAATGAGCCTGACACTGTGGAAACCTAACGGTGAGGCATCGGTGACATATGCCGATACGCCGCCGGTCTACCAAAATACCACTAGACCAGCTGTGCTCTACCTGCGCTGAAAGCTGACCAGGTTTGAATCAGCGAGCTTTCAGCGCTCTTTACACGCCTTTGGCGAGCACAAAAATGTCACTGCGCCAGCTGATTCTGTCGACACCTCCCTCTGCCATGCCACCACGCCCAGCTTGGCGGACCTCGGTGCGCCTCAGTCCACGAAAATACCAAACTGGCTGTATGCCGTGCACCGCCAGACGAAAATACCGCTGCAGGGGGTCCGCCACCCTCCGCCGCCTCACCGGCGGACACGAAAATAGAGCCCTTAGTCTCGTCAGTCTGTTTGAACTGAAATGAATGGTTTTGCAGTGTTAGACTTCTAACTAACAAACTACAGTCTTTGGAGTCATGTCCTTGTCATTCATAATATAGTTTTTAGAAAAAGAGAAAAAAGATAAAAATTGTAAATGGAGTTTTTTTTTTTTTTTTGGAAAAAGATCAGAGATTTCATTTGAGCAGACATTGCACTAATTTGAAGGGGTTGTTTTGTAGCATTTTAGCTTTAGAACACAAATGACTTATTACCAGGTACAACACAAATGCTGCTCCTTTGCTTTTATTACTCAGTCTTGTGATTAAGCAGCTTCTCTTAAAGTTGTTTAGCATATTTTTATTTTTATCTAGGTTTTAAAGTAATAAATTTTTCGATGACATTTTTGTTATTTTCTGTTATGCTGATGATGGGATACAACAGATAAACCAAATGTGGAATCTTTAAGTCTTGTTTCTCTATTTTATTGAGATTTCATAACTTATATCAAACTTGTATCACAACACACTGTATTTATAACTTTGATTTAAGTAATATCTAAAAGTTTTGTTTTGTTTTGACTTTTTGTAGTGTACTACGTTTCTAACTTTGGGACCATTCCTTTCAAAATTAACAATGGTGTGAGCATCATATCTCTGAACATCTCTGCACATAGATCTCAAACTCAAGGGCAGCTGCAGGAGTGTTTACCTCCAAGAGAAAGTTTATTATCAGGGTAGAATGAACTTTTAACTTGTCAGAGAGTCTCTGTTGAAATCTGTGATTTGATTTGATTGTTCAGTGACTAATGCAGGTGGAGGTGTGTGCTGTGAGAATCATGCAGACACTTAAAATGTGGTCAGATGAGTCATTCCACAGAAAAGACTTACTGGAACTAAGCCTCAGATAATATCATGTGTAATCTGTCACTTCAGACATCTCATGAAACACTCCAAGCCGAGATACATCTGGATCTTCAGACAGTACAGTCTCATCAGGTTTTAATTAAGATAAATATGAAACCAAAGTCAAACTGTTTATTTTTTTTCTTTGGTTTGAATTTGAGCTCATATCAGGAATCAGTTTCTTAACTAGAGCATGTTTGTAAAACTTTTATGGGACTTTCAACATCATCAGGATGTTCATGAGTGAGCAGGTGACTCAGCGTGAGGAGGAAAAAAGAATGAACCAACCATAAACTGTGTTGTTTTAAAGGTGTTCACTGTTGGGTAATGTTTTAGACACTTCTTACGTTGTGTTTCTGTAGATATGAAACAAAGAGAGAGAATCTTTAAATGGACATACGGATGTTGACTAACACCTGAGCCTGACACAGGTGTGCAAAGAGCAGGAAAAACATTTTCTAAGAATGAAAAGATTAATAAGGACGCGAAACCACCAGTAAGCCCTGTCTGGCAGCAGACCATTTATTGATGACAGTAGATGGGTCATTTTGTGTTGAAGGTATGAGTAGTGGTCTAAAGTGATGATCAGTAGGGCCTGTTTAAGTCATCAGAAATGTGCACAGACTCCAATTGGCTCCAATTAGCTAAATGTTGGACAGCATCAGCCCCACCTGCAGGAAACTATATTATACCTGACACAGTTCATCATCAAAGGGGATGAACTGAGCAGTATCTGATGTGGTTAGGACACTGATGTAATGTTGATTGATGCTTCACTTGCTTTATGCTACGCTTTGGATTCACTCATGCACGCTGCACTCCAGATGATTGTCAATCCTCCCCATTCAAGTGAAGACATTGAACTGGCAAGTGAAGACCCCAAATATAAGACAATCACGATTTTTCATTTAAGATTTTAAGGAGAAAACCCTGTCTCCAGATGTACATTGTTATTATTTGTATGTTTTTAAACCCTGCAGCAAGTCTCTGGGAGTAAAAGACATGCAGTGATGTAATGAGATGGTTCTGTTGCGTCCCTTGCCAGTGGAAAACCAAACTGGTTCGAGATAGTTCTGGATTTGAACCATCTATGAGCCAGCTCCAGCCCAGATCTAGCTCCAGAGCCACTCTGGTTGAAAAGGATTCTAGCTAGCTACATGTGACTCATACAAGGTCACATAAAAACATTGAACTACCCCTTTATTTTAAAAGCTGCTTTTTCAAATATAATTTTCAGGAATTAGCTTTTATTTTTAAAGGACAGGTCAGTGGAAAAGGTGGAGCCTGAATACATAGGACATGCGTTCAGACTGTCAGGCCAATAGGGTGGGAAACAGATGCTTTTTAGAACTGGTCATGACTTAGTGACAGGGGCAAGACAATAAGGACACGACAGCGAGAATTAAGATGGGACATCATTTTTGAGTATTTGGTTATTTGTCTAATACTGATGAATTAACTTGTAAATGTGTTTTTTTTGTTTGTTTTTTCTGTTTAAAAGTGTGAAGTGTTGTGCAAAGTTGCCACTAAACTGAGCTGACTCAAAGGCCCTTTCAGATGGATTCAAGTGACTAAATCTTATGGAGATAGACACATTAATCTGTTAGACCACCTTTGGGACCTAAAAATCCTAAAGGTGTCTTTAAAATGTGAGGACTTGATCTGCAAGAACTAACTTGTATTTTATAGAGGAACATTAAAAAGTATCTATGTTACAAGCTGAATTTTGATCCTGTCTCCACACTTTTCACAGATCAACAGTTTTCGTGAGAAGCTCAAAGAGGCGGCACAGAAAGTCCACATCATGAAGCCAGTTCCTGGGAAAGCTAATGGCGTCCTATTGCTAAATCAGGAGATCCACATTGACGCCTACGTTGGCCTCATGTCTTTCCTTGGAAACCAGAACAAGTTGGGATACTGCATGGCTCGAGGAAACGTGGGCTACTAACTCCTGATCATTTGTATAAAAGTGTTGTTGCTGCTGTTGTTGTTGCTGGTTAGATTATGGAATGTTTGATCATGAGTTTGTTTATGGAGTTCGGTGAAATCTACTTTGATTGACCAAAGATTTTTCTGTATTCAGGTTTGTGTCTCAGTGCAGCCTGGTTTCTGTTCTGTGAGAGCTTTAAACAAGTGTGTGATCTCCCCCACTGCTTATTACCAGTGTGTGGTGTCTGAGCGCTCAGAAATATCCACATTTCAACGCCGCTCTTCACTGGATGACGGATCCCCTGCCGCTCTCAAGGAGCTTTGTATTTGCTCCTCACTGATATGGTAATTCAACTCTTTCGCAATGGGACTCCTTTCTTCCTCCCCCGTTCCTCTGTTAAAAGCTCATTCCCATGCCGTTCAGCCCCTCAGAGAGTCACTGGAGCATGGGGGCACATTTGTCAGTTTAGTTTTATCATTGCTTGTGTATTTTTACAGCACGTACAGTTTTGGAATTTCCCCTTGATTTGTGTGTTTACTGCATGTCACTTTGCTGCGTTTTGGTATCATCTGTTTGTCTTGTGAGCCTGCCACAGATCAGAAACGAAACCTTGGCATATTTGGATGTCTCTTCTTTTTTAGCAGCAAGAGATATGCAGAATTTACATGCAGAGTCTTCAGCACTGTTTCTGTCTAGCACACTTTATCAGTCGGCTTTAAAAACCATGACCTCATAAGAACTGACATTTATTTACAAATTAATCATACAGTCAAAACCAACACCTAAACAAGACCACAAGTTACCTGCGAATACTGTCACAAATCAAGGGCCCTATTTAAAAGATCCGGTACGTAGGGTAAACATGACCACATTTTTATTTTACAGGGGGTACAGCGTCAGTTTTAAGTGAGGCACTGGGGGCCAGAAGGTTAGTTTAAAGCTGCTATGAAGAACTTTTTGTTGGTGTGAGTTTGGGCGCCCCCGGTTGACAAAGTTATGTCTCTAATCTTTTTGTCCAACAAAAGTAAAATTAACCTTTCCAGACAAAAATCTTCTTCTGCTTTCTTTTGAAAGTGAAATGCATTGCTCACTGTAAATATTAACAAGTTGTTAGGGTGTTTACTCAGCTTGTTGTACATCATGTGGTCCAACACCTACCCCCTCACAGCCGTTTCAGGCAGTAAAAATTATTTTAGAGAAATTTTCTGCCTTCTTGTTGATGGTCCCATTTAGTTTCATAAATCTCAGACAGAAATCAGTCAGTTTCAGCCTTTTTCTTAACCAATTAAAAACCTGTAACAGTGCCTTTAAATCCCTTGATTATTCAAAGGTATTAAGTGCAACCTGAATTAGACCAATCAGAGTGTTTGGTCTTATTCCCTTTAAAAGTCAGGTGTGCCCTCAGACAGGTGTGTCGCTATCTACACAGCAGATGTCAGCTTTTTTACTTTCTTGTCCAAGTGGAATAGAGTCAATGACCAGTGACTTTCCAAATTAAGAAATGAGAAATTGCAGAGCATTTACGCCCAACCATACTTTTCTAAGGACTAACATAGAGCAGAGTTTACACAGCCTTGGTGCTTGTTTGTGTCAGTTTTGGTGCCCCCCTGTGGCCAAATCAGTCTCTGCTTACCTTATTCTCTGTATGCCCTAGTAATCACTTTTGTCAAAATTAATCACTTTTGACAAAACTTTCATTCTGCTGACTTTGACAACTGAATGTATCATTTCTTGTGAATATTTTATGTGTAAATTGTAAAAACAGGGCTGTTTCTTTTGTGCTTGACTGACGCCTTCATTCTGGTTTTAGGCATCAAAATTACTAAGTAAAAATTTTGTCACCGATGATTGTGTCTGCCTTTCTTCATCATGGAACAGCTTTAATATGAAATTCAGACCATTTCATCAACACCAAAATTCTCCTCACAGGAGCTTTAAAACTGACAAGTCTGTAAGGCAGCGAGTAACAATGACTCTTGTGCTGTTAGCTGGAACACCTTGTGCCAGGTACCAGGGCTCTATAGAACATAGAGCTCCTGTAGTTAAAGTCATTTTAGATTTGACTGGTAAAGAAAACTTGTCTCAATAGGTACAACTTGACTTCATATCCCCAGAAAGTGAAGTTTAATTTCAGTCTGCTGGCTTCAACACTCTCCGAGCAACAGCTGACATATGGCAGAATATATTGCACGACTTGTATAGGTGCACTTGGCTGTTGTGTATCATACAGCTTGATGCAGAGGCAAAGGGTCGTCTGCAGTGAAAAAGGTCCTAAAATTAAACTGAAATGATCATTTTCAAGACTCCTTAAAATGAATTATGAGTGTAATGTTTGTGGTGTTGTCTGCAGCTGTTCATAGCTTAATTATCATGTAGGGATCCTGAGCAGCTTCTCCAGACAGACTCTACCAACTTAGTTCCACATAAAACAATAAAAATCTACTTGTGATATAAAAGCACAAGATGGAGAGGTACCAGACTTAGCAAATGATCTTATCTACCTCTCCAGGGTCCAGGTATATTGCTTAAAGTATCTGTTTTAAAAAAAGGTACAATGCAGGAAAAGATTATGTGTCTATGGTCAAATTACACATAGATAATTATGTGACAAATTTAAGTGAGCGTCTGTGGACTAATCCTGAGTTTTCAGTCACTTCTCAGGTTTTCTCTTCAGGAAACAGGGTTAAGTAGCAACTGCCCCAGCAATACTTGCAGCTGTTATTCCACAAAGTAAAGTATATGGTTAAGTTCAGCACGTTTAGTATCATGTGTCATAACCTTAGGGTCTGAAGGGGTTAACATGTTTCCCCTCAGAGTGGAAACGTGTCTCTAATCCTGGATCAGGCTCTGCTCTGGCCGGGGGCGAAGCAGCTCATCCATATTTCTGCTCTGCAGGCCGTAAAAGGGGTTCAGAAAACAGGTTGAAGTACCAAATAAACCAAAGTGCATAATCAGTCAGGATAGTTGTAGTGGAGTTTAAAACAAGAAAAATATCCAGCTGTGTGTGTTTATTGATCTGGTTTCCATGGTTTTCATTGACTCTGAAGATGATTGGATACTCTGAATGTTGTGACTCTGTCAGGTGAAACTGATTCCCAAAACTGTGAGCAGCAGCACGACTATGAGAGTTTCACTGACTGTCGTGTCACAAATCACTGAAAAAATGAAAGACTTTTTTTTATTTTTGTGATTGTTGTTTTCTGTTGAAGTGATTCATTTCAGATGTTCTGCCAAGTTTTAAACGTAACTAACCTCTTTGTCCACATATTTTGCTGGAGCCTCACCTAATAGCACCACTTGACTTTACTAACATATAGATTAGATAGTAATAATGGGATACAGAATGAGTGAATGCTGGTTTACTGTATGTGCAGCTGTGCGTGCAGGCAAGCAGAGGATGTGTGGGTGTGTTGTTGTGTACGCTCCTGCTCTGTCCTCAGATGCTCTTTTGCAGCATTACAGATCATTATGTTCAGCCCTGGAGGTGCTTCATCTGAACTAGAGCTCTGATTTGCTCTGAATGTGAAGCGTACAGTCTGTACCGTTTCACATTCACTTCTGAGGCAAGGACTGACACCAGCACACAATGTTAAAGTAGTTATTATGCACAATTATTAGATATAATTGAGGGAGTTAAAGAGATGAACAGAATCTTGATCCAAGAACCTCTTTGCAGATTGTTGTTAGTTCACAATGGTGTAACAAACCACAGAACAAAAACAGGAGGAAAGCATGTAAATCAGACTCATGGTTGCTTCAGGTGGAATACTCAGTGACATGTGAGTGGGATTTTTGTTACCAGTGGCCATGTTGTATTGCAGCTTTTGCCATTGGTGTGTGTGTGTGTGTGTGTGTGTGTGTGTGTGTGTGTGTGTGTGTGTGTGTGTGTGTGTGTGTGTGTGTGTGTGTGTGTGTGTGTGTGTCTAAATGTGAAACTTGAAAAAAAACATGCTCAAATTATTTAACACAGCTACTTATGGGATCACTGAGTCTTTGATTGTACTGTGGAAAATGTTCTTTTAGCTGCTTGTTTATAGGTTCATGAACGTGTTTAATATATAACTCTTAATTTAATCTAACACGAATTTCAAAGTGTGGCAGAGCTAGCACCAACAACCTTCAGTCCCCCCTACTGGTCAATGTCCACATGCCTGCACCAGTTGAGTGGTGATATGTCATCTCTTATTGTTTACACCCAAGGCAATGTTTCATGGCTATAGTAATAAAATATTGATAATTTTATGTGCTTTTTGACTGGAGGCACTTTCTCCAGGAACTATAGGGATCTTAGGAAGAGCTCTGTCCACAGGAACTGGGGTCTAAATTTAGTTCTGGGGTAAAAGAGCCACCCCTTAAAAAGCCTTGAGAGAAGTACTTTCTAACAACCCAGGAACCTTGGGAACCCTTGCATGATGATTTCATTTTAAAAAATGGTCATTAATTTACATATAAAATACTGGCAACACAGACACACACTGAGGAGGGAAGAGAAGTTCTGGATTATATCCTACATAATGTGATGTTATAAAACTGTGTATAAACACAGTCCACAATTTGTTTTACATTTTACTGTTAAGAGAAAAAAGTGACAGTTTACATCAAAAACTCTCCCTGGACATGGGCAGGAAAATATTAGCCAAGAAATGAGATGTACCACTTTTTTCAAATGAGCTACCAAAAGAGGTCAAAAAGGAATTTATGATAGGCCAATTCAATGCACCATCTTTCCCCTTGTTACGGGTCAGCCCCATTGGCACAGCCACCTGGAAATACTCTGGCAAAAAGAGGCTGATCACCTCTCCTCCCCACATGGTTCACACATCCCCAGCATCAACACCATGATTCCATGTTCCTCTATGCAATATCGTCTATGCATCAATTGACCATGCCATCACTCTCATCCATCTGGCAGACACGGGAGCCTTGCTCTACAAAGGACACATCACAAGCGCATTCAAAGTGCTACCCATATGCCCCCACTTCTGGTGTTACTGTGGAGTCTGCTGGGAAGGAGCCTATTATTTTGTGGTATGCCTCACTTTCAGCAACAGAAACAGCCCAAAGATCTTTGACTCCCTTTGTGAAGTTCTGTGTGCTGGATCTTGACAGACAACTCCAGCCTTCTTTCATTCTGCATCATTTTGGCAATTTTCTTGTTGTCACTTCACCATTATCACTCCACCTACTGAAACCGTAAAAATGGCAGCATCATTCTGGTTCCATAAACATCTGCATCAGGTCCTTTACATATCAGGCATAACTTCAGAGCACTACTCAGCCCATTCATTCTTCATTGGCACAGCATCCACAGCAGCCAGACTCCGTAAATCAGATCGAATCCTTCTCAGAGGATGGTCAGGCATACACACAAAAAATGTTGGTGATTTGTGTCAAACTCACATTCAAATAAGCTCGGGCATAACGAAGCCTGAGACCAAACCCCCATCCCAAGTCTCTCCCTGATGGGCCTCTTCTGAACCTCCCAGACATAAATACATCAGTCACGCACTCCTAAATTTCCATTAAATATTCAAATGCATATCGTTGTGGCGTGGTCATTGCTAATGAAAAGTCCCTACAGGGGCCCCACAACATTACAGGCAGTAATCACACAGCTGTTGTCTGACTGTGTGAGAGAAACTCTTATGAAGAGTTTGAGATCACCAGTTAGCTGACATCTTTAAACCCTAAAAAACTGAGTGCTTCAAACCAAAAAAATAGATGAATGCATACAAAAATCTTAAATTTGAGCTATTGAAATTTTTTATTTGTCACCTTAATCTTTTAAATCTTACTGATGAAACTTCTTTTTCAACACTCCACCTTCAGTACAGTTGGTCTCTGTCAGAGAGAAGAGCACACAGATTCAGAAGATAAATGACTTCCAGAGCTAATGATTGCATTCCTTTCTGTAAAGGTAAGTTAGCACCTCAGGCTAGATAATATGGCTTCTCTTCACTCCAATTATTTTCCACCAGCAGAACATCAAACTGATTAACAGCAGTTTGGACTGACACCAGCCAGCAATCCTGACAGGAGAAACCAGCCTGGGTGAGTGTCTTAATCCTGTAAAAAAAAAAAATAGAAGTTCCTCAGTAAGTTTCCTTTGATTTAATTTGAAATCCTGTAAACCGTTGATGTTTATTTGGCCATCAATAAAAAAAAAATAAGGGTTATTCTCCAATTAAGCTTTGAAAAGGTGAAAACAAGAAGAAGACACAAATGTATCTACACAGACATTGAATTGAGATGCAGTACCACCACCTCTAAATTAAGCTAGGACATTTTTAGCGCACCAGAACTTTCTTAATAACTGGTACCTTTTTTTGTCCTCTTCTTGTTGTAATTTCTCTCAGTGACTATGGCTGAGTTTGGTCATGAACCATTTCAGTGGCTCATGTTCAGATAGTTTACCTTCAACAACTCTCTTTTTGATTCATTTCCTGTGTTCAGAAACCACACCTCGAAGAGCAAAAATCCCTTTTCACACATGTACCCAGCTCCAGGAAATTTGACCAAATTTTTATCTTTTTTTTTTAAAGATGGGTAGCATGTGTGAAAGCAGACAGTTAAAACTTGTTACTTTTGTTCAATACTTTGACCCAAAATTCTTATATGCAGAGAGATCCTCAAGTACAGTCAACCATACACGCTGTCCGAGGTCATATGGAAAAACTCGATAGCCAAGCAGGAGGCAAGCTGACCAAAGCAAGAAGCACAACAAATGTAACCATGGTAACAATGGTAAATGCAAAGCACAAACAGAGCTCCATGTGTTGTTTTCAAAATCACTAAAGATTTAGAGATCTTTTGCTGTTTACCAGGATTGACAAGTTAGGCTGTAGATGACTTTGGAAAAAAAATGAAGACAAGTAGAAGTTTCCAGAAATATCTTTTTAAAGACATGAAACAAAGCTAAATTAAAACAAGATGACACTGTAAGATGAGTTTTAGGATTGCATGGACAGCTATTCAAAAACCACGACACTGCAGGTTTTGTGGTTACACTAAAAATTACAGTAAGTGTAGGAGGATTTTTTTACACACTAAAAGTTTTTTCAATCTTGATTTTGAAGACAAGAACTCTGCTGTGTATGCAGGCAGTACGAGTGTGAGCCCTGTTGAGGAAAAAATCTGGTGCAAGTTTTATGTTTTGGTCAAGGTCACGGAAAGTCCCGTCGGAAGCCTCCTCCATGTCAGACTGGACAGGTCCAAGTGCTTATTTAGCTTGATCGTGATATGAGATGATTTTTGCCCTGCAGTGGAATGTGATCGGGAAAGTGAGAGGCTTAAAAACTGCCCATCAGCGCCCGTGACCCCGCATGGCCTCGGCTAACAACCAGGGCTGCCTGGGATGCTCGGGGCGAGTAACATAAGACAAATTCTGCGAGACACCCTTACAATCCTGGTGTGGCACGCAGTCTTCTCGTCTCACTGGAATACCTTCAAAGCCCTCATAGATATGCCAGCTCAGATACCAGCTTCTTTTCACAGGTCATGCAACCTCCAGTCACCATTTTCACTTCTCTGACATGTGCGTTGCTTGTTTGTTTGGTAAACATGTTACACCTGTCAGAGGAATGCTGGTTGCTAACGGGCCAAGTCCAACAGCATTTATTCTCCCCTGCAGACACTTTCCCCCTCTTCTCGCCTCGCTCCTTTTTCCATCTGTTGCCCTCGCAGCATTGAATACAGTAAGTGTGAAGCAGTGAATGTGTGAGGAAAAGCGTGCATGTGTGTGCCTGTGTGTGTAGATGTGTTAACACACGCACACACACACAGGCTACTGGGTTGTTGTCTGGATTGCTGTCTTGTAATGGAGATAGAGACACTGTTTTTATTTATCCCTCCCCCAGCTGTCACTGTTGTGTCTGCAGCGAGTTCACTGAACTCCAGGCGAAGGGACACTTGGAGAACTGTCAAATCCACTAACCCTCCCAACGATGCAGAATGCTAGAGCCTGAACACACCCTGAATTCTTAGTATGGAAAACAAAGGGGATCCACGAAGTGTGCGACCTTTATTTGACTCCTCCACCTTGATGTTTTTGTGTGCAAAGACAGAAAAGCAGCAACAAATCAGACAGTCACAAACTAATGTATGTATTCAAAGGCACAGTGGGAGTTTTTAAGCAATTCTGAATTAGTGTCAGTGTTATACTCTTCATGGACTTATATAAAAATGTGATTTTCCTAATAACCTTGTGCTCATAATATCATATTTTTTTCCTCATATACCTGTTAAAAAATTATAGTCTCTATTTCTAAACAATGATGACTCCATTTTTTGTGGCAATACCATATTGGTACAGAGGAAAATTATATTTGCAGGATTGACTGCTGCTAAGAAAACAATAATACACTCATGGTTTTCCCCAGACACTCCATCAGCAAAAGAATGACTAAATCGCTTTAAAGACATTGCTCTTTTAGAAAGGTCACTGGCTGTCCAACACAAAGCGCGAGTATCTACAGTGCAGGCCTGGGATGTCCTTATTGGTTTTCTTTCTGACATCACATTACTTGCTGGCATGTAAAGTGTTACTGTGAATTACACTGTCTTTATGTATCTGTATTGTCTACATTCCCCCTTTTTTTCTTTTTCTTTCTTACTAAAATCTTCAATAGTAAGGCAATGGCATTATGTTCGTAATGTTATATTCTCATCAGTCAATAAAAAAGTTTGTCACAAAATACATATATTTAATGTGGTCCTAATACTTTGTTGTAGAATATATAATATGATGAAGTAGTAATACAAAGCAAAAAGATTGTACACTAGTCCTTAATCTCAGGTCAAAGTCATGTTACATGCTTCACATTTTATAATGGAAGACAATGGAGATGTACAGTTTAAGCATAAAGACCAGAAATGAGGGTGAAGAAACCGTAATTTTTGAGAGCCTTTTGTCAGATTAGGGAGCAGTGATATTTTCTTAACCCTCCTGAGTGAGCAAGCTCTATTTGCCCTTTATTAGAAAGTGACAGCTCCTAAATGTCAGGAGAGGCCTTCTATTGGGCAGGACAATAAATTTCTGTGTGTCCAAAAGTCAAGCAGACTGACTTTGGCTCCATATTTAAGAGAGACGCTCATGGACATTTTGTTCAGATACAAATGAGGTTGTGTAATATGATATTATTAGGCTTCAAAGCTGCTGCAGGGACAAATGTGAGGGCTCATTTGCAAATTGCTTGTGTTAGGCCCATGGGGATGGTTACACCATTAGGACGGCTGGTGTTAACAATTCATTTTTATAACAGATTCATGAAGTAACAGCTTATCCCAATCAACATCTAAAGCCCCGACAGAAGAAATGTCAGTCTATGTCACTATTTAAACCACTTATTAATGGATATAGTGTTGATTTTCAGCCTCTGTGTGTAAGTTTCTCTTAAATAAACCTCATCAGAGAGCACCAGTTTCATTGGAAAATGTGCTTCCAGTCTGAACACGTTGCTTGTGTAACTAATGAGAATCACCACACTGGCATGTCTTCAACATTAGACAGATCCTTCACTGCCTTGATAGTGATTGCATTGGCTGTCACATTTCACACGTCACACAGAGTAAATGAGAGTGAATCTGTGTTTTCATGTCACTCATCCAGCTCCTTGCTTTAGGATGCTGCCATCAGACGCTGGGCAGACGGTCAGCAGCGGGGAGACTAAGCACTGATGACAAGCTGCTGGAAAGGCTGCAGCCGAGGAGAGTCTGCAGACATAAACACATACAGAGATACCACATCCATATTGAAATCCTCATACACATGCACATCATAACTGTCTGCAATCTGATGCTCAGGATGATATTTAATTACTACAGCAGATTGATCTCATTGATTTATGTCTGAGTTATGATATAAAAGTAGCAGACCATACCTAATATCAACAATAAATTCCATTTACTTAATTTAGGGTTTAACATTTAATGTCCTTCCTCTTTGCCAACATACCATACTCTGACAGACTTTATATGCAGTCAAAGGAAACACTAGCCAAAGCATGTATTTCAATAATTTTAGGAAAATAGCTTTTAATTTTTAGCTGTGTCAGCAGACACCTGTTTGATGGTTTAATCATGTTTCATATGATCCTTGATAGTAATTTTCTCAGTGATTCAACTCTGCACATTACAAATGAATTTCTCTTCAAGTCTTTTAGCTTTAAATGCTGTCAGAATTTATTTTTAATGCACCTTGGTGAGTATGCCCAGTATAAACAGTATTTATAAAGTGATTATTGCAGTATTTAGGAAAAGCTAAGCCAAACACTACCTATGGACCTATATTTTACAAACAAAACAAAAGCATTACGCTAGTTCAATTGCATGCTATTTACATGTCACATTTAAAGCTGCAGTGAGGAGTTTCTTCATGTGTATGAATACTGTTAATTTCACGCTGTTGCATTTTGATGTGATCCAAAGGCAAACAAGACATAAAGGGACAAGCTTGAAAATTTGCATATTGTCACTTTTGATGCCTGAAACTGGTGTGAGGGGGTACGTGTCAGCTGAGCAGCTGAAGAAACAGCTCTGTTTTCAATATAAAAAGTGATATGCCAGTTTACACAAAAAATGAGCTAGTTTACAGTTCAGTTAACACCAGTTAAAACAAACTAATTTATGTTTATAGATCTTTTTTTTTAATTGAACTGATCCAAAAAAATGAACTAAGTTCATGTTCATTTTTTAAACTGCAAGTTCTCTTTTAAGTAAAGCCATCTTTGCTTTAATCCTTTTAGCCAATTGCCAAAATAAATGAATCACTGTATGCTTTTATTGCACCACAGACAGATATTCAGTTTAAAACCACTGCTAACCACATTGTTTGTACTGTCAGCAGGATCAGCCGTGTTGAATGCATGGAGAGCGCCATAGATTTGACTTCTGCTGCCGTAAAACACAGAGCTCGGCATCTCTCTGAATGTGAGCGGTCAATCACTGCCCCAGGACTAAAATGCTCACAGTCCCGTTCGTGAGTTATAAACAGACCGATTCAGTTCACCGTTCATGAAAATATGAGCACGCTCATTTTACTCATTTACGCACAACACAAGTGTATATAATATTCACAATAAATGAAATGTGCTGACATTTGTCCATCAAAAGTCAGCAGGATGAGTTTTTCTGTCAAAAATGCGTCTTAAGCATGTAAAGGACAAGATAAGCAGAGACTGGTTTGTCCGCAGGGAGCACCACATTTGAAACAAACTGAAAGTACCTCACTGGAGCTTTAAGCAGTTGCACAGTCTACCTGCTTCAAGTGTGACACAAGTATTGACCGCACTGCACTTTACAGAAAAACTCCCAGATGGCTCACTTTAGGAGCACAATTTTTTAGTAAGCAAATCACCACAGACCTGCAGATGAAGTGAACCACAGCATTTGCTAAACAAGTGGAAAGTGACTGCAGACCAAAAAGACTGTGTAAGACTTTGGTTTGAGGGACATCCTCAAGTTTGTGTGTTGTGATCCTCAGCCCTGCAGAGAACCATAAAAAGAACCTGAATGAAATAAACAGATAAACTGGAACTCCTGTAAACCACAATTTCTGCCACATTAACCTGGGATACATACAGAATAGCTGTATAAGTGTATGTAACCATTTGGTACTGTATTGATACTTACCTTTTGAAATGGAAAGACAGATCATTTTGCACAAGCATTTTTTTTTCTTTTTATTATTTCAATGTACTTTTTAGACTTTTGGCACTTGTGAGTCAGAGCAGTTCTGCTGCTTCGACTTATGTAATATATAAAAAACTTGTTCGATTTGTACAGTACATTTTGTTCTGTCAGTTCTTCAATAAAGCCTGGGTCTCACACATAACAAATTATACCAAACAACAGTCTACCGGTGTGAAAACATACCTCACATAAACCTTTTGTCAAAATAGTGTTATTACCCTCTAAGAATGTTAATCACACTGGTCTGAGCGGTGGCCATTTCTGCCTGAAGGGCCTGTTTCCTCGGCGAGTGGAGCAGTTTATGAGTGAGGTTAAGATGTCACTGTGAGTTCTGGTTAAAGACAACGCTCCTCTCCGTGTCCCCCAGCCTGACCTGCGGCACAGGAGGGAGGAATGTGATGGCTTGACGCTAAGTGAGCGCCCCCTGCTCTCTGTTCCCTCTGACCCCCTCCGCACAGCAGTGTGGCCCCCCGGGGCTTCTTGTGTCAGCCACCGTGTCCCCAGCAACCTCGCCACAGTTTGAAAATATGTTCTTGATATGGCCGGCATGTCGTACGTACATGTCCCAGTGGTGGGAGATAAATTTGAGAGCAAGGAGATGTCAGGCTGGCGACAGCTGTGGGCTACAGTTTCACCAGATGTCCGTGGTTGCTAAACTTCAGCAGACGTGAGCTGGCCGCCCTCTGGACGTACTTTACATGCACAGTAAATATTTTCTCAACACGAAGCTCGTACAAGGCGCAAACCAGAATTCGTTTGTCACGGCTCATATGGCCGAGCCCTTCAGGGGCCTGATTTATAAGATCAGGAGGCACGTACCGATGAGATGCAGCCTGAGATTTACTTTAAGAGAACCACAGCTGGAGCCATGACAGACGGCAACTGAGAAATGAGAGGATGTCTACGTGCTCTGGCTTCTCATTGGACCATAGAGTTCCCGCTATAGACTTTATATAGCCTAATACATGGATGTAGACAACATACTATCACCATCAGTTAAAGAGCATCGTTTTGAGGCTCCAACTCTGACATTTAGGTAAGCAGTTACCACACTGGGATTGGACATGAAACAGTCAATTTACTAAACTTTATTTGGCTAATGAAGTGCTTTTAAATGTTGCAGCATTATTATTACTATTATTATTATTATTATTATTATTATTATTATTATTATTATTATTATTATTATTATTATTATTATCCCCATCCTATCCCATCCCCATGAGCACATGCATACATAAGGATAGAGACAGTGACCAATGACTGTATATACTAGTTAGAAACTCACAGCACTGTGCCTGTTTAACCAACAACAAATTTTTATTTCTTAAGTTATTCAACAGCTTTCAGGTGTGCTTCAGCTTTTGACTGAGACTGGTTCAGACCAACAGCCGAGTACCGCTAAGAACAAATATAAATATATAATTTTAAGATATTATGAGAGGCATTTGAACTATTTGATTTGTTATTGTTTAATAAATATGAATCATTTGAAAATCCCGACCCATTCCTCTCTAAAACACAATCAGAGGTGATCTTTAACCCTCCTGAAAAACCAACTACAACAATTGGCCCACCTGTCAGTCAACTTAACCGTGATCCAAAATATGCAAATTAACAAAACAATCAACCTCATATAGAGGCTTTTTAAAGTCCCATGGAAGGAGGCTTTGATAGGGCATGAAACAGATTAAAATGAACAGTGATGTGTCGCTATGATGTACTATTGCAAATGAGACCACTGATGGCAACAATGAACATTACTATATCTTGTTTTTAATGCCTGTAACTGCAGTCAGGAGAAAGGTTTGCTGCAGAAACAGCTTTTGTTGATTTTCCTGCTCCAAACACACACTGGATCACAGTGAGTGATCATTTACACCTCAAACAGACAAGTGAGGAGATTTTTTTTCAATCAACACCTTCCTCACAATATAATGGTTATTACATTGTCCACAGGGGGCGCTACAGTCACCTCAGAAATAGAGTTCCTCACAGGAGCTTTAACACAGGATCTCATGGGGGTTTTCTTCGCTTCTGCAGCCAGCCTCAAGTGGACACTCAAGGAACTGCAGTTTTTTGCACTTCCAAACTGGCTCCAATTTACAATCTTTTGTTGTTGTTTTTCAGTCACTGGAGTTGGCCAATTTTTAAGACTACAGGCTCAAAGCACTAAAGCTTACACTTTATACCCACAGGCACACCCACCTTCTTGCACAGCCTCAGGTTTGTCCATGAAGAAAAAGATTTTGTCCTGGAAGCAGAGATATTTTCTGCCTTTTGTTTCAGATCCTGTTGGTGTCACTGTGATCCTTCCTTCAGGTCAGACACTGGTGCTGACGGGTGTGAAGTCTGTGAGGACGGTTTACATTCCAGCAGCGATGCCACGAGACACAAGGTGCCACAGACATGGCGGTGGCATTTTCTGCTGTATTACAGAGGGTACAGCTCTGACTGGTGCTAAGAGTGTAGATTGGTCACAGACGGTCTCCGTTCACATCAGTGCGATTTGAGTTGAGCCTGAAAAGACTTTGGTTACATTTCTGCGCTTCGTGACATCGCTGAAACTCATTCAACCCTTTTAGAAATTGTTTTGATAAGTGGGATAGCGTGGTGTTTTGAAAGGCCTTGCATGCTGAAAGATAAGCCTCTTTTCTTTGTGCGATGACTCTCAGTGACTAATACTGACAGAAGCAGGAGAGGTGGGGTGTGTGTATGTCTGTGTATGTGAGTGCACTTATGTATGTGTGTATTGCATTCAATGGAAATGGCTTGGCAGAATCACCTTACAGTAAATTTGGCACTTGAACTATTTGTCCAAGTTCACCCCACAGTTGATCTCTTTCCCATCCTGCGCTTCGATGAAGACCACCTGAGGGTGTGTGAGCAGCTTGCCAGTGTGTGTGTGTGTGTGTGTGTGTGTGTGTGTGTGTGTGTGTGTGTGTGTGTGTTTGTTTGTGTGAGCTGCAACCAACCTTTTGGCTGAGTTGGGATGGGGTGGGGCTGTGAAGGAGCAATTTTACGTCTGTAGATTACACGGAAAAGCTGACTGATGACATATTCATCACATTTTCCACTCTTCCATGAGTTTCCCCGAACAAAACCCCTGGAATACTGAACGCTTAGAGTTGAACAATACTTAATTACGCTTCACTGGTTGGGCAAATATCCATTTAACTCACTGACAACTTGATGTGTTTGCTTTTAGATGTGAAAGTTCAGAGCCTTGTCATCAGGTGTGTTTTTTCTCCTGCTATATAAGAGAGGCACTGAGATCCTTTGGGATCACGACTGAGCTGCATGTGAGCGTCTCTCAGGATTACACATATTGTAGATGGTTTGCATGTAGAGGTGAAGAGCTGCACTGAAGAAGCAAAGTGAGGAGAGTGCAGGAGCTGATTGGGATCATCGGGCCCCTGAGGCTCAACAAACCTGTCCTGCAACTTTCTCAGCCCGCCTGCCTTAGACTTAAGAACAGATTTGTTTTTCAGACCTGTTATTTTCCTGCTTGGTTAATACTAACTTCTTGTATTACAAAGCAAAAACAAACACTAAAGGCAACAACAGTGTGTCATAGAGCAACGTATTTCTCTTTGTTGTTAGTCTGATAAGCTTTGACTTTTCATGCTTTTTTGACATTGTGATTTTTAGTAAGATCACATGTGAGATAAACATTTTCCGAGAAATTTCAGGTGTGACTTGGCTCCAAATCCTCTGATTCACCTTCCTTTGGTTTATCCGGTGAATCAAGATTTAGATGTTTAAAATGTGATTTCAAGTCTTGGCCTAGTTACAAATTTTTTTCTCCTAATGTGCTTTTCTCATTTAAAAACACAATTAAAATACATGGCTATCAAACAATGGATTTCTTAAATCCAATTAAGGTCTGGAATTTAATACTCAAATTTTTGATCACATGATGTAAAATAATTATGCAGGTTTTAAGTCCCAAATTTAATTCTGTGAAGGCTAAAGAGTGAAATGCCCATTTAGTGTCAAAACAGTGTGCAATTGTTCTGGGAAAGTTTTGATTAACGTGACGGCATTTGAAGTTCCAGTTTGGTAGCTTTGTTTCTTTAATGCAGCTCCCATATATGCCCTATAAGTTTGAAACTGTTGTGTCAGGCATACAAGATGGAGAGGGGCTCATACTGCTTTGGTGAAACTTCAAAGGGTAAAAATGCACCAAATTAGAAAAAAAAAAAAAAAACCTTTTTTTTTTTATCTCAGACCTTAAATAAACAGTTGTCGTCTTTCTTTTCTCCAATATACATGTATTAAACTAGGGCTAGCAGGCAGTTAGCTTAGCATTAAGGGTTTACAGAAATAACAGCTCTATTCACTATTGGCCACTTAGCTAGCTTTAATTTGTTTAATAAATGCATTTCTTCTTTTGGTTGTATAAGGCAAGCTGGTTCCCTTACAGTCTAAGCTAAGTTAGCTAACTTTCCTCCTATATAAGCTATGTATTTAGCAATATGAGAGAGTGAGTTATATGAAACCTCTTATCTAACATGAACGAAAAAGCGATCCTTTTTCCCAGAATGACAGTCTATTCCTTGTTTTTTAAAAATTACTCTTTGCTACCTTATATCACACAGATTATGAAATCACAGAAAGGTGGGGCTTTGTTACAGTGTCTAAACACCATAGACTGTATATAGAATGGACGCCGTCTGCCGCCTCGCTGGGTGAAGCTACTCTGAGAACAGCACCCTCTGGTGACGGGCTGCAGTCATAATTCCCACCTCTGCCAGCAAAGCTTATGGGGCTGTGGACAAACTTTATAAATTTATTACATTCACAGGCCTTGGACACCCCCCCCCCCCCCCAGCTTGCAATGCTGACATGTAGTTACTGTAAGACTGGTTTGTGCTCAAGTCCTCTTTTTTCTGTACAGCTATGGGTGTACAAAGCTTGCGTAGTTCACCTGGGGGATACGCCGTTTGAGCCGAGCATCATCACAGTGGCTCTCGGTGACTCTCTAGTCGAATGCGTACTACGCTACTCCGCAATGTTGGTTTCAGGAAATGGAGAAAAAACATGGAATTACCAAGAGCTTTTTGGCTTCAAATCCATATACTGCTGAAGGGCGGAACCAGGTTATCCATAGTATATACAGTCCATGGTCTAAACTTGGGTACAAAGCTATATGCCACCATTTTTGGTGATCAGAAACAGACTTGTGCATCAATTTTACTTTAATGCCTTGTTAAGAATTAAAAATGTTGTGTATTATAGAACTTGGTAAAACTATTCTACATGCTCTGGATTATCATGTGTGGTTTGTAGGGCTTGTGAATTGAAGGGTTTAATGAAGGTGTTTGAACTTTGTGTCAGCGCTGAGCCAGGTGTCACTCAGAAAGGCTGCTGAGTGACTCATACTCCTCTTCAGTTGTGTGACGTGAAGGTGATGTGAGGTTGAAGCTGGCACCAACACGTAATGAACTTAACAGATGCAGAATAGTAGTGTAATCATGCTTGACCCATAATACAAGCTGAGCAGTTTGGTGTATTAGCAAGGAAGATGAATATGTCAATTAATTCTGACATTTAACAAAGTGTCTGGGTAGTGTCATAGTATGACACACTGCTTTGTCTTTTGGGCCACCTCTGACTTTTAAAGTTTCTTTCTTCTTGATATTTTTGGCCATTTTTGCCTCAATTGTTATGATCTCTGTAAACAACTTTACTAAGTTTTACCTCAGTTAAAAACCACTCCACATGAAGCCTCCATGGCAATCGGTAACACAAATTTTCAAATTGTGAGGTAAATGTTTACAGAAACATTGAAATTGCAAGTAACCCTGAATGAAGTGATTAAAAAAATCACAAGAGAATTAAGTGAGAGGGTACTGAGTGTGAACAACCCAATTTGTGATTTCACTAATTGGTGCATCTCCTTAAAAGTGCAACATGAACATAACTCCAGCATCCAAAAATGTCCTGTTCTGTTCTTAGTTGATGGGTCACTTGTTATACTTTTATTTATTACTTTTTATTGTTGTTTCATTCCAAACATGTAGGACAACATTCAAGGTCTAAATAGAGAAACACTAACTCATTGACTACTTCTTGGCAACAGTGGAGGAAGCTTCTGAAAAGTAGGTCAATGAGAAGAAAGAGGCCTCATAGGGAGAAGGAGTCTTATGGAGTTTTCCATAAGACTAGGTCATGACAGAGGTACTAGCGGGACGACAAATAGCCCAAAAATGTGCAAAATACCTTCTGTGTATTTCTTTTAATGATTTTTCTCTGCAAAAGTAGAAATTCAAATAATAATAATGAAAATAAATAATTAAAATTAAACAATTCTCCTAACTCAGCATCTAACTCCTGGAAATACCGCATCACTGGCTGCTGTGAAAGGCCTCTGCAGCCCCTGACATGCTGTGGCAGCAGATTGAGACATCATGTATTGCTAATGTAAGACGAGAAGAGTGGACCTAACTTTCAATGAGCTTCCATGTCTAATTCACACAAGCTCACACATCCACCACAGTCACTAAACAGATGCACAATCACACATCGTTAACAGAGATTGACGGGTGACGTTATCCTGCTGGAACCTGGTCTACCTGACACTGCAAACATGCCTGTCCTGCTGCCTCCTGCTCCTCTGGATCAACTTTCATCTGTGGCCATTGCGATGTAAATTCTTTAAGCTGTTAAATTAGTGAAAAGGATCACGCCTTAGCTGACATCACCTCCTGTACATTAAAAATAGGTTGGAAAAAAGATTAACAAAAAGTAATAAAACCAAGGTCACAGCTGACTGTCATATTATTTACTGACTGTGACAAGTGATGGTAGTGCTTGGGTTTCACTAATATCACTGATAAAACATTTCAATTACAGTTGTAAAAAAAAAACACTGAAGTAGAAAATATATTTAAGGAAAGCTCTGATAATTTCTCCAGTAGATACATCTACATGATGTTATTTCATTAACTTTACTCAAATAGGCCTGAGTTGGGTTTTAAATTAACTGGATTTCCATGTTTAAAATCTGTAATCTAAAAGGATTTATCAGCAACACTGAGGTCATTTGAACTACAGCAAAATTTGAACAATTGATATTCATAAATATCGAATCGATCATTGAATCTGACTCTTATAAAAAAACCTTTTACCTTCTGGTAAATATCATGATTTGATACATTTGTTACAAACCTTGTTTTATTGATACATTGCCTTTTTATTTCTATAATGGTGCGTTCGAGTTACCTCGGAAGTCAGAAGTCCAAGCTGAAAATGACGTCACACCCGAGTTCCCAGTGTTTCAGTTACCAAGTCGGAAAAAAGCAAAATCACAGGCGGAAACAAGATGGCTACATCTACAAAAGTTATTTTAGCGATTGCCTTGTCCAAATATAAGGCAAGTGCTCAAATAACTTTCGTAGATTCAGCCATCTTGTTTCAGGCCTCCGAATTTGCTATTTTCCAACTTGGTAATTGAAACGCTGGGAACTCGGGTGTGACATCATTTTAAGCTTGGACTTCTGACTTCCGAGATAACTCTAACGCAGCGTAACTGTTAACTGCAGGGTTTTATATTTTTGTTTGATCTGCTTTGCTTGTTGAGCAGTTATTATTGTTATTGTTAATATTATTATGAGTAGTAGTAGTAGTAGTAGAAGTGTTAAAAAGCTTTGTTGGCAGTTTTTTGTTTGTTTGTTTGTTTGTTTGTTTTGGACAAAAAAAAAAAAGACTTTATTTTGTCAGCCAAGTGTCAAAAAGACCTCCTCACAGAAGTTGCATGTATTAACTCACAGTAAAGAGATAGGCAGTTTTGTTTCTGATTGTCTAGTTGTCTCTGATGGGTCATAAGGAGGCGCCAGTCCATTCCAAAACCAGTTCGAAGAATTTTAATCAGGGCTTTAACAAAGGAATTTGCATTTTAAAGATGTATCTGGTATGATTTTTACAAGTATATTTAATAAACTGGAAAATTTGTCAATTCAATTATTTATAACTTTATTGATTTATTCATTCATTATGTCATTCATTCATTTGGTGATTGTATTGTAGATACCTTAATTGCATTATGTTAATGCTTTACTTATCTATTCATGTAAGTCTACATATCTGTGATTTTATTATTCGCAGTAACAATAACAAGCCAACATAAAAATTATTTAACCTCGATTTGTATTATTAGTTATTAATTTATACATGTCATTAATATTTTTATAGCAAAGTTAATTTTCTAAAGTGGATCTAAATCTAAAATGTAATAAGTATGTAGTTACAGCAAACACTGACCAGAAAAGCAGCTTGTAAAAATGAATTGGTGTAATGTCTCAACAATAAAAAGGAGTTGTATTATTACGTTGAGAAGCTATTTTTCTTCAGTATAAAAGAACAGTTGTCCACATTTTGAGGTATTTGGGGATTTTTTGTTCAGGCACCACAATGTGCAGCATGTTAGACATGTAATTGTTAGACGGCATTGGTATGTTTCAGATGAACTATATCCATCCACTCATCAGGGACTCTGAGAAATGCCTCTGAAATATCCACTTTCATTCAAGCATCCCAGAACATGGACAGGGTGTTTTATTTTTAAAACATATCCAGTGACAAAGGACACTTCAACCCCTCGCTTAGATTACATGTGGACGAGTGTAAGCTCATGGATGGGGGTAATGTGTCTTTTAGCCGCCCCCAGGCATCATTATGTCCTACGCATACATGCTTTTTAATGGGTTGAGGGGCAGACCAATCACATTTGTCAACCTGTTGCCTGGATACCTCTGGTGTGGTTGCTAAACACCGGTCCACAACTTTTACATCATGGACTATATTTCTGAAAGTTAGAATACGAAAGATTGTATTACCTTACAGAAGTGCTGAAGCAGGTCCCAGGAACACCTGCTCTTTCAGTGTAAAATATCATCACCCCTGCTCCTGAGTCCAGGCAATTTCCTCGCTTAATGCCTGCCCCCAATTGAGAGGATGATCACCATCTAATCCAAATAAATCGTTTGCCTAGAAACGTCTGATCATATTTACACAGCAGCTACTTTTCTATGGTGTCAAACACAGTGAGAGGCTCAAACACAGGACGAGAAAGGCCACTACTGAGTATTACAAATCATTAATAATAAATAGCTGCTAGATTTACAAACACCTCAAAATACAGTGATAAAGTTAAAGATAGTAGGATTTTAGACTGTATTTCAAGACACAAATAACACTGATAACCTTTGAGCTACTGGTAAACATCTTGTTTGCATATAACCACCTGCCTGTCTTACTAAGAGAGAGGAAGAAATAGATTTCAGATGTGACAGTTAGACAGTCTTTGATGATTTATTTTGATGGCAATGGAGTGACTATCCTACAGTACTGTAAGCTATACCTAACACTTAGGTATAAAAGTGCTATTCAAGACATAAACCCTTAGCTAACAGTAACCTTAATTGAAAAGTGGTTGAATGCTAAAACTGTGAGATAGGAAGTGGTTCAATCAAACAAGAGCAAATGCATGTTGGCTGAATAAGCTGAAAGAGAAACTGACAAGAGGAAGTGGAGTTTTCAGTTAACATCACATGGCTAATAGAAACCACTTTGAAAAAAATCCAAATTTTCCAAATCAAAATGGTCTGCTGGGTCCATAGCTGGTTGGTTCATTATGTCACAATGTTGAGGTTGAAAAAGAAGCCAAAATGCAGGACGACAAGAAAAAAAAAAAAGGGAGTGGGGGGGGGGGGGGATTATTTAAAACAAGAATTAAACCTGAAACAACAAAAACTGCTAAACGTCCAACTCAAAAATCCAAAATCCAACAAAGGCACTGGGGAAAAAAACACATGGAGACACTGGCGACACTGGCAGGTTTACAACACAAACTGAACCAACAAGGAAACAGGGGAAGACAGGGACTATATATACACACAGGTAACCAAGCAACAAGATTCAGGTGAGACACTGAGACACATGTGCAGACAATAATAAGGAGGGAAAACTGAGAGAGTAAAACAACACTAGAAACACAGGGCATGAACTACTTTAAAATAAAACAGTGAACACTGAAAACTGATATAAGTAATAAAACACTGAGAACATGAGGGAACTGGGGTCAGACACAAACTGAAAACTCACAAGACAGGATTACAGGGGAACAGGAACAATAGGAAACAGGAACACTAAGGAAAATCACAAAGAAAATACACTCCAGGGAAAAACTAACTCAAACACAACATATCATGACATGTTTGACCTCAGAATAAAATGACCACATACCAAATATTGTAAATATGTAAGGCAGAGGATAATATTCAGAGCATTTTGTAAGTTTATAATTCTAAAGAATCTCTAAAGATCATGGATCATTTACACTTCAACTTAGGCTTGCTAATGATGAAGATTGAGTGATTATTCATGTAAATTTAAGCCCCTAAAAAAAAGGTCAGGCCATCATTTATGTAATGAGGCTATGTGATAATAAGCCCACATTTCACTTCTCTCCAATGAGTTTTGAAATTACACTGTGAGACGTTAACACCATGCCATGAGTGATGTTGACTGACATCAAAGACAGGTTTAGTGTTGGATTACTGTGATTGATGGTTCCTGGTTCACTGGTTGTCTGCCTCTCAGATCTGGCACTGGTTGGTGGGAAGCTTTGATTGTGTTTACTAAAAGTGCTCTCCTTTAGTCGGTGGTGGGGTTTGTGTGCCCTTGGGAAGAAAAGTAAGTGATTCTAGTAGTGCCCGTTTGAACTGCAGCAGTTTCCCTCTTTTTGTTTAGTCTGCTATCCCTCGTAGCCTGGGCAAATTATTACTGCTGTATGTGAGGGTTTTTTTTTTTTTGTGAGTACTTCTAAAATTACGTCTTCTGGCAGCAGTGCTCCCCCCTAATACTACCACCCCCTTTTATACAAATCTTTCTTGCACGAAACCCTGATGTTTGTACTTTATTACTCACATAAGATATGTCTCCATTTAGGAAAATCAAATATCAGGCTTAAAATCAATGCAATCAGTGTGGACTGTTTTAATGTGAATTAGGTCACCTTTGCAGCTAGAGCAGACACTAGGCACTAAAGAGACAGATAACCCCAACTGTTGAATTACGGTGTCAAAAAAATGTAATAATCAAACTGTGACCTGTAGGTTTACCACACATTCAGGTCATGTTTCAGCTTTTGATGTGTTAAACTTTAGGCTATTTCCACATGAGCAGATATTTATTGTAGTAATGTTTTCTGACCACACCAGAGGAGTATTTAAGTATTTCTCTTACCCCACAACGATTCAGCAATAGTTAAATGAAGAGCATTAATAATTGAAATGATAATGTGCAATCGGTCAGTCACAAAAAAGAAAAAAAAGAAAAAAATAAGACAACAGGGGGAAATGTGCAAACACACATTGAGTGCCTTTTGGAGTGAGTTTAAATTTTAAACATCGGTCTTCAAACTGTGTACAAAAATTTTTATTAAACCCTGAGATCATGACATAGTGAAGCAAGCACATGTGAACCATCTTTCCATCTTGGAGTATGTGCCACATATATATAAACAACTAATGCAGTGGCTGAAGATAGTTATTCTAAATTCTCTTTGAGTTTTTAAAGAACATTATTATTATTATTATTATTATTATTATTATTATTATTATTACATCATTACAAAGCAATGTTTGTCTTTGTCCAGCTGGCTTCATTTCTTAGTAGACTGGGTGAAAACTGGGACACTTAAGCACTGAATGTAAAAAATCTAATACTTTGGTCTCTTAAAGAGAGTCAGCAGTCAGCTCTCCCAAACTGAGAAATCTGAACAAATTGTTTGTCATTTCTGTTGGACATACAGCAATGATGTGCTGGTCAATAGTAAGCTTTATTTTTCCTTTTTATTTTACTACTTTTTTTTTATCTGTTGCAACTTCAGCTTGTTATCACCCCACCCTCCACTAACCAAAAAAGAAAGAAAAGGAAAAAGTAATGAATGCCTCTATCCGGATAAGTACCAAAAACAGGTCAGTTTCAGTTTCAGTTGGTTGACAGCTTCTGTCTGCACCGTTGCACCTCTGTCTAAAACAGTCTTGTATTTTTAAGCTAAATGTCTTGTGCAATTTTGTACATATTTGTGTAATACAGTATTTCGTGTCAAATGTTTTGATGTGTGTATACACATGCTTGGCCAGTAAAGCTGATTCTGATTCTGAATTTTTGGATGCTTTTTTACTAACCATTTCCACTGTGACAAATTATTACTCATAAAAGATCATGTAGTGGGAAAGCAGTTGAAAAAAAAAAAGGTTCCCACTGAAGCTTGTTCTACAGGAGTGTTATACAATTTGGCTCACTGCCTTTGAGTCGCTGTAGGCAAGAGAGATTTTCCCAACGGGGCAACGACCTAATATCAGGTGTAAAAGTCACTGTGACAAAAGACACAAACAAAAAAGTTGAATCACACCGTGGGAAAGCATCAATAATAGTCTGGGAGTCTGGATATTACCGCAAATAGTGAATCAGAGAATGGAAGTTCAGGTTTTTCTGGTCACATGTGACAGCTGAGGATGGCCCTGTATCTTTGGCGGCTCTACTAAAGTTTAAGAGTGGTTGTATGAGAGAGAAAATATTCTATGCTCCGGGAACTGAATTTTATTTGCAAGTTTATAAAAGCTTTTGATTTTATGTTTAAATCTTTCTTTCAATCAAAACCTGCTTTTTAATGAAACCATAGTTTCCCCAATAGGGTCATAATGAACAATGCCAAGTTGCTGGGCAGTTTAGTACATAGGCTGTAAATTATCACCTCCCAGACACCGCACCGGACACTGGTAGTTTTGACTCATCTGGATTTCCCCTGCATTAGTCACCAACTGGAATATACACACAGACGCACACAAGTATGCCCACATAACCCCCTCACAGTGCAAGAGTGATTGGCCACAGTGTAGAGTGTGTGACTGACACTGATAATACATCTCTTCATGGAGCAGCAAACGTGGGAGCTACTTCATCAGCTGCTCCAACAACTGCTCTCTGGCATCCCGTATGTAAACTTTTGACATTAATAAGGCTGTGTGAATGGGGCCTCATAATGCCGTCAGGAGTCAGGACGATGAACCCAACAAAATGTATTAAGGAGGTACCAGGCTGTACATCATACTTGCTGCTATCTATGGTTTTGACTGCAGATACAATTGCAGATTAAAGCCTGCTTAGCGCTCTCAAATCGGAGCCTTGTGGGGATAATAACCACATTAGACATACGCGTACTCTTACTGATGACAGTGCCAGAGATGTCACTGACGTAGCTGTCAACTCATAAACACACACATGCATCTCATATGAAGTAATAGGGGTTTGGTGACTGGTCCCTAACGCCTGTGCCTTAGAGTAATTAATGATGTAAGGGTCTCAGGTGTTGCTGTAAATATTAGATTTAATGACATCTTGAGGTCACTTTGTCCTTGTTTTGTTGAGAGGTAGACTACAGTGTGTATGAAAAGATTTAATGGTGGGAAACTGCTTTTATTAACATGATAATCGCCTTCAACAAGTGAGTTACAGTGTTGGACCTTTATTTGCCAACAGGGAATTTATTTAAGAGAGTGAGCCTCTTAACAACAACTGCTCCAACCCTGGGGAATAGTTAGCCGGACAGCCTGTCGGATACATTGCAGTGGGAATTTATTGGTATCCATTTGTTTATATGCTTAAAAAAATATAACTTGATTTAGGGACCAAAGATGCTGATCACCAAGTTAGAAATGCTATCTTAACCTAACTTTTGATCAGCTGAGCTAGAGGCAAAGAGGAAGGATTGTTGAGGGCCTGCAGCCTTAATGTACCAACCTGCCATCAAGTCAGTCATGCCTCTCACTGTGACTAATCATGCAAAACTTGCAAAAGCCTCAATTTAATGAGTTATTAAAACAAATCT
The DNA here is from genome assembly GCA_962446985.1 of Xyrichtys novacula. Taxonomy (NCBI): domain Eukaryota; kingdom Metazoa; phylum Chordata; class Actinopteri; order Labriformes; family Labridae; genus Xyrichtys; species Xyrichtys novacula. Next base: position 9,988,448 of record OY660870.1, read on the forward strand.
CAATTCTACAATCTGTAGAAATAGGACCAAAAACATGCCTTCAATCACAAATGAAACATGCAACTCACAATGAAGGTGTGGAGAAATGTACAAAAGTCTGTTTAGATGGAGTGTTGAAAAGCTTATCATCTGACTCAGCTGTGATAGGTATAAAACTGGCAGTGAGTGGGTGGTCTCGTTTAATAGAGTACTGATAACGTGCATAGGACCTCGGCAGGAAATGGTGCAGTCTTACTCTGGACAGATTCTAGTTTCTATAAACACAAAAGAGGCAAAAGTCACAACTTTAAATGTAGTTTCTACTATCAATACAGCTTATATTTTATGTTACTTTGTAGCAACCAGCAACTTCAAGGTGCTTTAACTAGATCTGCAGCCGTCACATGGATTGCAGGACATGGTGATGCTCGACTTTAAATGGCTATAGTCCAGAAACTCTTTAGGCTGCTCTCACATCTGACTTCTGTCCTACATCTAACCATCATTATTTTCTGGCTTTTAAGACCAGTCTGAGACTAAAACTGACATTTTTACCAAGAGCTGTCATGATATCAAATCCAAACAACCCAATTAGAGATATTGAGGAAAGGCAGGACAAGAAGGGAGCTGTACATTACTTAAAAAAAACCTCATAAGCCCAAATAAATAAAAAGTCCTCACCCATTTATAAAAGCATTCAAATGTATGATTTATTATCATGCCTCTGACTAAAACTTATTTGGGAAAGGTAGTGTGATATATTTTTTTCTGTCTTGCTTTTAGTTTGCTTTATAACCTGCATTGGACATCTATGCTTTTATTTTGAAGGACACTACTTAAACATTTCCTGGTTAACAATGCTAGCAGTAACTCACAGCTCTGCCATAGTGTAAACAGGCTGAGGCAACATGTGTGCCAGATTATTTCGATATGATGCGAGTGATCAGGTTTCCTGATTGTCACTCCTGTTGGAACATGGGAATTTGGCCAATCATAATCAAGTATTTCACACAGCTGGAAAACACTTGAAATAATCAATCATCTCTCTGATGGTCTGGTTTGCTTTGTAGGTAGTCTGAAGGCGGTCTGATTTTTTAAATAGGTTAAAAATTTCTCTTGGTATCTTTAAACTAAGCCAACATGACTTCCAGCTCTCTCGTTTAAAATGTTTGTACTGTCAAAATAATTATATTATGTGTGATAGATTAAAAAATAACAAAACTCCACCAGATTGAATGTTATTGTCAACAATGGAGACGCTCCTCATCAGCCAAGAAGCTGCTGAATTGTTTACCTTCCCGGGCTTAAAGCCAGCTGGATGAAAAGTAACAAAAAGGAGCAGACTGTATGCTGCAATATGAACAAATCACATATAAACCCAACAGAAGTTTCAGTAAGACCACGATATCACACCCAAAGATGGCACTTTTTCAGTCCAATAATAATCAATACATTCATTCAAAATAAACAGGGGTTGAGACTCAGTGGAAGTCTGGATTTTACTCAAGGGACTTTTAATTAAGAAACCCAGCAGAATAAGGAAAATTACTCATTTGCACATCAAACAATACCAAAAACTACCCTATATGGTCTTTTTATGTCTGTTATTGAGAGACTGCAGGAGTTTGACAATGTCAAAAATCTTGTTTGAGTCACTGGAACTTCTGTGGAGTTTCTGTCCAAATGAACAGCTGTGTGGCTGTTAGTGTCATGTCACCCTGTTGGCCCACAGTGTGCCTGCCTGCTGTATCACCACTCTCTCTCTCATAGGTGCAACCGCAGGCAGTCAGCAAGGAGAGAGATAGGCTGTATGTCTTTATTAAAAGTACAAGAGAGCAGCTTAGAGGTTTGTGTTCCCTGGATACACCACATCTATTTATTATCATTCCCCCTGCCGTGACCCTTCCTTTTATTTTAGCCCGCTGATTCATCTTCAGTTCATCTCCGAAAACCACAAAAGACCTATAGGTTTACGGTGTCATAGTACTTGGATGAGAGGAAGAGTCCGATATTGAATTAGAAGTATGTGCTAAGATGTTAGCATGATATGTGTGCGTGCTGAAATAAGAGTTTATGTGAGCTACTGTAAAGGATTTTCAAAGGGTTATATCTTGTCTAGAGTGTCTTTCTGTCACTTCTTTGAGCTTAAAGAGGATACAGCGGGGTTATTTTCTGTTAACAGCTCATTTTACATCTTATTAGACCTTTAAGATGCTGTTTCACTTCCTTCAAATCAAATATTTGGGTGATTTTGTCATACACTGACCAAATCTTTTGCTGAATCGGCACAGAATCAACCATCTGTGGTATTCAAACTGTATTTAGGGCATGCTTAAACCCTAGACTGAAAAGCATGATGCAACAGATGTGCCTTCAACCAGCAAACCCACTAGGGAATCTGTGTGGAAATATCAGAAGTAGCCAGAGAAAGACCCGGGTGAGCTTCTCAGTACAGTGGTCAGTGAGCTGTGTTTGTTGAGTGGGTGGGTGGGTGGGTTGGGAAATGCAGGGTCAAATGTAGTTGCTTGATATCTATATCCTAGCAACTGAGCGTGAGTGATATCTTTTACAACTGTAGCTGGGGATTGGTCAGTGAGCAGGCTCAAGCCCCGCCTGTTTGTAGGCTAGCCTAAGAAAAAATACCTAAATTCAAAACATCTCTCAAAGTCCCTCCACTCTGCACTGTACCCTCAGGCACTTTAATCCAGGCCTTTATTTATGTATATTTAGGATTTTTTATTTTTATTTTAGTCACTTATCCTCATGAGCGGTTGTTGATACATGTGTCTTTATGACCAGCTGATAATTCAGAAGATTTCAGCAAAGGGAAGTTTGGCATGACAACATGAATTCACCTTACACAGCCGTGCAGTATTACCCAGAGTTTGCCTTTCATCGGTGAGTACAAACATCATGGTTTATGGTTTACAATCTAGAAGCTGAAGATTTTATCTTTCTTATTATTCTATCATTACGCTTATTATTATTATTATCATTATTATTATTACAATATCGAATCCAGAGGCAGGATAATCGGTTTCAAAAAGGCTCAGCATAGATTTAACATGGGGTTCGGTGTCACAGGTGTATTCAGTCAAATGTGATCTAGCTCTTTACGCAGCAGTTTGAAAACGTTGAATCTATTAACCACAGTGGGAATCTCCCTTCTCTCTCTGTGACCTGGCCGAGAACCCAGACTGAGAGTGTCTGGAGGTCCAAAGTGACCTGAGAACAGTTGTGTCTGCCTGGATCCTCAGCTGCTGCTCTGCCCTCATGTATTTATAAGTGTGGCTCACTTATGGCAACAATGCATGTGTAAAAGGCCATCAAGGCCAAAATGGCAGACAGGTTACATGACAGTGTAATCATTCAGTTTTGTTCCTTTGATTTTTACTCTACTTGACTTTGAGCAATTTGGATGGAAGTCATTTTTTAGAGGATGTTTTGCAGAGGTTTTAACCCAGAACTCCAAATTAATGCCACTGAATCAAGAGCATGTCACATTTGGGCATTTCGGGCCTCAAGAGTCTCCTGTACTTTAATCAGTGTTATGATAATAACATCACGTCAGACTTGAATGTTGCATCTTTACCTCCTGAACCTGTAGCTTATAACTATAATTCAGGGTAATCAGGTTAAATTATCAACATTAAAATAAGCGCCATGCTACATAATGATACAATCTTCAGGGATTCAAACAGGATGTAAGAGTGTGGAGAAAACTTACACAAAAAATAGAAATCACCCACAACTTTACAAAAAGTTTTTAGGTTAAAGTTATTTAAAAAAAAAAAAAACATCAGGCCATACGAAAAAATAAAATAAAACAATAAACATGAAAAATGTGATACATATGGTAGAGTACTTATAATTCCCATCAATCTACCTGTTAAACTATCCATCTATTTGATTTAGTTTTGGTGGATTAAAGTGGGACAAGAGCAAATCTTGACCGACTGGATGAGTTGAAATGAGGAAATAACATCTGTTATGAATCAGTATCATATATATCTAAAGACAGAGTCAGTATTTGATTAGTTAATTAATTGACCAATTTTTAATATATCATATTACTATCATTTCTTTGATCATACAAGTAAAATTAAACTTCTTCAGTTCAGGGGCTTCATTTTGAGAAAAATAAAGTAGTAAAATTAAGCATAAAAGATAACAAGAATTCAGCAGAAATGGGCCCTTTTAGCCTAACCCATTAAGGTGGGCTTCGTCCCAAGGGGGCCAGCAATGCTACATCTGGGTGTGGTTAAGAAAAATGTATTTGGGTTTGATTGGTTTTAAGCAAGTGATTTCTTTTTTAAAATACACAGGACGGGAATTGGGGCTTTCCTGGGTTCACCTCAGCAAATTTGAGGGTAATTTTGTGTACCTTTTAGTCATGAATGTTCTTTTTTCTCAATCCAGCAAAAATAACATTTTAAAGCAGGATAATTTGGGAAAGTGAAGCTTCTTCTTTTTGGAGAAGGGCTCATTTAACCTAAAAGAAAATAAACGTAGTTCTTGATCCAGAGGTCAAGAACTACAAGTGCAACCACAAGTTGGAAATCCTGTGAGCACCCTCATCCTGATAATCTATTCTTCAATTGACTGGATCAACCTTTTTTTTCTTCTTCATTTGGCAGAATTGAACCCAGCTGTCGTCATATAATATTTATGTCAAAATCTGAAAGGATAGATAGTCATTCAAGAAAAAGCGTGCGATGCACAAAGGGTTATTGTTATTGACATTTTGTACGGAAGGGTCCGTCCGTCTGTCTGTCTTCTGTATCTGTGTGTCAGTGTACATGTATGAATATAAGTGAGTCCATATATTAAAAATAAAAATAGTAGCCTCATGATGCTGACAGGTTTTAAATTGACAGTGAAAGTTCAGTTCTGTAGATCAGCTCTGGCGTCACTATACATCTTATTTTCTGTCACCTGTGATTTTGCTTTGTGAGACATACATGCCCATTGTTTTAATCTTCATGGAAGTATTCAACAGAGTTGTGTTTACAAAAGACCCTGGTTAACTTTTTGCCCCATATTTTTTGGCTTCTAATTTTACTGCACTTGCTACTGTCTGGTTTGGAAAACTGTATCATGTCACTGTGCATTAATACTATATTCATAAGATATTATTAGACATAACTTCTCTTTAGTGCTAAATGCCATAGAATATTTGAGTTAAACAGTCAGTAATAAGAATTATTTGCATGACTCCAGCTCATAAAGTTGAAAAAAAAAAAAGAAAATCACCCTCTTTGGCGTCCATGAGCCATCTGTTTGGCCTTGGTGATCACACTGACACAAATTTGAAGTTAAATTCATGATTCTTTTTTTTTTCTGTTTTTGAGCAAAGACAGATTTGCCAGCATTGCTTTCTTTCAGATTTTATTCATCTTTAAGTCAAAGGGTATTGTTTTGGTCCACTGATTCTCTTCCTCAGTGGTTTTCTTTGCATTCCTAACCTCGGAGGAATTTGTGCTTTTTGTTTTGCCCCAGAGGATTTGACTTCAGACTGTTTCACTTCTATAAAAGTAAGGGGATAAGAGGGGGACAAACTTTGGGGCTTTCTATTGTTTTGCAGTCATGTCCCTCTTCCAGCCAGGGCTGACAGATGAGGAGGAGAGGGTATTAGGGCTTTGAACAGGTGATTAATAAGGACACAGGAGAAGGGCCCCGATCGGCTGGTCTGTTTGTTTTGATTGCATTTTCATCGGTCGGTGTGCCCAACCTGCCAAGAGACAATGGCCATCCCTGTTTAGTGCTGACCTTTGCCCCAGTCTCGTCTGGAGGCGCTGCTTCGTCTTTAAGTGGATGCTGAACAGCCTTTGCCTCGGGCAAACTGAAAAACTCTGTGAGTAACCAGACACCAGAAAGCAGACAAACAACCACCAGAACAGGGATAAACCAATCTATCCTGGCAGCTTATAAAATATAAAACAGCTAAATGTTCTAAAAGCCTAATGAACAGTGAAACAAAATGCTGAGATTGCTCTTAGTGCATCCATGTGGATGTTAAAGAACTAAATTTTAAAAACTCAGGTTTACTGTGTTTAACCATGGTTTACATTTAGCTGTTGAATGATTTGTACCAAAGTCTCTGCAACAAAAATGATGCAAAGTTCACTGAAATGTGCATTCAGTTATAGGCCACTTTGGAAAAAATGTTTCTGTCAAATTTAAAAAATATATATATTTTTGAACATTTTACTGTCGACTCCAAGAAATACAAGGATAGTATTGCACGTATAAGACATGGAACACATCGGTAAAACTGAGCTGAGTGCACACAGATCATTACAAGTTAGCCCAGGACATCAACAGAGGGAGACCAGTTCACTGTGGATAGCAGTAAGCTGAACCTAATGCACCAGTTTTACATTTATATTCACTGTTCAAACAGTGATTTAAGACAGAGCTATTTAAAACTTAATGAGATGACAGTTGAACGAGTGAAACAGCCTAATTAAAGGGAATATTTGAGTCAAAATCAAATGAAGTTAAGCTGAAGGAGAGGCCAGTAAAGGGACCACACCTAGAATCTTCCTTGACTCCATTAATGCACAATTAAACAATAACCACAGCTGGTTATTTTGCTCATATATTTTGAGATTGAGAAGGTGACAGTTACTTAAAAACCCATCCACATTATTGTTTATTTTGTTAACGACACTAACACATTTTTAAATTCATATTCAGACAAAACAGCTAAAGCACCAAAACCCAGAGGCGTTTTTTCCTCCTGATCTCCACTAAGATATTTTGAAAAGTTGGACTTTATTAGACTAAGAATAAATAGAGTTTGTAATGATTAAATCTTTTATTTCAATTGTATAAATGATTAATACTCTAGCCATTCATACAAAGCATTTACTTTTCAGTGTTTTTGTCAGGTATATAACAACTCATAATGTAATAATGGCTCAAAAGGTAATTACTTAAATGTAATAAAAGGTCATATTGTAATAATCCACTCATAACGTAATAAGTTGTTACATTATTTCATTTTGCACAACGACAGTATTACTTTATGAGGACAGCAGCCAAACAAAGGCTAGCTTGTGCATTTGCCACAACTGTTAAGCTAGCTCACATGTCCAGTTACATTTCCGTGTCAGCTCTTAGCTGCAGTTTATTCAATGTGCTTAACTAATAATCATTTAATTAATTTTAATGATGGGTGCTTCACCACTCTTTGTTACAAAGTACAAAAGACGTGATTATTAAAATACATTTAACACAGTCTGCAGTTTGAAGTCAGCATGCTACTTTATAGTGTAACTTTATATGCTTGATTGAATAACTTGATGTTGCTATTTTTTGTCTGTGTTTATGAGGGACATGTAGTTTTATGAGTGTGTTTGATGGTTATATATGCTGCTCTTTGTTTTAAATTCCATATATTTGTGCATGCAATAAATGTCTACCTTTTGCTAGCAAAAAAAAAGAAGACAAAAATCATATTAGGTAAAGGGGTGAAGGAGGCTGACAAAAATGTGGATCTTGATATTTTGGGGGTCAACATTTTGCACTCCTTAAAATATATGTAAAACGGAAAATAAATGTGTCAGTAAAAAGCCTTGTGCTAGACTGATTATCATATTTACAGTACAGATGTTAATAATAAAAATACAAAAAAACGTATAATGAGAAACAGGTCTTTTCTATTAACCATTCAAACCAGACAGTGTTTTACTGAATGGCTCTGCTAATGTTTGCTGGGTGTGTTTTTGTCCCGCTGATACCTTAGCTGGTTGACCATGTTTGATCACTGTCTCTTGAAGCTTGTCATGTTCTTCATGTACTGTGCAGAGCTTAAGTTGTGAACGGTGGGACTAGTTAGTTGTTGAGCTGTCAACAGCCTTCTGATACAGACAGCAGATTGGGGTGTTTTAGCAACATCTGTCTTTGCAAACCAAACCACCTCCATGTGAGTGAGAGGAGTGCGTGCCAAATTCTAGTCAAATTGAAATATAAGTTAGTCCCCTAATTCCAACTTTGTATATTGCTACTTTTGTGGAGTCAAAGCCTCCTCATAATGTTGATTATGCTAAAACTTAGAACAGTCACTTGGCCTAATCCACTTTTATGGTATTTGGACTTTGCAAACTCAGTTAATCTTTACTGTCAGCTCATCACTCCCTCTTGTCTGCCTCCTGTACAAGTTAATTTTTTCTTTGCCTCATTAGATATGCCTGTGTTTGTAAGTCAGGTATTAATATCATTCATCACACAGTGCTGGGGAATTCCAAAACCTAAAATAGTGCCAGCTTCAGATTATACCCCCCCCCCCCCCCCCCCCATGTCCGTCCAGCTGTACACATACCAGAAGTTGCAGCAGTGCTATCATATAGTCTGTGGGGGGAATTCCGCCTGTCTCAGACTCCTGCGTACGCCACTTCAGCAGGAACAATGGCAGGCTGAGCTGTGAAGCAGGTGTAATGTTTCAGGGGAGCAGGTCAAAGTGCCTCTGTCTGAATGGTGCATAATCACCATTATGTGTACTACAAATATTCAGTATTATGCAGGCTGACTTCTTCACAATGGAAGTGCCCTTCATGAATGGCTGCCAGCAGGACTCCTCCTTCTCGTCCTACTCCTCCTCCTCTTTTCCTCCCCTGGCTGGGTGGCCCAGTCTTAGCCCTGCACATCCACATTTATGTTGAATGTTTACTGACATTTCAACTGTTAAAACTGCATTTCAAAATCATCAGATCATTTCATTTTACATTGACAGTTTTAATATGAGAACAGTTGTTGTTGATTGTGTCTCTTTGCAGACTAAGGGACCCCTCATCACGTTTATCGTGGAGAGAGAGCTCATTCCTCACAGCTATGTCCCAGAATCAGTCAGCACAGACATCTGACTTCTTCAGCCAGGATGTATTCAACCAACTGTTCGATATGCTGGACCAGTAAGTGAATCATATAATAAAATACTTAAGGCTAAAAACAAACACACCATCAAAAAAATTTAAAATAAATACACAGACTGTTTTCCAGTGTGAACGGTGTCCTGTGTTTCAGGTCTGCCGTTCATTCAGTTCAGCCCATTGAGCTTAACTTCACAGAGAGTCCGACTGAAAGGTCTGCAGGAAACACCATTCAGATCAGTATGGACTGCATAACCATGCACGAGCCAGATGAGACACTTTCTGTAAGTACGTAGGTTTGCTTTACAAGGAAAACACTGGTTTAAGTTTTGATAGTGCTGCCTGTCTTACCCCCCACAGTCAGAGATGAAAAGATAACAATGCATTAACAATAGTCAAAACAACAACACCTCCCCATTGTTATCTGGCTCTGTTTAGTTTAACATTACATGTGAGGTAGAGCAAGAAAACACTACTTTTTGCCAAAAGTAGTGCATAGAACCACAATTTTTTCATGATAGATTGGGTGGTACATATTTGGATTATTGTTGTTTACAGAATTACCAGTGTCACCACTGGTAACACAAAGTCATTTATGCCTCGTCTGAAACAATATAGGATTTGCGTTTTATGCACAGTGAAACTGAGAAATACAAATGGGACTAATTGGGGTAACACTTTACAATAACCATTATTTATAAATGGCAAATAGATAGTTTATTAATGTAAGTTAATAGTTACTTTACCTTAACAAGCGATGAAATTATGATTAATAATTTTCATTAATTATTATTGGACTATTTATTTAAGGTTTATATAGGGTTTAAAAATTGGTTGTAAAACATCTAGATTAAAATGTGTATCAGTAGCAATTTGTAAGTGGTTAATATTTGTTTTTTAAACCATCTTTAAACATTACTTAAATGGTTATTGTAATGTTACATCTGATGTTTGTAATACTATGTTAATCATTAATAAGTGGTTTATAAACCACCTATAACCATTACTTAGATGGTTATTGTAAAGTTAGGGTTATGTTTTTTTAAGTTGTGAAATGTAGAATTTATTAATGGTCTATAGCTTTTTATCAATGATGATTAAAAATTAAAAAACTATTTGCTTCCCATTTATAAATGGTCTATTTACCATTTATAAGTTATGGTTATTGTAAAGTGTTACCAAAAATGATTATATTGATTACCGCTGTAAGTAAAACTCTGTGAAGTTCACAAAAAATCCTCCAAGAGCAGGGGTATTAATAGCAGAAACAATGTAGCAGGTTAAAATCTGGCCTTAAAGACAAGACATACTAATATCTGATAAGTGTTCATCTGTGTTTTTACACCAGATTAAGACTACAAAATCTTCTTGTTTGTTTTGATAGAAACTGTGTTAGATTAGGTGATCACAGAGACTTAACCCATGACATGGCTTCACCGATAGACATGGCAGACAAAGAAACACAACCAATCCTCCTGACCCAATCAATACATTGGAAGAAAGAGAGGCTCAGCTAGACGACACCCAGTAAGAGGAGTGTAAAAAAAATGCCATCTGAAGCAGTGTTTGATACTTGATGAGTTATGTTCAGAAGAGCACACGATAAGACAGACTGTGGTCACGTCTGTAGGTCATGCATGTATTGTTTACCGTATGGACTATCAGTTCTTCTGCTTCACTGATTTTTGCACACAGTGCTCTCACCGGTCGTCCCCACAAAAGTGATGAAACTCATCATAAAGGTGGAAAGAAAATTTTAAGCTTTCAGGACTTTCCCCTATGCGGCTCTTGATTGCCATTCGATTTGACGCACAACAAAATATGAAATCATCTTTTTCTGAGTCTTAAAACTTTTATCTGCCATGTCAGGCTTGAATCATGCTTGTATTGCCGAGTCTGACTTTAGTATTGAGCTGTGTAAACGTTTCTGATAACTTGGTGATGGTAAGGTAAAATTGTACAGTATATGTAGTCGTACGTCATAGTGCGTGCCGGTAAAATAGCTTTTTTCCAATTTGGTTGATTTGTTAGTAACAGGACCATGACATGCAACATACTGTTAGTGTTGCTAATTGATTTATTGGCCTAAGTCAGCTTAAAGCCTATTTAAGGTGAAGTACCTTAAAATTTTACGAGACTTTGCCAAATACTTTTGTGCACATACGTGTGATCCACGGTCTTGTACTGTTTGAGATTAGTTTCATTCTGAGTCAACCGAACCTTCAGCCATGAAGTCCTCAAGTTTTATAACACAGAGTGTGCTTTCAATTCTCTTGTTAAGAATGGAATTTCCCAGGGAAAGTCAAGTAAGAAAATGATGTGCAGAGGTAATCGTCAGGCTGAGAATGAGCCCGGGTTATCTGTTTTTATTCCGAGATGTTGTCTGTGCTGATATTATCTCATTCAGCCAGAGCTGTGCTTGACCTGGGTGGCCTTCTGAGAGACAAGAGGTTCTCAGAGTCTGTTTGTGGTAAAATGTGGACTCAGGCAATCACAGGCTGGATAGTGGATGATTTTTTAATGAACATTTGCTTTTCTTGTGTCTGCTTTGGAAGATAAATAATAGACACATGGTGCAATAAGGGGGACTTGATTCTTTTAATGATTCATACAAGATGAACATATTACAGATAAACTTGAAAAAAAAAACTACTGTGGGTAGGTAGATGTGCATAAATCAATGCACTGTGTCAACTCCCTTCAGTTTGACCTGTAGTGAGGGACATCTGTCTTTCTGCCAACTCTGCTGCTGCTGAGGGATGATGTGCCTGCTCCCCTCCCTGTGCAGGAATGCCGTTGTCCAGCCAGAGTGGAAAAAAATAGCAAATAAAAATTGTGTTCAAGGAGCTGAGTAATGTTACCCTGCGCATCCCCCCAGGGGGCCTGTGCTCTCTTGAACTGGTGATTAATGGTCCCACCCCCACCACCACCCACTTTCCTCTCCACCAAAGAGGGGCGTGGTGCGCTGATTGGCACGCCAGCAACTCAGGCAGCATCCGTGTGGGGCTTAAAACCTTGCTCTGATGGCAGGTTGCCAATCACCAAGCCCTGATAGTTATTACCAAGTCAAGTGTCTGTTCGGATGAAAAGAGAAGGTGGGCAAAACCACCCTTACCTACCTCCCCCCGCCTCCCCCCAGTGGAGGTGTGCCTCTTCATGAGTCATTAGAATGCAGCTCAGTGTTTAGTGCCCTGGGGGACTTATTTGTATTGTGTAGGGTTTATGTTTAATCTGAAATTCCTTTTTCTGCTGGATTTTTTTTCTGTAGCTGCAGGGCAACAATTTAACGTAGCACCTGCCTCTCTCGCAGAGGTCCCAGCTCTCATCTATCAGTACGTGTCTCCTCTATGTGAAGGTGGGGGGTGGTAACAAAGGGGGGCAGGAGGGGAGCAAGCAGAGGGTAGAATAACATGAAGGAATGCAGCAGAAATAGTGGCAGGAGAAACGCTATATCCCACCCCAAACAGCTGATTTTACACCCAGATAAAGCTCTGATCAGCTGTGCGTGGAGGACGCAGTGTTGAGCAGACGGACACAGGGTGTTTCAGGTACAAGAGGGAGAGTTTAAAAAACTTTACAGCAGAGAGTAGCTCAATCAACACGCAGCCGTCCTGAGATCTGATTACATGTTTGTGTTAGGATTCTGCTCTTTTTCCACCTTGGCTTGTGTGTCTGGTGTGTGATGGTCCTCCTCCGTTTTAATGACTGATCTGATTCCACTACAGTTTTTACATTTTTAAGAATGTTAAAGAATTTGCTGAATGTGGTGCAACTATGTTTATTATCATTAAACTGAATGTTACTTCTTTGGTATATTCATAGTGCGAGTCTCTGTATTCACCCTATGAGATAAAAAGTATGTTAATAATCAGTCCATGTCACTCTTTGTTTGCAGCTGTACCTCTCTGGTGCTACAATACTAGTTTTACTTTTTGTTTTAAAGTAGAGTAACAAGAAGCACGACTTAAATCTCATCTTACTGGACTTTCTGTTTGAGATCTGCTCTGTTTTTAATCTGAAGTAAGCAACTGTATTAAGCTCTTCTTTTATGTGTTCATGCTCCACCAGTTTGCCTCCAGCATGTTAGTAGGTGTTTTTAAAGGTGTAGCACCGAGGTACGAGTGCTTGCCACGGTCCGCTTGAATAACTGTTGAGACCGTGAGTCAGAGTGAGACCCTGTCTGACTTTAGATGTGGGGCTACCACGGAAGAAGCCCCTATCTGCCTATCTTTGTATTTTTTCTTACATCCTTTTACAGCTCAGACAGGCTCAGCTGTACTTTCTTACAGCAGTTTCATATCCCGCCAGGTTCAACTGAAAAACTTGTAGGTCACACCCTGTGTGAGAGAGAATGCATGAATAAATCCTAGCAGTAATCCCACAAATGGCTTTTGTGAAACATCAGTTATCCGCATTGATTTCTTTATAATACCAGATTTTAATTCAGTACTTTTTTAACACTTTTGAGAATTCAACCATACTGATGTGGAGAGAGTTGGAAAGAAACTCAGAAAGTCTTGTTCAGGCTTTGATGAAAACAGTAGTTTGCATAAATGAATGCTAGATACTTCTTTTTGAAATAAATAAATAAAACACATATCAGTTTATGAGAGAATAGTGCTTTTCTTTGATAGTGGAAGTAACCTCGATGGAACATACAAGGAAAAATGCCCTGAATAATGAGCTTCTACTATAAATTAAAGAGGCCTGGAAACTCAGGAGGGCCTGTGGACTGTAGTCTGATCATTGAGATGCACCCCTGCTCTTCCCTTTGGACGGTGAGGCAAAGGTGGCCCTCAAGGACATGGAAGAACTTGTGATGCATGAGAAGTATAATCGTTCATTCGTCAAGATTTCAGTATGAAAAAAATCTAAAATGCAGTTATTTTATGAACAAAACCCACCCTCCTCTTCCTCCTTTTCTTTGTCTTTTGACCAGTGCATTTCTGGCAAATACTCACTAAATACAAAATCACTTCTTTTATCTGTTCTGACCTGTGATAGAAACATGACAGTGCAAGATGGCGGTCTCAGCAGAGGGAGACCTGCTCCTTGTGTAGCAAAAAAAAAAAAAAAAAGGCTTTGTCCTTGTCAACTAAAATATTTTATATTCTTTATACTTGCTCATTTACCAACTATAGATTTTTTCAAATTAATAGCTAATATAAACTCAGGTCTATGGAAATGGAAACAATAAAATCAACTGTTTGTCCAGTGAGGTTGGCAGAGGTGACATTAAAGAGCAGGAGAAAGTTAGTGCAAACAAATATAACAGCACCTGGGGAAAGACATTAGGAATGCAAGCAGGGCGCAAATGAGATGGACCTGACACATAAGGTTTAAAAGATGTGCTACATGAAAATAGAATACTGTGTAAATAAGACAAACATAAAGGAAAGACAAATGCTGAATTAGCTAAACAGTTGAAAAAATTATATAGATTATAATATATGGTACCACAATACTCACTGCATTGTAAAATGTTAAATGTCACAATAATATCATATCATGGCCCAAGTATCATCATAATATCATATCGTGAGGCCACTGGTAATTCCCACCCCTAGTAAATATATGCTTATCTCAACAAACTTATGAATATTATACTCCATTTCCAGCAAATGTGCTAAATGTTGTTTAATCCTATAAAGTGTACCTTTAAAGTTTTCTGATAAATTTTCAAACAATCATACATAGACTGTCTTTGAGAAGGTAAACCTGTTTGAATATAACTTGCAATGTGTATAAAATGCAGATTTGTATTTATTATCAAGCCGTTCATCCCATTATGTTTGAATATTTGTGTTTGTATCCTGGTCCTAAGCAGTTGCAGTTACTCAGTTTTTTGTCAGAAAAAAATAATGAAAAAATAAACAAAGTGATAAATCTAGACACAGTCAGTGATTGATAACTAATTAAGTAATCTATTGGTCCTTTTAGCTTTAAAACACATCTTTTTTTATCAAATTGAAGGTAAATTGGCATTGTCAAGTTATGCAGTAGGTAAGTTTGTTCTACTGAAAGCAGCTCAAGAAGAGCATTTTAGGGCTTTGGTTTATTGAGGGGGTTTTAACTCTTGCCACCCAGGTGATGCTCTCTGTTTCCATTGACTGCCTGCGTCTGTCAGTGTGGATGGGAGCTTTTACTGTTTTCAGGGCAGGTGTCTGTGCCCTGGTAGCCACTGCAGCCTGACACCTGATACAAAGCTAATCTAGCTGACTTAAGGAACAGGCCCTCTAAAGAGAGGAACTTTAGTAAAGCTTCTTTTGTCTGAGCCCCTGGATCTGCAGATCTTTAGCTGCTGCCTGGTTTGACTCTCTTCTCAGTTTCTCACCGCTGTTGCATCTGAGGTGATGAAGTTAACAGAGATAAGAAAACGCTCTCTGAGGTCAGGATGGATGGAAAAAGGGTGTTGTTTCCAAACTTATTTTAGTGTCTAAGATGAAATCTGATTCTATGTAAAAACTGATTTCACATAGACTCTTCTATTGGCTTCAACAAAACTGTGCGATTTTCATAAGTCTAAATTATCTGGTGATTTACCAGACTTTTGCAGTTCATTGCAGCCTGAATGTCACATGCATTAATAGGTCAATTCTCAAAGTCTGTCTTGCCCTGTTGGATTACAGCCATCACTCTATATTTTACTACAGCCTCACCCTGACTCTCAGTGCTCTAACTTCTTTTCAGATGCCAATGTTGTTTTAGCATAATTAGAAGTTTGTTTAGCTAAACTAATTATCACGCTCAGAGGGTTTGGCCAGGTCTTCGCTGACGCCTCCGTCCCTTGGGAGGCAATTGAATCGGGGCTCTTTAAAGTGTTGATTTGCCTTTGTGACAGGCTGACCTGTGGGCTTGTAGCCTCAGGGCCCGAACAGGGTGTGTCTGCTGATTGGAGACACTGACTTCAGGTCATAGTTTAAGTTTTCAGACAGCTTTCAAATCCTTCTGACCACAGGGCAGGAGTTTCAGCCCTGTGGCTCTGTGGTGTTAGTAGTAAGAGAAGTGATTTTCACCCCTCTGACAAAGCAGCCGTCTGTCAGTGTAGGTCATGTTTACATCTGCAGGATGACTCTGTGTTTGCAGCAGAAAAAGTTGTCAATCTTTTATTAACTACTTTCACTTTTGAACATTGAATGCACAAACCTGAAAATCCGGAGGCTAGGCTGTTAAACAGCTCTGTGATCTTTGGGACTGTGTTTCTCAAGACAGGGTAAATAAAAGGTAGACTAAAGGGGGTCATTTAGATCCTCACATTTTTCTATGTTGATCAGAAACTACAACATTTGTCAGTATACTGTGATTGCTGCAGTAGAAATATAAATATAGAGTTACAAACCACATTTGATAACTGGTTTTCTCTTTTTTCTGTGCAGGAAACAGCAGTAACTACTGGACAAACATAATGATGTTGAAGCTTGTATTCATTTGATATGATGTTTTTAAGGCATTACCAGTGTCTAGTCCAAATCATAGATAAAAATCAAGAAAAAGATTTGGGTGGAAATGTGTTTGCAGATCAGACTAAAAACCTGGGGTAAGAAGCAAGCTGAAAATAATGCAGAACATCGGGTTTATAACTTTTTTACGCTTTTCCTAAAGCTCTCCCCAGCACACTGCTTTCTTCTTTATCTTATAAGAGGATATTCAATAATGGCTGCATTAGTACACTTTGAAGTAACAGCATTGTTGTTGTTTTTTTGTGAATAATGTAGCCATGCTCTTTTGACATCTGGAGTTGAAGTTTTTCCACCAAAACATGTTTCAGGCTGGTTGAGTAAAAATCAGCAATTTTAAGTTGTTTTGAAAAAAAAGGTCTCTGCTAAAGTTTGACATTTTCCCTCCAAATTCAGTCTGAATTGTTGTGAGGTAAATCTTTTCTGTGCATTAATAATGTGGCTCATAGTATTAGAAATCAGTTTATCGGTTATTCGGGATAAAAGTGTGCGAGGTTACTGAATCTGTGGGAGAGCCAGTTGTAGAGACCTATTGCAATTATCAGCATCTGAGCCACAATGCATGTTTCTACAACAGATCTACATCAGTTATCTCTGATAGATACAAGCAATCTACAGGAGTCTCATTGTTGTTCTGGGTGGGCTCTGCAAAGGGGAGTGATTCTTATGCTAACGAGTTACTGTAGGATAACCCCCAACTCCAGACACCACTCTTGTGAATTTTCTCTGCATTTATTTGGCAGTCATGCTGTCTATCATTTACCACAGTGGGATTTGCCTGTTTTGTAGTTTTTAACATCACTTTCAAGATGCATTAAATGCCTTTGAACGTTTTACATGTTACAGGCATGAATTCAGTGAGGAAGGTGTTGTTGAGATAAAAGTTTTCTTGCGTGTATCTTTTGTCGCTCAAACAGGATTTTTTTTTTGTCTTGTATTGTAAAGTTGAGAAAAGGCAATGCAACCTGAGCTAAGCATCTTTCATGTTTTTGGAGCTTGATTTGTTGCAGCGCTGACTACACAAAATAGTAATTCTCTACTTAACTCATACCTGTGGGGAATCCTGCAGAGCTTCAAAGGCAGAGTAGGGAGAGGTAGCTTCTCCTGCTGATGGGTGTGGACTCAGGATTTGGACAGGTATCTTAGACCACTCCTCCTCTTCCTGGTATATATGACATCCCATAGATTCCTATAGAAGCTTCTTGTTGTCCACTTTGGGACTGTCGTCCACATCACTCCTTTAGAGTGAGAAAAAAAGATTTGTGGAACCCTGGAGCCAGTGGAGCAAACAGCAGCAGCTCTGCTCAACCTCAGCGCAAACATGTTGTACCTGGAGACGGGGACCACCACATCTTACAGTGAGGTAAGACCAATGGAGGGAACTGGTAAGGGGGCATCAGCCATTAGGCCCCTTCCTTCAGTCAGATCCTTAGAGCTCCATAGGACATAAAATACACTAAGATGTAAAAGGCCTTAAGTTCCCAAAATCAACTATGATGTGAGGGTCCGAAAGGATCTCAAGTCTTTGAATTAGAGGAATTATTTACTGTTAATGCTAAAAAGATGTAAGTCAGAGTGATAAAGGGGGGACAGAAGATTGCCCATTTAACCGAAGTAGCTTTTGCTTAGAGGAGATGATTTTGTGTTTCTGTCCGTATGTTTGCGTGCTCACCTGAGTGTGAAGCTGTCCTGAGAGCAGGGGAATGTAAACACCTGGACTATCTCTCTGGATTGCTGTTTTCTGGTGTGTAAAATGGCTGCTTTCTGGCTCAGCCAAAAGATTGTAGATGGTGTGATTTTACTTTCGGCTGTTGTTGAAACCAGTTTTGCTTGAATGATTTTGACTATAAAGGGCTTTATATTATTTCTCTTTTTTAAAAATTTTTATAGATAAGGACAAGAGGAAAAAAAAAGACTTTATGAGAATCAGCATATTGAAATTTTCAGTAAGTGATCTTTAATTATTTTGATGAGACATTTTGAAAAAGGCGCTGAACAGGGATGTTTTGCTTACTGCTTCCCAAAAGTCACATTCAGATTGAATTTCTTGTCTGTCAGAGAAGTGTTAAACCACTCTTTCAAAAAAGTAAAAATGATTTTATCTGCAGAAGTTGAAAATGAAAGATTTAGAGCTTCTATCCCCATTTTTCTGACTGAAAGTGCAAGCATCATGATTAATGGATCTGTGTTTGCAGAGCTTGATGAACTTGGAGGACTATAAAAAGTTGTTTTCAAAAGGAATTCAAGATGAAAGAATATAAAATCATAAAGTATCCTTTAGCGACTTTTTCTGGCCAGACATCTTGAAATTACTATTTTTATGTGGTCTTTTCTTGAAGTCTGTCAGACCATAAAAATGCAATGGTGGGCAAGACAGAATCTGAGGGAAGAAAAACTTGTTAAATTTTAACCGTATTTGTCTGTTAATGTAATAAATAAGGAATACTTGAATCAGTTTAAAAAAATATTGCTCTTGAATTCATCGAGTTTCATTTGTTTTTGTTTTGTCATTGTCATTTTCAGCTCTTTTTTCTCGAGTCTTGGTTTGTTCGAGCAAATTCAAACTTAAAGCTGAGCAAGTAAGCGGTGATGGATTCTTAGATTGCAGGTTGCAGATAGCAGGTGTGTCAGGTCACTGTCTTTTAAGTTGTTGAGCAGGGGGTCTTTAAGTGGTGTCCGGCTCAATCCCTCCCGTGTGTGAGGTATCAGGTTCCCCACCGTCCCCCCCAGTCTCCTGGGAGCCGTAGCCACCATTAGAATGTGACTTCTTCTGCGGCGGCTGTTAAGTCCAGGATCGTAATTGCTTTAATGGTGTGTTGATGTAGATACAATCACCTGCTCTGCCCACCCCAGCAGGTATAAGGTGTAGATAGACCCCCACCCAGCCCCACCTCAACCCCCATCAAACCCTCTTGAGCCTTTAATGCCTCCCTCCCCTGTGGTCACTCATCACAGTCCCCAAAATGCTTTTATATGCTGGCCCAGGGTACACAGAGCAGGTCACCAGAGAGCCTGGAATGGGAGCTATTCCTCCCTCAGGCCGGGTCTGCTCTGGTTCCTGTCATCTGGTGGTTGACAGACTCTGGTTTTATCACTGCTTACACCGGCTCACAGTAGCAACAACAGCAGTAGAGTTTCTGTGTTCAGCTATAAACTGTAGAGGTCTTTGTGTTGACAGTTTTTGTGTGAAAATGAAAATGAGGCTGATTTAAATTTTCTGTTGTCCTGTCTATAAAAACAGAGGGCAAATCTTTTTAAGTAACTCAATTAATATTCCTGTGGATTTCTATTGCTGGCTGACCAGAGAAATGTGTTTTTGATTCAGTAAGGTAGCAGTCTGATATTGTAGCTAGATGGCAGCTTGAAAACAGAATTAAACATTTCCCCCAATTTGATAGTGTTTTAAACACAATAATGAGTTATCAGAAGTGAGTTATGTTTCATTTCTGAACTTTTATGCAGAGGAATGACTTTATGGCATTGATGTGTATTTGCAGCAGGGAACCTTTCTGAAGTGATATTACAGTGGGAGTAAGTTTCTGAGTTCATTTTTTTGGGCAGGTTTGTTAAGAATTTATTTAAAGCACTCTCAGAAAGGTTCAATATTTGTTGATTGCTGCCATAAAGTTGGTGACATTTGTTAAATGTACCGATAAGACATGGTAGTTCCCGATCAATTTGTTTTCCCATTGGCCTTCTCGTACCAGAAGTATTTTGAAAGTTCAGATATGTCATTCCAAATGCCACACTGTTGGCATGGGCCAACGCTTTTAAATCACTGCTGCCATATGCATTTGAACTATCTCTGATATGTGATCTACAGGCCATCACTCTTCACGTCAACGGTCTCCTTTCCTACTGGCCAGAAGTGTTTACCCCAGCATTTATGTCAGACAAAGAAAAGGGCTCCAAGGCCTTAAACAGACGGTGAAACCTTTCCAAAACTTTATTAAAGGCTGTTGAGGATGTCAAGGCTGCTGATTTACTGTGTTCCTGCTTAGCAGCCTGACATCCCAAAGGCCTAAACACAGCCTCGGCTATAAACAGGAGGAATTTTTAGGAGCAACTAAAGTGGTTATTAAATGGTAGCTGTATTATAGTGGAATAAGATCTGATGAAAGGAAATGAGGAGAACAGCCTTAAACTCCGGCATACAAGGCTGATGAACGACTTCCAGGCAATTTAACATCAAAACATGATGAGTTCAGGTCACACTATCTGGGCCTCCCTATCTGGCTTTATTCTTGATTCAATTAGACCAGAAGCATTGTCCAGAACCCTATATTTAATTCAGGGTACTCTACAGCTCTATGTCCCTGCTTTTATCTTCTCTTGGTCTGTGGCCAGCATCCACCTTTTCTTCAGAATAAAGATTGAACTTTGATAATTGGTGCCTGTCAGATCCAGCTTTACAGCTGCCAGCATCACAGGCAGGCTGTGTCATCCCTGAGCGGCTGAACACCTCACTGACACGACAGTCAATTACGAAACTGTGCAAAAGACTAAGTATGATATCACAAATATGACTCCACAGTTACGAGAAAATACCGACCAAACAGGAAGTTGTGTCAGCTGGTTTGTTACCGTGTCAAATCATTTTTGTCCTGATTCTCCCTCTTAATTCTGGGGAGAAAAATGACACTTCTTGAGGAACTGTTTAACTTTTCATCTATTCATTTTGTGACATCTTTTTGTAGAGTTGTTCCAAAACATATACACTGAAAAGAAACGTCTCCTACAAAGCCAGAGTGAAGGATATGATGCATGCATCTGTTCCAAATTGCATATTCCCTTTAACTGTCCATTTCCATACATGTATATTGTTTTTATTTATTTTAACAGTGTTTTAACTGTGTTCTTAATGCCTGTACAGTGTCCTTGGGTGTCCAGAAAGGCGCTTTTAAATAAAATGTATTATTATTATTATTATTATGCATGTCTGTAAAACAGCACTGGCTTAGCTTGGCTTAGCATGTTTTAGGTTAGGAGTCCTTTAAGTGTCTATGAGTCAAGACTAAACAAAATGTTGGTTAAACTTAGCAAGGCCATTCAACAACAACCACAAGCAGACTTTAAGAGGATGTCTAAATCATATTCTGCATCACCAAATCAGAAACGGTTCCGCTGTCTGGACCAATTTTCCTCCTATTAGATCAGATTTGCTGGACATGGCTACGGCCAATTGAGTTTAAACCTTTTTAATAATGTGTGTAATTAGCCCATTGTGAGTAGTGTGTGTTTGGGGAAGCCTATACCTGCTAAAGGCTGGAGGGTCTCCTCCAGAATTTTTTTTTTCTTCAGTGAGTGTGTGTGTGTGTGTTATCCATTCACAAAGCACTTGTCTCCTAACACCTGCATGCCCAACATCATTGTTCTCCAGACAAGCTCTTATAAGCTCTGGTGTCATTGTTTCCGGGGGGTTAAGCAGCAGCCGTGCGCCGCACACACACACTGACCCTCATCCAAACAGAAAGCAACCCTGTGGCACTGTTACACAAGTATGCTGAGGTTGACTCGGATGACCTCTTTCAGGTGTGTCTGTCTGACTGTGTCAGAGTGTGTGTGTGTGTGTGTGTGTGTGTGTGTGTGTGTGTGTGTGTGTGTGTGTGTGTGTGTGTGTGTGTGTGTGTGTGTGTGTGTGTGTGTGTGTGGATGAATCTATGAAATAAAGCAGCAACATTGCTTCACAAGTCACTACCTTTGCACATAGGTACATGGTGTACTTAGTGTTTTCTGTTGGTCATCTGGCACATTAGTAACACCTGGCAGTGCACTGGGTGTGAGCTGGACAGCTGTGGTCAGCCGTGCTTGGAATAAACAAGAGGCCCTCGAGAGATTAATGACTGTCTAAAGAGCGAGAGCCATGGCACCTCGTCCAGGAATGTGCCATTTATAAATGGAAAGGAATGGGGTGAATGACAAGCAGAGCAAGCAGGAAGGAGCTGGCTTTGACCCAGGTGTATTCTCCATCTTGTTTAAAGAGGAATGGATACTATAATTCCTTCTCTGCTGTCTGAATAGCAGTGAGTGTGGACTTGTAACAAAAAGTTAAAATAAACCAATCAAATCAACAGCTGAGCCTTACCACTTAATATACATTCTGCAACTAATCTAACTTTCCATCACAAGTCCTCACTCACTGCTATCCAGAACTTATAGATAATGCACTATTTCTACCATGCAAGTATTTCTGAGGCCAGGGACCTCAGACGTGTCAACACTGTGGTTCAGGAAGGGGTCGGATCATTAACACATCATGTGGAAACATAGTTTATGTTAGACTTTCATACTTCTTTTTATTGAGAAATAAGATCTCTCCTTCCTGTTAGCATGCTTTATTCAGAAGTTTGGGGCCTTCAACACCTTCGGTCATCACTTGACATGCAATAACCTGTGATTAGTTTTTTGTCTTCTCATTGTCTGTTTATTTATTTTTTTAACACACTTTCAGGGCTCATGACACCGATTTAAAACTAAAAACCTTTAAAATCCAACAGTTTCAAAAGGCTGACCATACTTTTGTCATAGACTATGTGTCAATTTACCAACTGCGTTATGTTGTTATTTAAAACTAAAGATAATTCTTTCAATAATTTGACATGTTCTGAGTGTTAATGTAGAGTAACAAAAAAACTACTATCACAGAGCAGTTTTCTACTCTTAAGATCAGGAAAGAACAAATTTAACTTCATTTTTAGCTGTTTTATTTTTGTTATGCATTTTGAAAATCACCTTTAAACAATTACTGATGGCATTTCTTTGTTTACATCCCCTCTTTTTCCTTTACTTCTCCAGTCACAGTATACAAATCTGGGGCTCCTGAACAGCATGGATCAGAACATCCAGAATAGCGGTTCAACCTCCACCAGCCCCTACAACAATGACCATGCACAAAACAACGTGACAGCCCCCTCACCTTACGCCCAGCCCAGCTCCACCTTTGATGCCCTTTCTCCCTCACCAGCCATCCCATCCAACACAGATTATGCTGGGCCTCACACCTTCGACGTCTCCTTCCAGCAGTCAAGTACAGCAAAGTCTGCAACCTGGACGGTAAGACATTCATTCATAGAGCAGTTTTAACACTCTGTATAAAGTTTCAATCATGATTACTAATAGCTGAGTTGCCTGGTCAAAAGACATTTACTAAATAAACCTTTAATAAACCTTTTAAATGTGAAACTACCTAATATGATGAACAGTAAACAGTCAAACAAATTTCAATGGTACAAATCAATTATCCTTGGGCAACATGACTTAGAAATAAAATTGCTTGTGTGGTAGGAAGAATTTCATGTTTCGACTTCTGATTTAGTTTTGTGAGGTGAAGTAGTAGGTAACATAGGAGCTATTCAGTTCTCATACACTAATGTCTTTAGGGACATGATAAAAGTTAATATCATAATTAGCTTTCTTACAGGCATTGCAATCTTCTAACCCATACACTTGTTCCCCGATCGTTCGCTCTATTTCTATAAGTCGGGCCTGCATAGCTGGGCACAGGAGTTGGAGCTCGGATCTGTGACATAGGAAATCTCACAGTATCTGAGTCTGCGGTTTGGGTCTGATTACTCAATTATTCGATGGAATATTCGGTAGAATACTAGAATACTGAAATATTCCGTAGCTGCAGCTCTAGGTTTAGCTGAGGCAGAAGTGCAAAATGACACGAATAGTTGATAGTAATGAGTGTAATCAAAATAGGAGTATTGTTTACACCAATAGTTTTACAAGATCTGCCATGACCCTTAATGATTAGCAAACATTCACGCTCCCATAGGACACTTATTTCAGGCATTCACATGCACATTTCTCTGCTGATGTACTGTGCAGCTCAGCTTTGAGCTATGAATCTAATACAAGGCGACTCTTAAAGCATGAAATTTAAATGTGAAATGTTTGACACTAATAGTATTGACCTCCAGAGACACATTATTAATCCCCTACTGTCATGACAACAGGTCATCATTGTATGAAGTAGTGATTTGTCAGAGTAGGGGTTAAGGAAAAACTTCTTCCATGAACTCTTTATCTGACAATCTGTGCTCCAGGCAGATTGAAGTGCACTTTATTTGAAAGCCCTGCGTTTCGCAACTACATCTGGCAAGGAGGAATGTCACTTGAGATGTATAGCTTCAACTCATGACGAAACCTCAGGCACTTTGTGTTAAGGCATTACTTGATGAAAGAAGAGATGCTGAAGAGAATGATTTCACTACACAGACTGTCACCAGGAGAGGGATTCACTCAAACTACATTTTTCAGGTCTTTCAACTGTATTCCTTATTAAAACTACTCATTTATGTTCCTAAAATATATATACACCTCCACTTAGCCCCCTGTGACATCTTAATGCTCATTATGTTGAAACTCCAGCTGACTCATTACTCTGCCAAAGTTCACTAGTACTTTGTTGATGACAGAGGTAAACAGCTTTAACAGTTGGTCCAGGTGTGGTGATGTCCTGAGCGGCCTGCTGTGACCATGTGACACTGCGTAAACCTACACAACCAGCTCCTCCTGCTCTGTCATTACACATGACAGGGCTGAGGGACAGCTGTTGCATCAGAGCCCCACCTGCTCACTTGTTTATGTGTCTGATGCGAACTGCTGTGTGCAGACACTGTAACCACAAACCACAAATTCTGTGAATGAATGCACCCTAGTGGACATCGTAGTTGACAGATGTGTCCCCCTGGAGACATTTCGTCATCAGATGTGCAGCAAGTTCTGATTAAACATTATGTATATGGAATTTAGATCAAATAACAGTAATAGTATGTTGTTTTCTTCATCAGCTTTGTGCAACGTAGGCTGATTATAAATAATAATCTTAATCTCTTTGGATAGAGCACTTGAATAAAAATTATCACAATGAGAGAACAAAAAAAATTTTAAGGGAACAAATTTTAAAGAATAAAGATATGAGGATAAAAAAAACGGTATTTTTATAGAAGTTAAAAACAAAATAAAATGAAAACAAAGTAAATTTAGGCAAAGTTCAGTCAAAAAAGTATGTTTAAATAAAGACTTTGCTGAGATTTACTGTCAAGATTTCCTTACATATAATGGACCCACATTACAAAGTGATTCTTCCAGTCATTGTAATGGAGTATAATTGGTATTCAAACTTCATCAGAAAAGTCAGATTGAAAGGTTGTTCCTGTGAGATGTGCGACCGTTGTAAAACCTGCCCAGCTTAATACGCTGACTTTAACGCTCTGCGCCTTTCAAGTAAACAGGCTGAACTCAGGGAGTGCTGGGCCATTTCTCACCTTATTCCTTGGCCACGCCGACTGTGGGACTGTGACATTTACCCAATTCCCACAGTGCCTCACTCATCCCTCTCATTTTCACAGTCCCAAAAAACAAAAGTGTTTGTCTGCTGCGCAACTGTGAGGAGCTAAAGAGTGTGGTTTGGGAGAGGCACGCCCCATTAGGACACATCCCCATCGTAGACACACATGTAGTGTAACAGACTGTGTGTCCCACAGTCATAACACATGATGCAAGACTGGTTTGATTGGTCTGACTTAAAGTTGAAGAGCAGTGGATGGCTGCCTATTATTATCCCCTGACGCCCAAACTTTAGATTTACCAATTTAAATCATAATTACCTTAAAATAGATGAAGAGCTGGTTTGCCTTAAACAACTGTTTAGAAACAAACATGTCCCTGAAGCTTAGAAAAAAAATGCAAAAAAAAAAAAAAAACAAGTATATGACCAACAGGCTGCGAAAAGTGCTTTACAATGCAAAATTTTAAAACACAGATGAAACAAGAGAACAATATTAGCCATGGCTAGACTTTCTAGACTTGTGCAAGGACAATAAAACAATAAAATGCTTTTAAAAAAATGTAAGAAAAAAAGAAAGATTAAACAAACAAAGTAAAACTTTAAAATGACAACTAAATATGCTAATGAAAAGTCTGTTTTTGGAGATACATCTAGAGTTTCCTTTTGCTTGACCCCCTGTAATAATACAGAAGTATTTCAGTGGCACTGGTACAGGGTCAAATCCAACACCTCTGATAAAGACTCTGCCCAAGGAATTTTGATTTAGTCACAATATTTAGTTATATCGTTCAAATCAGAGTTACAGTTGTTTTTGTCTCTGTGCCTCAGAGCTGTTTTTGAAATACCGGTAGTTTTATATTCTTCTTTACATGTTTACATTGAAGCATTTTTAGTAGGGATGCATGAAATCAGTCAGGATGTCAGCATCAGCTGATGAGAGCTGAAGAAGTTTATTATTAGCAGATGTAAAATATTTCTGCTAGTGTACAAGGCCAATGAGGAGTCAAATCAGTTATTTGCCAAGATGACACGTTTATTGCCAACACCAAGTTGCATGATGTTGGTGTTTTGAAGCAAACGTAAAAAACTATTTGTAATGCTTGTGAAGCACAGGTGATGGGAGGAGGAGCAAATCAACACTCCTTTGATTTACGACAAGTTTGACTCTGCAACTGAACAACCGTTATTCTGAACGGCAGCAAAAGTTTCTAAAAAGTATGAAAATGTTTCAGCAAAACTTGTCGGCAGCTTCAACTTAAGTACTTTAGAATCTAATGTTGTCTTGTTTTATGTCTGTTTCTTAAACACACAAAACGTTAGCATCAGAGGGCAAGTCTTGCACAGAATAAAACTATACAGAAAAAGTGTGGATGTATTGGTTTTGGTGTCAGCCAAGATGAGTTTGAAAACATCAGCATAAATCAATAGCATGCTTCCCTAATTGCTTACCAGTTGGGGGCAAAATGCTGTCATAATACTATCAAAAACATTTTCTTTAACCAGAAATTTAAAAAAAGTAGATCCACAAATTCACAGAGCAGAAAAACTTAATCTGGATAAAAAGGTGTAAATGTAAAATGTAAATAAATAAACCTCTAAACAGATAACATTTGAATTTGGAAATAAAAAGCGAGTCTTTAATTATTTGGTGTGTACAATATTCCAAAAATGATACCAAGAGTACTTTACTAAGAGTAGTGAAGACAGGAAAACTAGAAAAAAATGGCATAATTACTGAAGTTTTTATAAAGTTTTTTTGAAGTGTTGAAAAAGTTGATAAACCACACAAATTAGAGTTTATACTTTATCAACTTAATAGTGTGATAATTAAATGAGTTCTCTGTCCATATCTGGAGGTGCTTGCACTTTTTTCATTTGTAAAAGTTTTGTATCTCTAAACGTTGTTTTGTTGTCCTGCTTATCGTCCATGATGTCTAAGAGAAAGAGAGAAAAGGGGAGAGAGAGAGAGAGAGAAAGAGGGTCATCCTCCAGTTGTGATTATAGTTTTTGTTCTCATCACTGAGGAGACTCCCTCACCTGATCTCAGGGGATCTTTACTAAAGCTCCCATAATCTCAGCCCAATCGTTCGACTGCTGGACTGATGGACAGATGGCAGCGAGCCACTGAAGATGTCACCACGGCAGCTTTGCTCTGTGCAAAGATCTGTTAATGCCCCCCCTTTTTTGAAGGCCTGCGGGATCTTCCATGGGACTTAGTGGACTGTGTACTGTGCTTTTTGATGACTGTTCTTCTGGAGACACACCTAATCCCTAACCCACACCTTAACCTCTTCCTGTCTAGGATGACTGTGACACACACACACAACATTTCCCAGAACTGCTCCCACAGTTTCCTTGTTGGCACTCCTGCAGTCTCCATGGTGTTCCCCCTTTTATTGTGTTGTAAGAACAAAAACACTTGGCGGGGTCAAACTAATACACACGTTGAAGATGTTTTATCTTCTTTGCTTTGCTAAATTAATGGAGTGTCGCAAATGAGGCAGCCATTGTAGGCAATTGATGCAGCTATTGTGAGGCTGAAGATTTGTCGTGTTTGCTGTGTGTATTAGCCGCCATCAGGTGTATCAGTCAAAAGGAGAGGAATGTCATGGTGTGGGCTATCAGTGGGACGCTGTAGAGCTGGGGGGGATTACAGTAATGGATTGAGGGCCTGTAGATAATACTTGTGTAAATACTGTGTGCCTCTTTCCTGAACCCTGTGCTCCTGGAGAGGGTTCTGTCTTTTTGAGAGAGTTAAGCTTGATGGTTGCATCTCACATTGCGCCGGAGGAGGAGGAGGAGGAGGAGAGCCCTCCTGAATGCTCAAAGAGAAGAGTGTTCTAGCGAAAGGCTGCAAGACGCAGCTTGTCCCTGGAACATCTGCGGGCCCGTCCCACGCCTCACGAGATGGGGCCGAGACTTGTTTGTGTCAAGAAGCTTGTCACAACTCGCCCATCACAGAGAGACAAGCCCTGAGAGCTACAGATGGGAAAGGTAGAGGGGAAATTTTTTAAAAAGGCAAGAGTTGAAAAGGATTTTTTATGATGTGGGCTATGGGATTTCTCCATAATGAGCACGGAAAAGCCCATTCTCTCACAGTTTATATCACAAGATCCTTTTTTTAACAAACAATGCCATGAGGACCCCTGCAGCAGCAATTTACCTTATCAGAAACAAGAGTTGTGCTGTAGTCGAATAAAAACAAAAAGGAAGACATTAGTCTGTTATCAGTTGAAGATAAGTTTTTCTTGGATCAGAACATACCAAATCCTCACAGAGTTTGTTGGAAGCTCTTAACACAGAAAAACAATGTTTTGGGATGACTGAACTTTGGAGTAACTCAAATGTCTTTGCAACTTTATGACTTCTTGGGAGGACATTTAGATCAAACAGGGGTTTCTAAAATTACTAAATTATTAAAGAAATGTATTTACATATTTAGTCTTTCAGAATTTGTTTTCAATTCTTGCTCTCAGTTTAAGTTTTAAGCAAATCAGATCGGTCTTTCTGCACTTGAACATCATATCTACCTTAGAGCATTGGTCCCCAATCTGGGGTCTGGGAGTAGCACAAGAGCTCTCATTTGTTTACCTTGGGGTTGACAAAATAAGATTTCCAGATATTAACTAAAACCATGATAACACACCGGCTGATCGGTTTATACCACTCTCTGGAAATAAAAAGACTCCCTCACTACTTTTGGTCCAAACACTAAAATTACAGATTATTTTGCATTACTTTTTTCTGTGACTTTTGAGGGACATTTTCAGAAAAGTTATAACAAAATAAAAAACAGAAAAACAGAAAGTTAATGTAAAAATTGGTGACATTATCATTATTTGATCAGTTATTCATATTTCTATTTCAAAAATAGTTAGCCTTGGCAATAATTATAATATTATATTATATTTAGTGCATTCTGTCATTTTAATTGAACAGAAAACAGTGTGGTGACTAAAATCTTAAAACAGTGTAACCGAACACTCAAAAAAAAAAAAAAGAAAGAAAAGAAAAAGAAAACGAGGGGAAAAAAAACATTTTATTTTAAAGTAAATG
The DNA here is from genome assembly GCA_962446985.1 of Xyrichtys novacula. NCBI lineage: Eukaryota > Metazoa > Chordata > Actinopteri > Labriformes > Labridae > Xyrichtys > Xyrichtys novacula. The sequence continues at coordinate 10,018,111 of OY660870.1, forward strand.
GGACATGGAGGGTGCAGGTTTGTATAAGTTTTTCAGTCAAAGTTTAAACTGATAGGGGGCTTGATGGAGGACCATTTTAAAAGCCCTGATGAAAACAAGAGTTCAGGCAGCTAACACAAGGAGTGAGAGATGAATTTTGTCTCTCGGCTCTGGCTACATAAAAATGATGGCACATGAATGTGTCCAGGTTTGTCCTGGGACCGGTGTTATCTCTTAGACTTGATGGTAAAGTTGGGGACTAAAGATTCCCAGGTAACCTTTTTAATCTATAAAATGAGGTGAAAACGACTATAACTTTTTCTTCCAAGAAGCAGGTGTTTCACGTCTTCTTGAAGGGAGAAAAGTGAAAAAACTCCTTTGCATTATTGTTGAATTAAACAGGTTTGGGAGAAGCTCTAGGCATGACATGACATGTCAGGTATGAAGAAGACAAGACCAGAGGCGCCAAACAGTGCTTGTTTAAGGCCTGATGTTTGTCAGGACTTGACTTCTGCATGCGCCCGCAGCGCCTGTCAGGGAGAAAAGAACGCTACAGCTGTGGGCCTGCCTCAACCTGTGCTGCACGGGAAGTTCGTGTGTTGTGTGTACGCGCGTAGTGCGTGTGTTAGAAAGTAATTGCACACATGCAGAACTGTGGAAGCACTTGGACAAATTGTATGTTGCATGCATTCAGATTATTACAAGGACATATTTTCATCATTACACCATTTACAAGCTGCAGGCGAATCAATGTGTGTCTTCTTGTTAGGTTTTGGCCCTGCAGCAGCAGCAGTCACAGTAGGATGTAAACAGCCTTCTAAGGTCATCCATTATTTTTCCAGTGGAAAGCAAAGGTGTCAAAAGTTTCTTGCAAACTTTTTTTTGTTTCTTATGATCATGATTAAGCAGCCGTGTATTGTGCACAGTGTGTACCTTGGCTGTGACCAATGAAAGGCTCATAATTACATGTTAACACCTGAGCACCGCGCCCTGTGTGAGCCACTGAATCCCATCAGTCAACCAGTTGTCCTCCACCCTGAACACTGTTAGCTTTAGCAGGGCGCTGCTTTCAGCAGTCAGCCGCAGCAGCCTCTGCTCTCACTGCTGAGCAAACAGAGCTCCAGCCGCACAAAGTTGTGTGCACAAAGTTGTGTGCACAAAGTTTGTAGCTGGAGGGCTGGGATGGTTCTCTGTTTTTTTGTGTGAAAGGTTGAGATAGTGGATATGATCTAAACAAACTTTGGTTTTCTGTCTCAAACATCTGTGATTAGATCTTACTGCTCTGATTTTTTGCCTTCAGCTACACAGAACCAGCAGCCTGTAATTATTCAAAACACTACGTACTGACCCTTTACACCGCTCATCTCTCTTCTCTCTTTTCCTCCTAATCTGCTGCTCTCTCTTGCTCTTTTGCTCTTTTAGCTCTGTCTCTCTCCTCGACTTCTCCACCTCATTTAGCTGATTGACACAGGCGTACAGGAAGAATCAGGTTGGGAGTGAGTAAGTGAGGGGGGAAACCATTCCTCTTTTTCTTTTCTGGAAAGCTTTTCTTTGATTTGAGCAGAGAATCAGCTCAGTTGTTGTGTTGATGATGAACATGTCCCAGAGCTTGAATTGTGCGCTCCTGTCATGTTAATTAGATGTATTTATGCACTTGACACTTTGTTTTATTTTTATAACCTCACTGTCTGCTTTAACTTTTCATACTATAATAACTAGCCGTGAATATTAGCTGTACTATCTGTCAGTTCATTATGAGCATGTAAAGTTTCTAATGAGGTCACTTGAGGAAAGGAGCAGTGAATTTGGGTTATTATTAACTCGCCTTTTATAAGTGGATCTCTGGGTGTAGAATTTGAGTCAGATCATGAGGAGAGATGGGAAGGTGGTGTTTTGGGTTGGTCCCGATGAAAGGAAAGGTTGTGATGGGGGAAAGAGTAGAAAATGTCTGTGCCAATGCTTGTGTAATATTTAAAGTACGCACAGACGGCCACCAGGATAACCACCTTTCCTCAGAAGTGCACTTCATAAAGGTGGAAATTTTTATGTTGCATTGTTCTCCAACAGAGCCTCGAGCGAGTTTTCACAACGTTCACTTTTCTTCACTCAGAAATGAACCCTGACAGAAAACATTTCCCCTCCTACCTCCACCCAGCGTCTCCAGCACAGAGAAGGATTTAAAGCTGTGCTTACACAGCAGTGATTTGAAGGATTTGTTTGCACAGTGGAGTTATGCCTATTAGTAACAATTCAGTCTTTCTTAATGCTCACTGGTGATCAATTCTAACAGTGCCAAGGATCAAGGTGCATCCATAATTCATGACTCTTGGCTTTACAAACTTGAACATGTGCCAGTTTGTGAGCGCAACCATCATGATTCGGCGCCAGATCCTCTTTACCTGCTGTGATTGCACCTTCGTTCCTGCTCTCTGAACTAAAGCAGAACTGTTTTCATTTCAAACCTGTGCTCAGCCTTATGGAGGGTTAGCTTGCCAGAGATCTTCAGAAGTGGTATATGATGAGTGGCCATCAGATGCTTCTGCAGAACACCCATCCCTTGAAGATGAAAGCCAGGCCCAGTTTAATTGCTGCTAGAGGGGTCCATTTTATGGCACTCCTCGGAAGTCCCAGAGGCTCTCTGAGACATCTTTGAGGTTGCCCAATACACACTCAAAGCACCAAAACTTGTGTGTGTCTGTGTGTGTGTGATTATTTAAGTAGGTCATAATCACAGTCTTGTCTGTAACCTCTTTTTGCCTGAGGAGAGACCAGAAGTGCAACAGGTGTTACACACATCGATCTGTGCTTTTAAAATTGAGCCCAAAAAGTTGTTAAAGCTTAAAAACAATCAACAAGACGGTTTTCTCTAACCTGTTTGTCTTGTTTTTCTCTTTTCCAGTACTCCACAGACCTGAAGAAGTTGTACTGTCAAATTGCCAAGACATGTCCTATCCAGATCAAAGTCCTGACCACTCCACCTCAGGGGGCTGTTATTCGAGCCATGCCTGTATATAAAAAAGCCGAACATGTGACCGAGGTGGTGAAACGCTGCCCAAACCATGAGCTCAGCCGCGAGTTCAACGACGGTTAGTTTTTAAAAATATATAATTTCCTAAATAAAAGTTGACTCTGGTGTTATTGTTGTTTTCTGATAATATTGCATTTGCAAATCTTCAATCCAGGTCAGATTGCTCCTCCGAGCCACCTGATCCGGGTGGAGGGGAACAACCATGCCCAGTATGTGGAGGACTCCATCACTGGAAGACAGAGCGTACTAGTCCCCTACGAACCTCCACAGGTGAGCTGTCTGTCACCACGAAGCGAGGCCAGCTGAATGCCCTGTCAGCGACGCCTCAGCACCTCCGCCTGCACCGCCTGATAGAGCGGTGACAGACTCTGATAGGCCGGCATCTCACCTCCAACCACTCAGTCCTGACACAGACAGAGACACTCACATCCCCGAAGACTTTCAGAAGTCTTTTATGGATTTAAAACTAGTTTGTTGATTTAATTTGCAAATAATGAACAAAACAAACACAACTTATATGTCAAAACTTTCCTATCATTTAATAATCAAAAACACAAGGAGCACAATCAGTACGAGAAATTAGCAATACTATGATTAGTAGTAATCCAGTCAGTATAATTGGGCTTTTATGTTGTGCATTTTATTTGTTACTCACCATCGGTGTGTTCCCTCTCTCTCTCTCAGGTGGGGACAGAATTCACCACAATTTTGTACAACTTCATGTGCAACTCAAGCTGTGTGGGTGGGATGAACAGACGCCCCATTCTCATCATCGTCACTCTGGAAACAAGAGAGTAAGAGACAAGATACATCAAATCTCATCTTCCTCTTCCTCAGCAGCTACCTCTTCAAAGGGTGTTTCTCACCTCCACTGTTTCCCTTGTCTCCCCCTAGTGGTCAGGTTCTAGGCCGCCGCTGCTTCGAGGCTAGGATCTGCGCCTGCCCAGGCCGAGACAGAAAGGCGGATGAGGACAGCATCCGCAAGCAACATGTAACAGATGCCACAAAGAGCAGTGAGGGTACGAAGCGCCGTAAGTAGGGCTGGGGCTGGTGGTGGGCTGACAAGCTTTGGGTCTTAGCTGACATGCTGCCCGTGTTAAGGATCCCTAACTTCTGCAAACACTAACACTTCCAGCTCAGTGAATGCAAAAAAAACCCTTCTGCACCTTCCTCCTTTTTGGCTTGTGAACCTCCTGCTCTGTCTCAGGCCAACTGTTCAGAACGTGACCACAGTGCTCATAAGAGTTTTTCTGTCTTTCCAGCCTTCCGCCAGGTTTCCCACGGCATACAGATGTCCGCCATCAAGAAGAGAAGATCTACAGATGAGGAGGTTTTTTGTTTGCCTGTAAGTGCCATTGAAATATTTCAGGGTTGGTTATTTTTGAGGGAGTGTGAGAGGAGTTCACATAGACATAGTTACCACAACAAACCTCCAAGATATTCTTTTTGTACATGAGAAAAATGCACACACAGGTTTAGACACTCTTCACTAAGGTCCATGATAACTTTAGCCTTCAGGAGTGTGTCTGAGCTGCTTACTGACTCTTTTCTCTCCACTTTTCTGTTACAGATTAAAGGCCGTGAAATTTATGAGATTCTGGTAAAAATTAAAGAGTCTCTGGAGCTCATGCAGTTTCTGCCCCAGCACACTATAGAGTCATACAGGCAGCAGCAGCAGAATCTCCTACAGAAACAGTGAGTACATGTTGACATGTTGTAATAACAGATGTTTGTTCTCAGACAGACCTACAACACACGTAAAGGTCACCCTTCAATCAACCTCCCTCACACTGAATTGCCCGTTTTCTTGCACTAAATCCTCCCAATCAAAGTTTTGTTCTGAATTAGCTGCATGGTTGATTTCACTCCACATGACTGAGGTGTTGCTGCAGCAGTTCAGGCTTTGCATGAGATTTTTTGAATGTATCCATCAAAGCCGTTGAAGCATTGCCGCCTTCAAGTACATAATTGTCAACAATGGCTCTTGTTTAGCTTTTCCCAGCAATCTCAGCCTAACTCAGAGAGGGTGAGCCTTGCATCAGGTAGAGCTTTTTTTTTTTCTCTTCTCATGGGATGTGAGCCAGATCCGATGAATCGTGACAACTGTACCTGGCTACGCTTTGTTAACAAGAAGCTTCCAAAAGATTGGTGGTAACGCCTTTGGGTGCTTTGCCAGAGGTTTGCACAACAACAGCACCCAGTGAAATCCGTGCCTTGGCCTCTTCTATTTATCATGAGTGTAATTAAAAGTGTCTCAGACACACATGTTCACACACCCATTTCACTATAAGCTATGGAAAAGACGAGAGGGTGTAAATGATAGTTTGACAGCCCTGTGATGATAATTACTGCTTATGTTATCGTTTCCCATTAAGAGACTGGCAGACAGCCACACAGTGAGATAATGCTGCATTCGCTGGTTTTCACTTTATTCCTGTTTGGTGCTGGAGAACTGTTAGTGTCAGGCTGAAGTAATAATGCCAGAAAAAGGAAGAACATAGCATAAGTCTGCCAGAAGAAAGACAAATCAACAAAATGCATCAAATGTCTCAACCAAATGGGAATTTTTGGGGCATTTATATTCCAAAAACTTAACCTGCATATTTGAAGGAAATGCACCTGTCTTTGATTTCTATTCGTTTACTGTAAACAAGAAGAGGATGGAGCACATTGCTGTACAACCAAGTCTGTATTCTTTTTATTAACCACTAGGGGGCATCTCCACAGGTTGCAAAAGGAGTTCATTAGTATGAAAATGTACCCCAAGATGACCTTAACTATAACTGGAAATCTTAAAAAAAAAGAAAAGAAAAAAGAAAAGAAAAGAAAAAAAATGTTAAGGCCAAGAGACCCTATTTTAAAGACTCCTCCAATTCAGCATGATGTGTGTGTTGTTAATGATGGTCCCATTTAGAGTGAAAGAGAAGCTGAGGAAGCAATAACATGAAGGCGTGGCTATCAGCGGTTGACAACACTCCTTTGTCACCCATGTTTTCTACACAGTGTGAGGTTTCATGCATGCCCTCTGTGAACATTTCTCTAAACGCCTTGTTGGCTCTTTTCTGTTACTAACAAACTTTTACTGCTCCTGTCAGAGTGTTTGAAATAAAGGTTCAGTCCACTGAAAATGTTTCGGGCCTCTTTTCTCACTCTCTGTAAATGTAAAAAGGATCAGCAGACAGCGCACTAGTACTGATCTGTGTTCCTAGAGTGCCATCTTCTGGACAAAGACAGTAATGCATTTCTTCCACGTATGAAGAAAGAAACTTAGTGCACCTTTTCCCCTCTGTCGATCTGGTGTCATCACTGTTTTTATTGAACTTTTCTGAACTGCTGGGCCTCCTCCGGCTCTCTACTCTGTCCTCCTCTGTCAGCGAGCCCTTATTTGTGCTCTCTCTTCTCTCTGGTTCCTCCCTCACAGTCTGATTAGAACCTGCCTGGGTAGCCAGATCATGGAGCCTGCAGGAGAGCAGAGACGGCGCTACAGCTCCTCCTGAAACTCTGCCTCACATTCCTCCTCCTCCTCCTCTTCCTCTACCTGAGCTACATGGACCTCCTCTCTGTCTCCTTCTATCTACTTCGATTTTTCTGATCTCCTTATTTTCGGCCTTTCCTGGTGCCTTTCAAGGGAATTGACACTGAAACTTACCACGTTTGATGGATTATCACTCATGCAGGCTGTAGTCCTACATGCTGGATGAAGCTTTTTCCTGGTTACTCTACCAGCTCTACTAAAACCAGAGACTCCGATTTTAGGACTGATGTGCATGCATTATTTTTTCCTGCTCTGGTATTTTGCAGGGTTGCCTCACTTTTTGTTTGAGTCTCCCTGTTTTATTTTATGTTTGCGATCTGTTGCATAGACTCTGTTGAACATTTGTCCTGTTCAGCCTCTTCTGACGGCTGGACTCAGACAGGAACCAAGCCTCAATGATGACTGACAAAGCTTATTATTACACTGAATGTGTTTCTGCATTTTGAATCCCATCAAGAGCTGGACTCATAAAATCTTCATTTAGAGGTGTTTTGATGGGACGAAGAGACTTTAATACTATTACTGAATATGAGATATTTTGCTAATGCTGGTCATGTTTTATAAAATCACTGCAGGACAGTTTGTTTGTTTTAAACTGCAGATGTGCTCTTTGTGATTAAAACAGAGCAGATCTGTTAGAAACTGATTATTTTGTTATTTGTTGGCTGCAGCTCTCTCCTCTGTCAGAACATAATAAAAAGGCTTTCTGTGCTTGAAAACACTCATTTACTGTTCTGCCATTCAATTCATCAATATTGAAAAAACATATGAAAAAAAATCCCCAATTAAAGATATGTATGTCAATGTATTAAACATCTGAGTTGGAATTTTTCCAAACACGAATCAGACTTTAGCTCTGCAGCACATGGAGCAGAGCATCACAGCCATAGACTGTATATACTTCTATATACAGTCTATGATCACAGCTGAGCAGACAGTGGTCTGCATTATAACTTGACAAAAAACCTTTGATGTTCTGAATAAAAAAACGTCTAAGATGTTTTACTGAGTATCAGTGTGGGGTCATACTGGTGTGATTGAGTACTTCCTTTCCCTAGTAAAAACTTTTGGCGTGATCTCCAACATTCCAAATTGGGATTGTGTCACAGTTTTCCAGCATTTTTCTATATACTTGTTTAAAGTATTTATTTGTGGTAGCTTTACGCAAATCAGCCCAATAGTATCTCAGATGGTCTAATAGATTTCAGGGGGAAAGCCCTCATGAATGGGTTGGGAAATTTAAAATTACAGAAAGTAATATCTTAAACAACTACTTTCAGTTGTGTTCTCTCAGATAGTTTATTGGTGTCTGTATTGAAGGCAAACCCTGATCATTTTTTGTCATTAAACCTCCTGACTGTCTCCTTCTCTCTCCCTCACCAGGACTTCGATGCCGTCACAGCCCTCCTACGGCTCCAGCTCCCCTACTCATGGAAAAGTCAACAAGCTGCCCTCCGTCAGCCAGCTCATGAACCCCCAGCAGAGGAACACACTCACCCCATCCAGCATGTCTGGAGGCCTGACTGACAGTAAGTGTGTCCTTTTGTTCTTCTTCCTGTCTAACTTAGACCGTCCCTCTCCTCCCTCCCCTCCTCCACGCTGTCCCGTCCCTCCTGGGCTGATTGTAGACTCACAAAGACAGCGTGTCCAGGCAGGCAGGAGGGGACCTGAACACCTCTCAGCCCCCCTGACAGAAAGTTTCCTCCTCAGAAAGAATGTGATCCCTGTGAGACTGTCCTGCAGGACCTGTTGTGATGCATCATGTGTCATGTTGAGAGCAACCTCTGCATGCCCCCCCACTCCCCTCTCATGTGTTTCAGTTGACGTTACGTAATCTGTAAATCTCAGGGCAGGAAGGGAAAGCTCACAGCAGCTGCTTTTGTCTCTGCAGTGACTCCTATGATGGGCACTCACATCCCCATGAACGCTGACATGAGTTCACTGAGCCCCACACATGCACTGCAGCCACAGCTCCCCCTGGTGCCTTCCTCCCACTGCACCCCCCCTCCTCCATACCCCATGGACAGCAGCATCTCCAGGTACCTCACCAATTCACAGTGGGACACTTCTGCAGCTTCTATAACTAATTATTCCGACTTTCACAATGCAAAAATAATAGACTGCAAAAGACACGAAAGACAGAACTAAAGTCCAATTAGCTAATCAAAACAAACGCAGTAAAAACACAAAAAGCATGACAGGAAGTAGTCCTAGAATTTCAAAGGGGGAGTAATAGGATATTCAAAGTTGTAATACAGCAGCCCTTTGTCTCGCCTCCTTTTACCTCGAATTATGAAATTATTGCATATAAAACTTCAGATGTCGGGTCGGAAAAGACTGATACCCTCCAAAAAAACTCAACAATGATTGTGTCTACAGCTTTCTTTTTTCTACAGTTGTCTTTTTTATTTTGAAGGTATCCTTATTAAAGGTATCTTTATTGATAGGACAGATGAAGGGAGATGTGGGGGGCAGAGAGTGAGGGATAACAGGCAGCAGAGGGTTTGGTCAGTAATCAAACCAGTGACTGCTGGGATGACGACTATAGCTTCTGTATATGCTCAAACCAGTAGGCCTGCTGGTGTCCTTTACTGGGTTTTTTTTTCCACCCAGGCTTTTCTCATTAACTGTATACTTAACAAGAATATAGATAGAATATGGTTTCAAGAATAACACAAACACTGAGGTGCTTTAAACCTGCTTTTTTACAGCTGTAATCAGCAGCAGGGAGCAACTCTACTGGACCCACTATAAAGTCTCTTGTATTTGAGCCTATGAGAAACTTTACCCTCATCTCAGTTTACTTTTGTTATTAAGAGACACATTTATTATTCTGATGCCTTAATAACACACTCAGTCTCACTGTCAAGTTTCAAATCTTCATTTCTTTATGTGAACTGTCAGACTGTGGCAGCCCAGTCCACTTCTTTTACTCCTGTACAAGCTCTACATGTTTATCCTCAAATGTTACTATGAAGTCAGTTTTTTCCAGAGAAATGATAAGATTAATTTGTAAATAATGCAGACTTTGAACTACTATAAAATGTATATTGTAACCATCTACGCGTCTGTAAACTCTCAGTAGTCTTAATCTGGTTGTGTGTTGTGGTTTTAGCTGTAGTCTGAACGTCTCATCTGTCTTTTTCACAGCTTCCTTATTCGGCTGGGCTGCGCAGGCTGCTTGGACTACTTCACAGCACAGGGCCTAACCAACATCTACCAGATTGAGAACTATAACATGGAGGTGAGCCCTTGCCTATCCAACACGAGTCATTTGATGGGTTAGAAAGAAGAGTGGCTCCCCCTGCGAATACTAACGCTACCCCCTGTGTAATGACCATTAGGACCTGTCCAGGCTGAAGATCCCTGCAGAGTTCCAGCACATCATCTGGAAGGGCATCATGGAGCATCGACAGGCCATGGATTTTTCCCCACCCCCTCACATAGTGCGCACCACCAGCGGGGCCTCCGCCGTCAGCATGGGCTCCTCTGAGGCGCGAGGCGAGCGCGTCATTGACGCCGTACGCTTCACTCTGCGTCAGACCATCTCCTTCCCGCCGCGCGACGAATGGTCCGACTTCTCCTTCGACCTGGATTCTCGCCGCAACAAACAGCAGCGCATCAAGGAGGAGGGAGAGTGAGACCGCTACGGTCTTCTCCTCCCCGCGTGTTCCCGTTTCAAACTTCGTGCCTGCTGTATGAACATTTCATTTAAAAAAGAAAAAAAAAAAAAAAAAAACTTGGTATTGGTGCAAATACTGCTGAGAACAAAACGCCGAATAAGTGCACTTATTCTCATTTCATTGTGGTGCAAAGGTGCATTTTATTATGTTCTTGAGAGCACTTAAGAAATGTTGATGATTTCAGTTTCTGAGTTTAAGTGTTCATGATCCATTCCTGCTGTCAAGCATGTCTGAAACCAAACTTTCATTTCACTGCAGGGCTTCTAAGGGCTTTCATTTGTGCTATTAAGTGTATTTTGATCATGTCACAGACTTCTAAGTCACTGGTTTTCACTGGAGGCAGAAGTCAGCATTGATTGTAAACATTTCAAACATTTCCTGTCAGAAGTATTATGTCAAGTGATGGGCAACTTGTTTTATTTTCTGTTGTATTTCTATATTTTGCTTTTTTATGTCTGTTGTGAGACCAAGGCTTCATTATATTGTTTCAGGTTTGAAGTATGAGTGTAAAACTGAGAGATGGTCGTTCATTTGATGTAGCCACGTATAGGCCTAATGCTCTTGACCCAGTGTTTCATGGTAAAATGTAATGACTGATGTCCCTTTGTTTTTTTTATAGTTGATCACTGAGTTGTGTTTTTTTATGCAGCAGATGCTTGTACAAGTGTTTTCTTTTTTAATTCTGAACCATGTGCTGGTAGAGGTTTATTTCATTTGATGACTGGCCAAGACCTGGATTTGTTGTATATAAATTTGTATAGTTCTTTTATTTTAAAACTCTCCCTCAAGAAAATGCCTGACTTCAGTAAGAACAATGTTTGTGTTACATCAAAAGTAGCGCTAATAGTGTGTGTGAGAGAGTGTGTGTGTGTGTGTGTGTGTGTGTATCTGCTTATGTGTATGTGCTTGTGTGTTTACACTTCACTAACCAATGACCGATGTTACTAAAACTAGCCACTGTAATTGTAAGGAAGCAGAAACAGCCTGCATTTTCTTTTTTTTTTGTACAATGTGTTGTAAATATGTTCCAATTTATCAAGGCTATTTTGATATAAATCTGAAATAAATATCAATACTTGCTTTACTGCATGTGTAAGTCTTCTGTGTCTGATTATTTACTGTGTGGCATCATTAAACTCCTTTAACACAAACATTTTAGTCACTCCATCAGCCCTCTTCATGAAACTCTTTCAACATATTTTCCACCTCACTTCCACAGACATGTAAATTATGGGTCAAACAATGACAAAAATCCCCTTCCACTGTGACTTGTGTTTGTCAATCAAACTAGTCGGGGTTGAAAGGTTTTAGTGTCTGATTTAAAAGAAAATGTTCCTCTAAATGAGTACTTTTTGCTTGTCCCTTAAACTACCACTAGGGTGAGTCATAAACCAGTAGTCGTAATAACTGGATTAACAGATCTGTGATGTCTCTCGTCACATCGGCAGTACATTTTTCAGGCTTAGTTTAATTTTGTTTTAACTTTATTTCTTTGTATTTCTTAATTCTTTGTTTTTAAATATTGTGATCAGTTAAAGGACCATAAATCTCTCCCAGAAGACAATGTCTGTGAACACAGTCCCCTCAGTTTATATGACTAAGTCTAGGGTCATTGCCTCTTCATGTTTATTTTGGCTACCCACAACATTTTGGCAGTGCTGCTTCTAATCATCTGTTTCTATGGTCCTTCCTCATTTTCATTCACCATCTTTTCCTGCAGAGTGATCAGTGATAAAAAAAGAATCCGCTGTTATGACATTAGTTTAATATTTTGATGCTCACTACCTGAGGTTTTGTGTTTCTCAACTCTAAATCATTATGCAGAAAACATGTTCTGTCCAGGGCCTTGATTCTGATGCATCAATTATTTTTAAAGAAAGAAATGTTTTGATAAAGAATAAGTAAAATCAATTGACCTTTTAAACTAAGATGTTTTGACTTCTCATTACCTAAAACAAGACTGAAAGCTTTTAGGGCAAAAATGACTAAAACATTACTTTATTTCTTTGTATTTTTTTATATATATTTATGTCATGGCATGTATGTGTATGTATGTATATATGTATCCATGTGTATGTGTGTGTATGTATGTATTTGTATTTATATGTTTATTTATGAATGTATGTTATGCCGGCTTTACTGCTAGTACTCACATACTGTTCATAAGTGACTACCTATTTGTGTCACATTAATTGTTAGGTTTTTAAGTTGGCTTTTTTTTTTTGTGCATATAAGTAACTGCTTGTTTTGTCTGCTTTGCTGTTGTTTTTATGCACATACATGATTGTCTGTACTTGCTATAATGTTAGTTTTAATTCAGTGGTTTATGTATTATGTGCTGTATTTCCAGCTATCAAACCATGGACAAGGACTGCAAATTAGCCACAGCTAAAAGACCCTATACACAGCATCGGTTGCTCTTAAATTAGATGCAACAATGCCTGCATGTACTGTCACTGTCAACTAAACGAATAATAATAATAAAAAATAAATAAATAAATAAATAAAAGACTTTTCATCTAAAGTCAATCCCTAAATTGACAAAAAGCTGATAAAAGTAACAGAGCTCTGGAGAACCTCTAAAGGAGTAAACTGAGGCTGGTGTCAGAACATTAACAGCTGTCACGTTGACCCCCTCCTGAACAGGGATTAGGGTTAGGTACTTCAGAACCATCTTAGTGGGCGAAGGACAGAAAGAACTGTTGCTCAGTGCGTTTCATTTGGAAACGAGTGAGATGCTCATCCAATGCTTAATGTGCCACAGTACTCTTAATCTTCAATTAATCTAAGTTATATTTGCCAACCTGGAACTCTGTTGTTCGTGAACAGTGAAGTGAAAAAGTGCGAGGACCAGAGCGTTGTCTTCATGTCTACCTTTATTTCAGTAGCTCTTGTTTCCGTTGATTTATATATGTACATTGAACACAAATATAAGACTGCCTGCACACAAACCCTGCAGCACTCAGTTCAAGCTGAGCAGATTCCATTCATATTTATTTACATCCTCAGAAAAATAATCCTCTTTTTACACTCTGCTACATTTCTTACATGCTGTGACAAACTCTGTGGTCAGTCCATATGTGGAGGTTTAGGTTACTCCACCTCGGCCACATGAGAGACCTCCACCTCCATAGTCTGAATTACCTCTGGGGCGTCTTCCAGTTTGCCTCCTGTGAGCGCCTGCTGGGCCAGGACGTAGTTCACCACCTGCATGATGCCCTGATCAGACAGTGTCGTCACCGCGCCCTCACCCACCGCTTCCACCATGGGCTGCACGGCCTCCACTGCCTCCACTGTCTCCTCTGTGATCAGGACCGTCTCGATCTCCTCTGCAGATGTCTGCTGGGCAGGGCGGAGCTCTGGGGGCAGCTCGGACGCCAGGATGCTGACAGCGTGCTCCACCTGTGTGCCCTGGTTGTGGAACTGCAGCGTGTCCTTCTCCAGCATGATCTTCCCTGGCAAGTTGTCACTGTGGTACTTGGCCATGTGTTTACGGAGGGTGCGGGCGTCAATGTGGGCCTCCTGACACATGGGGCACACGTAAGGTCGCTCACCTGTGTGTGTGCGGACGTGGCGTTTGAGGGAGCGAGCATCGGCCCAGGCGACGCCACAAGTCAGACATTCGAAAGGTTTCACTCCTGACAGAGAAAAACAAGAACAAGCTTTCAAGAACAAAATATCGACAGAGTGGACCACCAAGTGAGGTGAGAGGGTGTGATGAGCCTAAAGCCAGAGTTTTCTGTGTCATGAAGCTGGCTCTCTTCTAACCTGACTACAGTTACAGCTTGGACTAGGATCCAAAGTGCCTTTAATGAATTCGTCCCTGCTGGACATGGGATATACTGATCACCAGCTGTTGAAGCATGAGAATCTTTGGGACCCTGAAATCAGAGAAAATTCTTACAGAATAAAGATATTTAATATCCACAGCACCTGCATGATAATTCTGCCAACTCCAACTCTATTAAAAAAATTGTTCTCAAGCAAAAACCCAGATTATAAAATGGATCTGTCTCCATCTCAGTTCACTCATTAGACTAAATACCTGCACCTCTGAAGTTATGTTTGTGTTCTCTGATGAAGTGGAGTATCTGATACAGGAACCTGGAACCTCCTCTAGGACCTGAAGGCTTTAAGCTTTCTTTATTGTATACCCCCCTAGACTCCTTCTGTTCTGAGTACAGACTGATGAAAAGTGGATATAACCTCCAGCTTTAAAAAGTGACAAGCAGCTGAAGTGGCTTTAAAACTATAATTCCTCCCAATAACCAGCAGGGGGAGACTCCACTGCAGTAAAAACCAAGTCTCAAAGCAATGATGTTTGTAAGAAAACTGTGCTTCTAAAAACAAAACCAGCTACTTCAACTGCAAGCGGTGTTATCTCTTTACCAGAACTTTGAACTTCAAGATGAAACCAGTAAAAAAATAAGATAAAATGAACATTATACTGAACTGTTTATCTGGAAAAGATGTGGACTCTCTCTCAGGCACCTTTTACTCTCACAAAATGAGCATCATGGTTAAATCCATATGGTGTAAATCAAAAGGACTGATCTGTCAGGTGGGTTTTTAAGATCAGGTAGGGTGGGTTTGCTTAGGCTGTCGAGGTTGGGCCTAAACTTAAGCTTAAAATGCATGAACCCAGATCCTCCACACCGTCTGTGGTTCGGAGTCTCACCCTGGTGGTTGTTGACGTGGCGTCTGTACTCCCGGAGATGAGTGAACTTCCTCCCACACTGCTCACACTCTCTCTCCAGGTTCTGCTTGATCCGGCCTTTCTTCCCATGCGTGGCTTTCTTCACGTGTCTCCTGAACAGAGCCTTCTCGAAGAACTCTTTCCCACAGACATTACACCTGAGGACACAAGGGAAACACAAGATCCATGAGGGCTGCAGAGGATGCCTTTTTCATGCTTTCTGAGAACTAAGAACAAACTCTGGTACCATCTGTCATCATGTTAACTGTAAAGAAGGAACCTCAGCTCTCCAAAGACACTGCATTAAGTCACATGAGTAGGAGGCATGGCATGTTAACTCTCGTCTGCAGGTGACAGACCTTAAAGCCTTTGTTTTTTCGCTCCTAAGTATTCATAAAAAGGGCATTTTGAGATATATTTGGACTTAAAAGAAAATGACATGGAGCTAGAGGCGGCAAGACGGCACTAGAGTCTACATCCCTGGCAAGGACCATCTGAACTGCCTCGTCCACACCTAAAGCAGTTGTTCAGGTGGAATGACAGACAAACTATCCTGAGAGCTGCGGGGAGGACAAAGGAGCTGAACTGTGATTCTACATATTCTCGGATCTACCTGTGGATATGAAGCGGCAACATGTCAACTTTCTCAGGAAGAGGTTGCAGAGCATGGGGTCTATGTTATTGCTGCAATCCAGTTGTACTCAGAAGTCGGAATTTCTGAGCTCCGAGTCGAAAATTCATCTGGAATGCCCCCCTAAGGTTGGATTTCTGACTTGGAAAGTCGGGCGATCTTCACCAACCCTGACTTGACAACAACGTCATAAACCAAGATGGCAGTGCAGTGCATCAACAGGAAAGAGTAACAGTGAAAGCTCTAATAATGTATTATTTATTAGCACCTCTGGTTTGTTTTTGTGAAATTAAATAAGTGGTATATGTTGTACTGCCCCACGTCTAACTGTGAACATGGTGCTATGGTGTTCGTAAGAGTAAAATACTGTGTTTACAACTGGGATAGCTAACAGCTAACAACAACTGACGATGGCTGACAACAACTGACAACAGCTAACAACAACTGACAACGGCTATCGGCAGGTGACAAT
The DNA here is from genome assembly GCA_962446985.1 of Xyrichtys novacula. Lineage (NCBI taxonomy): Eukaryota > Metazoa > Chordata > Actinopteri > Labriformes > Labridae > Xyrichtys > Xyrichtys novacula. Next base: position 10,034,135 of record OY660870.1, read on the forward strand.
TGTAATCAACAGCTAACAATGGCTAACAGTAGGCATCCATCTTGGTTTTACAACTTGGTTACTGGAAGGCCGTCAACTCGGGTGTAGCATCAATCCGAGCTCCGACTTCTGAGGTAACTGGAACGCAGCATAAGCCTACTGTATCCATGGTTTTTTGTTTTGACAAAGGGATAAAATGGTTACTCAAAAAAAGACACCGCATTAGTGTAAACAGAGAGACACTGCAGGCGCCTGTTCCGTCAGACTTACTTAAAGGGCTCGGCCACACTGTGAGACTTGACGTGCGAGTACCAGTCCTTCTTCCAGCTGTAGCACTTCCCACACACCTGACACTGGAACGGCTTCAGACCCATGTGTTTGTTCATGTGCTGCTGCAGATCTTTGGCCTCAAAGAACCTCTTATCACAGCTGCAGGAAACAAAAGTGAAGGACATTTTAATGAAGGACGCCTTTAAGTTTGGAGCCTCGAATCACAACAGAGACATGAGGAAACACGCACTGAGCACAGGCGAATGGACGGACGTCAGGTCTGGGCAGGTGCTTCTTCAGGTGTTTGCTCAGAGCTGAGGCTCGGTGGAAGGTTGTACCGCATGTGTTGCAGAGGTACTTTGATTCACCTGTTGAAGAATTGAGAGTTACTTTTTTTTTAAGTGTATCATTGAATTTACAGAAGAGGTGCTGTGATAGTGATTTTGCAAAAAAAAGGAAATTGTGATATGAATTTTTTTTTCTTTACCGCCCATCCCCACCCCCAAAAGACACATCTGTCTCGTGGTCTGTCCTGACCTGTGTGGACACTGGTGTGCTCCTCCATGCTCCTCTTACTGACGAAGGACTTCTTGCAGTACTGACACTGGAACTGTTTGGTGACGTCGTGCAGCGCTCGGTGCATTTTCAGGCTGTGTTTGTGGGCGAACGTCTTCCCGCAGACCTTACAGGAGTGAGGCCGGACGCCTGTGTGGTTCAACATGTGGATCCTAAGAGAGTACAGCTTTGGTAGAGTCTTCCCGCAGATGTCACAAACAAATTCTCTTTTGGTGTGAGGAGATGAAGTCTTGTCGTCCAGATCGCTGTCTGCCTTCCCCTCTGAGCTCTGCTCTGCTGGGGGTTTGATGGCAGGGGGTCGGTGGCTGCTCTGCTGCTTGTGTCGGGCCAGGTGGGCACGGAGGGAGGCGGCGTACTGGAACTCTTTGCTGCACAGCTGAAGAGACACAGACACACCAGCGTTACAACATGTATGACATGAACGTATAACTGAGACATGCTGACCGGTGATGGTACTCACAGTGCACTTGTAACCCCGAGCCTTCTCGTGTTTGAGCGAGTGCATGATGAGGGAGTAGCGTCTGGGGAAGGTCATGCCACACTCAGAGCAGGTGTGTTCTCCATCTGTGCTCTCCTCAGGAGTTTTGTCCTCCTTACCTCCGGTCTCTGTGTCTCCTTCCTTCATTCTCACCTCGTCTGTGCTGAGCTCTGCTGTCTCTACACTCTCTCCAGCACCAGCCTCTGGATCTGCTCCTGACTCAGAGACAGGCGGACCTTCACTTTGAGTCTCCACTGGCTGCTTTGGTGGTCTGCCCCTCTTGCCGGTCCTGACAGTAACCTAAAAACACAAAATTTAGATTTAATTTACCATCTACAACTTCTATCTCTTCACAAGGAAAATAAAATTCTGCCCCAAGTTTTGAACATTATTTGGGGTCCAAAATACCAGCAGGTACTTAAGATTTGAAATATCTCAGATAGAGTATTTCAGCAGTGAGCTGAACCAGGTTCTACATGCTTTCAAGTATGCTTCAGCTGCCAATCCTACACTTTAGTGCATTGTTTAAGTACTTTTTGTTCTGAGAGTGCAGATATTGTAGACTAGGGTCTCTGCGAACATGCACCTTTATAAGCTGCTTTTATGTAACCCAGAAAAAGCCTCCTCTTTAAACTCAACAGACTTTTACAGAAACCAACATTCAGGGATGTGATTGGAGAGTACAAAAAGCCAGACAAGGGCACTGCAGGGATGAGCTGAAGGTTATGGTGGAGTGTTACAGTATCTGCAGACTTTGATGGATGCAAGTAAACATTTGGTTTCATCAAGTGGAGAAGTAACCTCAGTATTCAGTGAAGTCGCCTGTTCCTAGATATGAACTGAACAGACATCGCAGAGCCTGGAAGTATCAGATCAACAGGTTTGATCTGCTGGACTAACCTGACTCCTGATGATCATTTTATATTTGAAGACACAGACTGAAACACAGTTCATTGTCTTCTGTTTGTCTGTCCTCTTTTTAGCCTTTGGCTTTCAGTCTTGTAAACTGTTTTAGGCTTATTATTGTACAAGTTTAGGGACTTGTTCAAACATTTCATCTGTACTTGTTGTTTCATGGTCAGGTCTAGTTTGCATTGTTTGTTTTATGTAACACTTGGTGGCAGAAAACTTTGCACTCATGCCTGAGGCAAATGTTCCCTCTGAGACCATGAAGTCGACTTTATTTGATCTTATCTGAAGTTTGATGAACCACAGTCTGTACAGTCAGGACACGCCGAACCAGAGGAGGTCTGGAGATCCTGTCTCTGCTAATTTTGGCCTAAAAACATGATTCTCACACATTTGTTTCGAGCGCCTGACTGTGAGATGTTTTTCCCTCTTTGTCCTTTTTGTTTAGATACAACCTCTTATTTTTGCACCAATTTACGTCAAGGAGTTCCTATTTTGTCTGAATTTATTAACTAACCACTAACTTTTAAAGCATCATTATGTTTTTTTATAGCTTTTCAGTAGTTTTAATGAAACAGTGGATTTGCACTTTTGTCACATTTCTACAATTTTAGTTTCATTATATGCAAAGGCCAAATTACTTAATCACCCTACAGAGCAGCAGCAAAATGAAGAGAGAAGGAAAAGATTCAGAATAACAGACATGGAACATTCCTCGTTTCCAAAAGAAAGAGAAGCGCTTCACTGCTGCCAACTGTAAATACTCCCGTCATATTAAGAAAGGACCATAAACACAAAGCTATAGTGCTGTTTTTAGAAAGAAATGCAGACTTGATAAAGCATAGCGGTAGTTCAGACAGGCCACAGAGTCAATCTGCTCTGCCCAGCTCTCGCTCATCAGCTGATGTGGGCGGGCTCACACCAGCCGATTGCCACGTCTCACAACCAGATCAGCTGATCTTATTGGGCGCTCTATTTAAATCTGCTTCAACCCTGCTGCACTGCGTGCTGCCCACATCCCACCTCCTCCCCAGCTCTTCCTCTCAAGTGTTCTGACTTTCCAATGACAGTGTTGTCACTCATGCGTGCTCTGTTCTGCTGGGTTTTGCGCTGCTCTCCCTCCCTCAGGCTCAGGCTCTCCAAGTCGGCACTTGGAAAGGCAGGGAGGAGTGCTGCAACATCGGGAGCGCTGATGTTGACGGTTAGACAGGCTATCATACTGTCCACAGAGAGAGCCACAGATCCTCACAGAAGCTTTTAATGGTTATGGTGTTTTTGTATTCAGTGTTATGAGTGTTTGTTTGTTTGTTTGTTTTTTGAAAACACAGGGAATGTGACTGGGGTTTTGTTGTGTTACCGTCAGCAGACTTACCTTAGAGGCTGCATGTTTACATCCACAGAAATATTGTATTGGATCTCAAACTAGGGATGCCCCGGTCTGATATTGATATTGGTCCAATATCAGCAAAAAAATAAATAAATAAAAAATATCGGATTATATCAGCCTGCATTTAAAATCTCTGATATCAGCACTGGAGTACAAGCAGTCCATTCCAGACTCTGCTCCAGAACCTCTATCTAGCAGCGCCTTGATCCAGCATGCAAAGCCCACGTAATCACAACAACAGTGTGTACTAAGACACTAACAAAGTAAGAAGGAGTAAGAGTGATGTCGGCTATGTGGCAGCATTTTTTGTCTAATCCAGAAAAAGACGTTGCAGCTGAGTCCAAACCTTGTCATGCACAATTTTGTGCTAATATCAGATCAATATTGGTATTGGCCAACACTGAAGGCTACAATATTGGTGTCATATTGGAAGTAAAAAAAGTTGTATCGGGACACCCCTACCTCAAACCAAATCCCACTTAAAGCCATCACAGCCTGTTTTGTTGTTATGCATTGAACAAGATCCTGGGTTTGAAAAAATACTGACTGTTCCTTTAAATGTAACCGTGTACCTTTGGTGTGGCAGCTCGTGCCGGAGTCAATCCTTTCTTCACCTCCTTTTCTTCCTCCAGCCCCATGTGTAAACGGGCGTACCCACCCTCAGCCATGGAGCGCTGCCTGAGTTGTCGTCGGTTTGGTTCATCTGACGTCATGTCTTGTTTGTCTCCAGGTCCTTCATCAGTAGAGGGGTCCTCCTCCTCCAGAGGCACATACTCCTCTACCTCCACCTCCTTCTTCACCTTGGCTGGACGTCCTCTTTTGCGTTTCTGCGGTACAGGTGCTGCTTCGACTTTCTCCTGAGATGTTGTTGCTGCTTCAGATGTTTGTTTGTCCTCCTCTGAGGGGATCACTTTGTCTGACTCCACATTTATAACTACGGCTCCTGTTTCTGTGACCTGCGGCTGCTCCATGGCCAGACAGGCTGACACCACAGCAAGAGACTCGCTCTCTCCAGCCTGACCGCTGTGGGTGACCACGGTCATCGTCTCCCCCTCTGCCCCCTCTGCACTGCAGGAAATGAGAGTAACAGTCTCCCCCGGCTCAGCAGCTGTGCCGTGAGTGATCAGAGTCACTGTTTCACTTTGTCTGGCCTCCACGTGCTGCACAGAGTCTCCTTCTACAGCTTCAGTCACGACAGCCATTGGCTGCTGGATGTACGCCTCCGCAGGAGCTGCAACAAAAGCTAAAGGCTCCCCTGTCAGAGCCACAGCTCCTTGTGTGACCATCGCCTGGCCATCGCTCTGTATGGTGAGTGTGTAGGCACCAGACTCGTCCTTGGAGCCGACCTGAGAGACCTGTTCGCTAGACACCACCGTGTGCACGTCTCCCTTCTGATACACAGTCAGCTTCTGGGCCTCCACCTGCTTATGGACGGATTCACAGATCTGCAGCACCTCTGTCATGAGCAGATGACGCGCCAGGTTTGCAATCTCTGCCATTATGCAGAAGTTAAACGTGAGCATGGATGTGTAGGCAAAATCCAGCAGAGGGAGGAAGCTGGCTTTGGTGAAACCTGCAGAGGCAGAGGGAGGAAGGTTACAACAATGAAATTAGACTGAACATTCAGCACACAGAACAACTCCACAGTCTCACCTGAGAGGTCCACCACGGCTTCATGTGTGGAGGCAGCCCCCTTCTCAAAGAAGAGCTCATTGAAGTACTCGCTGCACGCCGCCAGCACAGCCTTATGCGCTCTGTACTCCTCTCCTTCGATCAGCAGAGTGATGTCACAGAACTGGTTATTGAGCCGCTGATGGTTCAGTTTGTCCAACATGGTTTGGCTGTGTTTGGGCAGGAACTGGTTCACCTCCCCTTTACTGTCCACCTGGGAGGAGCACATGACGTAGACAATTTAAGGGTTTCTGCATTGTTGAGTTCCCTCCACTTAGAAAAACTTCAGTCTTTCACTTCACCATCTGAAAGTCTGTTTGTTTTTGCATCATTCTCAGAGACATCACATGCCAGCCTTTCTGCCTGCAGCCATGTAATGAGCTGTTCTGGTTTGCAGGCGTTAAAAAGGAACCAAAGTAGAAACTGAGTGGTTCTAATATCAACCGTGACAAAGGGTGCAGACTGATTACTGTGAACGCCTTTAAGAACTGCAATTTAAGAGACACAGAAACACTCAAAAGACTGAAAGAGAGAAGAGGGAGACTTGTGTGGCAGCCAGATGTGGTCACCAGCTGTAAAAGTCAGTTAGTATATTGGTGTGAAGAAGTTTTCCTTTCATCAGATGGTTTCAGTAAATCAGTGGCCTGCAGTATTGTTACATGTCAACTTAAACCAGGGTTCCTACACTGTTGGAATATCCATACTTTTCCATACCCTACCTTTTTAGAATTATTTGTGGAAATACCTACTTTTCTTTTTTAGAAAAAAGTATTTTAGAACGGTGGTAATAGTCTGGAAACATAAATATTTTTCCAGACTATTGAGACCTGGAAATTGATTAAACTTATTTCCATACTTTCCATACTTTAGTAGGAACCCTGCTAAACATTTTAATGTTTTATGCTTCATGCTTGTAGTCCAACATACGTATCTGGCCCAAAAAAGCTGATTCTGACATACTAGCACTAAAATATACTGCAGTTTCTTGGATTTTGTTCTAATCGAGATACATCTCAGACACAAAAATTCAGTAAAAGCTGAAAAAAGTATGTTTTAAAGACAAATTGCAGCCTTAGCTGTAGGGATCATCAGGTCGTCTCTGTGATTTTAGGGAATGAAAGCAAAGATTCTGACAAACTTACAAACACCAGTTCGTGCTTGGACATTTTGGCCAACTTGGACCTAAGTTGACTAGTCGAGTCTGTGAAGAATCCATCATCTCCCTCCTCTTCCTCCTCATCCTCATCCTCCTCCTCATTCATGTTTGCCTTGCGTCTCCCCGGACGGGAGAACAGACGAGTCCCTGAGGTGTCATCAAGACCTCGTCTGACCTGACATTGAGCGCACTCTTTGATGTGGTCTTTCACATTCTTCAGGATACCTGAGGGCGCCAGAAACAAGGACAGGACAATCATGGAGACAAAATATTGATCCAAACTGAATTTGATTTACAATTTTACTTTTAATAAATTTTACCCCAAACATAAGAGCATAAAGTACACGGTTTTAATTGTCTGATGAGCAAAAATATTGAATCTACTAAAAAGTTTGTAGGGAAATTCAGCATTACATGAGTTCTGGCTCCAAAAGACCATTTTTACTCTTCAGAATAGCCAATAAGATGATGCTTTAATGAAACTTTTACTGGTGAAATGTCTAGACATGAGAATAAATGTCATGTAAACAGTGCTGTCCTGCAAGAAAAATGACAAAGTGCTTCTCAAAGGTATGAAAAGCAACAACAAATTAATGAAAAAGTTTATTATAAGTCACAGAAACAACTGAGTATTTGAAATGTGTTTTCAGATGGCATTCAAAGGCAGTGAGAGGAAGAGCCTTTGGTGTATTAATGCAGTAACAGACCACTGCCTTTCTACACATGACCTATAGGACAATTATCTTTGTCTCTTGAGAAATGAGAGACAGCAGAGCGGAAACACCACAGTGGAGGTTGCATATTTGTTTAATAAGAAACAGAACATCCTTCCTCTACCAAGGAGAAAGACTGAAGAAAGATACATGGAAAAGATACAATCAAGATTAACTGTGTTATAGTGTAGCTCTAATCTCACATCTGAGTCTGCATTCTTTGTTACACAATCGTTACACTGATCTGAGTTTACACAAAATACACAAATGAATGTGAAGCTAAAGCAGGAAAGTGGGATTAGAATGATATGGATTTATTTAAGAAATGGTAATAATCTGTGCTGAGGCTTTATTGGCTCAGGGCTGCTTTTAGAAAGAGTAGTACTTTGCTGGATGGTGCTACATAAATCTGGCCTATAAAAATACTATTCTTTTTGTTCAGAGGTAAAGCAGATTTTTAAACTGAGCGTTTTTATCAATATTACCCTGTCTATAAGGTTAAGGTACCTAACCAGTACCTAATCTGACCACTAGATGGAGACAAGAGTGTCAGTGTGTTGAGTGGGTGGCGTTTCTCTGCTTGTTCCAGCCTCTCTACCAACATCGGCTAATTCCTACACCTTAAACTGACTGTTCAAACATTTCTCCACAGTTACAGCTTCAGTTTCTTACCTCTCCACCAGTACTTCTGAGAAATTGTCTCCCAGGTGACCTGCCGGTTCAGGTGTTCCCCGTCTTCGTTAATGTGCATCGCGCTGATAAGTTCCTTCCTCCGGCCGTCCTGCAGCACCACCTCCAGCTCCGTGAAACCATCCTGCCCCTTCAGGCGACGCTGGTAAAACAAAGTCCCGTTCCTTACAACATAGCAGACAGCCGCCTTCCGTATTTTCCTCTTGGTGTTACTTGGGGTCTCCGGCGCGTACGGCTCCCGTTCATTAGTCAGGTACCGTATGATGGCCAAGTAGCTTTCCTCACTCGACATGTCTCAGCTGGACCGCGTTTTTCAGCTGAATAATGGGTCGATCTCGAAGAGGAGGGGCCTCCTCGACCTATAAATCTTTTATATAATTTTTATACAGCGATCGGTCAATAGTAAGACACAAAAAGAAAAGCTAGAACAACATTTTCAATTGTTTTTCAAGGTGGAACGGCTGTTCGTAACCGTCAGGGTAGACTTGCCCGAACAGACAAAATGGCTGCTACACAACCGGAACTTGCGTCAGAAATGGCGGATGCAAATTTTTGAATATCTACTACCACAAGATGGCGCCATGTACAAATTTTAGCGGGAACGCGTTTGCAGTCTCATACTAGCTTCCTTTCTCCCACTAAGTTCACGTCTTGTTTTTAAGATGATCATTTCAGTTGTCCCTTTTGTATATCATTAATTTACCCTTTCCACTTTTGCTAGTTTGTTAACCCAAGCTAGCTTCTGTGTGGTTTGCAGGTGTTATCCTTCAATTTTTAAGCAGCAGTCTACCTATATTGTTTTATATGAGTGAATTTGTTACATCACTGTGTGACAACCCCTCCTGCTGATTTATTAAAGATATGATCACCAGCTGTAGTCAATCATAAGCAGTCACAACAAGTTAAGAGGCCATGCCACTGTAACTGTTAACTTTAAAGCACTTTGAGTTACACTACTTGTAGGAAAAGTGCTTTATAAATAAACATTGATTGATTGATTGATTGATTGATTATCACAAAACTAATTTAATTGATACTTTTTTCTTCATAACAAAACTTGATGATTCATGCTGCATGTATATTTTGATCCAACTGTTTTGGTAATATTTTCAGTAGATCCAACATAAATTCTTAAAAGAACCAAACTTCATTAATGTTTTTTTTTGTGACGAAGAAGTATTCCAATCCATCTGTTACAGAAAAATAAGAGTTGTAGGAATTATCGGAAACTTAAGATGGCTATGACATCATGTTCTGTACAAGTGGATGTAAACTTTTGATCACAGCTGTAACTATGACTGTGCAAAGCTACATTATTTAAACACCAGGATTAATTTGTAATCGCAAGTTAAAATGTTAACCTCTCCACGTCTGTCGACTTTTTGCTGTCAAGGCCAAATGAAGAACACCTTTATAGCCTAATTTTTCACCAACCAAACAGAGATTTAATTTGTTATGTCGAAGGCCTGCAGGCAATGTTCAAGGTCACATATGTCCTCATATGCTCGTAATGACATAACATCAGCTTTCATATTCTGCATTGAGGAGATAAGGTCCTTGTTTTACATCATCATCTTGACTTAAGTGTCAGTATCTGTGTTTACTGTACACAACATATGTCACCATAAGCTTCAGTTATGGGACAAGTGTCACTTATCACCTTTAGTCTTAAGATAATTACATTCCTACAGAGCAGCTATGTGAGATACGAAAGATATTAGATAAGAGAGTGGTTTCCTTGACAAAAACAGTAGCAATAGTGTCAGATCACTCCCAGATAAACTGTTCATAAATCATACTTTTGTCATATTTCAAATCGAGGCCCCTTCAGCCCCTAAAAGCTCCTTTGTAACCACATATAGCAAACATCTTTTTATTATAATCTTCAAATATGTTCTAAAATAAAGGATTTGTCGAGAAATTATGGTCACTTGGGTATCCATCTTGGTGAAGCACATCAGCATCCCAACAATTACTTATTTGCATGGTTTTATAAATTAAAGTGCATCAAGCTCTTGTAGTGTTAAAATAAGTTTTCACTCTCCTTTAAAGCTTTGGGAAATTTTGGTAATCTCATAAACATTTATTTTTGTTTTTAAGTTGAACTTTAATCTCTCACAATTAAATCAAAGAAACACATTTAAATCATCCCCCAGAGAGAGAAAAATACAGCCCATATTGTTCAAGCTTTTCCTAACATCCTTTGAACTGCACTGACTGGCCTTTGTGTGTCACTATAACTCCTGTAACCATCTGAAACTGAAATGAAACCATACTCCTCTGTTTTTTCTGAATTACTCTGACCCCTGGGGGAAGGGGCAGCACATTATTTGTTGCTCATCCATGTGTCACATACCAAAGCTGACATCAAACACTGGTCAGAAATGTGTTTCCACATTACTCTCCAGCTTTCAGAGCTCACTGACTGGACAGCGAGTGACCTACAGACATGGCTAACGATATATATATATATTTTTTATCATTATTATTATTTTTATTATTTTTGTTGTTTTTGCGGGCTTTCTGTGCTTCTTAGTATTAAAGCTCAAAATCTACAGCAGTCTGAATTAAATGAAAAAAAAAAACTTGCATATACAAATACTCAGTCAATTTGTTTTACCTATTGTTGGTTTTCTCTTCTTTCTTTGTCTTTCCATCCCTAACAAAACCTCAGAAACAACCTCTTAGGGAAAAGCTGCAAAAACCTGAGTCTGCTCATTGCTCATTGGGGGACAGAAAAACAGAGCACTTTTTGAACTATTAAATGTCAGATCTTTGTCATCCCTGTCTTGTTTAACTTCCCTTACAGAGCTCATTTTAATCTATTTAGTTCCCCCTGCTATGAGGCAGAGATTTAATATGTTTATTCTCAGTTGCAGTTGGCAGGAACATCAACTCTTAGCGCTGAGTGTTTTATGAATGCTGGGAAAGAGTTCATTTGCAGCCAGTCAGTGTGTTTTTGTGTCAGAGGACTTTTGTTTGCACCACCCAGCTGTCACTGAAGGGCTAATAGTGCATGACAGCTTACTTGGATTATTTCAATGTTTGATACTTTTTTCTTTTTTTTAATAAAAAAACACCTCAGCTGTTTCTGCTCTGCACATTTTGCCATGCCATCATATACTCATTTCTTCCTATTTACTCAAAGTGTTTGGTTTAATGCAAGCTTTCTGCTACAGTGATAAAGATATTCATGACTTAGAACAGACGGTTTGTTTAGGCCTGTGTTGGAGTGGTTTCAAAACAAACCATTTAAACATACTTGAATGAGTCAGAGCTTAAAGAGTAGGACCTTCAAAGCTATTAAAGTTCAACCAGAATAGTTTGCTGTTTTGGAAATGTATTTCTTTCTTGTAAAGTTGTAATGGTCTGCCCTCAGAAGAAACATGAAATATACTGAAATGTGCTCCCGCTACTGGATTACAGATTATGAAGCCCACCTCCATGTAAACAGATGGGAGATGGGCCAAACTGGAAAGCCAAAATTAATGTCAAATAAGTTTTTCTCAATCATTCCTTCTGTCATTTAGATTAGTTCTTATCATGCTGATTAATGCAGAAGTGTTCATTGTTTCAAGAAGTTCAGTTCGTTCTATAATGTCATAAACCTTAACCCCAACCTCCGTTGTAACCTGTGCTCAAGAGTATAGGTAGAAAATCGAGAGCACTTATTGCTAACATTGACAGAACAGCCAATTAAGTTTTCACGAGTTTGCACCATTAACTGTATAATAATTTGAAGCCTATCCTTGGCAGCAGTGGCGGCTGCTGGTCTTTCAAGGAGGGGAAGCTCATTTTTCTGGCCTACATCATAATTGTATTTGTTTATTAGTATAAAACAGAACAGAGTCGCCAAACACAACGGCAGTCGTTTTTAACAAAGACAAAAGTCGCTGAGGATCGGTAAAGTCTCTGGAGCAGTTAAGAACAACGGAATGAATAACTTGGAAAATGCTCTGGTAGATGTTTTATTCTTCAAGATCGCTGATTCGCTTGTTTAGCTGTCAATCAAAAAAGGATTTCGCCTCAGACAGCTCATCCAATCATGAATGCAGAAGCTTGGAGTCCGGGAGAAAGTCGGGACCGCCCTCTCGCCATAGAACTCCAGTGAAGCTTAGCTTCCATTGGGCGGGACAAAGCCCAGCATTTATCCAATGAGCGTCTAGTTTCGCTGCTGGAACAACCCACTTTAAGCTTCCACATTGAAGTCAGCAGAAGCCCAGCGTCCGGCTGTTTAAAGCGCTGAGGCGCTGCAAGGATGAATGAGAACGAAGTTATGCCGGTTACCTGTGATTATCAGCTTCTTATCACAGTGTCTGAACAAAAGTTGAAGGCTTTCTAGTGCGTATTTAGTTAATGAAATGTACACACAGCCGTACGTATTTCACCACTTTTTCTTTTTTTGGGGGGGTGACATTTTAAGGGAAGCCGAGCTTCCCTTGCAGTCTTAGAGCAATCGCCACTGCTTGGCAGTCACCAGAGTGGTATTGCTGACTCAACCTACCAGATGGTCTAACAGATTTACAAGAATTTTAAAAGTCCAGTACCAGTTGGACTATGGCATTGAATTGATTTTTTAAAACAGCAGGAAAATGTACTGAGTCAAAGGCTGAAAACAGTCTTCTTCAACAAAAGAAGGACAATCTTGAAATTTACTCTAGTGGAAACAATGTCAAAGTAGTTGGGCCTCTGAGGGCTGCATGAGACATTCAGCTACAGATTGATGTCTAAAATTCAAAATAAGGCTTATCACTCACTGCTCATTTAGGATCTGTGGGAACTCATATATCATACCAATCATTTAGTCATTGTTTCAGGTAATTAACTGTTTTTTTTATTGTGTTTACATTATTTTGTGTGCTCATTGCGGACATGTACTGATGAGTAAGATAAGAAAGTTTAAAGCTAACACAGGGGCAATTGACCACTGTGTCACAATGTATAGAACAGAGACTTTCAGTATAGAAGGATTTTAGCTTATGCCTAGAAGTGCCAAGGGTTGGTAAGTATGGTTTTAAACTGTTCTGCCTTAACAGTCATTTATTAAAAAGTGTGCTTTATAATCATCACAGCCATTCACTAAAAGTGTTCCTTATAAAAGTGCTCTAGGGCCCTGACATATGCCTTAGATAATGATGTGCCTTTCATAAACAGATGTGCAGGTGCTAGTCAGAGATGTGAACAACAGGACGAGGGAGGAAGATCACTCTGTCCTGAGAAGATGGGGAGGTGTAAAGGGGGGTTTGCATGCCCAGCAGTCTGCCCAGTGGGAACTCAGTGAAAGCTTGGAATACATGACGCAAATATGATAAAAGGAGACAAGCGCTGGATGCATCCAAGGTCAACTGCCCTGAAACCACGGTTTCGGTCAGGTAAAAAAAAATAGAACAATACGAGCTTGTTTGTCCATAGAGAAACACTGGGGACTGCTGGTTATGTAAACTCTCCGCCCAAAAAGATGATGAGACGCCTCCTAGGGTATAACTATTAACTACTGAAAAATAGTAATCAGACCACCTCAGAGATACCATTGGGTTGATGTTGTGCTCTCCAAGATATCTTGTGTTATTTGATGTGCCGAAATAAAAGGTTTGTTGAAGACACCTTTTTGCCTCAGTGAATCCTCTGTTCCAGTCTCCATCAACGGACTCGGGGAAGTTTGAATTAACTTCAACAATTTTGGGGGCTCGTCCGGGATGGAGTTCTGACAGAGCTTTTGAATTGGAGAAAACTGTTCAGTGCATCAGAGGAAAAGAGATCTGGTCGACCACAAAATAAGGTAAGCAGAAAACCTTTTTAACAGAATTTCTGCCTATTTGTGTTACTCTAAATCAAAGATCTCTTGAACTCTGTATATACTGAATCCTAAATTTATTACGAGGCTCATGATATTGTACTGGTACATCTTGTGATATTCTGTGTTCTGACAAAGAGAGTAACTATGTGTGAAATGAAAAGTTAAACTTAAGAGAAGCCTGTGTGAAGGCCGCGTAAAGAGTCATAAGGACCACCGCTCTGGGTTGTGGCGGACCCCCCTAGTGGCTCGACGGGGCGCTAGTTGAGCTGGGTTGCAAACCCCGGGGACTTGGAGCCCCCGAAAAGAAGTGTGTGATATTGTTGAATTCTGTGCGAGGTGATATGCCGCACAGAAAGATTCAGTGGAGACTGACATTCTCTCTGCTGCGTGATTGTTAAAATTAGTGCGAGGAGCTGTGCCGCACAAAAAGTCAGTACAGACTGACTTTGTCTTTGCTGTGTGATACTGTTGAATTCTGTGCGAGGTGATATGCCGCACAGAAAAATTCAGTAGAGACTGAGTTTCTCTCTGCTGTGTTATTGTTGAATTCTGTGCGAGGTGATATGCCGCACAGAAAGATTCAGTGGAGACTGACATTCTCTCTGCTGCGTGATTGTTAAAATTAGTGCGAGGAGCTGTGCCGCACAAAAAGTCAGTACAGACTGACTTTGTCTTTGCTGTGTGATACTGTTGAATTCTGTGCGAGGTGATATGCCGCACAGAAAAATTCAGTAGAGACTGAGTTTCTCTCTGCTGTGTGATACAGTTGAAACCTGTGCGAGGAGTTCTGCCGTACAGAAAAAGTTCAGTGGAGAATAACTTTCTCTCTGCTGTGTGACATTATTGAAGCCTGTGCGTGAATTGTGACTGTTTTGACCACATATATGCTGAAAATTGAACTTGTCTCAAAGTGGTGTCTTGGAGAAAACCTCACACAAGGTGTCTCAGTACTACACTGAAAGGGTCCGTTGCTCGGAACGAACGTGTCATACAAACTGACCGGCTTTGTGAAGGCCTCCAATAAGGCTGGTTGCCCGAAACAGAAGTGTCATACAAACCAGCCGGCCATTAAAGAGACGTTGCTGTTGTTGGGATGGATGGTGAATTTGATCGTGAGGTAGATGATGATGGGTGGGGCCCGTTATCTCTACAGGCAGAGTGGATCTTAAAGGGCATAGGGAAAGAAGATGGAGTTGTGGTGACAGCGAAAGGGAGGGAAAAGTATGCTGATATGCTGCAAGAGCTTATCGAAGGGAGAGAAAATGAAAGATCCTCACTAGGAGATCTCATCTGGGCACGTGGGAAAGAAGAGCTAGCAAAAGGAGAAGCAGCAAGGAAGAAAGCAGTGCTAGGCAGCATTTTGCTCCGCAGAAAATATAAACAGGCCGTAAAAAAGCATTTTAGAAGACTTGCTAGGTGGCAGACGTTGGGAGTAGCCCACAGAGGGACAGAGCATCTTACTAATGTAAAAAAGGCAGCTGAGAAAGGTTTGACAGGGATTACCCCCACCCCAAATACAGACATGAGATTATTCAAATCAGCACACACACACAGTAAGACACAGAAGGACACACCCACCAACACAAAGGGTGCCACCCCAGCTCCGCCTCCACCAGCTACCCCTCCCTCTATCCTGCCTCCTCCCACCGCTGAACGAACGAATCCTTTCTCAGGTCTCCACCCCTCAGCTCCGCCTCCCACAGCTCCGCCTCCCAAAGCTCCGCCTCGACCCCCACCTTACCACTCCGCTCAGTCTGGTTTTCACAGAAAAAAACTCTCACCCACTAATCCTTTTGTGAGCACTTCTCTCTACCCAGTGATCAACATCAATGAAGGACATCTGAAGATTGACATACCCCCCACCATGATGCCTCAACAGCCGGACCCCTCCCTGACTTCTCACATTCCTTGACACAAGGCACCATCCATGGCCTCTAGGACTTCTGGTACCACCACCATCGACCTCTCAGACTACGAGGACAGAGAAGGCAACAATACCTGCAGAGACATGGATGAAGACAGCGACTCTGAAGCCGAGGACAGCGAGGAGGAGGAAGAGGAGGACCAGCTCGATGCACCATTTGGAGACCGTCAGGCCCGCTTTTTGAGTGAGTTTAAAAAAGAATTACAATTTAAATCTTTGCCCACACCAGATTCAGTGCCCGCTCCTGAGCCACAGCAGAGATCCACCCCCAGGGGACAGGTTAAGACGGTGATACCGTCCCCGAACAGAGGCTCACAGAGTTCACAGAGTTTGCCCTGCACAGCCCAACTCACGGTAAGCGGTACATATGACCCCAATCCTACCAAGAGCACTCAATAAAATACTGCAAGACACCCTAGATGTTACAGGTGCAGAGCTCATGCGCAGCAGAGTGGAGGAGGAACTCAGACAGGAAGTGAGAGACGAAATGCTCAGCACCATGAGAGATGAGATGCAGAGGACCACCAGAGGCTCCACCGTCAACTATACGGATAACACGGACGCCAGTGAAGCCATGGCCCGACCCACTGCCACCCTAGAGGAACAGCAGCGTATGACGAACGAAAAAAGGGTGAGTGCACCTCTCAGCCACCATCACTTCACACGCTCAAAAGCCATGTTACCTCCAGCATATCCAGACGCAGCTACAGCACACCACAGCTCCTCCGCTTTCCCTCTGGTTGAATCCAGTGGTGGACACAAAATCTATAAACCATTCGCTGTTAGCGATACACAAACCATCAGTGATAAGCTGCCCCCCATCTCTGAGGGAGGCAACTTATGGCTGGACAAATTGGACTGCCTGACTAAAGGCCAAGATCTAGCCCTCGGCGATTTCAGGGCTATTCTCGCGCTCTGTGTCACCCCTACCGAACTCAGGGACATCGAAACCTGTGCAGGCACCATTTCCTGCAATGATGACAGGCAGCTAGTCACAGTAATTAGGGCTCTGCGTAACGAGCTCCGTTCCAAATACCCGCTTCCCAACGGTCCAATGATCCCCAAGTTCTCATGGGACAAAAGTCTCTCTCCTAGCGAGTATCTAGCCCAGTGCAAGGAACAATGGTCCAAATACACAGGGGTTCACCCCAGTAAGGGCCAGGAACATTGGTTTAGAGATGCTGTAATTAAAGGTGTTCCAGCAGACGTTAGAGAACACTTGGAAAACAGCCCAGACCTTCCGGGCTCAACCTGCCTGGTGTGGGAACGACATCTCAAACACCACCTACAGAGAGCGAAAGACAGAGCTGACAAAGCAGGTGATGATGACAAAGACATGCAGAGACAACTTATGAAGCTGCAGCTCACCCAGGCTCGGAGAAATATCACTGAGGGTAAGAAAGATCGTAATACAGATAAAATTATGATTGCCGCTGCCTCTAACGACCCACAGATTTCACCTGACATGTACCCAGTGCCCCAGCGGGCAGATTGTTCTCCCTATTCTCCTCCCACAGATCAATCTCAGGGTTCGTGGGGCAGAGGACGTGGAGCGAGGTCTGGTGGACCCTACAGGGGAGGAGGTTTCCAGGGCAACAGGAGATTTCGTAACAACGGCCCTCCCCGCCAGGGCGGTTACTGGAATCAGGCACAAACAGCACCTACACGCAACAACGCCTGCCACTCCTGCGGCATGAATGGACACTGGTGGCGTGAATGTCCAAACTATCCACCAAACCCTCCGCAGCAACACAGCTACCCGATGCGTGGCATGGCCCGTGGACCACCTCCGCTGAGACAGGGAGGACCACCCCCACAACAGCAGCAGCAGCAGCAGGCCCACCAGTTTCCAGTCGCAGTCACTGCCTGGGACCAGACCTGGGAGGCTCAGGACGCCTACCAGTATCCTCAATGACACGCCCCACAGAGCGACTCGGACAGCGGGGTAACGGCAGAGCCCATGCTGTCCATGACGGTCCGGGACCACGCTCTGCCCTTTCTCGTTGACACAGGGGCTACCAGATCTACGGTTAATCAGGACATTGGGCCTCTGTCTGGACGGACGATGAGCGTGGTGGGTTTCTCTGGGGTAAGTCAGATTCTGTCATTTACCATCCCCCTCCCCACACACGTAGCGGGACAGAAATTACAACACCCCTATCTAGTGTCTCCCAGTGTTCCAGTCAATCTCCTGGGTAGGGACCTACTCTCGAGACTCAATGCACAGATCCTCTGCGGTCAGCAGGGCCTCACTGTCACGTTCCCGGATGGGACTGAAGTTCTATGTGCACAAGGGATTGGGGACACACACCAGTACCTCCTCAGAGACACTGAACCTAGATTTGCAGACATTTTCTGGGCCCTGTTGGAGCCATCACAAACTGGGCTCTACTCATGTTATCTCCATTGGAAACCCTGGATCCTCAGCGTCCACCCCTACATGGCTCCACCTGACCCGCTCCATCTGACTCTGTTCTACGACCGGGAGGGTAATGAATGTTACCTAGAGGAATTCCAAAATCAGCTAGAAGGTAAGACCTGGCAGCTACATTCTGGTGACATTTTGGTGGGACAACAGGGGGTTGCGGCAATGGTTAATCTCACAAGAGAGCAACAGTCCTGGTATAATATGTCTGAGACTGCTTTCCCCCACATTTCGCTGGCTCTCCATCCGGGACATGAGGCTCGCGAATTGGGCCCCATGGTCAAAGCAGCAGTCTTAGCCTCAGACTGGTCTTCCTCCGGCCTGCCTGGCGTGCTCCGCTCTCCGTCCCTGAAAATGTTCAGAATTGTGAGTACTACCACTGACTCTGCTTTATGCACACATGAACTCATACCTAGAGACCATGGTAGAGAAAAATCTGATCATCCAAAAGCACAGGAGCTTATCTCCTCCCTCCCAGTCTCATTGTGGGCCGAGGGTCCAACCGATGTCGGATTGATCCACTGTAAACCTATCTCATTCCAGCTGAATACTGACTCTCCGGTCTGGGTGCCACAGTACCCTCACAAAAGAGAGGCAGAATTGGGCATTCAGGACACCATAGAAGGCCTGTTAGACTCTGGTGTCCTCGAACCCTCCAACTCCTGCTGGAACACACCCATTCTACCGATTGAAAAGAAGGGCACCGGTCAGTACCGTATGGCCCATGACCTCAGAGCCATCAATCAGATTCTAGGGACCAATACGGTCCCGGTGCCAAACCCATATGTTGCTCTGAACAATCTGTCTCCCGAACAAGCATGGTTCACATGTATTGATCTTGCTAACGCTTTTTTCTGTCTCCCTTTACATGAGAACGTTCGGGACATCTTCTCGTTCACCTACCAACGTCGCAGACTCCGTTACACCCGCCTCCCACAGGGATTCGCCCTCTCCCCTGGCATCTTTAACCAGGTTCTGAAAGAGAGTTTGGCTGACCTGCAGCTGCCTGATGGCACCACAGTGATTCAATATGTCGACGACCTGCTCATTGCGTCCACCACAGCCGAGTCCTGCCTGCAGGCCACACGGGCCCTGCTCCTACTCCTGGCCCGCCACGGGTTCAAGGTCAGTCAACCTAAGTTGCAAATCGCGCGGAAACAAGTTTCTTTCCTCGGCAGACTACTGTCACAAAAGGGGGCCTCATTGTCCCCCGCCCACCGCACATCCATTCTGCACCACACCAAGCCTGACACTGTCAAAGCTATGCTGTCGTTTCTCGGTCTGGTGGGTTACAGCAGGCAGTACATACCTGATTTTTCCACTCTCACATCTCCGCTGAGAGCCATGGTCACCTCTGCAGGTATGAGAAATCTGAATGCGAAGCTGACATGGTCCCGCAACTCGGAAGAAGCTTTTATCAAACTCAAACAAGAACTCGCTGCGTCCGCCGAATTGGCCCTCCCCGACTACGCGCGCCCGTTCTTTTTGGATGTTTCTGAAACAGAATCTGTTGCTAACGGTATTCTGTTCCAGAAAAAAGGGGGAGAGAGAACGGTACTGATGTATCTCAGTGTCATCCTTGACCCCACAGAAAAACATCAACCAACGTGCACAAGACATGCTGCAGGTGTTGCCAAACTCATCAACAAAAGCGCACACATAGTTATGGGACACACACTTCACATCTTGACATCACACAGCGTTGTAGCTTATGTGAACTCGCAAACTTTTACGATGTCCTCCACAAGACAGCAAAAACTCGCTCGCATTCTCGAAGCCCCAAACTTGCTATTCACTCATGAAGGTGTTAACATGGCTGAGCGTTTGGGGGAAGGTGTGTTGCATGAGTGTGCCCACAGGGTTGAAAAAGAAGAAAAAGCCAGAGAAGACCTCCAGTCGGAGCCCATCCCAGGGGCCAGAAACCTATACACAGACGGATGCTGCTACAGAGATGAGAAGGAGGGACTCAGAGCAGGATTCTCGGTGATAGAAGAAACACCAGACGGACTCAAGACGGTAACAGCACAAAAGCTCAATGGACCACAGTCAGCCCAGAGAGCAGAAGTCGTGGCAGTGATTGAAGCCCTGAAAGCAGGTAAAGACCAAGACATTAATATTTACACTGACTCAGCCTATGCAGTACACGCAGCACAAGTAGACCTAGGACAATGGATGAGAGCGGGCTACCTAACTGCAAAACAAGAACCCATTAAACACATGGATGAAATGAAAGAGCTTGCAAAAGCACTGTGGTTTCCCCAGAAGGCAGCCATCATCAAATGCAAAGGACACGACAACAGCGGATCCAGAGTTGCCATGGGCAACCAAGCAGCAGACTCTGCAGCCAAAGCAGCCGCAGGATATCATGAGAAGCTCCTGTTGGTAAGACCAGACACAGAGACACAAATGACAAAACTGTCCCTTACAGAAATCTCAAAAGAACAGGACCTAGCCTCACCTGAAGAGAAGACAGTGTGGAAACTCAGAGGCGCAGTCCTATTGGAAGGGACCTGGAGATCCCCAGATGGAAGGTTGGTTCTGCCACCTGGGCTCAAAGACAGTATCTTCTCAGAAGCACATGGAGTTGGCCATGCAGGCATCTCCCAGATGAAAGTGGACCTCAAAGAATGGTGGCACCCCTTCCTACATGACATGCTAAAGGAGTGGGTAAGACACTGCACTGTTTGCACACACCACAACACCAGACCTACATACAAACCCGGGGTGGGTAAGTTCCAACTAAAAACACGTCCAGGGAAAGAAATCATCATTGATTTTACAGATATGGTTAACTCAGTCCGAGGGTACAGGTATGTTTTGATGTGTGTTGATGCATTTACAGGATGGCCAGAAGCATGGCCAGTGAAAAGAGAGGACAGCAAATCAGTAGTTAAGTGTCTCATCAACCATTACATCCCACAGCATGGCTTCCCAGAAGAGATCAGGTCGGACAATGGGTCACACTTCAAGAACCAGGACCTCCAGTACGTGGAGGCCATGTTGGGACTTAAACATGGTTTTGGGTCCGTGTACCATCCTCAATCTCAGGGTAAGGTTGAGAGGATGAACCAGACAGTCAAGAACAGGCTGTCAAAGATTTGTGCCCACACAGGGCTGAACTGGGTGGATGCTCTACCGCTCGCCCTCATGTCCATCCGATCCTCAGTAAACAGGACAACTGGACACACCCCATTCGAGCTCGAACGTGGTCGACCTTTTCCAGGGCCAGAGCGAGCCCTGCAAAACACTGACCCTCCTCCCTCTCACATGCACCAGAAAGATTATTATGTACAACTGCAATCTGTTCTCTCTGAATTTGCTAAGCAGGTGCGAGACAGCAAAGACGGCACCAAAGACGGTGACCTACCCATCACTGACTGGGTCCTCCTTCGGGTCATCAAGAGAAAGTGGAGCGAGCCTAGGTGGACAGGACCATTTCAGGTGACCGAGAGAACCTCCCACGCAGTCCGGCTGGACGGGAAAGGTGACACCTGGTTCCACCTCACTCAGTGCGCCCCAGCTGTAACACCTCAACGCTCCCTGAAGGAAGTGCGGCAGGATCTTGCAGCAGCTGCAGCAGGAAACCAAACCAAAGAGCCACACACCTCCAGAAAAGACACAGGGCAGAATAATCCCTGCAACGAAAAAGGCACAGGGTAGTCTACCCCTGACCGCCTGAAGAAAGGAGACAACATCCTGCAGGACGTCGGCTGACAACTGCTCTAGTAGACAACGAAGCTACGCTGCAAAGACACAGGGCAGAATAATCCCTGCAACGTAAAGGGCACAGGGTAGTCTACCCCTGACCGCCTGAAGAAAGGAGACAACATCCTGCAGGACGTCGGCTGACAACTGCTCTAGTAGACAACGAAGCTACGCTGCAAAGACACAGGGCAGAATAATCCCTGCAACGTAAAGGGCACAGGGTAGTCTACCCCTGACCGCCTGAAGAAAGACGACAACATCCCGCAGGACATCGGCTGACACCTGCTCCAGTAGACAACGACGCTACGCTGCCTGTCCGGGCGACCTCCACGGACGGATCATCTGTCAGGTCGTACAAGACGAGAAGATTTTTTACCTGTATGCTCCACACTGTATGTTCCACACCCTTTTATTTCGGCATTTATCTGGTTATTAACTTACATTGTATTGCTCGATGTTCTTTTGTGGGTTGAATTTTGCAGAAACGAAATGAGGATCCCTCATCCTAAATTTGGCTCATGGCCATGGTTGATTGCTTTAGTCTTATTTAACATAGGTTTGCTGCTTATAATTTTAGGGCTGACTAGGGAGTTCCCACAGTTGCCTACAAACGCCACAAAACACGATGCAACATACCTCTCACGTCCCATTCGCGGTTAGGATGCTTATTCGGCCCGCCCATCAATCTCTGGTAATGCTACAGCCCTGACCATTACTTGCGAATACTCTGGTCCAAACACTCCTGTGAAAGTTGGCCTCTCCCTCGGAGATGGTAACAATTGGCGACAAGCAGAAGGTTCCATACCCTATGATGTTTCTTACACGCCCCGGGGGGGAAGGACAGCCAAAAAGGGGGTGTCAGTAGTGTCCGTCAATTTCACTTACTTAAAGGTCATGGTTCCCACTCCTTCTGAATGTTGGGTTGATAGATTTGATGTGTATCCCTCTGGCAATCAAAATACTCACGGTTGTTTTCCATCTCCTCCTCTAACCCCCAGCCCACAGCTTGATACTAACCTGTCCCTCAGTGTGGTAGACCCCGACCTGGATGCCGCCCTGCATGCGAACAAAAGTAATGTTTACCTAGTCATAGCGGAAGTACTGACGGTTAAATTTATACTCCTGGCACTGTTGATGCGCTAATTGAAGGTGATCTCTTTGAAGAGATCAAAAGGGGGAATTTGTGGGAACTCATATATCATACCAATCATTTAGTCATTGTTTCAGGTAATTAACTGTTTTTTTTATTGTGTTTACATTATTTTGTGTGCTCATTGCGGACATGTACTGATGAGTAAGATAAGAAAGTTTAAAGCTAACACAGGGGCAATTGACCACTGTGTCACAATGTATAGAACAGAGACTTTCAGTATAGAAGGATTTTAGCTTATGCCTAGAAGTGCCAAGGGTTGGTAAGTATGGTTTTAAACTGTTCTGCCTTAACAGTCATTTATTAAAAAGTGTGCTTTATAATCATCACAGCCATTCACTAAAAGTGTTCCTTATAAAAGTGCTCTAGGGCCCTGACATATGCCTTAGATAATGATGTGCCTTTCATAAACAGATGTGCAGGTGCTAGTCAGAGATGTGAACAACAGGACGAGGGAGGAAGATCACTCTGTCCTGAGAAGATGGGGAGGTGTAAAGGGGGGTTTGCATGCCCAGCAGTCTGCCCAGTGGGAACTCAGTGAAAGCTTGGAATACATGACGCAAATATGATAAAAGGAGACAAGCGCTGGATGCATCCAAGGTCAACTGCCCTGAAACCACGGTTTCGGTCAGGTAAAAAAAAATAGAACAATACGAGCTTGTTTGTCCATAGAGAAACACTGGGGACTGCTGGTTATGTAAACTCTCCGCCCAAAAAGATGATGAGACGCCTCCTAGGGTATAACTATTAACTACTGAAAAATAGTAATCAGACCACCTCAGAGATACCATTGGGTTGATGTTGTGCTCTCCAAGATATCTTGTGTTATTTGATGTGCCGAAATAAAAGGTTTGTTGAAGACACCTTTTTGCCTCAGTGAATCCTCTGTTCCAGTCTCCATCAACGGACTCGGGGAAGTTTGAATTAACTTCAACAGATCAAAGAGTTAAAACTGCATATTTACATTTTTTAGGCATTTATTGAGACACCAGAGCATGCATCATCACGTTAAACCACTACTTCTGGTGACCTTTTGTAAGCTAACTAACAGTAATAAATCAGATTTTACCAAGTTTTGTTGCTACATTATAGTTCATGATTGTGCTGATTTGATACCTACAAATCAGCAAATTAGCTCATCATTCTGTGTCCTGTAAAAAGTTGGTTTGAACATGGAAAATTGGTTTTAAAAAAGGATCTGTAGTCTGTTAATTTGCTTCAACCACAAATACATGCTTCGGAAAAATCTGATCTTTATGACAGTGGATGGCGCTGCTCATTGGAAATGCAGTCTACTGATTTCATCCAAAGGGCTAGCTATGATCTGCACAGTGTAAAAACTCCTCACAGTGCTTCTTGATAATTTTATGTGCCTGGTTTGTAGGTCTATGCTAAACTGAGCTCTACCGACTGTGTTTGACATTTAATGTTCCCATTTGAGGCTTTTGTACTTTTGTTTTACAGTTTGTCAGACTATTGTGTTACGGCTGACACCTGTGCACTGTAACAGGAGAGCCTTTAGTTTGATTTAGCACCCTAAGTCTGCACACTTGGCAGATCAGATCAGAGCTTCAGAAGGCATCACACTTCATTGTATTTCTTACATCTACTTCTAACAATGTCTGAGAGATCGCTACCAGAATAAGTTTTCTTTGTATGCATCTCAGACATGAAATCCCATCCCTCTGTCCTGTATTTATCAGTTTTTTTTTCAGGTGTTTTATCTGTTTTTTTTTTCTGATGTTTTATCTGTGCAGTTTGTGGCGAACCATCTTCCCAGGGTTTTCTGACAAGCATCTGCCGTGCTATGACTGAAATTGGCTTTCAGTCAGCGTTTTGTCTGAGAGTTTTCCTTTGACAAGATGGATGTTCTTTTTTATTTGATCCTGTTTGATTTCCCCATCTGGGTGCATTTGTATTCATTGCTGCCACGTAGTCTTTGTATGCTTTTATGGGCTGCCATTTCTCTAAATACATTATGCACTTTTATGCACATTGATCCTGGTCTGCATCCCCTTTGCAGAGAATGATAGAGAGGATATTTTCCTGGCTCATGAAGGTCAAAATGCTTATTTACCTCTGTTTGTCATTCTGATTTAAAGGCCTGCAGGTTTCTCAACATCAGTCAAATTACTACTGTCACACTCAAGACATGCAACATATCCAATTCTCCAATTCTGCCAGCCAAACTAGTTGACACAATTCCTGGTTCTCTAACCTTGAAATGAGTCAAAGTAGATGTTGCCTGCAGCGTTGTAGAGCAGAGTGATAGTACTCATCAGCGCCCCTATTACCCGCATGGTTGGTCATTTGGCGTTTGGTCGTATATTTACGGTTGAATCGTTTCCACTCCCATTTGAAGCAAGTCAGTGTTGACTGTAAACAAAGTTTTCCAAGAATGAAAACATACAGTAGAATCCTCTTCAGTTCATGATAAAGACAGAGTTTTGACCTCAATGATCTCCAAAGCAATGTGAATTTAGGTGGAACAAAACTTATAATTGTTGGTTAGACTCCATAAATGAGTTTTTGAGAGTTAAAAAAAAAAAAAAAAGATTATTTTTACCTGCTGTAAAAGAGTATTCATTTAAAACTGATGTGGACGTGCTTGTTATGCAGTTGGTCCCAGTTCCCTTTACCGAAGAAATCTGCATGCACAAATATAGATCTGAAGTGTGTCATGCAAAGTTAGCAGCTGTTGTCAGGGGGTTTTGACCGATCAAGTAATAAACACAGCCAGGTGATCAGCAAGAGAGCCTGGTAATAATGTGAATGAAGGTGTTGATTGTAATGTATGTTACTGTGTTCTTCACTCATGACCTGTTTCTTCTTATCGTAGTGCAGCTGGGTGGATGTAGGCACACCAACTTCACTGTGTTTGCACTTGTGCAATACATGTGACAGTGAAAGACCTTGAACCTTGTTTTTTTGGCTTTGGTTTGAGACACTGGCATATACTGCGGTTTTTAAATACCATAGGCTGTGTTATTATTGTTGTTTGTTGATTTTGCACAGGCACATGAGGACACAGTCCAAACGTAAAATCAAGTGTGATCTGCTGGACATTATAGTGTTTCCTACAATAAGCTTTGCAGGTTTAAGATTATGCATCTAAAATGTATGAAGGGGACCTAAAGGAGTAGTATCGTGCATTTTTTCAGACTTTTCCTCTCTGATACCTTTTTTATAGCTTTACATGATTTCCAGATTTAAAAAAGGCTCAAATTTCTCACAGTAGTGTATTAAAATATTATCTCAGCCCCTGTCGGAAACGCTTTGTTTAATCTGCCGTCTCTTTAAGGCCCCCCCTCCACGAGCCCACTTTCCTCTGATTGGTCACCTCGCTGGAGGCTTTCCAGAAGCTGGCCAAGGGCAGAGCTCAATGTTTTGGACCCACCCCCTTTATTGTGGTCAATCAGTAGAGCAGCAGAGCAGCGGTATCACCACAGACACTATATATTTGGGCAGGTCATACTTTTTTTTTTTTGTTAAAGAATTGAGAGTAGTGTCTATTGTGTGTATTTTTATGGGGAATTCAAATGTGAGGGGATTTTTTTTTCTTTTTTTTTTTCTTTTTTTGATAGGATAACTCAACTATGTAAACTTGCACTTGGAATTTTTTAAATAGTGTTTATTTTTCTATTTTTAAAGGAGACCTTAATTTTGAAATGAGGGCTTTTATTTTGGTAACCCTCTGTTGGTGCAGCAATTGTGGCCGTCTTAATTGCTAAGGTGACCATTTCAGCAGTCACACAGGTTGCGCATTGGAAAAGTTAGTCATCTTTATCCATCCATTTTCTGTTCCCTTCTTATGGAAATAATGCATTTCTCTTAAGTATATTATTAATTATTACCTGGAGAGAATATAAAAAGTATTAGACAAAATACCTCGGTTTATATAGATGTACTCACTAGCTAGTGGCCTGTAGGGAATGTAGAATCCTTGATAGGGCATATTTTGACATTTTCTCGCATTGTAAAAACTGCAAATCATTTTTTGTCCGGTAAATGAAGGACCCCTCACGGTCTTTGGTTTAGCCCAGTTGGTGAAGCAGGCGCCCCATGCACAGAGCACTACTAATAGTGTCCTTAACATGCCAAACTAGTATTTTCTGACTTCAAATCTTACTCTGATTTCTGTTAAACAGTCAGATGTTTCAGTCACTGCAACTATTTGGTGGTGAAAACATTACTGTTTGCTTTTATAGGTCATGAAGAGGCACAATGTTGTTTTCAAACTTTCTTACAGCCAAAAAAAGAAGAAAAAAAAACACAGGAGCTTTAATAACCATCCCTTTAAGGCATGATGTTTATTGTAATTTGGAGGGTTGGGGAAAAGACTATTATGTGTCCAGTATCTCTTTGTAATCTTGGTCTTTGAGGTCTAGATTTGTCATCTATTATCTGCTATGATACACTAATGGCTCTGATCTGCAGTTTTCAGCAGTGAGAGAGGATCTGGTGTCTGACCCAGACTCCTGTGAGAGATAAAGGTGTCTGACTGTCTGAGGACAAACACAGCTGGAGGAGAGAGCGAGTGGAGACAGTCTTATCTCTCATTGTCTTTCTCTCTTTGTGTCCAAGGCCAGACATAGTAAGAGAAAGCGTTTTGTAGTTCTTCAGCTGCTGGAGTACTTTTCCATTACACACACTGCCCGGGGAAAGTCTCCGTGCCAGCTGGAGACGGGCAGGGAACATGTGGGTGCACCTGTACATGATCATTTCCACTGCTTTATAAGAGAAACATCAAGTGTCTGCAGCTTCTTTCCTAATGTTAAACTAAATATCTCACACTGACAGTCTGTGGTAACGTTTTATATATGAGATTAAAAAAACAGGTTCCAGGTGATAACTGGTTCTAACTAGTTCTGTCCTCTGAGAACAAATCTAACTTGATTTAAGGTAAGGTGACCAGACGTCCCCGATTTCCGGGGACAGTCCCCGAATTGGATGACCTGTCCCCGGCAAAAACTGTCCCCGAAAATATCCCAGATTTAAGCGTTTCATGAATGAGAGCAAAAATGTTGTGTGTAGGCTGGGACAACGGTTATTACAGTAGCCGAATGGGTAGGAAGCACAAGTAAGCAGTCCTGAACAACAGTTTTTATGGGGGTTATTACAAGGGGCGTGCGCTGCTACAAAATAGTACAGAGATCTTGTCTGTGATCACGCAGCCCATGCCCCCCCCGCCCGGAACCAAATGTCCCCGGATTGCATTACAGAAATCTGGTCACCTTAATTTAAGGCTTACTTTCTGCCGCAGTCAGTGGTGTTAGTTTATCAATGAAATATAGCGTTTTTTGCAGCACAGACTTGACTAGTGGATGATGATGTAACAGGTCCCATCCATAGCTCATCTGAGGTCACCACTTTGCTTATCCTTCAGCTCTTTGTTTAGCAGACTGAGAGTGACCCACATTTGCAGGTATTGAAAGACACTCAATTTTAACACAGCCACTGAGCTTGTTCTTACAAACCCTGATTTTCTGTTTTGGTGCTACAGGAACAAACCAAATGTTTAAGACTGCTAGAACAAGAAAATGGCGGTGAGTTATCTCAAAGTACTCCTTTATGACAGTTTGATGTGGGAGATAGTTAATTCTCTTCCCTTTTCTCCTACAACCTGCTAAAACATTTTTTTTCTGATATGTTCACCTTAAGATCATGTGATTAAGATCATGTTGTCAGCAGCTGCCCAATGTTTTTAATCCTGCTGTAACAGTCTGCAGACAACAGCAGTCACTGAGTTTCCCACCATTGTGATTTTGTGTAGCACACAAAATGCTGACCGTATTTGTCAATAAAAAAACAAAACTGTATTTTTAGTCGTCAGGCTGTTAACATGTTAAATTATGCTTTCAAAACAAGAATTTTAACCAGGGTTTTATAGGGATTCTTTGACATGTGCAGCTACTCTCAAGTGGACACACCAGGCTCTGCAGTTTTCTGCGTTGGCTTCCTCTCATATCACTGTTTCCGTCTGAGCTTAAGCCTGCATTGCTGGCTTTTTAATTTGAGCTTCTGAGAGAAAGCGACCCTTCAATGATTGAACAGAGTGAACTCCAGGACTGTCAACTTTTCAAAAATCAACTTTAATCAAATATGACTGCAAGTGTATGGATACCTTTAAATTTTTCAATTGTTGAAAAAAAAAGCAGTCATACAGTTGAACACTTGACGTTGTGCCGCTCAGCGACGGCCCCCTCCATCACAGTCACTGCCTCTTGTGGGTAGCAAGCCATCAGATGAGCCTGCAAATTTGCAATCCTTGGCAATTAAGACAGCTGCTTCGTACAAAGTCGACATACAGCCAGTATTTGTTTACTGAGGTCAAGATTGCGTGGATTAATCAGGTTACGATGAGAGCGCCCTCTGCTGGATCATATGGCAAGCTACTTCAGGCAGCCTGATGTGTTGGCAGACCGTATTGTTATGGGTCTTGACTAGTGGCTATGGACTAGTGGCTAGTGACTAGTGACTAGTGTGTGGAAGTATTTTGGCAAAAAGGATGAGGATTCTTATCTAATAGAAATACTAGTTCAATGCTTCATCATATGAGCTGAAAGCACTGAGTGAAGACAGCAGAGACAGATGATAGGCAGTGTCACATCACAGCATTTGCCAGTCCTGTTATCAGACGCCTGTGTGATGATACCAGAAACAAACAAAAATGGCTGCAGTCATAAATTGCCTGACCTTACCATGGTTGCACAATTCACAATGGAATGACTTCTGCTTATTTCACATTACTTTCAAGGTTGCAGTAAACCAAATTACTTGACCTTTCATGCTGTGTAATTGCTCAGGGCTCCTCAACCTCTATGACCCTCTCTGTGCATATATGAAACGCCTGATTTGACTTTTTTCATTTTCATGTTCATGATGTCTGAGCTCTGTTCAATACCTTTTGTTATATGTTCTATAAGTGAGAAACTGCAGGCCTGAACATAAGCTCTGAGTCACTGTTGGGCTCCTCTCGACAAAGACACGTGCTCAATGGTGTGAGAAGAGCCTGTTTACTGGAACACAATATTGTTGGAGCCCTGCTCTTCCCGGCCTGGGCCTCCTGCCAGTGGAGAGATTAACATGCTGACAAGCCTGAGTACATCTTTTACACTCACAGCCTTGACCTTTCACCTGCAGGGACATCAATAGAGTCACAGTAAAGGCCCGACACTTTTAAAACACAACATCCTGCTCTCTGTGGCACGTTTTGTGGCATCATTGCTCAACCTTCCAGGAAATGCAGCCACAAGCTAATCACGACCAATGAGAGGCACAAACTAACACTGGAAACAGTGTGGAGTAGAATTTCCCGCTAAGAGTCTGAATGGCTGGAAACATCCGGTGCCGGCCTGCTCGTCATGGATCCATTCAGCTCCCTCCATCACAGCCCATAAAACGACTAATTTATTCACCACGGCTTCACTGGAGAAGAATCCCTGAGCAATAATGATGCTTTTGTCAGGTGCAAGCAGAGAAAGTGAGAAAACCAAAGGAAAGGCTGGGACCCAGTAGGTCACTGGGCTCGCCTTACACCTTCTCGTTCCCACAATGCTTTGGCAGCCCTCCAAAATCACATCCCAAACTTCTCTTTGCTCCACAGACCCAGAGGGGAAAAAGTGAGTAGGTTAGCTGTTGTTCTTAACTTTAAGTCCCAACCAGCTTCTTTAATCTGACACCATCATGAGCTCCAACATGAGGCCACTGTGTAAACACAAGTTCAGAGCTCCCTACAGAGTCCTCGATGCAAAGAAACTCTCACAAGAGCCAGCAAATGGGAACATCCGAGCCTCTTTCACACATGAACCTCTGGAAAATTCCTTACAATTTCAGGACATTCAGATCCTGAGTATAGACCAAGCAGCAACTCATGGAGAGAAAAAGTATAAAAAGCTGCAGGTCCTTTCCCACTTGAGGCTGGCTCAGAAAGAGAAATAAATCCTGTCAGGCCCAATATGAAAAAAAAAAAAAACATTTTTAAAGCAGAATTAGTCAGGGGATTTGTAAGGTGAGGTTTGGACCCTGAGTTGGAAGAAAAGGTATTTTTCACCCTGAAGGGCTTAAAAAAGTGACTACTTTAATATCCTGCTTTTAACATGGCTACTTACAAATGTATTAAATGATCTGACACAAAATGTTGATTCAGAGGTTATTTTGATTGGAAAATAGACTCACAGTTTAGTTATGCGATATCTACCTCAGTAGCTCTATAGTGATATAACTCACGTTTGACAAATCTGACGGTGATAGTAGCAGGACTGCATGGACCAGCACTACACCTGATCCAGCTTTTCTCATCACTGACAGTCTGTGATCATTTTTTTATGAATAGGATTCAAAAACAGGTCCCAGGTGATAACTGGTCTTAATTAGTTCGAGCCATCAACATCATTTGGTGTTGTCTTAACGGTTCCCTTATTGATGCTTTCCACTTCATGCTGCATGCCTTGCAAAACAATGACATGATGCATTACAAGAACCACTGAGCATGAATGACAACCTGCCTCCACATGCTGGATAGTGTGTATTATTTTCTGCCTTTTTACCTTCAATTAGAAATGACAGGACAGTGGACAGTGCAGGAATTGAGGAGAGAGAGCAGGGAGTGATATGCAGGAAAGGAGCCAAAAGGAGACCTGAGCAGGCAGCATGGAGCATTACCTCTGTATTTTGGGACCATAGACTGTATATAGAATGGACGCAGTCTACCTCCTCGCTGGGTGAAGCCACTCTGAGAACAGCACCCTCTGGTGATGGGCTGCAGTATAGGTCGTAAATCCCGCCTCCTCCAGCAAAGCTTATGGAGCTGTGGACAAACTTTAGAAGTTTACCACACATAATATGATTTTTTTCCAACCTGTTGACATATAGTTACTGTAAGACTGGTTTGTGCTCAAGTCCTCTTTATTCTTTACAGCTCCATTTGTAAAAGTTATTAGGGAGTTCATGTTTTCTATGATTGACACTTGATACAGCATATGGGCGTCTGAAGATTGCACTGGGGGATACAATGTTTGAGCCAAGTGTCATCACAGCAACTCTCCCGCCGAATGTGTACAATGCTACTGCACAATGTTGGTTTCAGGAAGTGGAGAAAAAACCTGAAAATACAGAGAGCAATTCAGCTTCAAATCCGTACACAGGCAATAGGCGGAACCAAGTCATCCATACAGTCTATAGACAGGACCACAAGACCAGTGGCACCTTGATATGGTTGATAAAGACAGCCAGGTTTGTCACTAAACATAACCTCTTTTCTGTTTGGGACTTTTTTTCCGGACAAAAATTTAAATGAAAATATGTCTTTCTGTTTGGTGTAGGGCACAAACTGGCCTTTCAAGGAATCTGAGCTCAAGATTTTGTGAAAAGTGATTTTTTATTGTCAATGTGTTGATGCCATTCTGGACAGAGGTGATGAGAGAAAGTCACCCTGTGCCTGTTTTTCATTTTTCTGCTCTGATCTCTTTCACCAATATTCAAATGATGCGCTTGAACCAAGAGGTTGCTGCAAGTCTGGTCTCTCTGTATTATCTGTAATTTTTGTAATTTATGCTAGATTTTTTTTCATATTTTTGTTGTAATTTTGTTGGCTGCTGATGGATACTTCTGCTGAACGAGGAGTTTACTCAAGAGAAGAGCTTCTTTCATTGAGGAAAAGCAAATCTGGGCAACAACATACAATTCCAGAGGACATCAGGAGGTGTTATCGTGGTTGCCGTGCCATGCTGGTGCAAAGGTGAAGGCAAAGCTGAATGCTAGGAGGTGGCGATATAAACCCTTTCTTCCATCAATCATCATGGGAAACGTCAACTCTCTGCCCAACAAAAGCAATGAGCTGGAGATCTTCGTGAAGACTGAGAAAGCATACCGTGAGTGCAGTTTCTTGTGTTTTACTGAAACCTGGTTGAATCAAACAACTCGGACTCCAGTGTGGATCTACTTGGCTTCACTCTCATAAGATCAGACAGAGATGCTCAAGGTAGTGGCAAGAAGAAAGGAGGAGGTCTGGCTTTATTTGTCAACCAGAGATGGTGTAACCCTTCACACATAACTGTCAAGGAGAAGTTGTGTTGTTCAGATGTTGAACTGTTGGTAGTTGCTCTTTGGCCATATTATGTTCCAAGAGAATTTAGTCATATCATAACAGTAGTTGTTTACATTCCACCCAAATCAACTGAAGAATGTTGCGATGTTTTGCTAAATAGTGTTGCCAGGCTACAGACTCAACACCCTGAGGCACTAATGATAATATCGGGAGACTTCAACCATGTCACCCTCTCCTCTCACCTGACTGGATTCACACAGTTTGTGAACTGTCCTACTAGAGAAAACAAATCCCTGGATCTGCTGTATGCCAACATTAATGAGCAGTACAGGGGCTCCACAAGGGACAGTGCTGGCGCCATTCCTGTTCACACTGTACACGTCAGACTTCAAATACAGTACTGAGTCCTGCCACATCCAGAAATACTCAGATGACACAGCTATTGTGGCATGTATCAGAAATGGACAAGAAGCTGAATACAGAGGTCTAATAAGAGCCTTCAGTGACTGGAGTCACAAAAACTGCCTCCTCCTCAACACCTCAAAGACAAAGGAGATGGTCATAGACTTCTGTAGATCCAAACCCCCTCTTCAGCCAGTGAACACCTGTGGAGTGGACATCGAAGTGGGGACATCATATAAATACCTAGGTGTACATCTGGATCATAAGTTAGATTGCTCTAAGAATATAGAATAGAGACTAATATAGACTACATCTACAGAAAGGGGCAGAGCCGCCTCTTTTGCCTGAGAAGACTCCGATCAATAGATATCTGTAGTAAGACGCTGCAGATGTTTTATCAGTCTGTGGTGGCAAGTGTTCTGTTCTAAACTGCAGTCTGATGGGGAGGAGGCATCAGATATAAAGATGCAAGACGTCTTAACAAACTGGTGAAAAAGGCTGGCTCTGTGGTAGGACTCAAGCTGGACTCAGTGGAGGATGTGGTGGAGAGATCTACACTGAGGAAGGTGGAGACTATTCTCAAGAACATGGATCACCCACTTCACAACACCTTGATGGACCAAAGGGCCAACGGTGGTGGACGGCCCCTCTCTCTTCGCTGCAGGACAGAAAGATTTAGAAGATCTTTTGTACCAACAGCCATGAGGCTTTATAACTCTTATGTAAATAATAGATAACTTTTATAGACATATTACGTGAGACAACAGACAATTGAATTTCCCTTTGGGGATCAATAAAGTTATTCTTATTCTTATTCTTACCAAACCTTTTGGTGAGACAGTGGTAGGTTGTATAATCATCAAACACTCTTTTTGGTGGTTAATCAGAGTGTTTTCACTCAGAGCTCAGCTGAAGAGTCTTTAGAGAATGGTTTGAAGAGGTGGACTTGGACTGATATTTGAGACACTCCTGTGAAGTATCATCAGGTACAAGTAGGCCTCAAATAAACACTCCTAAAACCATGTCCTGGTTTCAGACTGAATAGGATTCATGTTGAGAAATGTAGAAAAAAACAACAGACGACAGATCCCACGTTATTAACCTGTGCCCTGCCCAACCAGCAGCAGGCTGACACATGTTTCTCTTTTTGTCTTTTTTTATTTGTTGATCCTAAACCAACATATAATGACGTACAGAGTGTACCGACATGCCGCCACGTGTGCCAGGTCAAACTGAGGTACGCTGTGAGCTTTCTGATGTAGTGACGTTTCAGATGAAATCCCATGTAGCTGGTCATCAACAAAGTGTGTTATAATGAGCCACTAAGACGATTTTCCTCACATTTATGCTGAGCGATAAAATTTCACTTTCATATGAGTTTGACTGTTTTAGATCCCGTGGTGCAAAAGCCTCTCAGAGTTGAGTTTAAGAGGGAAGGACAAATTCACTGTCCCCACTGGTTAGAGCTTCACTTTTTTCTCATAGAGAAGACATCCATGGCTGTCAGGCAAATCAGCCACACCCCTAATCATACCCAATTACACAAAACTGTTAGTCTGGAGCTAAGAATAAAAATGAGCTTTAACAGTTTTAACAGTTTTAATTGCTGCAAAAAGGAACATGTCATATAGGTGTTAATCAAGAGGGAGCCCCTGGTCTGGAGGAATGAAGCCATAGCTGGAGTGTCAAAAACTGCATATCGTTGGGGCTGTCTGCTGAAGCAACCTCGCCTCATGTGCAGTAATTTGATAAAGCCTTTTATTACAGCAAATATAGAAATATACATTGAGATATCGCTGTAAACAGGTATAGATGGTAACTCTCTTTATTAATTTATTATAAAACAAACGGTAATACTGTGAGTTCAAAGGTGGCTCTTGGCCCTGATTGTCACATGTCACATAACGGGAAGAGACGAAACAGCAGCAGACTGTCTGTGAACTGGCTTTAAGCAGCTCTCTAAGAGATGACTCAGCACTTCTAAAAACTGAGCTTTCATGATTATTGGAGTTTCAGTCACTTTGAGTTTCTGATCAGTTGAACAGTTTGTGATTTCAGATGTCTGTGTCCCATTTCTTTTCTATTTTGGATCAACGAGACAATCAATAATCTTGAGTTGTTTTAAAGTGTCTGACTGAGAAAAAGTTTCTTTAGTTTTTTACATGAAATGGAGAAAGTGTATTAAAAAAACACACACAAGGTGTAAGATGGGTATATTTTTAGCTTTAAAGCTCCTGTGAGAAACTTTGTTTGTGTCAATCGTTGTGCCCCGTATAACTCATTGTAGCCATCTTAATCTAATGTTTTAAGGTAACACCAATGACTGTCCATGAGTTGAAGTGAAAGTGGAGTGGACCAAATAGATCATTCTGTCCAAGCTTTTCAAGAAGACAGGCCATCTGAGTAAAATAAGCTTTTCTTGTCTAGCATCGTTGTGATTACTCCCCCTTTTTTCTGGAACACCACTTCATAACAACTGCAGTCCTGCCCATGTTGCTGATGTTGCCTCTTGACCTTAGGGATCCACTGGCACACTGAATCTGTCTGAACAATCATGTCATGTCTGAAGAAAAACAAAAGGAGGACCCAGATGCAGAACTTCAAATGCTTTATTAAACAAAAGATTTAACTTTAAAGTCCGTCAAAAAATTACTTTAAAAATGTCCAACAGAAGAATCCAAATCCAGATAAACCAAAAACCACAGAGAAACTAGGAATCCAACAAAACAAAAAGGCTCTGGTAAAAACATGAGCACATGAGGTAGGGTTGACAAGGCATGGACAAAGAGGGGAAGAAAGGAACTTTATACACACAGGGAAATGAGCAACAGGTGAGACAGACAAGACAGGTGAGAGTCTGCTGGGGATGTTCAGTGAGTAACGATCTTGGGCCAAATGGACCAAGTGCAATTGGAAGGCACCTGGTGAATGCACTGCTAGTAGCAACGTGGCGGAGAACCTAAAGAAGCAACCAAGAGGTTCAGAAGTGGATCCTACTAAAAAGAAAAAGCCTTCCCGTTGGGATAAGGTCTAATGGCTAAGAAACATAGTGAGAAACAGTGAGGACTAACGTGGATTTGCATCGGCGTCACTTTTCCTCAATGGAAAGCCCTGAAGGAGGAGATTGGACTGAGGTCCGACACCGATGTTGCCTTGATACTGCTGGATAAGTAAGTGACTCTGTTCATTACGAGCAGCATGTGTTGCTGTTGCATGTACTGGACTGAGTATTTTATTATTTTCTTGGAAATGGTGCTATGAATGTCATGTATTGTTAGCAGCCTGGTGTTCGCCACAATGTGTAACGTTATCCTAACGAGCAGTAAGTTACCGTGTTGCTGTGTGTAACTTACTGCGGGGAGTCTGTGTGCTATGACATGTAACTTTAGTAGCCCACACACTGTGTAGACAGTTACAGTCCATGTACCGTGACGAGCAGTATGCGGTGAGTCACGAGTGTTACTCTGTGTACTCTGTGTGTACCGTGACATTTTGTGACCAGTGTTACTTTGTGTACTGTGACAAACAGTATGCTGTGTCTGGTGAGTGTTTCTGTGCGTGATGATGTGCATACAATATATTGAGGTGCTTGCTGTATCGTTGTAAAAATGCAGAAATCCTCTAGGGGGCGACAGAAGTAACGCACTATGGCTTTAAGGTCTTCAGAGTAGCTTTTGAGTGGAGCCCATACTGGTAACTACTGATCTGTGCAGGTAGCAGGATGGCCAGCCCAAGAAGTCTCAGGTCATGTACAAATTTTACAACTGTCTTTTCCTGGACCAGACTGTCAGTGCAGCAGAACAAGCTCATTTGAAACTCGACTAGTGACATTAAGTATAGCCTCACACAGTACAGGACAGGATGAAGACCTTGACACAAAGCCTTATGAGAAGTTGATAAGATGTGGACACTGGTGTCAATTACAACCATCCACCTGGCCAGAGCCATGCGACAGACGCACATTGTGACACTGGTCCAAGGGAATAACCAGGTTGTTGCGGTGACTCAATGCTTCCACCCAAACAGTGAAACAAAAGAAGATCGAAGTCTTCCGCGAAGCTCAGGTGATTGGTGAGCAGCTCTGCATTGTTTTAAAAGGCCTTGGTTTGTCATTGAAACCTGAGGAAACTGGTATCCTCAGAACCGTTTGTGTACAGCCAGAGATTGTTTTATGTGGGGAGACAGTTTCCTCAGTGTTTGAAAGCAGTGAACAGGATTTGCCTGCTTCAAGAAACAATAATGGACAATGTCAGAAGTGCCTGTTTAACCATCAGTCAACAGGGGATGCTATAAGCACTATAAAGATGACTTATTTATCTCTATTGTATTGACATGAAGTCAGAAATCAACAAAGCAGATATTTAAACAACTTCTGCCACTTTTATGTTTTACATTGTGCGCATAAACAATGAATTCAAAGCCTTTCTGACTGTGCTTTCTGAGAAAAGAGGGACCACTTTGTAGTAAAGTCTCACTGAGCTGTGGAGGGTCTTCCCCGCTCAGAGCCTCTTGTTGTCTGACATGAAACGAGGCAGCTGTTTTTGTCCTCAAGTGAGAGCAGTGAGAGTGGGCAGAGGCTCCATAAGATAAGCAGGCTCTCTGTGCAGCCGCGGGGCAGGTCAGGGTCACTCAGTGTGGTGCTGCTCACTCAGTCTCCCTGCCCACATCCAAACACCTCCACACATAACTTTCACTGCTTTAGAAAAAAAACTTAAATAAATAATGTATTGACAAAAATTAGAGAAAAAGTTTTAAAAAATAATTATAGTTAACTTGCTGACTTGATGGCTTTGTAACAGTAAACTGGAGTTAGGGCAATTACATTATTTCCATTATATTTTGGTATTGATCAGAAATACCAAGATCAGACCCACTCCCATCCCATCTTCAACCACATGAGTGAAACACCCTACAGCATTTAGAGAGTTACAGAGGAGAGGAGGAACTTCCTTGAAGAGGCAGAAACCTTGAGCTGAACCAGACTCATGTTAGACAGTCATCTGCTGAGACTGCATTGAGTTTAGCGAGGGGAGAGAGAGAGAGGTCTAGGCAGCAAAACATCTGCAGCAGCGACCTAGAGGAACCTATGACATGATGGAGGTCAGGGACTCCCAGAAAAGACTGTGTATCAGAGACGAAGACAACAGCGCCCATATCAACCCATATACAAATCTTCTCAAGCACAGATAATTTACCCTCTGTTTGAAAAATCCTGTCCACACCTGAGGTGTTTTTGAATATTTCTCTGTTCACACGTCTCTACAGAGATGATTGAAAATGCCAACTACAGCATCCAGACTAGAAGGAGATCATGTGTAGCCAGTCCATCTCATCACCTGAGAAAAATATTATGCACTGCCAAACTAAAAACCTCCTTTGTTTGCCCCTGTACCACAGTATAATAAAGAAGTAAAGCTCAGGTTTTCTTATAAACAGAAAGGAGCAGACATTTGTATTGGTACATGCAAAATACATACAACAACAATTGTCATGTGCACCGTGAAGTCATGAATTTAGCATTTCCTAAAACTTTCTTTTTCTATTCACATAAATAAAGACCAAAAAAAAGTTCCCACTTTAGATGGTATTATCAAAAACCTCCCTTTTCACATATGTGGGTCTGGGGCCTCTGTCCCTTGCTCACTAGTTAGTCTTTACCACGGTGTTTGGCCGTTTTTGCTGTGTCAATGGTGCCACAGCAGGTAAAAGATGAAAGAGAGGTACATAACCTACAACCACAAAAAGTTTTCTGGCCAGTTAAAGAGTTTGGGGGGGTTTATTACAAAGTCAGAGTGTTTGTGGGTGAGGTGTAACACAGAATCGAACTCAGAAGATAAACAGGGAGCTGTTGGTCACTTTGTCACAAGGTTGGTGACAAGGATGAAAGATGTATTAGTGGATGGCAAACTTCGATAGTAACTCAAATTGTTCTGTACAGACAGATTAAAACTCCCTCTTGCTAAAAAGTGTTATTGAAGCAGTTTTTCTGTCAGTTCTAGATTATGGGGATATTTTTTATACACATGCTGTGGCCTTCATCCTCAAATCTCTGGACTCAGTCAACCACTCCGATCTAGGATATATAGCTGGAGATCCCTACAACTCTCATCATTGCCTTCTGTGTGACGAAATTGGTTGATTGTCTCTGGCACTGAAACATAATAAGTACTTGTTGCATGTTTGTATCTATAAATCCCTCAGTAGAGTATAAAGTCTATGCTGGACTGGACAACTGGACCCTATCAAGACTGTTTCTCTTGGACACATAAATTCAGTGTACCCCTGGCCAAAAAATTGCTACAAAAGTCAGCTGGGTAATGACAACAATGTGCTGCCCTCCTCTCTGACACTCCCTCCTAGTCAGGACATGGTTTCAGTTGTGCAAGATCGTCAGAGTAAGGGGAGTGTTTTCGTCATTTTTGAGGGTGGACACTTTCAAAATCGGCTTAATATTTCCGAAGTTGCCTAATGAAGCCTAAATATGACACACCTAGGGGAACTCTAAAGGGGTTTTGTATTTTCAGCAACTTCCCTTTACTTCAGGTCAAAAGGTCAACCTCTGTTTCTCAGGGTCAGTGTTTTGAAATCCTCTCCACCCATTAATCTTACACTCCTACAACCTACGCCCTGCAGACACGAAAGTTTCCATAACTTAGGGCAACAAAAACAACACAACAGCCGAGCAGATTTTTGCCACTCAAACTGTTTGTAGTTTCTCTTTGCTTTTCCATACGAGATCTCAGACTACAGACATGAGAGCAGGTTTTTGTGCTTGCTTGCCTTCTCAAGAAAGCAATGGGCCACACTTTATTTTAAGACCAGCACACCTACTGATTTGAGGGGTTAAATCTCTGTTCACACAATGCCAGCGTTGGGTGAAAAAATGACATCCATGCAGAATGGAAAATAACAATGACACTGTTGCTGCATCCGGCACAAAGGGCCCTTGGTCTCAAAAAAGTGTTTTTCCAATGTCTGAATATGAGAAGGGAGGTTGTCTTATCATAAGGGTCATCAGAGACCAAAATTTCTGTTTTTTTAAGACTATGTAAAGACGGATAGTTTGTGACTTCAAATGCTGGGTTGCAACCAAATTCCTTATTTTTCTTGTTTTAATAATAACTTCAAAAACTTGTGATGAAGGGATGCTTTTTCTTTGGAAGGATTGTTTGAGGTTCTCATCATTAGGAACTGTGTTACTCCCTGAACATCTCAGCCCCTTTGTTAAGAGCTGGAAAAGCTGTAAAGTTACAGATCTTATAGAGACAGGATCAACTCTGCCACATAATTAAGCTTCACTAAAGAGAGTCTGAGCCAAACACTAATGCTGGTGTATATGTACGCTTTATTTTTAAAAGTTCCAGCACTTTACATTGCCATCAGAGAGCCTCTTTGTTTTCGCACCACCTGCAGGTGCAGTACTTTCTCTTTCCTCTACTATAACCTTTCCTGTGTTGTCACCTTTTGAACACACACCCCAATTCTGTGGTCTACTTAAGCTGCGAGATTCCAGTCTCTCCCTCTGCTGTGCCACAAATGCTCTGCACCTGTGCTGCATTTACACGCTCAGCCCCAACACTTCCCCAGCACCCACTGACAGACTACAGAGGTTCTTATTGTACACGTCAAATGTTCTGCATGGAAATAAATCTGAGAGAAGTGTTCAAGTTGGAGCCCAAACAAACAATGTTCTGCTCCTGTAATAAACAGCTGACAGGAGTTGCTTTATTTGCAATTCTGTGTAAAGATTAATGTTAAAGTGATAAAAAAAGAAGAGATCTTTGTATGAACAACAAAGAGAGCAAACATTCACTTTGCAAACAGAAGTCACCAAAATAGAAACAAAATCAATGTCTCACTGTTTTTTTTTTTACTTTCATACTGAGAACTTGATGTACCAAAGTTATCAGCTGATTTACCCCCTGTGATAAACTGACTTCAAAGCCAACACACTGCCTCAAGTCCTAATGCTGACGTGATCTTAGCATGAAGTTGTAATGGTGCCTTTCACAGATATAAAGCCTCTTCAGGAGTTGTAGCCTGTTGAATAAGAGGGTAAAAATCTACGGCCCTCATAAATCTGGATGGAGTCACTGTTGGGGATGCCAGCACAGGGTGTTGTGCCAAAACCAGACAGGGTCATCCAAAGTTAAACCAGGCTCAACTCCAGAGCTTTGTGTCATTGAATCCCTCCAGGAATGTGCACCAGCATGTTTTTGAGCAGCCCAGTTATTTACATGTAAGAGCTCATTCTAGTGGATCAATTAGTGACACAAAAGTTGTATTTCCACAAAGCTTGTTTTGCTTTCATTGCCTGAGGGTTTATACCAGAGCTGTTTTTGTCCTGACTCCTCAGGCATGTTTGAAAATTAAAACCAGTTATTCAGTAAGTTTTTTACATTTTTTTATCATCACATTAACACATGTAATATTCTCTGTTTTCCATCACTGAGGTTTTCTCATAAAAGTCTTGTCTGTATGCTGTGGCTCCTCATATATATAAATGCTGTTTGACTGGCTGGATCATCACCATACTGGTCATGGTATTCTGGAAAAATGTATATATGTATATCACAGTCCTGTCTGTTATTACTTGTCTAATTTTGGTCGGTATCACTGTTAACAGAGCGTCCCGCCTATTTGCAATAAATGTTGTGTACAAGTGTCCACTGTAACTCTGGAATGCTAGCTCCACCTTTTCAAACCAACTCCTGTCTACACTGAGGCAGTGAGTAAAAATCTCAATATCATTGAAAATGGATGATGACATACAAGTTAAAGGGATATTCTAACGTAAATTTAAGTTAGGGTCAAACACGCCGGAATTACCCTTTAATTTTGTTTATTAGTAGAATAGATGCACTTGTAACATTTATGACTGTATATATTTTGTTGCTAATATATATATTTTTACAAGGCTGTAAACATGTGTATTGTTACTATATAAATTGATTTATGTAAATGAGTGTGTATGTGACTTTGGGGGCTGTCATGACCAACCTCTAGTGGGTACTTGAGGAACTACAGTTTTGGCACCTCTGCACTGGCTTCAAGACTGCAGGTTTCTGTTTGGTCTTAAAATATTAGAGTGCTCAAGCGTCTGAGAGCACAGTCATATTGTTCCTGGAAATCACAGTCCAGCATCCTAAAACCTCAGTTAAGACTGACATTACTCCAAGAAAAATCAAATCACACATGAGCTATATCTTCTGCACCTGACTTTCCAGCTTACATAGACTGAGAAAACAGTTACTCTTACTCAGCTGGGAATCTACATTTTTTCATATTAAAAACAAAGCCCATGCCTACCGCTCATGGGGTATTAAGAAGCTTTCATAAAAGCAGGAAAGTAAAGTCAAATCTGTGCACTTTTTGACGATGTTCTCATTGTTTCCTCACACGTCTTTTTTCCTAAGTTGGTGAAAACTTGTATGGATCTCCAACTTTCCCACTTCATCTTTAGATGTAATGATCCATCAAGCTATCCAAGTACCAATTGTGGTTTTATTCCCTCCAAAACAAAAAAAGAAAAGCATGAGAAATCAAAGTAGCCTGTAACACGGCAAATCAAAGCAAGCCTCTTTGGCCTCACTCTTTCTTACGGCACTCGCTTTGGATGGGTCAGACCACTTTTCTTTACCAGATCAACCCACCAAAGTACCGTTAAAATCTATTCCAACTTAATGGACCAAGCTGGGCAAAGGTTGGCCATCTTGAATAGAGCTGGGGACTGGGCCAGTAGCTTTCAGCACTGTTTGTTTACGGCAGCTGCTGCTTCGAGGCTCAGAGCCAAGCAGAGCAGTGCGACACAGCTGTCCCCTGAGCCAGAGCACGGTGGCTCGCCACATGCCTGCGGGGGCCTCTTGGCCTCAGAGACCTGCTGTCCCTGTGGTGGAAACCTCCTCCCAGAGGAAAAAACAGGGGGATATATAAAACCTGCTTTATCTTCTCCTCCCTCCAGCAGGTTTCATTACAGCTGGATGAAACACAATCCTTTCAAAACAGTGTTCACACCAGCTGTAATTAGGAGTTTAAAGGTAGAGCCAGAGGGCGGCTAAATCTCCTCTCTGCAGTCACTTTTGGGATCTGAATTTAGCCATGTTATAATCAGAAGCTAAGTATACATTTATGACAACAAAGTCTTTGTGAAAAAAGGGATTTAACTTTAAAAGGAAACCTGCAAATGTTTGTGCAGAGTGCATATATCAGCCTGAACCATCAGCATTTTTAAAAGCCCTCAGTGCTCATTTGTTTTTATATAAGCAAACTCGTGTGGTTATGAATCTAAACTCACAATCAAAGAGGATTTGTATACATACACAAATCCTGTTTGCACCTGAACAGAGAAATAGTCAAGGACTCGTTCCATCCAGCCACACCACTTTAATCCTGCTGCTCTCTGGGTATTAACACAGATCAAAAAGCAGAAATTCACACTAAAACAGTTCAATCAGAACTTTTCTAGCCAAAAAAGAAACTCTCCTTTGCCTGTAATAACTTAGATGACTTCCAGGGCCTAAAGCAAAAATGCCTTAAAGCAGACATAACTCTGCTGCGGAAATCACTACATGAGCTCTTTCCAAAAACCACTGTGTGTCATTTTGGTGTTACATCCATCAATGCCTCTAACTGTACCATACAAATAGGAAACCATATATAATAGAAATGAAGGAAATGCATGCAACTTCTTTGGGCCCAACCACCCAAG
Source organism: Xyrichtys novacula (assembly GCA_962446985.1). Lineage (NCBI taxonomy): Eukaryota > Metazoa > Chordata > Actinopteri > Labriformes > Labridae > Xyrichtys > Xyrichtys novacula. Next base: position 10,078,123 of record OY660870.1, read on the forward strand.
TTGGACTGAGGTGAAATGGAAAACTGTCCTGTGGTCAGACAAATTAAGGTTTGACGTTCTTGGGAATCATGGACTAAGCAGCTTCTGCTTTAAAAAATAAAAAAGGAGGAACTAACCAAGACCGAAAAATACCCATCTATATGGAGATGCATAAATGGGTGACTTACAGAGCCCAAAGGGCACAATTTATACAGAACAATATATACAGAGTTTACAGCAACATTTGCTGCCATCCAAACAGACTTTTTCAGGGAAGACCTTCATATTTCAGCAAGACAGTGCCAAAGGTCATTCTGCTCATATTACAACAGTATGGCTCTGTCGTAGAGGAGTTCTGGTGGTAAACTGGTCTGTCTCTGATACAACTATCAAAAAGTAGCTATAACAGCTATAGAGTTCAAATGATTTTAGAAAAATTTATGATGAACATTTTACGCAGCATTTCAACTGTTTTTGGAAATGGGGTTGTACTTGTATTCATTGAATAAGACACACACAACTACATTTCTTTCTTGGACCTTCACTTACATGAATAACTAACTGACTAGCTGTTGAAAAAGTAATCCCTGAAGACAGTTTCTTCCTCGGCATGTTGCGGCAATATTAAGCTCTGTTGCTGTTTAACTAAAGCCAACTTAATCCTAAAGGAGCTGCTGATATCATCACAGCTGAGCACATCTTCTGTGTGCATTTGGAAGGATTAAACTAACACAAAGACAGATTATCCTTTTACCTCTACAAATTTAGATTTATAATGTTTGCAAGATTTCAGCTAATGTACTTTGTTTGATTTTATTCACCGTCATCATCTGCTGAGTCACTTTTTTACACATGCGAAAAAAAATTTCTTGTTTCATTGAATAAATGACGCCAAACCTTTGAATAAACAATCTCACAGGAGTCAAAGGAGGTGGATGAGTTTAATCCCATACTCACAGGGTGTAGTTACATGAGTTCCAGTTTGTTATATTGTGTAACTGAACAAACCACTCTAATAAAGCAGACTGTGAAATCAGCTGAAAGCAGGTGCATTATTTTTCATTTCATACTAAACTCATGTTGCCTGTAATTCTTAAAGAGCTTCTTATCACTTCCAACAAATACACAATTGTTCCAAGTGTTGCCTCCAAGACAATATCCCCATCAGTCACACCTCAAAACACTGAAGGCTTTTATGACCGTGAAAATGGTGAGAACCATTCTGCGCAGCCAGTGCCGTCATGTGACTCTGAATGAAAGACTTTGGAGCAGAGCCTGACGCAGTGTTTTCCACCAGCATGAACACAGCATCAAATAATTGTTTGTTTTGGAAAGAGACTTTCGCATGCTGCCAAAAGACTTCCAGTTTCTCCCGCAACTAATTGAAAACACCTCAGCAGTCCAACATGTCTGGTGGAGTCCAAAATCCCAACAGACCCTCTGTGTTGATGTTAAATAGTTTTATTGTATGAGCATTGACTTTTCTATGCTGGACTGAAAACTGTGATTACACAGGCATTAAACACACATCTGCTGATCTACTATACACATGAAAGAAAATATGGATTATGTACGACTGTATATAAATGTCAGTTTCTGTTTACATGGATGAGTATATACGCAGTTTATGGTTTAAAATGTTCATTGATAAGAAAAAGTGCTGAGAGGAATCTATAAATTTTCAAAATCACAGTCAAAGTCTGTCCACCTGCACAGGATGTACTTCCACTGCCGATCTCTGAAACACAGCAAGAGACAAAATCCTGTCAGTTCAACAATCCTAAATTACTAAACTCTGTCGCAACTAAGCAGCTGTAAATTCTTGTGTCACAGGTCATACTGTAGAGACATGTTCTTCCAGCTCAGCCCAGAGAGGATTTAGACATTTTCTGGACATTATAAGATCCAAATGGATACTCATGAGGTAAAAAGCTATAAAGAAAGAAAACAGATGCTGTGAGCAAACCTCAGCACTCCACTGAAGGTAGTCTGAGCTCCTCGGACGAAGTAGCCATAACTGGGAACCACCAGCTCCCCCTCCTCTCTGTGATATTCAGGGATGTCGTTAGTTTTCCTGTAAATACAATCAAAGTTGGTGTTATTTGGCAACTTGAGATAAAATATAAAACCTTTAAAGTCCTTTAAATGGTAATTCATCATTTTGAGTCCAGTGTAAGTTCAGGCAGGCCACAGCAGTCAAGCTCAGCCAAAAGTACATCTGGTTTAAACATCTGTCCATCTCTATAGATGAACTCGCACTGCCTTGTTTTTTTCACTGTCACGACCTTTACCGTGTAGAGTGATGTTCTCATAGGTTTATGTGACAGAGCATTTTGTGGAAGCAGAAGGAAAAATCAAATGTGCTTGACTTTCAGTCAGGAGGTTGTGAGGTGTCCTGGATTTGTTTTTTTAATGTCATTCACTGTGACACCCCATGCAGGATAACGCAATTCATTTTCTGGGCCAAAAGGTCCCAAAACATGACGTCTATTGGATCAGACTGTCATTATGCTAACCTGTTGTCTGACTTTTGCATAGCACCAGAATTAAACCCCAAACTGCTGCTTTTAAGGCCATATATGGACATATGCTCAGTATGTTGCTGAAACCAGGATTTACTCCCTTTAGCATGATTCATAAACTGAACACAGGTGCAGGCAGCCAACATGGCTCTGTCCAGGTGACAAGATGGAAAATCCTACCAGCCAACACCTCTAAGGCCCTTTTAGTGACTCATTTTGGACTGACTCTTTTGAATGAACAACAGTCACTTTGTGTTGACAGCTGATGGAGATGGTGGCGAGCAGAACTGGCAGGCTCGTTTGTCTCTGGTTTCCTTCCTCGCTGAAACTTTCACCATGATCCAACCTGTCTGGCATATCTGCATTGCTGATTTTATTCACCGAATTACAACTGAAGCATCATTTCATTGCCATTTGGCTCCACTGGGAAACAAACTGGAGCCTGTAAGCATTTCCAAAATTGACTGTACCAATACACCTACTGTAAGACTTAAAATCCCAGACTTTGGTTATAAAGGGGATGTCTCCATTAAGTTAATACTGACATTTTTTACAGCATTTTTAATGCTCAACAGTAAACAATAACGTTGGTCTAGCTGTTGTGCTTCAATTTCAGCCAAGCTTCACTTTTTAGGAACACAAGTTTTCACCCTCTGCAAGTTGTAGTAAAAATCATCATTATTCATTCTGCATCTTGTCTTTTTTTCAGGTGTTAATATTTAGGACTTCTTTCTCAGCTGAGAGCAGTGAGGACTTGGAGTCTGTGCTAGCAAACCCGCAACTAAAAACTAGTCTGAGATCACCTCTATAAAACCAGGAGATTGTCTATGATATTGTTTGGGTTGATTAAATCCTGCGACTTTAAGCCAAGCCATGGTCCTTAATTCCCTTCTCTACCATTCAAGTTAGTTGGGTTTGCAACCTGTTGGCTCTGCTTCATTTGTTCACAATGCATTTGAAAGAAATTACTCTTACTAGGATTAAGATTGTTTTACAGGTCACAGTATTTCACAGGTCATTGCTGAGAACCTACATGCAGGAGTAGGGACAGCGCCGTTTGTAGTAGCAGCAGTAAAACTGCCATTCCCGGTCCAGGACGGATTCAAAGTACTTGCTCTGCACTCCTGCTACAATCCCATTACGAGTGCATGTTGAGGTCCTGCAAAGACACACAAGTATTCAAATTAAAGCAGTAGTGCGTAAAAACAGATCATGGAAAAACAACCTCTACTCTTTTAATGCAGGAAAAAATAAAATTTTAAGTTCCTGTTAGTAACTTTTTGATTGTGTAGATTATGGCGCCCCCTGTGGATGAAGCAGTCTTGGCTTGTATTCTCCTTTACATGCTAAAATAGTGGCTTCCCACAAAAAATGTCATCCTGCTGACTTGTGACAATTAAAACCATATTTATTGAGAGTATTTGCTAGCTGCTCCCCTGACCCCTTCCCCACTCCAGTAGTTTCAGGCATTAAAAATATCAGCATAATATTTGTCATTCCTGTTGCTAATGGTCTTGTTTGCTTCTTTAGATCAGAAAGATGCATTAATATAAATTCAGTCTTCTTTATAAACACAAAGAAAACTCCTCACAGGAGTGTAAGGGAGTTCACACGAGTTAAGTCACTGAAAAACCTTTAAGGCCATGAAATATGCATCTTTATTGTTTGGGTAAATACTGGTTTGTTGACAGTGCAGCTTGTTTATGGCCCTCAGAATTCACTGTCGCCACAACAGATCCCAGAATACCAGGTCCAAGCAGCAGGAGCTGCACAATGTGAAGACGCTCGTCATGGCAACACGGGGCCAGCCGTCAGCCATTCGGCCAATGGGGGTAGTTCCCCTGAAGGGTAGTGCAGCAGTGTAATTTAGATAGACAGCTATGTTAAAGAGGCAGGCGTGGCAATAAAAGAGTGCTCACTGAGTTTGTCTTTGCTGTGGAGCTCAACATGAAAGATCTCTGCAGAGCAAAAACCTCTGCATCCTGGAAAAAGAAATGTGAAGCAGATACAGCTGAGTCAAAAATCTGTTTGGTTCCAGCTGTTGTTTGCATGAAGACGTCCAGCTGTGATCCCCCTCTCCAAAACAGTCAATGCCATTTCTTTAAACAAACCAGATGAGTGTTGGTTGAATCTTGTTTACATGATGTCTACGCAGTGACTGCACAGAAAGCTGCACAAAAAGAGAAAAATTCTGGAACAGTAACTTGTTATTTGATGGAAAAGACACAGCTTGCTGAATTCTTGGATAATAATTTTATGGCTTTGGTTTAATCTAGTTATATGTCTTTGGAGATGGTCATGCTCCAAAGATCTGTCAAGTGTGGCTGTTTGGCAGTGAGGGGGTGATTCATGTAGGCCCAGGAGGACCCGGCTGATTTCTTCTGGACGGGAAAGCAATTGAACAAATTTTTATGAAAGTAAAAAATAAAAATAAAAAAGATTCACATGTGGAAAATCTGACTCATTTTTTTCATTTTCCTGTGCGGTAGCAGAGGGGCGTCAAGATGTCTGAATCAGTTTTGAGGTTGCATCGGATTTTTTCCATTCAAAATTGGCAGAATTCTTTCCTGGATCCGATAATCGAGTTTTGAAGAAGGGATTTACTGGAATCAAAACTTCAAAAAAAAAAAAAAAAAAGTTAAAGTCTTTGGTGAAGTGTACATCATGATCTGTATTTGTGTTTCATTTAACCTTTGAATCATATTCTATTGGCCACTTCTCCTCTCATGTTAAAGTTTTAGCATAGCATAAGGCTAAAACTCTGATACTGATCTGAACATGTTGCCAGAAATGCTGCTTTTGTAAAACATGGAAGTAGCAATATAGGTTGCTGTAAAATCACACCCAAGAATTTCTGTCATTTTCATTTATAATCTAAACTAATCTCTAAGGAGGATGTGTTTTAAATGAGCAAGTGCAGTTTGGTTAGGTTTGACATGTACTCACTGTGTGAATGTGTTCAAGGGCTGTATCCTTCCAAGCCCACTGAGGCGTGTCGCTTTCTTTTAGATTGCATCCGAAGTGGTCATTATGTTATGGTTGACAGGTATATTACAGTATGTGTTCTATATTTAAAAGTTAATTGGCCTGTTGCTGTCATGCACATTTTGCAGGTGTGATCAGGAAAAAGGCCTGAAATCTGAGACTCATCTTGTGGTCCTGCTCTCACTTCTCCAGTGTACACTGTCAGCTGACCATGTTTCTAACATGCCAGAAATTCACCCAGACTGTCAGCAGCAGCTTATTACCCACCGACTGGCCATTGTGCCCCATGTGAGCTGCACAGTCCATAATGCGCAATTAGGCTTAATTCTGGCCCTACTTTAAAAATCACCTGTGCAATTCAAAAATCAAGATACAATCAGTTTCAATATTTATAGTGTATGCCTGACCTACGCCTTGCAGCTCAAGAACTATGTGGCACAAGCCAACTTCTGCAGAAGCACAGTTTTTCTGCTATAATCAATTCAAATTTTAGTTTGTTAATTTACACCTGCTACAAGCTTTTATTATAGAAAAAAGATTAACTTGAACATGCAGAGAGCTAGAGTATGATAACTGACATCCTCTGGTTGCAGCTGCACCCTTACTAAGTCTCTATATGGGCACTTGAGGTTTTCCATTTGTGTGTAAGCCACACACCCAGCAACAACACAGTGGTTTTGTTCATACAACAGCTTCTACTCAGGCCTCGTATGGGCCTTTGTTGTCTGCTAATAGTGACATTTAACAGCCTGTATTGTTGGTCACATTATGTCCTAAAGAGGAGAGACACCGTCCAGTAATTATGCTGTTTTTATCTTTGATCTGCGCCTCCTGTTGATTGGAACAATAAGCCTTGAAAGGGGTAAAGTTGTGCGAGCTGTGTGGCTGTCTCATGTGCAATAAATGTCCTTCTTGATGCTAATCAGGGCCTTGGAGGACAGAATCATACCACTCAGATGTCTGCAGCTGCTGCAATGGGGAAAAGAAACCTATGAAATAAAGTTTACTGCAGCTTTTACTGAACACCTGTAATCTGACTCAGATGTTCCAGAGTGATGGATTTACTCATTTCCTTTCACTTCATCTCTGAGTTATGGAGTCATAAAGCATTCAGCATTATTTATTCATATTATTACAGTTGAAATCCCTGTCGACCTAGGCAGCCTGAATAATGATGTTTGCAGTGAGATTGTTAGCAGGAGAAAACCATTAAGTTCATCTGAGTGAGTGCTGTGCATCTCTGTGCAATAGTGTATCAACAAAGCATCTGAAATTGAACTCCCTAAACTCCAAGTGAAATCAAATCAGTGCAGCTTGAACAGTATTCAAACATTCAATATTCTCTTCCTCCAAACATTGCAATCATCACACTTGTTGATCTTAACTCAAACCCTGAACAGATGTGTTTGTCTCACAGCTAGTCTCAGCTCAAAACTCTAAAATTCAGAGAAATAAGGAAGTCAGGAAGTAAAAACAGACCCACCACTCCAACCCAGCTCGGTTTATGTCGTCCCACCAGCAGTCACTTGGCTGTCCCAGACCCTCAGGTGTGGGCTGGCACTCAAATGACCACAGGCGGTCCATGCCATCAGTCTCGCTGTAGTAGCTCCTGGCTGCCACGAGGACCTCACCGTGGGGACACTGGAAGTTAAAGCTCTGCCGGTATCCGTTGACCCAGCCCATGTCATGGTGGTCCTGAGACTGAGCCCCCGCTGCAGCCAGCAGGGACGCCAACAGCACCAGAGCAGGATTCATGTTGAAGAAGTCGGTCTGTCTGACGTGTCTCCTCACAGCTGCCTCGATTTAAACTCCTCCAAATCTTTTGTTATCCAGATGTTTTGTATCCATCGGTGATGTGTAATTTGGTGCTTATGGGACAGGTCCAAAAGTGGACCTTGGTTGACATTTTTAAGGTGGACTCAGAGACAGAGCGTTAACAGAGTTTCACCCCAGACACGGTGTCACCTTAAAAGACATCTCTCTTAGATTATATGCCAGTGAAAAATTTATGTGACTCTTTATTTGACTCTGGAGAACGTGTTCACGTGTTCCATCCACTTCTCAGGCTGTAAACTTTGCAGTCTGAAACCTTTTGGTATTCAGGACTTTACAGTTTATTTTAGGACTGTCAAAAAGAAACATTTTATTATCTAGAGCATAATTCAATGTTTTGGCAAACAGACATTAAATAAGGACAGTTTCATTTTTTAACATCCTTGAAAATCTTGAATGTTTGTTAAATTTGAATGTGAATATTTAACTGAGAAATGCCTCACTACTAATAGTTTCTTTTTAAGGAGAAAGTCCTTATGTCAGCCCTTGTGGGTTTCATACATCTCTTGCACACATCCAGTCATAACCTGTTGTTATTGTTATTTTGTGGTGACATATAAAAATATTGACATAACATGAAATGAGATCACAGGTATCAAAAATTAAAGCTTTGGCCAAAATAATCAAAGTGCACTCAGAAAAGGATAGAACTTTATTCACTATGCAGGTGATCCCCTACTATTTTAAAGAATCCCAAGACAACATATAAACATGTTAACAGTTTCCTGCCATGAAGTACATACATGATAGACAAGTCCAGTAATTTTCAATTTTCAAGATCTGAATGTCCTGAAACTTGTAAAAATGGCTGAAATTGTCTGAAGTGGCCTTCAGATTTCTGAGTTTGAGGCCTCTCCATCAGCTTTGATCAGGTCCACAGTCATAGTGGTCTGAAGTGTATTTTTTTACCAACCTCATCATTGCCTGTCTTCTGTCATCATTTGACTACATCAATACATTACCCAACCGTACATTAGGATAATTGAATAAAAGTCTCAGAGAGGTCATTCTGCTTTACTTCCTCCACCACAGCTGCAGTGAACCATCCATTACAACTGTAATACACAGATGGATAAAACTGTTCTGCACAGACAAAGATCACTAAGTGCTAACATGATCCTTGCATTCTGCAGAAACCTCACAAATGGACAAGCTTAGGATCTCTGATGCATTTTCTGCATTACAAGATTACAGAGTCATTAGATTTTCCACAGCCTCTCCTGTTCTTGTGAAATGACGCTCTTTAAAAAGATCTTTAGCACACTAATTAGACTGTGTCAAAGAATGATCTCAAGATTTTTATGGGCTGTGGGGCGTTAGAGTTGTATGCAATAGTGTGGCTTTCAGTGATGCTTGCATATTTATGTTGTTATGAAAGATTTAGAAGACGTCAGCGAGACTCAGAGGAGAATAATGATGACATTTAGACTTTAACTTGTACAGTAATTATGTCCCAGATTATATCAAGACATTAGCTGACAATTACATGTCAGTTTTGACTGTCTGTGAGAAGATTTGTTGCTTTTGGTTGGTGTACACTTTAAAAGTTGTGGCTTTTGTATTGCACAGACACAACTCCAAATTTGAACATTTCATCTGGCTGACATCATGTAGCATGTAAGTGAAAATGCACCATCATACATTCAAACCATATACTGAATGACCACTCTGATATAAGAAACATTCAAATTAAAGTCTGATTCACAGTCAAAAAAAAATAGATTTGGGAATCCTACAATTAAATAGGATTTCCAAAAACCCAAAGACTTAAAGGGATATTCCAGCGTAAATTTAATTTAGGGTCAAACACACCATAACACCGAGTTAGACACCCCCTTGAGAGATGAATGTTGCCGACTGTTTGCTTTTCTAGTTCCACCAACTTCAGCAAAGATTGCACGATAGCAATACACAGCGGTCTATGGATCCACACGCAAACCTCAACCAAAAAGCCACTCTATAGCCACAAATAAACCTCAGAACAGCACCTCACTTCATCAACAGTACACACAGGGTCCCAGCCATAATGCTAGCCACCAAACATCTTTTTAGCTTTGCCTAGCTTTTCTTCAGTAAAGAGACTAAACACAACTCACCCATTCTGCTCCAGCAGCCGCTTGTTTGTAGGGGAGCCCTGACGAGTCAACCACTGAGTGCAGCAGAGTTCTGCAATCACAGTTTTTGTGTATTTTGTATGCGCATTTGGCATGCGGTATTTAGCATCTTGGTCTGATTGCATTTCCATGAGTTAATAACCATAATTTCTTCCTTGAGCTGCAGAACTCCACTGCACTCGGTAGTCGACTCGTTAGGGCTCTCTGAAGCTTTTCTTTGGAGTTTTAAGGAGTCTTTCAGAGATCTTGAAAACGTTTCTCAAGGATTTGATAAAAAAAAGATTGGAAGGATCTTGAACAAGCTTATGGAGAGCTAAAAAAAAAAGTTCCTCAGAGATCTTGTTGAAACTGACAAACTTCCAGTCTTGTAGGTTTGATTTATAGACACTTATCCTAACTGTGTCCAGCTCACTGAGATGAAGTGTTGTTTAAAAAGGGTTTTGTGGCCATTGAAAACTCTTTCGGAAACACTTTGTTGGCTTTGATAAGTGAAGGTCAAACTCAGGTTGATTGTTGTTTGCCTGAGAATGTGATCTCATGTGAAAGATCGTCCTCAGAGCTTCCAAAAATAAATAACAGACTACGTTCAGGAGCAGCGAGTCAGTCTCTGCATGAGGAGTTCCACAAAAGTCAAAATGGAGCAGAACTGGTGGGTATTTATAGACGCTATTGTCTATTTAAAAATCTCTATTTAGAGCAGAGCTGTTGGCTCTCAGGGAATGTAGGGCCTCATTCACAACACTCTAATCGACTGTGACACAGACAGACAGAGATCACACTGAGAGGTCTCTGAAAGATTTTACACATAATATTTCAGTTCAAAAATCAACCTCAAGTGAACTTTAACATGAAAATGGACAGATACTGCTGGTTAAGCATTGAAAAAATCTTGAACCACTCACAAAACGTCAAATCAAATCAAACACACAGTCAAGTTGCATGAAAGCAGAGTTCAGTTCTCTTTGAAAACACCCCAGTGTTGTTTTTGAGTGTAAAAACCTCACAGAAACAACATCTTTGGGTCAGATGTGCACAAACGAATGCCAGCCTCCTCTTGGATTCAAGTATTTAGGTGCGTCATTGCACATCTGTTTTTCATTTCATCAAACACAAGTTTTCACTTAGTCCATATTCACAAGACAACACATAGGCCTTTTAAAAAGTGTCTGTCTGTGTATGAGACCTCAGCCTCTTTCGTACATGCACACCTGAAATGTCTGGAAATTTTCAGGAGCCAAGGGATGAGAACACCACCATTTTGATTTGTACACTTTCTTATGATTATGTCCTTTATTCTTCTGTATAGGTTTTGTTTACCTCTCCACTTCCTGGCAACAAATTTACTCTATTCAGCATGTGAACTCTGGTACATGTGCAGAACACACTGGCCAGTTTCAGTCTAAATGAGCTGTATTCGTGGAAGAGTGTAATGTTTACAGCGTGCTTTATGTTGACAGTTTTTGCATTTATGTTTCATGCAAACAGACAGATATGCTAACATCTTCGCTGTTCTCTTGGAAATTATTAACCTTCCTCATCCCTTGTTTCCATTTACACTGCAACCTCTGGTCTAGAGAAATGAAGCTGATGTGGCAGTGCTAAAAATTGCAGTTCCCTGAGCACCAGAGACCATGTACACACTGGGCAGCAAAAATCTGTGCAACGATCTGTGATTCTTCTTCTATATATTTGCTTCTTTGTTTGGATGAGGTCTGTGCACCAAGTAAAAACAGTGTTCAACAAAGTTAAAGAAATTACACAATATTACAAAAAAATCAAATTATTCCTTGCACTCATCCTCACTTTCATTTGTTCATTACTCAGCATCTCTTGCTAATTATCACCTCATCATCTTGTACAAGCATCTATTTAAATGTGATAAGACATTTATCTGTAACAAGGATGGATGTCAGAGACTGTGAACAAATTAAAAAAAAACATTTCTTGTTCGTATCAGGTCATAAACACTGTCTAACAGTCTCAGCAAACACTTTAATATGTGTTTGCAGGTGTAGCTGGAGTGTGGTTAAAGAAAAGACACCAAAGCACAAAGATTTCTCTATTAACTCTGATTTGCACTCAACAGCCACATTTATTACCAAACTACAATACTGCAGAGTTTCTGGACTGCACAGTCATATCCAAACTAACATTAGGCAGACTTCATGTAACGATAACAACCAGATAATTATTTATCTGCAGAGTTCCTGTAGTTACCATAAATCAAACCTTTTACCTTGTGCCCACTAAAGCAATGATCTCATGTGCATAAAATAATCTTACTATCATCACTGTCACGGGAGGAGGTTATTATCTTATGCACATTATTCAATTATCTTGAGGGAATAAGTAATTCCACAGTGTGCACAAGGTAGAAATATATTGCCTTTTTTGGCTTGAAAACAGTCTTGGTTGCATCTTAAAAACATGTAACATGTTCGTGTTAAGGTTAGCAAGGGTACAAGGCCTGCCTCTGGATTCTGACTCAGCATTTCCAATATGGCGACAGCCGGAGATACACTTCATAATATCTTGTTTGCACAATGTAACTATCTTTGGGAAACTACACTGCAAAAACTTAAATATTAGCAAATGTATTTGTCTTATTTCTAAGGAAAAGTGTCACATTAGATGTAATTTAAAAAACATTTACCTGATAATTCTAGAAAAATATCTTATTTTTAAGGATTGCACCCCAAAAATAAGAGCTGAATTACCTTTAATTAATAAATAATATATATGAAAAATTTACTTTTCAAGTTTTAGAAAATAAAGTTAAAGGGGACCTGCCATCAAAATTTCATACCTATTTTTATCATTTTTTTCATAATCCTTGATGTCCTCTGATCATGTTTGCAACATAATTTTAGCTGAAAAGTTATTTGATGGTTTGTTTTAGTATGCCTAAAAAACCTTACAGGAAAACCAACTGATTTTGGCTCATTAAAATTTATGGTAATGAGCTTTGCTCTGATTGGATCGCTGCTGTGAAGCCTGCTGTGCTCTGATTGGCTCAGCAGTGGAGGTTCAGATTTCGGTTTATCCATTTTGCTAATGTGTGCTAAAGTAAGGTGCCCAGATGTCTGTAATGATATCCGGGGATATTCGGTGCGGCGGTGCAGGGGCTGTGTGATCAAGGACAAAATCTCGGTACTATTTAGTAGCAGCGCATGCCCCTTGTAATAACCCCCTTAAAAACTGTTGTTCAGGACTGCTTACTTGTGCTTCCTACCTATTCGGCTACTGTAATAGCCGTTGTTCGAGCCCACACGCAACATTTTTGCTCTCATTCATGAAACGCTTAAATCTGGGACATTTTTGGGGACAGCTTTTGCCGGGGACAGGTCATCCAATACGGGGACGTCTGGTCACCTTATGCTAAAGGCTAAAAATGACAGGTATTAAACCATATATTTTAGACCCCGAGTCCGAAGAGGAGGTGGAAGTTGAAGAAGAAGCCGGAGATCTCCAGCGGTGTTTTCTCATTCATTCTGCCCGGCTTTAAGTTCATTTTCCCGGCAGTGAACCGAAGGAAACACCGGTCGTTTGGAAGAGACCCATAGCAGATACAGTGGTAGATGGATCTCGCTCTGGAGAGTGATGTTGACTGTGAATGAGGACGAGAACGAGAGAGTGGGCGCGGCTCACCGAGGACGTGCTCGTGAATAATAATGAGCAAGGTCAGCGCAACGTCAGAGGGACCTGCTTTTTCAATTGGTCTGGTTTACTCGTTCCTTTATTTTAAACCTTTACAGAATGCAAACGACGTAATGGTTTGTTTTCACATTTACAACATAAGATGGACATAATATGGACCTTATCTGACACAAAAAACACACAAAATTTCATTTTTGATGGCAGGTCCCCTTTAAGGTTTTTCGTAATAAGAAAATGTCTTTGTAACAAAGAACCAGGAATTGGACCCAAAGGCAGGACCCAGGAGGCATGCAAAATTTCTGAGCCGGTTTATCACAAAAGAGTTTGGTACACAGACAGGCAGTCACACATGCAGGAGTATTAAAATCACAAGGCAAAAACTCAGTCCAAAAACACTATCAAAAGTCAAAAAACAAGAAGGCAAACTCTATAAATATGCTGAAACATTTGACACTGTCCTCAGAAGGGTGGGAAGGCTGAGCTTAACTCCACACAGGGAGTGAGGATAACAAGACACAGGTGGACCACATTAGGGCAATCAAGGAGCAGAACACACAAAGGCAGGAAGTCAAGAGACCTGAAACAAGAGACACAGGTAAGTTTCAAAATGAATCAGATAGAACATGACAGGAAACATACAGAGGGATAAATTAATTATCTTAAATAATCAACAGACATAACAGTCTTATCTTGGTGAGGTTTTTTTTATTCTACTGTTAATTTTTTTTACTAATTTCAAGCAATTCAGTTTTTCCCTGTTTTTCAATGTGTAATATGTCAAAATAAGACATTCTTACCTGATTTTTGTAAGACAGGTGACATGACAGGTTGTACTGTCAGGTTAAAGTTGTTTAAATTAAGCTAATTATGGTACCTTTTCCTAGAAATAAGACATAAACATTTGTTGGAGACAAAATCCAGCTGTTTGCATTCAGTCATGCAGCGCACCAAGAAAAAATCAGGGCATTTTCAAGAGTTAAGGGCATATTAAAATAGGGTGTTTGCGAGATACTGATACAAAAATGACTGTTACTTTTGTTTGAAATTCCCATTTGACACATGTTGGAGTTTACACAGTAGGCAGAGCTTTATTCAATACCAGACTCATGTGAAAAGGAGAGCCTGTGTTTGGTTCTGTGTCTTTCATGATCTATCTGCTGATGGCAGTTTCCTGGCAAAGTGCCTCCTCGCCTCCTCTGTCCTCCTGTCTGAGACCTGCAAATAAATCTCTGTGCACCACCTTGAAGGATGACTTAGATCCTGAAATTCATCTTGAGGAGACAGGAGGCTTTTAAAGGCGCTCTGAGCAAGGATGCACAGGTGTAAAAAGCACAGGAGGAAGCTACAACACGAACAAAGATCACATGACGCAGCTGTGCCGTAATATTGAATACCCATCCCTTTACAGCCCTGACGTATGTGAGGGTAATCTCATTTACTGCCTGTACGTCTCTCTTGACTCCTATGTCCTTGTCTGTTTCATGCCCCCCCACCTCCATCCCCACCCATCACTTCTTAAGTGGATGGGGCTAATGTCTTTCACAGAGGACTTGCGTATAAAGCTGCATCCCCACATGTAAAAAGAAATCTTTCGCCCAGACAGCTGATATATCCACCTCAGCTTTATCCCCAGATTTGATTTCTTTTCATGAGGCCCACAACCCTGAGTGGCATCCCTTAACAAAGGAGACTGGACTCTTGTTAAACAAGAGTCTTAAAACATGTTCGCTTCAAAATATACCAGTTTAATTTAAACCAGATTACCTTTGTCTATCTGCAGTAGAAGAGGGAAGTCTGATGATGTTATTCAAGAGCCACAAAGAGGAAGCGGTTAGGGTTGGGTGTTGATTCAACAAGATGCCTTAAGCTTTAACAAACCATACTGCTGATGACTTTATATTTCCTAACCAAGTTTCCTCTTCACAGAGTTTTTGTTTTAACGAATCCAAATGTGGAACGATTGCAGAGTCAGATTAAAATTGCTTTTATTTTTCTAATGGTGATCTGGGAGAACTTATACAATATGGTACAGTACAATAAGATATACAGTACTGTATGATAAGATACCATCTGAAACAAAACTATGGGATTTAGTAAGGTACAATCGGATATAATAAGATATGATACCATATGATGCAGTGTGATAAAATATGAAATCATTTTGCACTAGGCTATTACGACTAAGAATTAGGGCCACGTTAAGACAGTTTTTTTCTTAAAGACTTTGAGATTTAAGTCGTAAATTGACGAGTCATTAATTAACGACCCACTCCAATAAAAATCACGTATTTCTTGTCTACTTATTCATACAGCATTTTTCTGATGCTACAGGACATATCATAAGAAAAATAAGTGTGAAATTGCATTTCTGAGTGTTTCTGCATTCAAATCGCTGTGAATCTCTGGCGGACCCAAACTGCAGGCTCAGACACAGTGAGATTTCCTACGTCACAACTCTTTAAGAAGTAAAAATAAAAACGATTGGAGTGGGACTTTAAAGACTTTATTCTTGAAGTCTTTAAAAAAATGTTTCAATGTGGCCCTAATACTTTGTCGTAGGATGAAATAAGGGAGTGAACAATAATCATAAACGCAAATGATTCAATACAACATGATGCAATACAATGTAATACTTTGCAATATAATAGATAATGTGATGCGATACATAATAGTGAACTACAGTGCAATACAGGGAGATAAAATATGTACAATACAGTGCAAAATTTTATAATGTGATGCTATAAGATAATGTACGATATGATAGGATGTGATGCAATGCAGAAGCATATGGTATATGAGATGATATGATTTATATGTGGCATTGTGATACAAAATGATAAGATATTTATGGGGCTCAGTCTGATTCCATCTTTACATTGGGTCTTGTAAATAAAATCTGCTCTAGACCAGCCTTTTTTGTTAATCTTCTTAGAATAACACTTGTTGTGAGTGGGCTCTATATAAATAATGATTAATTGATTGATCGATATAAAATTTAAATTAATTCAATATGGTACAATATCATGTGATATGATACAAAATGAAAATATGCAATCCAGGGTGTTGGGATAGATATATAATATGTTACACATTACACATGGTGCACAAGAGCTGCACAAAACAACAGAAACAAAGCAAAGTGTAAAAAGATAAGAACACCATGATGCTGTTACACAATAACTCAGGATGACTTTTACAAATGACACAGGTCTTCAGATCAGAAAGTATTTTGTTGTGTAATTAGGAGCTCTTTCTGCAACAGACTTATCTCAGTTCAAAAACACAGACAAGGAAATAGAAAGGCTTTTTGAAAGGATGTGGAGTTTGACTGAAATGAGCATTTATCAGATGGAAACCATCTCCTTAAAGATACTATCAGGCGCTATCGAAGCCTGGGGGTCTAATGTGTTCATCGTGAGCTACTTTATCCCCAGTTTAGGTTTGGACAATGACAATGTCATTTAGCAGAAACTTTAAACCAAAGCGATGCGAATTTGAGAACAACTGGGCACAGTCAGCTGGGGCAAGTGGGGTCAAGTGTCTTGCCCAAGGACACTTAAGCACATGGACAGTTCTGGCATCAAGCCCCCGATCTCACAGACCTTGTGACTGGGAGACAACCAACTCTACCAAGTAAGCCGCAGCTGCCCCATTAAGCCAGCAGGAACTACATTGATAAACTCTCTGTCATTCAGCCAATCATAATGTGAAACATCACCTTACAAACAAATACCCAGTCATATTGTCATATATTATTGGGAGGAAAAGGACCCTGAGCTGGCCTGACTAGCTGAACACCTCTGGTACCTACACCAGCAGGTTTTAAATCAAGTTATACCAAGTTTGAACCCTTAATTTTGTTAAATTTGGTTGCAGAATTTGGATGCCAATGCAAACGTACACAACTGATCTTAAAAATGTGATTATAGAAGACTTTTCTAGTCAACTCTTGTTCAACCAAGACGTCCTCAGCTCTAATTAAGATAAGATAGGGTGATACTTTACTTTTAAAAACATCAGTATCTATGGTATGTGGGGTTATGCAACTGCTGTTGCAGGGATGTCAAAAGGTCCCTCAGCATGGTCCATTTTCCTATAAGACCGTCCCTGCCTAACAGTGCTTCACTGATGAAATTAAGGGGCCAGCCAAAAGGCCACCATAATAAGGTCTACAAAACAAATCACTTTGCTTCAGGCTCTAACCTCATTAGAACAATGCGTGGTGGTTACTCAGAGGATGTGTCTGAGGAAGGCGGGCAGAGATAAGCCTCACTGACAGCAGTGATAATAGGAAAGCGGTAAGGATTGCCCAGAAAACAATCATACCCTAAGTATTCCAGGCGCATTATGCCCTGTTCTCATTTGTTTGTACATATCGATGACCCAACTTTCCCCCGAGGCTTCAAGGTTACCTAGGAGTATTATGCATGGTTTGAAATATTCAACTAGACCAGAGTGAGCTCCATGTTTATATATCTGTTGTTGTATTTTGTCATAGTTTTCAATATATAAAAACCCAGAACAGTTCTATTACTTTCATCTTGGAGAGTTCCTGGAAAGTCAGGCGAACAGACCAAGAGCTGGCCCATTTCCATTGGTCAAACACTGCTGCACCGATCACACTAATTATCACTAAGACCAAACTACAATTTAAATTCCCCTCACATTTTTCTGCAGTGCTGTCAAATGATGGTTAAATGTTCCTGGAGACATTTGTGGAAAACAGTATGTCACTGGATTCTGGCAGGGAAACATGCTGCCATCAGATATCATACTACATTCACTTCAAACTGTGAAATAATTAGTCTTTTGTCCCTTTTCTTCGAGCATTTGTGGTAACTGTCATTCTCTATTCAAGCTGGGGTCACCCCACTGTAAAGAAAAAGAAAAAAAAAACTACAAACTGGCAGACTGGTTTCACCTCTAGCCCTCTTGTCAAACAAACTTGAGGGAGAAGTCTCTAATCAGATCTCTGAGTTCCTGCAGAGAAACCTATTTGACCCAAATCAGCCCAGCTTCAAGAGAGGCCACCCTACTCAAAATCCACTCCTGCCACCTACAGAATCCTTTTAGATGTTAAATGCTGCTGGATTTTCATTCTGCCTTTGCAGTGCAGTAAAACACCAAATCTTACTCTCCATAGTATTTGACATTATTATCTTTGGGTTGACTTGAATGGTTTATGTCTTACATCATAAGGAGCTTACTTGAGTGTCCAAAGCACATGGCTGTTAGACAGGGGTGCCTCAAGGATCAGTGCTTAGTCCCCTCCTGTTTACAAAATACACCACCTCACTTGGTGTAATTCTATTCCATACCAAATGTGAACATGCCATACTTACCATACCATACATACCATATCTTACCATACTATATTATACCATGCATACCATTCAATTCGTATTATTCCATACCATACATGCCATAATATTATACTGTAGCAAACATACCATAGCATATTCCATGTCATACCCTACCATACCATATCATTACAATGCAGGCAAAACTCTGTTCTTCCTGTCATCCCACCCGATGGCACAACTGTCTTGGCTTGTATCTCATCATGCCAACATCTCAAAAGGGGTGAATGAACACCACCATCAACTCAAACTGTGAGAGACTGTGTATACTCAGAATGTTAGACTAGGGGAAAAGGGTGAGTATTCAGAGCCTTCGTGTTAAATACAGCAAAAAATAAAGAATAATAGAGAAAAATAATGAATGTCTTTTTTGTTGCATGCTAATAGTCCCATTGTTATCACCAAAGAAGAATAAAAAAAGAAAACTTGTTCAGGAAATAAATTTTCTGATTTCTGAGCAAAACATGCTCTGTGAATAACAATACAACACTCAAAGAAAAAATGCAGCACATCACTAATATGAATGGATTAATTAAATTTATTACAAATGCCACTGGGAAAGTAGTAGGGATAATTCTTGAATTAAAAAAAGTCTATGATATCATTGACCATATACTGTTTTTGTCTATGTTACAGAGGTTGTTTTAGAGGACTCGTCAATGATTGGATGATCAGTTATTTGGAGGAATGGTATTAATATGTACACACCAAAAACTCAAATAAACCTCTTAATTGTTAAATTGTTAAAATAAAACTCTTCATTGTGGAGTACCACAGGGATCAGTACTTGGACCATTAGTGTTCATATTGTACATGAATGATATACACTCACCGGCCACTTTATTAGGTACACCTGTCCAACTGCTCGTTAACACTTAATTTCTAATCAGCCAATCACATGGCGGCAACTTAGTGCATTTAGGCATGTAGACATGGTCAAGACAATCTCCTGCAGTTCAAACCGAGCATCAGTATGGGGAAGAAAGGTGATTTGAGTGACTTTGAACGTGGCATGGTTGTTGGTGCCAGAAGGGCTGGTCTGAGTATTTCAGAAACTGCTGATCTACTGGGATTTTCACGCACAACCATCTCTAGGGTTTACAGAGAATGGTCCGAAAAAGAAAAAATATCCAGTGAGCGGCAGTTCTGTGGGCGGAAATGCCTTGTTGATGCCAGAGGTCAGAGGAGAATGGCCAGACTGGTTCGAGCTGATAGAAAGGCAACAGTGACTCAAATAACCACCCGTTACAACCAAGGTAGGCAGAAGAGCATCTCTGAACGCACAGTACGTCGAACTTTGAGGCAGATGGGCTACAGCAGCAGAAGACCACGCCGGGTGCCACTCCTTTCAGCTAAGAACAGAAAACTGAGGCTACAATTTGCACAAGCTCATCGAAATTGGACAATAGAAGATTGGAAAAACGTTGCCTGGTCTGATGAGTCTCGATTTCTGCTGCGACATTCGGATGGTAGGGTCAGAATTTGGCGTCAACAACATGAAAGCATGGATCCATCCTGCCTTGTATCAACGGTTCAGGCTGGTGGTGGTGGTGTCATGGTGTGGGGAATATTTTCTTGGCACTCTTTGGGCCCCTTGGTACCAATTGAGCATCGTTGCAACGCCACAGCCTACCTGAGTATTGTTGCTGACCATGTCCATCCCTTTATGACCACAATGTACCCAACTTCTGATGGCTACTTTCAGCAGGATAATGCGCCATGTCATAAAGCTGGAATCATCTCAGACTGGTTTCTTGAACATGACAATGAGTTCACTGTACTCAAATGGCCTCCACAGTCACCAGATCTCAATCCAATAGAGCATCTTTGGGATGTGGTGGAACGGGAGATTCGCATCATGGATGTGCAGCCGACAAATCTGCGGCAACTGTGTGATGCCATCATGTCAATATGGACCAAGCTCTCTGAGGAATGCTTCCAGCACCTTGTTGAATCTATGCCACGAAGAATTGAGGCAGTTCTGAAGGCAAAAGGGGGTCCAACCCGTTACTAGCATGGTGTACCTAATAAAGTGGCCGGTGAGTGTAGTTTTGGTGTCAAAGTCAACAAAGTGCATATTATTGATTGATTATACAACTATTAAAACTAAATAACATTTGAAACTAATGAGCAAATAGGTTACCTTTTTCCTTTGAAAAATAAAATGCTTAGTTTTTGGAAATTCAGCATCAAATGTTATAGGGAAAACTTGAATACATAAAGTTGAAATGAAAACACTGCTTGAGAAACACATTTTTTGGAAGAACTGACAACCAGCTAATTCAGAAATTACACCTAAACTCAGTTAAAGCCAATAAAGCTCAAAATTTCTTTGTACACTCTTTAATATTCACTCATAGTCCCCTTCATACAGTGTAGGCATTTGAGGAATCACTTGTCAAACGAATACAAACTCCAGCTTTTAATGAAAAAGAAAGCCAAACGAATTGTAAGCGTAGAAAAAAAACATCAAGAGCGAAATTTCTGTTGTTTTTTTTTTAATCAAAACATAATAGAATTAAAGACTTGGTAGATTTTGATACAAATAATATATAAAACCAAAGTATCCAAAGAACCTGTACAATAGTTGTACCTAAACTGTTCAAACCTGCTTTATGTTGGTCGAACTCAAAAAACTCTATAAAGTAATTTAATAATGCCACATAGTTTGCAAAGTTGAATCTGCAAACGTATTTTATGTCAATATCAATTTCACAAATTCATACTCGGCACACGTGGAGGACCGTGATCTACGTGACACCTGTTTTCACTGTGCTGCTGAAGGTCTTGTTCACTGCAGTAATCAGGGTTTGATGAGTGTTCTGTTTCCTGTATTGTACAATTAACTGCTATCTCTAATATAATGGGATATCATTCACAAACAGGCCGTACCTCTGTAAGTTGCTCTGCAGCAGGGAGTGGTGTAATCATAAAGCACACAGAGGAGTTGAAAATGTGTTAAGTGACACTAACTCTGCTAATGCTGTGTTGTTTTTCTGCCCTGATGTAAATCAGATGATCCTGACAGAAACAGACCACAAATGATGTTTTCTCTAATCCCTCCAAAGACTCGTTTTTTTCTTATTTCGCTTATATTTGAAATTCAAATCAAAACTCTGTGATGGTAGCTTCAAAGGTGAACCTTATCCAAGGTCAGTTTTAATGCATGCATGTATTCACTGATTAGACATCATTTGAGCTCTAGCATGGCCATTATAGGTTATTAAAACTGGCATACAGTTGTTTTTCTTCACCATTAAAACTGAAGATCATTGCTCCAGATTATGCAGTGCTTCATTTTAACTTGCACAGTATGTAACCTTTAAGAAATGCTATTTTTTCTGGTTCAATTACAAAGTCTTTTTCC
Source organism: Xyrichtys novacula (assembly GCA_962446985.1). Lineage (NCBI taxonomy): Eukaryota > Metazoa > Chordata > Actinopteri > Labriformes > Labridae > Xyrichtys > Xyrichtys novacula. The sequence continues at coordinate 10,099,940 of OY660870.1, forward strand.
ATCCCCAAATTACACACCCACACACTCACCACACAATTATTGCTTCACTATGTGTTCAGAACTGGGTCAGTGAATACTGACAAACACTGAATTATGAGCTGCATGTTGACATAGTCTCAAGTATTCAAGGTGATTCTTACCAGGGCTGCACAGTGAAGTGCATACTAATCCTGATCACACAGGTGATTATTCTACCTCTACAATCAATACTTTGTCACCAGCATGTGCACACTGAGTAATGAGCATGCTTTCACTCCATTTTCAAGTAAGAAGAAGAAGAAAAAGAAGAAGAAAAAGACGACTGTGGCCTTTTTTCAAATTGGCCTACTATACTAGCCGTATGTATTGATTTGCCCAAAATTTAGTATGCAGTAGGGTAGGTGAGTAAACGTTAAAGCAGTCTGATCCAATCAGCAGCCAAGACGGTATTTGAAATATATTGACAGGAGACAGGAGTTTGTATTAAAGGGTTTTCACTGTAGTTGTCAAACTATCGGGACAATGGGAAACAAGATCACACCAAGCAGACGGGATCAGTCAACACGTTTAATGAGGATTGCTTCCTTCATTTAAGCAAAACAAGGACAACATAACTGCCAACATAACTTTGCTGTATTTACAGTGCCGTGATGAGAATCAAATGCTGCCAGATCTACGAGTCATTGCATAGACAGAACACGTTTTGATAGCTGGTATTGGGCTAAAAAAAATCAAATTAAAACACAAGATAGTTTTTCAGTGCATAAATGAATGGGCAACACTGTAGTGTCTGTGCAATTTATCATGGTACGATGTACTTTTTCATACAGGAAACGAGCTACTACATAATAACGGCAGACTTGCAGTCATACTGCATACTTCCATCGAACACAGTACTCAGTATGCAGTGTCTACTGCATACTGTGGTTGGCAGGAGTATGCAGTTGGCCAATTAAAAAAAAAGCCAATGACAACGAAGAAAACAAGAAAAAGAAGTAGAAGAAAAAGTAGAATGAGTAGAAGTTGTTGTTTATTGATCCCCTAAGGAAAATCCAATTGGACATGGACATTTTGGAAACACAGTTATTTCATTGGACAATGAGGAACAGCAGATAGACATAAAAACCACGAGTTCAGGGCAAGGGCGTAGGTTTGGTCTCAACACTGGAAGTTACGATGTAACAGGGGACAGGACGTCCCCAGCAATTTACAGTCTCAATTTACAGCTTTTGTCCTTCATGTACCACAAGAGTAATACATTGCTCTGGTTGGTTGTCTTTTTCACCTTCTTCTCTGTTATTTTCATCTCTAAACTGCATCAGTGTTTGGGTGATTATGGAAAAAATCTAAATCAAGATTAAATGAACTTTTTACCTCTATTATGATTAATATATGATTATCTGGGGGAAAAAAGTCTGCATAGGCTGCAAATAAAAATATTTTAAAATAAATAAGATAGAAAATAAATACACTTTAATGAATAAATACATGCACAAATAGGTATTTGGTTTCAAAAGTGTAAAGTCACAACATGCTCTAGCCGTCTTTCCTTCTAAACCAGGCCGTTTACAAGAAGAAAAGCAGCAGAATGTTTTGTTGTTGTTGTTGTTTTTGATTGTCAACACTTTTCTGTTAAACATAGACTGGGACCTCTCTCTGAGCAACTTCTTACTCACGTTTTTTTTTTTGTTATATAGTTTCCAGCAGCTTCTAATATCCCTCCTCTTCGAAGGGGTTTGAGGAGGCGGCATGATTGTCGATACACGTACTTCTGTCGGGGCTGTGAGTGTGAGTGTGTGTGTGTGTGTGTGGAGGGGGGTATCTAGTCATGAGCCAATCAAACGTGCATTTCAGGAAAATAAATGGACCAGCACATTCAACAAGTGAAAAGGGGTAAATGTAAGTCAGAACATAATGAAAATAGTTCACTTAATAATGGTAGGGTCGATTCTATCCTTACAAAATATGGGAAGACAATCAAAATTACCTATATAACTGAACTCATAAAATGCAAATAAGGTTGCTTAAAAGTTGGTGGGGACAATTTGAGCACCCTTAAAAGTTGGTAGTGTTATGTCCCTACTATCCCTATGCAAACCTACGCCCTTGGTTCAGGGTAATATGCACTCTTTGGGCTCTATTTTCGTGCTTCGCTGGAGACGTGGCGCAGCGTGGCGTAAGTCAGGTCCGCCGCGCTGACAAGGCGTTCCCAAGCACAATTTGGTATTTTGGTGAGAGGCGCAGCCCGGTGTAAGTATCCCCCTCCCTAACTCAGCTCCTCCCAGCGGCGTGAGTCGTAGCGAGGGAGGAGAGAGGGTGTGTAGTGGGTTTAACACAGCCGAGACCTGTATTGACCACACATAAGCTCCTCTCCTTGCCTTTCAATCCACCACCGGCAAGGCATATTTCTATTTTCGTGAAGTAGTCAAAGAGATCAAGAGATGTCTGAAGACAGTAATGCCACACGATGGCAACAGAAGGCAGCCCCTCAACAAGTGTCGCTGTAAACACTGCAGAGTGCGTCCTTCACACTCTCTCATATAACCACAGATGGATTTGGTGAAATGTTGGACCCACTTGTAAGACAAACACCCTTTTCCACAAATAAAGACACTCACATAAAGTTGCACATATTCAAACATCACGTGACAAAGGTGGGTTTTGCGCAGAGATCACATCATACATTCCAATAATGGCATTAAAATCTGAACCAACTGTGCGTAAAGGACATATCACGCTCTGTGGCCTGGCTCTTTCTTTCATTGATGCCGGCATATAAAATAAATTTGGCTCACAAGACTGAATATTATAATATTTGTATGTAGGCTTAAAGTAAATAACATCTGATCACTGAAACAAATCATCTGTTCAGCCGCAACAGGAGAGGAAGAGGAAGAAAGAAAAGGAGGGAGACGGAATTACATATCTTGTTAACTTCAACATGTGTGTCTTTTTACTTGATATTTAATTTAATTTAATGTGGTTTCAGCTGTGTTGATTCGGTCAGGTTGTGTGTCCAAACGTGTGCCAAATGCGCTCATCAGATCAGATATAGATCAGAATATATCTATATAGATCTAAATGTATGTGCTGACTCAGATTATTTGTTGTTGTTGATTATTTATTGCACTGAAATGTGCCTGACACTGTGGAAACCTGCTGGTGCGGCATTGGTGACGTATGCCGATACGCCGCCGGTCTACCAAAATACCTCTAGACCAGCTGCGCTCCACCTGCGCTGAAAGCTGACCAGGTTTGAATTGGCGAGCTTTCAGCGCACTTTCTATGCCACCAGCGAGCACGAAAATGTCCCTGCGGGCAGCTGATTCTGTCGACACCTCCCTTTGCCACGCCACCACACCCAGCTTGGCGGACCTCGGTGCACCTCAGTCCACGGAAATACCAAACTGGCTGTACGCCGGGCTCCGCCAGACGAAAATACCACTGCCCGGGGTCCGCCACCCTCTGCCGCCTCACCGGTGGATACGAAAATAGAGCCCTTAGGGTTTTAGTGCAGGATCAGGGAGAGGATGAGAGAAGGCGGGCTGAGGAGGTGTGCGGTGTGGCTGAGAGATTTAACAGTCCAGCCGGTGAGCAGAAAGAAGCAGACAGGTTGGGTTGGAAACTATGATTAAAAAAAAAAAGATTGCCATCCAAGGTGCAAAGAAAGCAGCAAGGTTGATCAGAATTCGGTCCACTAACTGTGTCTTTTCAAAGGTCCAGATCTGAGTTATGGCTGCGGTCTGGTTTTATGGCAGAGGTTAGAGAGTCTGGTGATTACCAGTTGCCTGCACCTGTCCGCGCTTTACACACCTCACTCACACCCACTTGGGGAAAAGGAAAAGAGAGAAGGGAAGGGGAATGGAGGGGCTGCTGCCACTAAGCAGAGCTGGAGGGCATGACACTGCTACATTAGCACTGAACAATGTTACACCATATTGGGTGTTTTCCATGTTATGGAGGCCTGGAGGTTTACCAGTATGTGGAGAGGAGTTTTGCTCTGTTTTCAAGTCTTGAAAAGTGCATTGTACCATTATTAAGGGATCCTTGGGCACCTCTCAGTTGTCAAAAATTTCTCATAATATCAACATACTATATAGACACTGATTGGACTTTACACTCATTTGATTAAGAAAATAAAAAATAAAATAAATAAAAAAGAACCGAACAGTATTTCACAGAATAAACACTCTGAAAGTCATGGTTTTGGAACACACTGGTGTTGCAGTGCAGCATCTATCTGCTAAAAACAAATCTTAAAGTTAGAATTGTAGAATACATTTCCTTGCATGTTTTTGATTCCCAAATCAAGACACCAGTAAGAATTGCTTAACATTGCTAATATAAATCTAAAAACTGTTTTGTAATTAATAACAAGTAATTATCTAAATCTAGTGATTGATAAGGAATTTAAAAATCAGTCATTTAGCAGCCATACTTTAATGATAATGAAGTCCTGATGTACATGTTTTCTGAGTCAGAATTAGTCTGCTATTTAAGCCCATCCTCTGGTCTTCATGCTAAGCTCAGAGACATGTATCAATGGTCAACATCATAATCACCGAATGATGCTAAATGATCACATATGTGAAGTTTGGACCCTTGTCTACCATCTGGTGTTTGGGTGAGTTTACACACTGATACTAAAAATAGTTCTGACAATGTTTCTTCCAATCAAACTGCTTGAAAATAAAAAAAAACTGGACTGACATTACTGAATCAAGAGAGCATCAACAAATGTCGATAACTCAGACATGTTGGGATGATCTTCCTACTTGCTAAATGCATGACAACATCAGGGAGAAAGTGCGATGAAGCTGGACTGTGCTGTAGCAGAGTTTGTTTCTAGTATCTCTGTAAACACAGACTCTAAAAATGTTCATATTTCAGGAGGATGAACTTTTGCTTTGGTCACTCTGTGGAAAATAATGTGACGTGCAGTTTATTGATTTTGCCATCTAAGTCAGACAACTGCTCCCCCGTTTACCCTGCAGGGCACACTCTCTATTGGCACGCACCACACCAAATATGGCTTACTTCCTGCTGTGCCACATCCCCCCTGCGATGAAACTGTTACAAGTCCCTGACAGAAATGCACAGAGCCCCACTAAACAAAATACAGTAAAGTCTTTTGTGTACAGTGTGTTTTTTAATTCAGACATACATTTTTTTCAGGGTGTTTAACAAGGAGGGAGTATCCTTATTCAGATAACGATGTATCTCTTAGCCTGGAGGTTAATGTCCCATGATCTGACTCACAGCAGCTATTTTAAAGCATGTAGGACTTATTTATAATGCCTCCATTCACATTTTTATAACGAGGTTAAATTCTACACCTGAAAATGCTCAGCTTCTTGGATACTATTGAAACCTGAAGTGTCTTGTTGATTATCCTGTGCACAGTATGATGGCGTGGTAAGGCCTGCTTATTCACCTGTGGCACAGCATAAAGGGGGGGACTGCACACTGGGAAAGGGCCGATAAACACATGTAAAGGTCAAACCCTCCGGCCTCAGAGGGTCCATGTGTTGTTCAGGCAGTTAAGAGAGAAAAGAGGTGGAGAAGCCTCTCAGAATGAGCTTTAAAAAAAGGAACCGGCATCAACTTTTCCAGGCAGGACTGGAACCACAAGGTGTGTGGTTTGAAGGCTGGTAACAAAGAGATGCTTGTATGTGAATGCAGCATGGGAAAGGGTAGAGTCAACTCCGGTCAATAAGTACAAAATTAGTCTTTCTGCTCTAGCTGTTGGTACATGTCGGACAAACTTACCCAACCCCTATTTTCCATGCTGTCTGTAAATCTGAGAAAAGATCATGGATTTTTTACGGAAAACTTCACTTCAGCCTTAACCTTATGAGGGCTCACTTGGCTGCATTCAAAAGTTTTAACATCTTATGTGTTAATCTGGCATGGACTGTTTGAAAAGTCTTTTGAAATCCTGACAGAGAGAGCAATTTCAATCAATGAAAATATTTTCAAACTTTTTTATGATTGCCATTCAATGAAACAGCCACACAATGATACCATTCTGAGAAAATGCTATCAGTTTTTGTTGTTTTCTCTCAAGAGAACAGAGATTGCATTGAGCTGCTCAAACTTACACATATTCCCATCTAAAACAGCTTAATCGAAAGCCTGCCTCTTTTTTCACAGTTTTTCTGGGAGTTTGTGCATAAAATCTCTGTGTATGTGGTGTCACTAATGTGCTCATGTTGCTGAGGAGTTTTTTTTGTCACTGCACCCATATTAATGGGAGCAGTCTCTTTCTTTTACCTCCTCCTCTCCCTCTCTCTTGTGTGTATTTTCCCCATCTGTAAATGCAATTTCGTTGTGCACAGTTGCAATGACAATAAAGACCATACCATACCATACCATACCAAAAACTCCAGTGCAACCGATGCTCAATCTTTTTCTTTTCCTCTAGATGAAAATAGAAAGTTTGCAACAGTATTGATCACGGCAAAGAAGGAAAAAGGTTTATGTGCTTGTTTACAAGTCTGCCTTGGTAAATTTACAAAGATGCCATTTCTGCTATGTACCTTTTTAAAACAAAGTATAAATGTGTATGTGGCAGGAACAACCTGCAGACAGTGTAAACATGAACGGGCATCTTTTATTACTAGGTCACAGGGACTTAACCACCAGGTGGCCAAGGGGGGCATGCCTCCCTGAAATCTGACTGGTCAACCCAGAATTTTGATCTTATCCTTGTGGTGATTTGTTTAGGCCCGGGTGTAGCTGTAAAATTATTAAGCTGCTTTGCAAACTTTAACTTTTAAGTCTTGTTACTTTTAGAGAAAGTCCTCTCTCTGGGTCCTGTACAGTGTTGTGCAAATTCACACAAAAATGAAGAAAGCTCTAAATTCACTTTAGATTAAAATGAAGGAGTTCCATTTCATTGATCATTAATATAAATCTTAAACTAAGTTCATGGTCAGAAATAATGTAGTTTGCAGTCGTGGCGGTAAAGCAACCGTGCATTGACCAGGCCTAACATGATGGTTTGCCAGAATAGGTAGAGGTACCACTTCAGTGATCTCATGTAGGACTTGCCTCTTGCGATACATGCATCAAGGAGGTCTGTGCCCCTCCTTTTTCACCATATGTGGCCTGCTAACCTCCACAAATGCTTTGTCTGATTTGTTCCAGCCTTGAGCTTTGTACAGTACGATGAGAACAAGGTGACAGATTTGTTATTTCACTACTTCACAATGGCCACCTTTTCTCCCTTCTACACCGTGGTATCAATGGATCCTCTGCCTCTCTCAGCAAAACTTTTCTCATCCTCAAGTTGACAACCAGTGTTCCTATAAAGTAGATCTTTCGCTGAAGAAGGTTGAGCACCAGTGGCACTAAATTAAAAGGATTGTCTGCAAACAAATTGACTCTCTCAGTGCTGACTTACATTTGAGATACACTTTTTCATTTCAGCACATATTTATTATTAGTCGAATAAGTTTCATATGGGATTTTAAATATTCTTTGACTCCCCCTTCATAAAATATTTTGATTAAAAATGATTGAATAGGCTTAAGTTTCTACCTTTTTGTTTTGATTGTGACAAATACGTCACATGGGATTTTTCATGAACATTTTAAGAGTAAAAGCCGGATGTGACAAATTTGTCACAGTGATCTTCTCTTTTCTTGTATTATATTAAGTTTTCCAAAAGATTCTTAAGAACACGTCTAACATATGAAATAACATGTTATTCAAACAAAGTCATAATTACTGGGGTTGAAACCTGGTGCACAGCCATATTGGAAGTGAGGTCACTGGTACACCAGTGGAGGCACAGTCACATGACTGCACCGGGATGTAAAGTAGATATCACTTAGGGACTTTATATGTAAAAAAAGACAGATTTTGAAGACCTGAAGCAATTTGAAGACCTGCCCTCAATGTTAAAAGGGGCGGCGACACCTGTGTCACAGTGGGCCCTTATGGGTTACATTTTTATTCTATAGGCTTTTTATTCCTTACTTGTTTGACCATTCTGGGTTTTTTTCTGTATATATTGATGCTGCTTGAATTTTTATTTCCTTTTGGTTCCTTGTCCATCAAAATATGATCACACACATTTTTTGCAGGACCATGCACAACACTGGTCTTGAATACATCAAGACAGTGTTGTGTTATAAACACAGTCATAGCCTGTAGGGTTTCAGCACTGCAGAAAAACTCAAATCTTTGAGCACACATAGCCTCCCTAAACACAGACAGCCCAGGTCAGATTTCTCCATGTGGCCTCTTTCCTGCATGTCATTTCCTACTTCCTCCCCTTTGTCCTGCTCTATCCACCGTCTTCTCTCCATCAACAACGACCAAAAAAAGCTCAGAAATAAATCTTTAAAAAAATGTCAAATTCCAGCAAACGATTTAGTCTTACTCTGGTTAAATAAGAGTCATATTAGGCTTACGGTAGACTAAGCTTAATTCACCTTACAAGTCTAAAAAATGTCTCATTTTGAGAACTTCATGGGTATTTTTCCCCATTGTGAGAAATTCGTGGCTTAATTTTGGCATTTCATATCTTGAAATAAGACAATTATTTGGACTTTTTAGGTGAATTTTGTTTAAATCAAACCCACTATTTTTTTTTAAACTACAGAATTAGAATTATTATTATTCAATTTCCCTACAGGGATTGATAAAGTTCTTCTTATCTTATCTTAGAAATAAGACAAAAACACTTGTTAAGATTTGAGATTTTGCAGTAAAGATTTGCTGACCCCACAAGGTTGATGGTTTTATCATGTTTATTTTTTAAGTGAAAGACAATAACAGTCACATATAGTTACTTTCTGACAGACAGTCCATCATATTTAATTTTTTTGTCTGTCATATACCATTACATGAGTGATATTGACCAATGGGAGCACAGAGCACTCTGCATGTAGTAACAAGCGTGAACATACGAAATGACGAAGTGGCAGAGGAATGACGGAGTTGGTGCTGTGAGATGCAACTGTAAAGCGGAGCAAAAGTTTGGAAAAGTAGGTCAAGTGCTGATGAGAAATAGCAGACACACTTCATTTAGTGCCATCAGCATTTCAGGGTGTCATCTGGCCCAGCCAGTCTCCCTTTTCCTCATTATCACATGGGTCATAATGGCTGGTCAGGTACCAAGTGACATGTCTGCTGTTCAAATCACAGCTCAAATCTATGGCTCTTTTATATGTGGCCACTCTGATGTGCCATTGATACATAGAAAAAACATACACACTAGAACGCTGTATAACAATTGTATGAGTGTGCAGTGTTAAGGCAAAGTAGGACTTCTCCATAAGGCCCTTGGAAAATGAAAATGGAAAACAAGTGAAAAATGACATTTTAACATCACCAAAACAAGCCATTAAAAAAATAAAAAAGAAGACACACACACACACACACACACACACACACACACACAAATAACAACATCAATACCTGAGAGTGTGAATATAATAAACAGTTTTATAGCACCTGTGAGGAGCTTTTGCTGGGAGTGAAACAGACAGAGATAAATGCTGATGTATGAGCTACAAAAGACAACAAGACCACCAGCAGGGGAACTGTTGATATATGTTTATTGTATGTCTATAACTCCTGATTCTGTCAAGAAAAGATGAGCAAAGAGATAACTCGTCCAGCTTTTCCTACAGTCAAACAGCCAATTTAACAAAATTCCCTGAGAAGCTTTGAAATATTAGCGTACAAATCAAAGATGCTGTAAGGGACTTTTGGCCTGTGTTGGTTGTGGTACCCCTTGTGGACAAAGTAATACCAGTTTAGTCTTGTATATGTGAAAATAGTATTTTCAAACAAAAAAAAACTCATCTTATTGTCTTTTAATAGTGAAATGTATCACTCACTGCGAGTATTTGACATAATTTTTTTTAAAGGTTATTTTTTTAGCCTGCTGTCAAATATTAGTTCTGAAACCTATCCTTGCATAGTAGTTTAAGACATTCAAAATTACATCAGAGAAATGATCAGCCATGATGCTGATGATTTTGTTTGCTTTTGAAGGCTATAAAGAGGGATCTGTGTCAGTTTTCAGTCTGTTTCTTGGTTAATTAAAATCTCCTCACAGTACCTTTTAAGTGTATAAATAAGATAGTTACCAAAATCTTTTTGAAATAGTACAGAAAAAGAAAGCTTTAAAATAGTTTTTGGATTGTATTTAAAAGAACTGAGAATTTCATAGTAACTGCATTTTTTTTGGAATTTGGTTCCAGTTATCTAGTGCAAAAAAAATAAACTTTGCTCTTTGAAGAAGGTGGACACATAAATGGCTTATGTGGAATCAAAAAGTATACAAATATATTCTAATGTAGCTATACAAAATCAGTATTTATAGGATTTCTGCATCATGCCCCAGCTTTATTAACCTCCTTAGCCTCTTTGAGCTTGCTGGTTTTTTTTTTTGTTTGTTTGTTTCTTTTTGATCAGCCAATTTTTGGCTTAAACTTATAATTACGTTATAGACTGAGTAAGTGCCATGTGCAGCAAACAGCAAATCAACTGTACCCACTGCTGCCTCTAACACCAAAGTTTCCCTGACCAACATCACCTTCTCTGTAGCTAGTGGGGGTGTAAACAGGAAAATGTTTGCCGACAAATTGGTCATATTAACTTTATAAGGTGATATAAATAAAGGCAACCTTGTAGATAAAAAAAAGTCTCATTGAGGCAATCACTAATGCAGACAGTTTTACAATGGCAATAAAATTATTGTCCTTTGTTGTCTCAGCTTGGTTTAAAATGGTAATAAAATACAGTTCCAACTGTCATTCATCTGTCTTTTTCTGTACTGTCAAAACACTTCTAACATGTTAATGTTATCCTATAGTTTACGTCTGGTTTGTGTAACGCATTTGCTGCTGCCTGTTTTTATTAAAAAAGGTCTCACTTTGCTTTGGTCAACCAGTGTCAGTAATAAGTTGGGGGAAAGGCAATAACTGCCTGCTTCCTCAGGACTCTCCCTGCTCCCTCAGGACTCTGCCTGCTCCCTCAGCTAACATTATGACCGAAATCCCTTTAAATTATTCTGATTTCTCCAAACTCTGGACAAAAATTACCCCTGTTTTGGCTCCTTTGTTCATTTTTCTTTTTTGAAATGTTCTTTTTGGTTATCAAACAACGTTAGTCTTAGTCTTGTAAATGATGACTGCAGGATGCCTGTGTTCCCAAAAACCTGAGTCAGTAAATAAAATGTTCTTAGATGTAAGAGGCTGTCAGGCTTATCCTGCCAGGTCTATTCTAGCTCATACATTATGGTTGATATTATAAAAAATGAAAGAAGAGGGAGCATGAAATTGCAGCCTTTGTGAAAAGTTATTCTCATTTCTTTAGCACTTCTTGTGTTATCTACATAATACCAGACAAAAAAATATCCCATCATGTTGATGATGAACAAAACCCTACCTTCATTTATTTAACTCTTCTCAAGCCATACACATTCTGCAGAATGGGAGCAAAGCAGTAACTTTTAAGGGTGATGCTCTCTGCTGTGGTTTTCCACAGGAAACAGTAGTTAAAGCTCCTCGTGCAGGATCTGGTATGCAAACATAATCCAGTTTCTCTGCATCCATTTTTCATCTTGCAGGAAAAGATTGTTTTGAACTGAGGTGTTTTGCTCTTCCTAGGTATGTGTCCACTCTGCTGTCAAAGAGCCAGTCCAGGAGGCCATCGACCCTCCGGCCTGCATGTATAGACACACTATTGTTGATGAGCTCCAGTCCAGTTCACTGACCACATTCCAGATTCAGTCCACAACCTGTCTCAGAATACTGCACCTCCTGAAAATCTTGGCAAACTCTTGATCTATGTAAACAGTGTGCTGCTATGTTATCACTGCAGAATCAATGGGCCCACAAAGGAGAGTATAGTATTGTTTACTTAAAATTGTGTGAAAATAGACCAACACACATTGGCTGCAACACACAGAAACAGCCTGAATCACTGATAAATTAGATGAAAGAAACAAGCGTCCAATTTGAAATGCATCACAACAGAGAATAAAAGAGGAGTTTAGACTAGAGACTCTACATATGTTCAAAAATCTGGTTTGTATCCATTTTGCTCTGAATTAATGCTCTTCACTTTCCATTTATTTCAGGAAAATGTCTGCCTTTTATTACTCAAAAATGAGCTTTGACAGTGATTGGAACTTTTGGTCTTACAGCAGACATTGGTGTTCATGGTGATAGCTGGTACTATTGTGTTCTTAATATAACAGATACTGCATCTGTTACTTGGACAGCATACATAAACATATCACACTTCCTGTACTCCATTTTGTACCTTTTGTTTGACTCCATAACTTTTGAATTTTAGACTTTGAATCATAAGCTGCAGTGAGGTTATTAGCACTTAGTAGGCCTATGACTAACTGATGTCACACCATTATAGTTTAATGAGAAATACTGTTAGTGCAGCATGTTTTGTTCTTTCCCTGTAATGCACTTGAAGCAACACATCAGAATCCCTCTTTTCACTCATTACCATAGTTTCATAACTACTATGTGGTAAAAAAAAAAAAAAAAAAAAAAAAAAAGGAAATTGGTATCATTTTCTCCAACTCCATCCTTTGTGAATGTTTTAAAATGTTCATCTTTAAACATGGTCTGCAGCAGTAAGTACCTCATCTGTGTGCTATGATGGAGTCATCCTTTGACTTCCCAGCAGCCAATGTTATCATTTTGTGACTCATAACCAAGAGACACTGAGCCAGAATACCAGCCTGCACTTAATCCAATGTCATTTGCTACTAAATATGTACTATTATCAAATACAACAAACCAAAAGTCAAGCCTGGTGATTGTTTAATACAAATATAAATGCGATAGAGCCAACATTTTTAGAGGACGGTTGACTCTCCCTTCTTCTCTACTTAATGCCAATGTCTCTGAACATAAATATGATCAAATGGTTCTTGATTGCACTTTTCAAACTACAGCCTAAAAATCAGTCATCATTAAACACTGTATGCTACAGGTGCAGGCAACAAAGCATTTTGCTGCAATATGGATAAAGTTGGTTAAGTAAAAATAAAAACCCTAAACCAGTTATTTATTAAATCAAGTTTTTGGTCCCTTATAACTCTGGATAAGTCATCCAAGAAGTCAGCAGCCATGTTAGCCATACTTGAAACGGTATATCAAAACATAAAAACTGCACTGTGATGCTAGGAGAACATCAGTTAGCTTAACTGTTAGACCTGTTTTACTAGTTTGAAAAGACTGCTCTCATTTTATGTGTGTGTTGTTTTTCTTGGATGGGATCATGTAGCTGATATAATGTTCGCTCAGCACTAGAATAAACAGCCTGTTTTAATTGCTCTTGTATAATTTGTCTTCTTTCTTTACGTTTTGTTTCTCCCAATTAAGAAAAATGCCAAGACCACCCGTGTAAGCCTATAACAAACTAAAATGATACCCAAAACAAAGCAAACATAATCTGACAGTCACTGTTTGAAATTAGTTTGTCTAGCTTTCAAGTGACATCCTGCAGAGTATGGAGAAAGTTTGAGCTGTGCAAGCTAATGACCGCTTGCACACCATGAAGCTAATCAGTCTAAAAATACACCTTTGACAAAAAGAATCAGCCAGTTGTTTTGCTCTGCACCGATATTACAACTTAAAGAAGGAACTGTAGCAAGTTTTTGCCTTGTTTTGCCAATTCCATATAACTCAATGAAGCTTTCAGGTGAGGGGAGAAGACGACATCGGTTGCCATGGTACCAGGAGTCTTTACGAACGTGAGGGGCAACAGTTGAACGTTTTCTGCTGGCCCTACACCTCTCTGTATGTATGCATGTTCATTAGCGTGTTTGCCCGAAGCCCCCCTCGTTTTCCTCTTACGCAAAAAGCAGCGGCTGGTTGTGATTTGTTAGCCCGGGCCCTCCCTCTTTGGGGGGTAACTTATGACGGGAGTTAGCGGGCGGAGCCGGTTTCCCTGAGAGATAAATTGTGTGTGGTACAATTGGTGGAGTCGGGTACGAAACTGTCCTTTCGCTGTTCTTGTGAGGGACAGTTGACAGCTGAAGCTACTCCGAACAAGACCATAAAATTAAGGTAAAAACCGAAAAAGGGGGATATAACTGGGAGTAAATATGTCTGGAAATAAAGACAGTGACGGCGGATGGAGGACATTTCTGTGGAATTCAGAGAAGAAGGAGTTTCTCGGACGAACAGGCAGCAGTTGGTGTAAGTACTTACAGTGTTACAAATGCTGCTTTTCCCCTTACGTGACTGAACCAACACGGTAGCTCCCGCTCAAACACGACGGTATCATGTTAATTAATCTCATTAAAGTGATCACGTTAGGCTGTAATGGAGGAAAAAGTCTCAGTAGAGGTTTTTTCCTCTCTTCATCTCCTGACTGTAGGTTACTAACAGCACCTGTTAGATCTGAGTGTGCTGCGTCGTGACTTCGTTTTTCAATGGAGGCTGAGTGTAACGTGAGAAGTTGGTCTTTTAAATCAGAATTCACTCATTTATTTGGAAAGAACACGGCTTATTTTTCAGAGATGGACTTACAGGCGTGCTACAGGTCGAATTTAGTTCAGATAAGGCTCATTATAGAAAAAATCAATTAACTCGGACTATAACGTTTTTTTTTCATCCTTGTGTATTTGCAGCAGCCGTTAACTTATATTCGCCTGGTTAAAATCCTAGTAGTTCATGGTTAATACAAAGCACTAGGAAATGATTATCTAAGGCGTAGCCCATCCTGAGCCATTCATTAATAAACGTCCTTTATGAAAAGGTCACCCTGAAGGACAGTGTGTGGTGGGCCAGGACTTTCCACTGAAACACTAAACACTCAGAGATGAGTTCCACCATCTCTTTTCTGAATTCAGGCCATGTAGAAAAACACAAGGACATTTTTTCCCTCTCACTAATAACTTGAATGGCTAATCCCAGGCTCATGTGAACAGTGGGGTCCAGAGTGGTGGCCATGGGTGGCGTAGGCCCACCATAAAGTTTACTTGGCCGCTCAAAAATCTTAAACACGGTCTTTGCCCTTTTGTCAGATTTAATGGCGAAATGAACTTTTTAAACTGCTGTTTGTGGTTGTCTTCTAAATTGCTGTCTAATACTGAACATACTCAATAGAAAAGGGTAAACTTTGATTTAATTAAGTGACTGAAAATGTTAACCTCTTGAAATCAGGTATAAGAGTGGAATCTTGAAAAAGTAGCCTACCACTCTCTCTATCACCATATGAACTGTAAATACTTGTACTTTGTGAATACACTGAAGCCCCATTGGTAGGTGTGATATGACCCAGTCAAATAGTTTGTACTCAATTGTGTACTTAATTGGTGAATCATTAAACTGGCATACCCTCAACCACTTGCCTAACATGCACACTCAAGCATTGGCAGTTTTTGCAAATCTGCGTGCATGCTTATTGTGTTTAAGATGTTTTCATATGAATAGAAATATGCAAAGAATAGACTTTCCCATATTTAATGGAGCCACTCTTGTGTAGATATGGCCTTGGTCCATCGACAATGTTAAACTCAGTAGCAGAGTTTAGAAATGTTGCCACACACCAGTCACGTGAAATTTAAATTCATGACATGTTATGACAAACAATTTCCTTTAGAGTCTTAAAAGTTCAGTATAATTTTGTGTAGTTTTCTGTTTTGTTTCTTTTTGATGGTAAAACATCCACAGGGATGAAATATACTGCAGTTGATAGAAACAAAAAGGGTGGATATGTCTTAACAATATCTCTATGAATGTGTGCACAGTTACCCCCCTAAGGTACCCCAATTTTGGCCCTCCTGTTCAAAGAGTCTGGACACGCCTTTGCCTGTGAATGAGTACAGACTTGCTTATGCTCTACAAATCCAAGATTAGTGGATCTGATTGTTTTACCTCAGTTTTTTATTCTTGAAGGCTGTTTAACATTCGCCTCGTGTGAATAGTGATTGGGTAATCAGACACTGCTTTATAGTACCCTTTTAACTCAGTAAACCGTTTAACTTGTCAGAAATGGCTTAAAATTTTCCGCCTGTGTTCCGGGGGTTCGGCCAGCAGACACAACATGGTGCTGCGAGCAGATCACGACTCACATGTCTCCTGAGCCGCCCCTTTTCTCCATCTACCGACTTTTTTCCTCGTTGAAAAAATGAGACTTTTTGGTTGTCTGTTACGCAGATCCGCAGTCTTTAATGCTTAAATGGGCCGTATATTCAAGAGAAAGGCTAATTATCCTAATTATCTGACGGTGTATCACAGTAATGTCACGACTATAGAGGTGTGATAGCAACAGTGAGTTTTAGCGAACTCATAGCGACGTTCAGACGTCGACTTTGCTTTGTACCGCGTTAAAGTGTACTTATGTTGTTAGATAGGAAGTTATACTGTGACAAGCATCTCTCACACGCTTCCTGTAGCCATCCGTCGTCAGAGAGAGTGATGTCGCACCAAGTAAAATGGAGCAACAGGTTTGTCTGTGCCTCAGAGTCGTAGAAACCATCACTCTCTCAGCACACGCTATGTAACAAATCCTCATTTATAAAACAGGGCGGTGTTTTTGCGGAACTCTTTCTGCTGTTTTCAGTATGAGACATACGGAAACTGTAGCGTCTCCGTTCCAGGGTTTTCTACACTCGTGTTGGCGTTGAAAACAGGCTTTATGTGTCAGTAAAAGTACCGCATAGCTGGTGAAAGCGTGGACTAAGCTTCAATAAAAACGTCAGAAAAGTGGAGAGACATCAGTGAGGTGTGAATGTGTGACGGCCTCTTCACAACATGCTGCAGCAGTCTGGTGGGGGAGGTGCTCTCTCTCTCGCTCTCTGTCTTCATTCAAACTCTGCCTTTCACCAGCAGCAGGCCAGTTTCTGTGCTATTTACATTTCTGGGCAACAGTTGTCAGGATCTGGCATTTCTCTGGCCACAGAGACAGGGCAGAGTTTTTAAATCACCCTCTGTACTCTCACAAAATTTATGCCCACTCTTTCTAAGAAATTGGTTGTAATTAGCCATGTAGTTGCCCTTCTTAAGATGTCCTTTCATGCAGGCTCTGTCAGGCTTTTCAACAGCTAAGAAATGTTAACACTTGTGTGAAAAGTCCCAGGGCCACAAAAGGTGGGCACAGTGTGGGTTCTCACTATCCGACAGGCCTACAAACAAGAGAAAAAATGCAACATTTTCTTAACATTTCACCTACCAGCACAAATGCAAGATGCGTTCCATTTCGAGTGGCTTCTTCAACACAAATCACAGAAAGATTGTAATCCTACACGACTCATCAGCCTGAGTGTCCATCTTCAGTTTCCCCCTCAACAGGTGCATCCCACAGATGAGACATATTTGCATAGTGGCTCATTATGAAATAGCTGCTTGGTAACAAGGTTGTTTATAGTCTGACTACCACAGTAAGTCAGGTGTTTTATTCATGTTTGTAACTTCTTACTGAGAAAACAAACATCACATCTTGACCGTAATTTTGCTCATATTATGCTGCTGTAGTACTTCATGTTTCACAGGGGAAACTAAAATGTATGTATCAGCCTTGGGCAGTTGTTGCTCTGGACTGCATGGGGATGAAAATTCTGCTCAGTGTGTTTAAAATGCTAAAGCTCCCATTATCACAGTAACACAAGGCACAGGGATGGGCAGGCCCAGCGAGCTGAGTCTCCTGCAGACTTCTCAGTCTGTAGTCTGTTGCAAGAGATAAGGCAGTGGGGTTGAGCCTGTTAACCAACCAGCCTAACTGGTTTCACCGAGGCTGATTTGGACATGCAACTGGCAGTGTGGAGACATTTTGGGAAGGTGCCACAACAACAGCAAACACACCAGGAATGAGTGCACTGATGATGATGATAACAGCCCTCTGTGTGTGTGTGTGTGTTGGTTTTCAGGAACCTAAAATTCAGAAACAGTGTAATGCAAAGGGATGGCTGTTAGTGTTTGTCTCATATCAAAACTGAATTAAGATATTTAAGGATTTTTGGTCCAGGCGACGTTCTTACTGCGCTTTATATATCAGTATGAAGGAGGATGAGAATGACAAGTTAATAGTTTAGGGATCATATCAGCTAAAGTTACTCATTTTGTCTCTGGAGAATAACCTCAATAAATAGAGTTTTTAATCTGACAGTGGAAGGATGAATTAATTGATGTGAGAGTCAGACAGGAATTGAGAGTCTTCATCACTTGCTTTACTCGCCTAAAGGAAGGAAAACAAGTCATGCAAATGTGTAGTTTCCACCAGCATGAACAAAGGCAAAGAGGGACCGAGTGAAACCTTTTTGTTGGGCTGAGAAAGAGGACAGTGTTTTCATGAAGAACCTGTTGAGAAGTGACCCATTGGCGGGGGAGGGGTCTGCGCAATAGGAAACTGCCAGGCTGACAGGAACCACCAGTGACTCAGGACTCATGAACTGTAACTGTGCCCCCCTGTTGTTGCATAATTGGAGTAAATTCAAAATTAGTTGGAACACAAAAACCTCATGATTGTTTAATAATGAGAAATCAAAAGGATCATGGTGGGGAAGGAGTTTGTGGAGGGTCTAACCAATGCAGTTCAAAATGTTTACCCTGGTCCCCTGATGTTTTTCTATCCAAATGTTCTTAAATGTGAACAGTAGATAACAGGACAACCAACCCTAAGCTCGAATCACCGATTGTAGAAATATCTTAGAGATTTCATTGATTATAGAAGACTAATCTGATCTGTTTCTATGTTTGGTCACTGAGTCAGCATATTTTTCTGTTCTTACAGTGAAAACAAGGGATTAAGTTTGAGGTCTCGGTTAATTGATTGACAAAGGAATGCTGTTTTTTTTTTTTTTGTCTAACAAAGTCTAAAAGAATGACCCTAGGATAGTATATTCACAAGATAAAAAGCCGAGTGTTTTAGGAGCTTAACCAGGAAAATGTTTCAAACTTTAGCTTCATAGATGAATGAAACCAACAAGTATTAAACGACTGGATGGTGATTTACTTGGTCTACATGTTTCATGTCACAGTTTGAACCGTTTAAATGATTTATGACCTTAATGTGCCTTTTCTCTCCCTACAGTTAAAATCCTCTTGTTCTACGTCATATTCTATGGCTGCTTGGCTGGAATTTTCGTCGGGACCATTCAGGCACTGTTGCTCACTTTAAGCAACTACAAGCCCACCTATCAGGACAGAGTTGCCCCTCCAGGTAAATAAATTCCTCCTCTACCTCTATGGCTTTTTGGTTTGGCTGTGCATGCGGAAATCCGGCTGGAATTTGAGGTTTGATCAGCTCCAAAGTTCACGCAGCATTACTGTAACATGCAGCACTGGCTCAGTGTCCCTCTCTGACAATGTGTCTGTGGTTCATGTATGTGAAACCAGCTGTCTGGGTGTGCCTTTAAGCTGCTTCTCTCTCTATCAGAAGTCTTTGTGACCTTAGATAGGTTCAGCCATTTTGTCCTTCACTCCTCTCAGCCAGTCAATGTTTCCCCCCTCAGGCTACAGGGGAGCCGTTGTCGCTTACGCTGTGATTGAAACAGGCACAGTGGATGTGTCACGGCTGACATGTTTACATACACATGAATATATGAATGCGTGGCAGCCACAGTTTGTAAGAAAAGAGAGATTTGTCTCAGCTCAGAGGCCTCTAAGCTTGTTCTTGTGGGAAAAAAATTCTAATCTGTAATCTTGTGAAAACATCAAACAGTGCCACAGTCACACTGCCTGGGTTTCGAAATTCTCTGCAAAGCTTTGAGACGGTGCAGATTTTAAGTGCCTGGCCTTGTCTTGTTGTGCCAGCACTTGTTTGCACAGCACATGCTCTCTAGCTTTGGCGGTATTTTTAGCGGCCATTGTAAACGGCCAGCTTCTTGTACACAGATTCCATTTAGCAGTCTGTTTGTCTGTCAGACTTCCACAACTGTGTACAATCAAAGAGTGAGTCCTTGCAAGAGGAAGAAGTATGCAGCGCTTTGAGCTGAAGTGAGTTTCCAGTAGTGGCTAGATAAAGGAAGCAGGGAGTAGTTACATGTTTTCTTTTTTTCAGAGCTGGAGCCCGCCTCTCACTCTGAGGCTAAAAGTTTCCATTGTGAGAGAGACACACGTGAGAGTGCATGGGTGGGGGCTGGGGATTGGTTAACTTTCACAGGCCACCACTGAAATTCAAATGACTGCATGCTAGTTCTGTGTCCCTGTGCCACAAATGCCTTGAGTGTTGCTCATGAGTACAACAAGGATTAAACTGATTCAGCCGTAAGGCCGCGAAAAGGTTCATAAAATGTCATGATTCCTTTTCTCTCCTCTTACCCATCTCACTCTCTTCATGCCACGCCTCACTGAGGCCTTGTGCACAAGGTCTGTGGAAAATTACTGCTATAAAGAGCTGACAGAGACCATCAGAGGAAATCCCCAAGACCCTACATTGTGTGTTGCCCTCAGCTAACAGAACAGAGAACAGATCACATGATGTACAGGGCTTCTTCTTTCAGGCATTCCTCTTCACATTTACATGGAGGATTTATTTTTCTCCTTGCAAAGTTCTTGCGCTCAAACAAAGCCTCTGTTTGAATCAAAGGTTTTCACTTTTATGTAGTTTTCTTTACAAAACTTGTGTTTGTCTTTCAGGTCTATCACACACTCCTCGCTCAGACAAGTCTGAAATATCTTTCAGTAAGTCTGATAGTAAGTCCTATAAGAAGTATGTGGATAGCCTGGATGCCTTCCTTAAGCCATATGATGATGACCGTCAGACTGATCAGGCTAAATTTGAAAGCTGTGGAGGTGAGTATAAGGCAGTCATGCTCACCCATGCTCCCTGGCTGATCCCTTATCTGTATTTAACTACAACCATTCAACAATTGTCTCAGAGAAATTGAAAATTAAATCATTGTAACCTTAAAGTCACAGTGATCTCCTAATTTCATGTAAATGTCACAACTATATACTATAGTGGTTCAATGCTATTGTAGTTAGTCATATATGAAGGTCTATCGTGTCCTTTTTCCACTGTTTGCAGAAACTCCTCAGACATACAAGGATCGTGGACCTCTTGAAAGTGACCAAGGACAGAAGAAAGTGTGCCGTTTCAGCCGCTCTCTGCTGGGCAGCTGCTCAGGGGTCCCTGATGAGACATACGGATTCAAGGAGGGGAAGCCTTGCATCATCGTAAAGCTCAACAGGATCGTCAACTACAGACCAAGAGTAGGTTTACTTCACATTTACAACACAACGGCTCGTTATTGCAGTGCTCACACTGATAAAGGCACGCTTATCAAACTATAAAACATAGTTAATAAATCAGGTAAGTTCAAAGCTTTGAGAAAAAAGCTTTCGGCGGTGATAGATGATCATAAACTGAAAGGGTCAACTTAAAAACAGTGTTATTAAGCACTTTTGTATCAGGCCTCCCTGAAGACAAAGTCTAATTTTATGTTCCTCTCTGATCTAATCATAAATCAATGGGGATCATGAAAGGAGCAACCCTTTTGTTTGATTGATGGGGTTATATGGATGGATTGATGGATATACTGCCTCATAAAAACAAAAATAACACTGGCAACTCAAACCAGCTTGATCCAGTAAAAAAAAAAAAAAAAACAGCTCACATATCTCTGACTGAGACCTGCACTGCTAAGTCAGTTAAAAAAAAGTTACTGGCCAACTTGTTCGACAAATTATTCATAATCCGAATCATATTTCCAAGCATAAATATCAAACATTTGCTGCTTCAAGCATCCCAGATTGAAAGATTTGCCAATTTCTCTGTTAATCATGATTAAAATGAAAAAGTCCCTTTTTATGACTAATCTGTAAAATTGAAATCTGGAATAGTCACTTCAGGTGCTGCTGCTTCTGTTAAGAAGGTCAACAAGAAAAGACCACTGAGTAATCTAAACCACAAATAACAATGTTCAGTGTTATTTGATTTACAAGAGTTAAACAGACTCATATTTGGGGCTTTGATATCTATTTACGATGAAAAGAATAGTTTTCATGGAAGCACTATTAACCATCAGAACCGAGGGACTCTGATTTAATCTCTGTGAATGAATCCTTTTTAACTTATTACTGGATCAATACTTAGAGACAGCTCTTGCAGACTTAATGTTGTTGTTAGCCTGGTGATTAGTGAGATAATGTATGGTTAGCCCATGGTCATGTGAAATAGGAGCCTTCAGGGTGAGAGAGGACCCGTCTGTTTCATGTCGGGATCTTGTCTCATCCCATCAGTGTAATTTTTCACATAACCTCTGGCTAAATGTACATTATGTCTTACTTTGACATCTTGATGGCAGGAAAAACCGGATGAATTCAGATGAATTGAGATATGAAACCATCAGAATGAGGCCTAAGAGGTCATTGGAGGAAACGTATTTTCAAATCATGTTGCTAATGAGCAGGATCTAGATCATGTAACTTTTAGTAGGACCTCTCATATTAATAATGAAACTTGTGTTTACAGTGCTACTGAATCTGTAAACACATGTCAGTTTGGTCAGTGACGGTCGTTCAGTGAGGTTGAAACAGAAACAAATCTCATGTGTCACAGAAGAGCTAACCCAGGGTTCCAACATTTCCTTAAAATCTTTTCTATTTTTAAAGCTTTTGGTCTCCAAATGTCTTATTCTTACTTTAGAGGTCTGAAATTGTAGACGGCACTTTGACTGAGACATGAATACTTTTTCAAATCTGGTATGTCGTCATTGGATACCTTTTGTTAATCTTTGGGGTCAGCCTCACCGCGTTTAAGCACAGTATGTTCACTCTCACACACTGGTAGGAAAAGAGAGTACCAGAGAAACAGTTAAGGATATCTGGATACAAAGCAAAGAAAGGGGTTTGTTTGGTTCATTGAAGATAAAAAGAGAGACCATGAGCAACTATCCAGATTAGTAAAATGCAACAAAGGTCTTTAAACTTGGTTCACATAGTCGATTGTGTTTCATCAGTGTTGATAGAAAAAACTGTATTTATCTTCCTTTGTTTGAGTCTAAAAGAGGCTAAGATAGTCTTAAATTTGGAGGCTCTGGTTTGGCCTCGTAGTAAAGCTGTGTGTACTTTTGGGAATTTGATTCTCAAAAGCGAGGCCTCAAATCTTCACATTGTAACCTAACTGTTGTAGCTTACTCTATAGGGACTTGGCTTGGGAACTGAAGGGTCACCAGTTTTAGTCCTTGTATGTCCCAAAAGCATGGAAGTTGGGACTGGTTGCTGGAGAGGTGCCAGTTTACTAACAAGGCCCCCCCGGGCAAGGCATTAAAGCTGAAGTGCTCATGGCTTTTGCTGAATTTTATCCATAGCTGCTCATTTTAAGGTTCTCAAAATTTTAGATCCTTCGAGACTCTCAATACCAAAATCTTTGGAACAATACAAGACCACAAAAAATACTACGTTTAAAAGTAAAGCCCTTTTAAAAAAAAGAGATCCACACACGACACAGCTGTTTCTAAGGGCAGAGAGCAGGAGAGAGATAACCTGAAACAACCCAGCAAGATGAAAAGTTATCTTCTGACTGTTTCAAAGTGATAACACTCTGTCTTGAGGACTCAGAAATGTCGCCACCTCTCCCAACAAACATGCAGAAAGACCCTAGATTTGGATAGTCACCCTATGACACATTATTAGTCCATTATTGTTGTATTGTAACATTATTTTTAGAAAAAAATCTAATTCTGTTTTGCCATTCAGTACCGTTATATTACAGTTTGACAGTGTGTCAAGTGTTGGTCTGTGTTTAGTGACTTTTATTGTGCCAGGACAGTGGGCAGGTTGGAAATCAGAAAAAAAAATACATAATGAAATGCTTTGGATACCCAGGAATTTTGCCATGGTGCCAAATCAGGTATTAATCTAGACTGATTTGTGCTGGTATTGTATCAATGTCCAAAATTCTAGTATCAGGACAACCCTGTTGCAACCCTAGACACTGATACCATCACAGAGGCATTTAGACAAACTCTAAAATGAGTAAAGCAAATACGTTCATTAATGTGTCTCTCCCTCTTCTCAGGCTCCTTCCAACAATCAGTCCCTTCCAGATGCCCTGCAGGGAAAAACATCGCCCAACCTGATCCCCATTCACTGCAAAAATAAGGTAAGCTTATTTCACACCATAACACAAACTTAACACCATTACAGCAGCAGATTTTGTTTGAAAGTTGGATTGTAATTTTTTCCACCTGCTGTCTTTGTAGAGAGACGAAGACTTCGACAAGATTGGTGAGATCAAATACTTCGGCTTGGGCGGAGGCTTCCCTCTCCAGTACTACCCTTACTACGGCAAACTGCTGCAGCCGCAGTACCTGCAGCCTCTGGTGGCCATCCAGTTCGTCAATCTGACCGTTGATGAGGAGCTCCGCATTGAGTGCAAAGCTTACGGAGCTAACATCCAGTACAGCGAGAAAGACCGCTACCAAGGACGCTTTGACGTTAAGTTCACTATCAACTCGTGACCTCAGCCGTGACGCGCACTACTCTTCATTTTGACACCAATCAAATGTAGAGAGAAATAAAAGAGTTCAGATAAACACCACTAGTCTTTGAACATTCATAATATACAGGACCTACACTTAATCTGTGTGCTTTACACTAGCTTTTTCTGTGTGTTTGTCGAGGGTTAGAATGTAAAATACAAGAGTAGCAATAGCAAATATTTATTCTACTGTACATGAAAATATTCCTTGAGCCATGGGATGTGTTCATCTATTACTGTAAAACTGCAATTCCACTACTGACTTGTAGCGAGCTGTGTTTCTGTCCCCTAAAGATTTCATCCTAATGTGGTCTCTATATATTTTTGGAGTGTCCAGTGCTGTAGTTGAGTCCTGTTGTAACCTCTCCTGTCTTATGTCAGCTTTAGTGGTCCAAGGTGTGTGTGCTCCGTGTCTGTGTGCAGGTGTGTGTTTGTTTATGTGAGCGGGTGGAGTGTGTGTTAATGTGCTACGACTAACTGAAATACTAGCATGGTACTCTGAACCTTTAAGGCCCATGTTTGAGTAAATTACTGCGCTCCATGGAATCTCTTTTTTTTTTTTTCTTGTGCGTTTCTTTACCCAAGTTGTTGGAAGGATACATTCGTTTGCCTTTTCTTTGTTGTTCACCTTAGCTGTAGATTTGGTTTAATGACATTTCTGTTTGATACATCTTCTGTTCATTCTTAATTCATAGTGTAGAGCTTTGTGGGTCCAGCCTAGAGGACTGTCACCTCCAAGGAAACAGTGGCAACTCAGTGCTTTGAAATCTGTTTTTGCTGGAGACATCACATGACGTGATGCTACTTACTATTGAATGTTTTAGCCATTTTCATGGTGGAAGAATTTTATATTTATGCAGTTGTACATTTTTTTTTCAAGGTTTAATGTTATGAATCCAATACCAAAGTCGCTGGTCTAAAAGAGTAAGAGAATATCAGACGCAATGCAGTATCCCGTGTAATAAGATGTTTAGTTGGTGTGAAAAATACTTAATTCAATGTTGAAGATCAAAACACCTGTCAGGAGTCTGCTCTTGTCACTTTATTTAATCTACATAAGGCTGAAACAATAAACGGAAAAATGAGACAACTGTGAAGTCTTTGTGTGTGCAGTAACATGTTTTCTGTCTCTGTCTCCATTCACCCGTCCAGAATCTTGAAGAAATACTGCACCTGTGGAAGAAAAAACAACACTTTCATTCAAATCACAGTAAAAACGCCAAAACCAAATCAATTCCAAGAGTTGAGGAGCTGTGTAAACTTTTTTTGTTTTTTACAAAAAATAAAAATAAACAACAAATCAAATATTGAAGCTGAGCAACTTGGTGAAAATACCATGTTATTTTGAATGTGATGATTTTAGAGTTGTTAGAGGGACATGTTTACAATTGTGTTGCGTCACCTCTTCGTTTAACAACACTCTGTAAACAGTAGTGAACCGAGGAGACCAGTGGCTGGATTTTTCTAAGTTAAATATTGTCCCATTCTTGCCCAATGTAGGATTTAAGCTGCCCAACAGTTCAGGGTCTCCTTTGTTGGTTTTTGGTATATGAAGTGCCAAATGTTTTTAATCAGTGACAAGTCAGGACTGCAGGCAGGCTAGCTAAGCACCTGGACTCTAATACTACAGAGTCATGCTGTTGTAGTTAGAAGAATGCGGGAGAATATGGTTTGACATTTCCTGCCCCATTGATAAAGTCACGGTTGGGATGGCAGCATGTTACTCTAGTACCTGTATTTGTATCTGTTCATATTGTTCTGCGTTGCTTAAGCTGCCCATGTCGTAGACATTTCTGCATCCCCATACCACAAGGGTTGTGAGCTCTTGAACTGTACACTAACTACTAGTAGGGTGGTCTTACTTAGAGCTGAGGGTGCAGCGTCCATGAATTTCAAAAAGAAATGTCAAATTTTGATTTATTATCCAATTCTCCTGACCTAGAGTAGACTCTGGTGTCTCTTGATCATGTTTATACATGGTTTCCACTCCACATGGTACAATTGTAACCTGCATTTGTTCATGTGGTGACGTGTTGTGTGTTCACAGATGATGATTTCTGGATGTGATTTTGAGTCATGTCTGTTTTTAATGCAGGGCCACCTGAGGGCATGAAGATCGTGGCCTCGTTTATCTTGTACAGAGATTTCTCCTGATTCTTGGTACTTTTGGATAATATTATGTAATGCAGATGATGAAATCCTCAAATTTTAGACTGAAAACATCATTCTGGACTTCACTTGCTTGCTCTGTCCTACACAAAGTGGTGATGTCTTGACATCTTTACAAATGAGAGATTTGTCCTCTCTGTAATGGTCTTTAAATGACTAGTTGCCCAGTCATGTTACTAACCTGTTGAAAATTAACCTGATTAGTTGAGAGATGTTCCTCTGGGTGGTTTGAAGTGTTACATAACTCGTCTAGTATTTCATTATCCTTGCACCAGCTGTTTGGAAACATGCTGATGGCATCAATTTTAAAACAAATATAAAGATTTAAATAATCTACAATTCATGGAAATACCTTTTAGACTTTCAACACATTATGTTATCTTTCCTCTTTCATTTCTAATCATCCAAGTCACACTTTCAGCAGTTTGCTCAGTGTCTAACCTCTTCTGGGGTTGTGGTTTTATCTACTAGTCCTCTATGATATCAGAAAAAGGGTATTACTTAAGTCCACAGTGTAAACTCTCCTCTGCACAAGCCCTTTATTAGCCACTGTGTCCCAGTCTTGGGAAAATGGCAGCTCAGTCAGTCACAGGCTAATGTTTAACAAGGAGCCATTTGTCCAGCCAACAGATCAGGAGTTTTCTTGAACAATGACGCTCGATGGGTCAGACCCACTCCCAGTAAAACAATGGTTTTGTTTCAAATTCCTCTGCCCTTCTTGTTCTCCTGAAAACCCAGTGTGAGCTAAGGTTTGCCCCGGCCCACGGAGCAGAGTCATGAGACTCGACTAAAGCCCTGGCTTCACAGAGTCGGGGGTTTTGTTCTTGGCTGACTGTGAGGTGGTTATTTATGCATGGAGAGGAAGACAATGAGGAAACCTATTTGCAGGATCAGAGGAGTCACACGGGTGAATTAATGTGGGCGTGTTGTACTGAACATGGAGGGAACAGTGTGTGAGTGACGGACAGCACCCACCTCCAGAACACCGTCTTCAGGGAGGTCAGTACAGTGGACGGCGTTCTTCACTTTATCTTTGCCATAAAGCGCTCGCAGCGTGTTTGGACGGAGATGCCGGGAAATCTCCTGTTGATTAAAAACATAAGGCTCAATGAAACCGTATCGTAAAAAACAACATGAAACACCCTCTGTCTCAAATTCTGAGTCCTGTGAGAAACTGAACATCCTGTTCTGCTGTGTGTCACTGATGCAAAGTGATGACACAGCATTTGGACATGTGACTCTAAGGGAAGTGACTGACGTCCAACAACCCCTCTGAGTCACTGAAGAATAAGATACTCTATCAGATCATGTTGCAGAATTGAAGTATGAAATTACGCCACTGCCATGGTAAACCTTTTATAGACACTGGTTTTGAAGTATTAAGAAATCCTATTCTTCCTCATGTTTTACATCATTTACTCCATGTTTCGGTCAGAGAAGTTCAGCTCTGAAGCCAAAGAATCCCATTTTTAAAGCCCTGTGAGGCGTCGCTGACTGGTTGTGAAACACTAATACTGATCCTGATACCTTTTAAGACCTAAAAAAGCAAACAAGACGATCAGCAACATTTAAAGTCCCCATACTCTTATTTTTAATGCCTTAAACTGTTGGAAGGGGGAAGATGTCGGACCAGACGACT
Source organism: Xyrichtys novacula (assembly GCA_962446985.1). NCBI lineage: Eukaryota > Metazoa > Chordata > Actinopteri > Labriformes > Labridae > Xyrichtys > Xyrichtys novacula. Next base: position 10,128,150 of record OY660870.1, read on the forward strand.
GACGGCACGCTGAGGAAAACAGTTCGTTTCACACAGAGTGACACATTTGACTAGAAAAAGAGCACAGGATACCACCAGTACCACCATGGCACATACAAGACAAATAAACAAAGAGACAAAATGTATATCTTTGACCACAGTGGGGCGCCAAAATCAACTCAAACCTAGAACTCCTTATAGCAGCTTTAGTTAACACTTGACATCCCTCTGAAACCTTTAGGAAATTTTCTAGCTGAAAAAGTAAAGTCTTTAAGTCTTTGCAAATTTTGCATTAAATAAAATATAAAAGTTTGTTCAGAGCTGAAAAATTGCATCACCCTGTTTGCAGTATCTGAATATGTTGCATTTCAGCGCCTTATCACCTTTGTATTGCACAATGCATGTTATTGCCAAATTCTTTCTATAGCACAGCCCTAACAGGCTGCACACCGATACCTTTTTCTAAATTACTTTATGAACACAAACACAAGAGCTCCCTCCTGTCTACACCTTAGAGACACTTTAAAATGTTTTGAACAGATTTGAAATAGTGTCACTCTTATTCAGACCTACATGATAAAAAGAGATTATCAGAGACAAGATTGATCAGTTCTTCATACTGAGTTTTAGTGCATGTGTTCAGGTTGGATCTCTCCACAAATGAGCATTCGTCCCGTTTAGAGCTCTGTGGGTATAAAGTTTGACAGTGAGAAGAAAGACATCAACGGAAGGGAACTAGTCCTCATCAACAAATGACTCAGAGAAACTAACTTCTCCTTTTCATGCTCTTCTTTCCAGGCAGTACTTTAATCATGAGAGAGTCTGCCTTTTTTTTTTTTTTAAACATCAGACACTCCCAAGGTCACAGCCGGGTTCTCTTGCCCTTTGCTGCTCAGTTCCTCCAGGAAATGTAACACCCCCACAGGGTCCACCATCAGGGGAGGGGCAGAAATTACCTCACCAAGGCTACAACTATCTCCACAGCAACACAAACACCTCTGCTGGGACACAGAACAACCAGCTAATATATAGGGAGAATAACGTCATCTTGTCAGACTCGCACTATCAGTTTCTTTTTATCGCAAAATCAACAACAAAACAAGTTACACACTTATTTTCAGACCACCTCCTGAGTTTGTTTACTCTCACTTGTTCTGTCTTGCAGCAGGAAAGCATCTACTATGACAACTTCTTTCTCCTCTGCTGGTTTATGAGAGCCAAACACAAAAGACAGGAACAAGTTTCCAAGGTCATCAACCAACCCAACCTTCTCTCGAGCCTTCATTGTCTTTAAAACAAAAACTGTACGGGAACAAGTCTCCTGGTTTAAATGACTGTCAGACACAATGTTCAGTGGGTCACCAAAGAAAAACTATTGTTTCATAGAAACTGTAGATCACATGGAAACTGAAAACCAACGTTTGTTAAATTGGTTCCCTTTAGCAAGTGTTGTGTTTAAAATCTACAAATTTACCTGGAAATTAATGTGTGGTGAATTCGATGCAGTTTTATTACGGTTTGATGTTTATCGACTACTACTTACTGAAAATTGAACTTCTGCAAGGTGTTGTTAATGTGCTTTCTCAAACTACTGGCTTTTTTTTAATCCAACATCTGAAAACTCAATGACTCAGAGACCCTCATTCACTTAAAATTATGACACTCTAAAGCAACAGTTAAAGCTGCAATGTCAAGAAATGGGAATTTCTACTGATACCTAGCAACCTATTCTGGACTTGAATGCTCCCTTGCTCACCCAGAAGTTACTGTAGAAACATGATGTGCAAGATGGTGAGCTCCTTGGAGGAGGATCTACTCCTATATAGATACAAAAGGCTTATTCTAAGTTTACAAAAAGCAACATTGTTTTCATGCTCAGTGATAATGCACTAATGGAAACATACCTGTGAAGATTATGTTCCATTTCTGCTAAGTCTGTTCTGATAAATGCCACTGTTTGCTTCACACTGCACCTTCAAGCCGAAAATAAGAGCAAAAGTCTGCAGATAGTTTAATTCCAAAACTATGAATACCAGTGAGGTGCAGAGGTACTTTAGCCCATGAAAATCCTTTCAACCAGGTCTGCTAAGCCCTTTAAATCATGGTTAACTGTCAGCCCAGTTTGGTGAAGTTCATTTTAAAGCTCTAAATAAATGCAGCTCTCAAGCTTCTTTTCCTAGAAATGTTGAAAGAATCTTCAAAACACCATTTCAGTAGGTACTGGTCAAAAGTGCACGGATGAAGTAATACTGGAAAATGCATTTTCAGTATCTGTCTCATCTATTTTCCTTTCATTAAGCTGCTGCATTTCCTGTATTGTGCAACTTGCCCCTTAGCTTGCTCAGTCATCGGCTAGAGGAGCTGCTTCAAACAGACCACAACATGCATTTCGTGTTCATGTAATCAAGCACTCAGCAGCTGTATTCTCACCACTGCAGCATTCAGATGCCATAAGCACTGTTCACATGACCTCCTCAGTTGTACCCAAGAGCTAATGGGTTTCACTCGAAGGGAGAATTACTTACAACTACAGAAAAGCTTTTATTTAAAAAAAAATCTGTAAACACAACCAACACACACTTTGTCTCTTTTGTACTTAAGTCTTTTAGAGTGTTTTGACTGCTCAACACCCCATAGCAACAGTCTGCTATTTCTTGATAGAAGGCTGTTGCTAGGGATGCCCAGTTTTGGATTTTTGTAGATATCTAACATGTATTTTCAGACTGGTTCATACTGACTTGGATAGCATTACTCACACACACACACACACACACACACACACACACACACACACACACACACACACACACACACACACACACACACACACACACACACACACACCTTTTGTCTTTGTTAAGACTGTTTCAAATTTTAAATGTTTATCTTATTGAGACAGTCTGTTTGTTGTAGGACCAAACTTTGAAAACAAATAGTGATCATTATTCAACGCAGCCAACATGAGTAAACTGTCACAATGCAATAATCAACCCATCACCTTTTTGGCCTATAATTACACCGGCAGAAAACATCACAGCTGCCAACACCAATGATTAACTTTTTAAGCTACAATCTTCAAAAACCTATACCCTGTCAATAATATTGTGCATCCCTAGTTATTGCTGTGTAGAAGAGAATGTGACAAGCTGAATGAACTCGACTAGTTGTAGTGCAGATTTCAAAAGTCCTGTTCACTTCATTTCACTTCACCATCAGTCGGTATGACTACATGCACTTCAGTCGAGCTATGGTCAAAGCTCAGTTAAACCATTTAATTGGACTACTGTCCTTGTCTCAGCTTATGAACTCTGGGGCAAAAATACAGTTGTTGTGAGAAGCACTTCCATCTCCACTATAGTGGCAACAAGCCTCCCTTCAGCTTGTAATTATCAAGTCGTCTCTCCATTTACATTTAATGTATCAGAACAGTCTTTAAAATGTGTTAGCAAGAGACTAACGAGATGCAAGTCCAGGGATAGAACACCATAACTTCTAGAGCTCTGTACAGTTTGTTTGTAAAATAATAAAGTTTTGTCTTTTTTACGTCCATTCTTAGTCTGTCAAGGTTTTGTTTAGGTTCCAAGTAGCGCCTCCATGCTGTTGGACTTCTGGACATAACATCAACATTTTCAGCTCTGATTAAACATTTGCTATGGGCTTTCCAGCAATTAAAAAAAATTGTAGTTCCAAATCCTAGGTTTTGATGGAAAGAAAATATTTTACAGTCAACATATATCGGCTCCAGAAATTGGGTTTTCATCTCATGAACTGTAAATTATCAGCTGTGAAAAACCAGCATTGGTTCATGCTTTAAGTTTTAGGAAGGATACAAATGCAATTTAGGTACTATTTTTATTTCAGAAACACAGGTACTTTCAAACCATAAACATAATGTCCAAATTAATACAGTACTTGATGTAAAATTACTGTTTTTGAAACTTTCCAAAGTAAGTCTTTTCTGTGCTCTGAGCTGGCAAACTGGCTGATGTCCTCATGCTTATGTTGGTTTGCAATCATGACAGATTATGGCAACATGTTTTCAGATAAGCATGTTAGTTTGTTAGCATTTTAGCCAAGCCTTTCAGAGAAGGTACCACGTATGAAAGCCACTGCTTGGCTCTGCTTCATTGCTGCTTTGCCTTGTGCAGACTAATGAAGGGTCATTATCAGTGATGGCACTTTAACGTGGTTGGCTTTCAGAGGTCAAACAGCTTGGCAAACCAGATGTGCTATCAAAGATTTGATCTCTGTGGAGCTGTTTGGTATGTTTATGTTTACAGAAACTGCAGGAGGAGGCCTGAGTGTTATTGTCTGGCTAATTAGAGTAATCTGATTGTTTTAGTCCAAAAGGAAGAAAACAACACCCAAACTAAGCAGGATCCCTAAAGTGGCCTCATAACTATGACACAATGTTTTTACTATGATGTATGATGACTGTGTGATGCAGGTTTGTGTCCTGAAACTCAGAGGTTGGAACAAAACGGCTGACAGCAGCCAACTGTTTATGTGTCTCGTGCTTCATGAGACTGAAGCCAAAGATGGCAGAGAGAAAATTACCGCAAGATTAACTTTGTGATAAAGGAATTCTTTGCTCTGTGTAACTGCATTAGTTACCCATGAGTGACCTGCTGTCAGAGTTTAATTTGATTTTAATGAGGCCCACAGTGTGCTGGACTGATGTTCCTGTAATGAGTGTTTGGCTTCTGTGGACGGTTGTGGCCGGGGCACGGTGACCCGCTGGTAACATGACCATCCAGAAATCAAGAAGGCTCACGTCTGGTCCTTCATGCACCGCTGACCATCCAAAAGCTCAGGAGGGAGAAACCAAGGCAAGTGGGTCATTCTACCGTGGAGCTTTTTTTGTTCTAATTTTATAATAACGACCTCACCTCTGTCTCCCAAAAGCTCTGCTCTTCCACACCATTATGTTTCTAGAGCTAACCTTGCTTTAAAGCTGCTACGAGGAGGCTTTCCACATTTATGAAACAGACTAAAATTATTATTGCTTTTGTATTTCATAAAACGGAACAAACGAAACCATCTCTGACCAGATTGGCAACTTCTAAATTGCAGTATTTAATGCCTGAAACTGGTGTAACACCCTACATCAAGTATCTGTGATAAATGATAACTTTGACTGTCAGAAGTCAGTGGGAGGACAGTTTTTTAGTCATAAGACACTACTTAAGCATGGAAAGAAGAATCTAGGCAAAGACTGCACTGTCCATAGAGGACACCAACATTAAAAACTAAAGAAGACAAGTGCAGGAGTAACATGGAGTAATAAGTTTAATCAATCTTAGTTCATGAAATATTTTGTACGATGAAAGGGTGAGTGTTTTTCTTTCAATAACAAAGAAAATGGAGGGGAGAGTTTCTTCAGATGTTTTTGGTGGATGTCCAAATGGGTTTCTTCTGACTGAACTCTTGATGTGTGTGCATGCAGGTTTTAAACTGATCACTTTATTTAGTGTCCGTGTCAACAGTTTAGTGGGAACCTCTAGCTAGAAGGGTTTTTTAATCAGGTCAACAGGAATCGCATGTGACCATCACCAGCCAATGACACAACCCCATGTCCCGACCCCAACCACCAGCTTTGTTCTCTCATGTTAAAGCCACTTACCTCTTCTTTTTCAGGGTTCAAACATTTATTTTTCTACAGCACAGAATTGTCTAAATAAACTTTGAGAGAAGTCCCCTAATCCAACACAAAAAAATGACCATGAATAAATGTTTTTACTACGTTAGGGACATATCTAGTCTTTTTTTATTATTTTATTACTCCCTCTATAACTACCACTACTGTGTGTTACACGTGGCCTTTTATTGTTGCAGCACATAAAGATAACAAGTTAAGGGCAAAAGGAGCCTTTGTCTGTGAACAACTTGAAGAGTGAGTTCAAACCAGGGTAATTCCTCTTCAAAATCTGCTGATGTTGTATGGATTCATTTGATCAACTTGAAATTTTTTTCATCAAGTTTAATCAACAACATATTGAGAAAGCACCTGAACATGTGTGCTCAGGGTAAATCCAGCTTTATTTCCACTCTACTCAGAGATGTGTCTTTTGACAGCACTATAGTGAACTATATTTATCTGTGTGGCCACCTGGGACAGCTGATGTCTTTCTCCACAAAAGCATTACACAGTGGGGTCAGGAATCAATAGGAGGAGCGTATTTTTAACTGACATGATGCAGGGAGTGTCTTAGCTTCGTGTAACAGGACGCTCAGGCCTGTTTGATCTTCTCCACTCATCTTCTATTTTAAGGCAAAGTGAGGCGACACAGCATGTTGTGACCACCACACACTGCTGCTGTGTAGCAGGAGGGGGGGCGACGGTGATTTATAGGGCTGCTGATTTAAAGGGGAAGTGTCTACTCTCACTCTGAGTGTAATCATTTCAACCCTTAACCTAAAGTTTGTCCAAAGGAGCCTCTAAATTTTTACTTTTCAAAATGAATCAGAAACTTTTAAGCTTTCATTTCTTTCCAACCCTGCCCATTTGTTCACATTTAATATAAGCCATAACTTTTCAGTGTAGATGTGGCATACCTTACTGGAAGCCTTCAGCTGCATCTTTTTAGCCACCATGGTCTTTATCAGGGTCGGGGATGATGAAGCAGACATAGCAACAATGTGATCATAACTGGAAAATATTCCTGCTTCGGTATGACCAGTCCTTTTACACAAAACCTAACATTTCAACAGTAACATAATAGTGACAGCATTTACTTGCTCAGAATACTCATGTATTGGCCTTTGAATGCTTTTTTACTTACTGTGATGAATCTCAGCCCTGAAAGTTGTTGAACTGTTTTGATCATCTTGGGAGGGATGATTAGACAAAGGCAGTGTCACAAATCTCTGAGCATCCCTAGAGGGAACATTTTTTTAAACTCACTGTAAACATGTCCAAAAATGCTCCTAAAACTGGATTTTATCAGCATTTCCCAGAAGTCTTATCAAGTTATGTGACATGTTTAAGGGGTTACTCATGGCAACCTTCGAAACATGCTGTTTACATGCTCCGTAAAATGGAGTTTATTTCTGCTTTCTGTTTACTGATTTTCTGCTGTCCATAAAACAAATTGAAGTTAATAAAAGTCACAAAAAGCTCTGATTTGTTAGTTCATAACAAACTTTGGAAACACTCAGGAAATTTTACTTGATAAAAACAGTTCAACTTCTCAAATGGTTTGAATTTACAGTGGAAAAAAAGAGACAGTTATTGTAAAGAATTGACATCAGCAGGACTTTACATTTGTTACTCTCTTTTAAGCGAGGGTACAGTGAGAAGTTTACAAGATATTAAAGCTCCTGTGATGAACTCTGCAATAATTTATTTGCAACAAGATGATAAAAACACAAAAAAAGGAACTGAAAGAAATGTATTAATTTGAAACCCAATGTGGGAGTTAAAAGTCATTCAAGAGTTTGGATAAATGTGCAATAAATTGTACAAAAACCCTGTGTGAGAGGGTAGAGAGTTTAGAGCCTGTCAGTGGTCAAGACTGGCCGCTGTGTGTGTGTCCACTGCGATATCAGGACACATCATGAGACAGAGTACAATCTCATGACTGAGAGAGCGCAATGTGAGGCAGCTGAGGGTGCAGAGGTGTGAATGCATGAGGATGCTTTATGGACAGATATACGACGCCTAGTTAAAGGAGTCCAAAGTGTCTAATATGATTAAGAGTGTTTGAAGTCACTTAATCCTGCTCCCCAGTCATGTGTTTACACACACAGAGACCTGTGCTGTTTATGGATTAGTTTGTAGGCAGCTGGAATTAATCAATAGACTCTTCTCACCACAAATAACTGGCCTTTAACTATTAATAGATGCTCCGACCTCTTCATAGAGTCTGCCTTCACTATGTCCGCTCTGACGGCTCGATAATGATGTCTGGAATGTCTTAACACTGTACATCTGACAACCAAATGTACTGTACTCTGATACCCAGCAGAACAATGTTACACTGACACACACACACACACACACACTGTGAACTTATCAGCAACTCTTAAACACAGTGACTTATCTAACACTTTATTCTTTGATGTTATACTACTGCTGTGGCTTTTGATTTATCTTAAGTATCAAATGACTGACCTGCTCTGAAAAGAGGGAGTGGAGCTGTTTAGATTATCAGACAGAAAATGCTGAGGTGAGTCTGAGGTCAGGGAGAGATGAAACTCTGTGACCTCCGGTTCAGTCAGTGAAGCCTAAAGAAGTCAGAGGTCACAGAGACTGGTGGAGTCCAAAGAAGGGTGACAACAAGGAAAGCAGTACAGCAGCTCCATTCAACATGGAATCAGAAATTCTGCTGATAAAGATTTCACATTGCTCTGCCAAAAGTGGCTAATGATAGCAGAGCTAGCACCACCACCCTGCAGTTCCCCTATAAGATTGACGTCCACACGGTTTCACATCACTCTGATGTGTAACCATAGACTGTATATAGAATGGATGCCGTCTGCCTCCTCACTGGGTGAAGCCACCGTGAGAACAGCACCCTCTGGGGATAGGCTTAAGCATAGGTAATAAATCCCGCCTCCTCCAGCAAACTTAGTGGAGTTGTGAACAAACTGTATTTATTACACAGCATATACATTTTTCTCCCCCTTTGGTTGCGATGTTGACATGTAGTTACAGTAAGACTGGTTTGTGCTCAAGTCCTTTTTTTTCTGTGCACCTCAATTTTTAAAAGTTATTAGGGGGTTCATGTTTTCTATGATTGACACTCGATACAGCCTATGGGCGTACAAAGATTGCGTAGCTCACCTGGGGGATACGCTGTTTGAGTCGAACACCATCACAGCGACTCTTCCGCCGCATATGTACAACGCAACTGTGCAAGTGGTGGTTTAGGGAAGTAGAGAAAATCCCGGGAATACCGACAGCAATTCGGCTTCAAATTTGTATAATGATGCAAGATGGAGTCACTTGTCCATAGTATATACAGTCTATGGCCCTCATTTATCAATCTTGCGCAGATCTGAGCGCAGGTTTCATCGTACTATAGGACACACGTGAGATTTATGAAAGGGTTAGTATCTGACCAATCCCAGCGTACGTATGATCGGGTCTTGATAAATGCGGCGGCTGAAATCGATTGTCATTAACATGTTATGCCCTTAAATATTCATGTTACAGAAGCCCCGCCCACTGAGGTCAAACATGAAAGAGGAGAAATATCAGAAAGATTCGAAACTTTTCCAGGAGTGGATGTCCTCGCGTCTGTGGTGGAGACTAACAAGGATTTTCTCTTTGGAAGCATCAAAACTGGTATAAAAGCAGTCCAGAAAACTCCTGTCTGGAGCAGGATTATGGTGGATGGTGGATTTTTATCACTGATTGAATAGCAAAAGCACTTTCTAAACTTATACTTTACATCAGAATCCATCGATAAGGTCCTGTCTCCTCTGTACAGCACCATCGTGGAGTCTCTCCTCATTATTGTTCTCCGGGCATCGGGTCCTCACGTTGCACCGGCACAGCCAACGGCACTCCATTCGCCAGAGCAACATTGTGCCTAACTGTACTGGCCCAAATGATGTCCCACACCCTTTCAGGATTGTACAACAACGTCCCTGCAGCTGGGCCAAGACAGAGCTACCTGCCTTTTAGGAGTCAAATGCAGCGCTCCACAGTGGCAGTGTTTCTGGGCAGAGTTATCAAATAGGCCTATTCACTAAGGACATAACTATTTTATTTTATTTTATTTTATTTACGCCTGAATCTTTAATGAAATCTGGCTGATTGTGCTTAATGACAGGTTTGAGGTTTGAATATCAATTATTTTGAGACAGACATTTGCTGCACCGCAGATCCACACTGACTCAAACTTGCGTACACGATGTCAGACCTGTCGTGAGATTTGGTCGCAGTGTACGCTCATGTGCAGATTGATAAATGCCGATCCTCACATCAAAATTTTCGTACACAAGGTGTACGCAAGTTTTCTGCCGCACACAAGCTTGATAAATGAGGGCCAGTGTGTGTAACATACAACATACAACTACAAAACTTCATCTTCTAGACCAAAACAGTTCCAAATCACACCACACTACAAGATGTCGTCTGTCATCTCTGCTTGTTTGCATCCAGGTAGTAGGGTGTTTCCCGGCTTTGCCAGACCCATCAGCCAGCTCATATTCACTTTTGCTTGCATCTGGGTCTGATGCAAGCAAATGTTTCCCCCTGCTGTTGGATATACCTTGTTTAAGATGACAACACAGGAGCACCATTTGTTTGCAAACTACCGAGATAGCATCCTCAGGAGGGTCTGTTGAATCCACAATGGTGGCTGTTTTTAAATGAACCGGATGATGATTATTCATTGATAAACTGCACATACAACATTCATTGGTAAGAAAAGTACATTTCTTTCTGCTGTCTGTTCACAATACTGTTGCTATGCTCTTTTTCACATGTCTTGTTAATCTAACTGATTGTCGATCAGTTCAATCACTTCGAGAAGCACTTTCATGTGCGATTGTCGCTAATGCCACCCCACAAAAATGGTATGAAGATGAGTTAGTCTGGCAGCACCGCATTATTAGAGCTTTACAGCAATATGTCAGTAGCCATTAAAAGGATCTAGGCTACTTACTCAACTAAATTTGAAATATCATCAATTTGATCAAACTTTCAGTATGTGTATATTTCATTGATCATACTTTTCACTCTGATGTCTTTGTGAAGTGATAAGTCTGATTCTGTGCACATTAAGAGGAGTTTTGCAAAGAAAGCTCTGACACTGATTTCACAAAGACAAAAAAACATTAACATTAGTAGAGGATAATATTACAAAGACATGCACAGAGGGTCTTTTATGTAAATGTTACTATCAGTGGTAATAAATCAAACTAGAGACCGATCTAGAGAGCGGGAAACTCTTTTCTGCTGCAGAGGCTTAATTATTTTGGCGTCACTGAGCAGTGGTGGTGTGTCATGTGACCTGGAAATCATTAGCCAATTAACTAACCCCTTTTTCTGCTCTGTGGCTGTTAAGTTAGTAACGTGCTGACAGAAACCTTCATGGTGAGAAAAGCGTCATAACAACTGAGTTTCTTAGCAACAGAGACAAGCTAAATGGAAAACGCTGAATTATCTTTTTGACACTCCAGAGCTGAGTCATGACCAGTGGCTGATCTGCTGTTACTGTGCAGTTGTGTAGACCCTCATTTTTATGGTAACCAAACAGTGATTAGATTTCAGATCACGCTCCAGCTAAGCCCTGCAGCACTGGTTCCATAACACCCATGTCTTTTTCTTTTTCTCTCACACACAAACACACACACACACACACACACACACACACACACACACACACACACACACACACACACACACACACAGGTTTATTTCATGTGCCTCCTCTTATCTAATCACATAAACCACAAAACCTTTATGATGTACACTAGCCACTTGCTCAAACAATATTGTCTTTTCCACCCTCAGTGTATTTCATCTGATAAAGACTCTTTTAAAACAGCAGGTGTGAATTACTTTTATGAGAGTTAAACTACGCAGAGCTTGAAGCTAAAAAATGAGGTCAGTTCCTTTACAAAAAGGGAAGGGGGGGCTTCAAGCTGCCATGTTAATGACTTTTCACTCTGCAGATGGATCCTGGTCTGAGATCACAAACAGCCATTTTGTGTTGCAGAAATTTTCTCTGAACTTTTGTTTGGTATTTTTCAGACAGGAGGAAAATGGATGGATAATCATTCACTGATGGTAAACTAATTTTCTATCACTCTGCGCCCAATGTTTGGCATTTTTCTTCTCTTGTTGGTTGCTAGTACTGAATATATTGTGGGAAAAGACCAATAAATTATCTCATAACATTTGACTCACTGGATCTGCAGGCCCACAGAATTCCCTGAATGACTTTGGCGCATCAGTACCGTGGATTTCCAGAACCATGCAGGGTCCAGAGCACAACTCAGTCACCATACTCTGTAGGAAGAGAGTGGAAACATCGCTTTTTTAAAACCCAAATATAAAGTTCATCTGAGAATAGTATTATAGAGCCACTCAACTCCAAACACATGGTTATGAACATAATCTGCAAGAGTCTGACACTGTTGTAGATTTCCACAAAAGATCAGAGCGTCTTTTTGTTTTTATCTTCTAAAGTAACAACTGGCAGAGCGTTGATGCAGATACTGGCTCTGATGGCAAAACACACTCATGTTTATACTCACAGGATACTCTGTGACAACACCCTTGTAAACCTCATAGAACTCTTCTGCGTTGGCCCGATCAACATTGAACTGTGGAAGAAAAAACTTGTTATAAAAATCATGCACATAATGAAATTAAGTTTATGAAATACGTTAAAGCACTTGTTGTATTTGCTTTAAATTATGACAGCAATTTCTTACAATCATAAAAAAATGACAGACTAATGTAAGATTATAAAAGGTCTGACAAAATATCATGAACAAAAGAAGAGCATGGTTAACTAACATGCACATACCCTGTTCCCATAAATGAGCTACTCTCAGTATGTGGCTTTTGTGATAAAATCCCTATTGATTGATTTTTTCCCACTACCCAGAATGCAAGTCTCATGCGGCAAAACAAATGGATTAGAAGAGGTCACTGTCTGCAGCTGTGACGCTGACTCCAAATATGAGGTCAAATTGGATTAGAGTAAGTCGATATAGTGCATGTATTGGTTACATGAGTAAAGCTAAGATCTACGGTACAGTTTCATGACCACACTAATCCATGTGCACAACTCATGTAAGCATGGAGAAAATACAATAGCCTCAATTTAAACTCTTTTTGTGTATGATAAACTCTAAAAGTTATAAAGGAAACAAATGGAAAATTCTTACCATTTGAAGAGCAGAGATTTCAAATCCAGCTGCGGATATGGAGTTCAGGATCTTCCCTGTCAGACCTGTGAACAGAAGATTGTTCATATCTATCAGGTTTTTGGAAACAGACTAACTTTAAATGTGGTAGATATTAGGTTTGTGAGGCTAACTGACAGGGAGAGACCGTTTGAATAGATAATGGGTGACGCACTTACTATATCAGTATGATATAGATACAGTATAACTGTGAAAGACTGCTGTCTTAAATAAATTAAACAAATAATGACTATGTTAGCCTATTGTTATAGATGACCTTACATAAGGGGAAGCTATGTGAGCCACAACAACCACGTTTTAGAAACATCCAATCCTTTACCAATTAGTTTGAATTCTGAGCTGAGTCAGATTTTACAAAATGAACATAGAGATACATCAAAGAATTAAAACTACCGACCCTTAAGGAAAATGTTCACGAGGTTATGAAACAGGTGAGAAGATGGCTTGTTTATACAGTAGATGGACTACCTACAGTAAATATTGGAGCAGCTCGACATTAAGGATTTACATGTTCGGTGCAAAAAACTTTCACTTTGGCTTCATCTGTAAACCAAGAGGTATTTTTTTCTTCTTTTATCAAATTTGCATTAAAAAATGGTTCACGAATTTTTGTATGCACCACCATCTGCTTACTGCTTTATGTGCAGCAGACAGTGCCGAGAGTAGTGTTGACTAAGCAGTTATTACCCAGATCTTGATTGGTCCAAACCTCAAAACGATGATGATGAATTCTAAACCTCAAAAACAATGACAGCAACAATCAGATCACTCATGTCAGATTTAAAAAGGTTTCGGCACATTGAACCTCTGTCTGATGACACTGTGGGAAAAATCTGAACTTCTGTCTCAGGCTGGTCTTGAGTGTGGGGAATAATGACAGACAAACATCCCTGTTAGAGAAAAGTGGAGCAACATCCTGTCCTGCAATCTGTGCAGTAGCAGCAGAGGTGAGGGGATCACTACAAGGTAGGATTTTCAGTTGTCAAGGTGAATTCAGTGTAAACTCCAGGTTTTCAGTACAACAGAGGAGGATGACTTCTTACCATGGTCGATCACCATGGTGACTTTGTTTAACTGTAGGTCTCTACATATGAAAATGGTTACTAAAAGTTATTTATCATGCTTATTTTCTCCTTTAGAGACAGACTGATTAATTGGTTGAGCTGATTAATCAGGCAGGTTAATGGCATCTTGAAATAATCCTAAAAACCAGTGGCTGTGCTCAAGAGGCTGATTAAAAAAACATACAGATATTGTCTGCAGACACTCAGACAGCCCATCCTCTGTTCTTCCGTAAATGCTATGTGTTGAAATAACCTCAGATTGTAGCGTCTCCTTGGGTGAGTGAACACTGAGATTGTCTTTCACATGTCCCGCCTATGCAAACAGAGGAGACATTATTTTTGTCCTCACAATCAACACTTCAGAGCATGAGATACTGAGCTGCAGCTTCTGTCACTGCAGCTGTATGTTACTGCAGAAATGTTTGAGCCACAGTGATGAAGGTGCACCAGTGACAGTGAAGGTCAGACTGTTTCAGACACACGTAATTGAAAGAGGGCGCCAGTCTAATAATCTCGGTCTGCCATCCTGATAAAAAAGTAGCCTGTCCTGTGCTCGCCGTGTGGCAGGATACCACAGCTCTTCATTCTCCACTTATTCTTAATGCAGCTGTAGGAAATAGTGCGGTACAGTTTGTACTCCGTGCAACAGCTAGAGATGATGTCTCTCATTTGTGTAATTGTTCAGTCTCAGCTCAACTGCGTGTGCATTAGGTAAGTAACCACCTCCTGAGTCCTCTGTTACCTCCCCAGGCAGCAGTCTGCCTCCGATAGGTGCGCACTCAACACAGCTCCAAAAAGCAGCTGGTGCTGTTGCTAGGAGATCCTGTTCTGGGTGCCTGGCAACAGAAGCTTCTCTATTCCAGTCATGTCTGAGCACATTTTCAGTCACTACGTCCTTTGTCATGTCACTGATTGGCTGTGAGCAGCACACGTAGGTGCAGCGTAATTTGGCATCATACATGATGCTGGATGGAAATCAAAGCAGCATTGGACTGACATTTCCACCTTGGGCTCAGTTAGTCCAAACCAATCAGACTTGGATGCTATTTATAGCTCAGAGGAAAGGTTCCCCCTCATGTTTGAAGATAAATATTGTGTTGTCACATTAAAACAGTGACATAGCTTTAATTCAAACAACCCACGACCCTTTAAACCATGCAAAGTCACATTCTTACAGTCAGGAAAGTCAAGTCCAAATAAGCATGACGTTTTTCTTTCATTGACTTTACATTCAAGATTTTAAAGAATACTGAAGGACTTTCTCTCCAAGACTGTCCTTATAAAATATTGAACTGAGTCTGGCAGATGTTTGCCTTGAAGCTAGATACTCAAAGCTCCTGCAAACTTAAAAAAAAGGACTGAATGTGGGTATTCTCTAAAATTGCTCTAATCTTCTCTGTGGGGAAGAATAGCACCCAGTTGTCACTGCAACACACAGAGTTCATGGTCAACAAGATGTGACAGTAAGTTGCTACAGCAAGAGCTGATATTGTTAACAAAATTATAACATGTGTATATGGAGGTATAGAAGACAGCATTTCCTGCTCTTGGGTTCCCTGTGAATGCCATGTGAGACAGAGGGAAGTGTGTTTTTTCTGCTGAAAATGTTGGCAGTTGACTTACTCCCCTGTGCCAGTCACCACACACTCCCTCCAAATGTGTCTCATCCTTTGAACAAAAACTAACCATTTCTGTCAAATTCAGGCCATGATCTGCTTTTTACCTTGAACAAAACTATAAGTAGGGCTGGGGGATATGGGAAAAAGTGTATCATTATACAGTTTTTTCATATCAGTTGATATCGATATATATCACGGTTAAAAAAAAAAAAATCACTTATCAATCTTAAATGTTCTCCGTTACTCTTAAATTAATTTTAACAGTGCTTATTAGTAGCATGTTATCTGTTGAGCCTTCATCTGCATTTCTGCTGGGGTAGCACTCATTTTCTTTTTTTCTCATCAACAGTGCTGTCGGCTTCACCTGTTAAAGTGCTTTGGCTATGTGTAGCTGCAGTCTGCTACTACACAGTTGTTTGTTACTTGATTCTAATTCAGCACATGATTGGCTCAGTGCAGGGCGGACTCAGAGTAACTCCCCTTTTCATTGGCTTTTTGGATAGTCTACCAAAACATGGCAGAATGCCGACTATCGAAAAGCAAATTGACCATGTTTCATATCAATATTGAGGGAAATCAATTTTTTATATCATTTTCGTTTTATCACCTAGCCCTAACTACAAGTAACTTTGGCTCCACCAAGTTGTGAAGTTTGAATAATCCTGCTTCCATTAACAGCCTGTTGGTGTGTTCTCACAAACCCACATTATGAGTTATTCCAACTGATTGTTTCTGTAATACACATAATGATATAGATAGGAATACTAATAATGGTTTTGTTTTGCAAAGTGACACCACAGGGTAAAGCTCTATTGTATGGTACTATAAGAAAACTGATATGATGCTTTATTTTCTTCAACTGTAGGAAGCTGTCTCAATTGAAAGCACCTTCCACTGCAAGAATATAACCTGAGTGAAAAAGTTCACTGTTCAAAGCCATTGAGCCCACTGCAACCTGTATTTGAATTTATCACAGTTTTTTTTACATCACTCGTTGCAACACTGTGTGCAGTTTTAGCAGAGCAATAATTTTCACCTCTTTCTGCGAGAAAAAAAGTCCTTAAATGAATATACAATATGTAGAAAATATAGAGTAAACCATTCAGAATGGGCAAAAATATATCTGCAAAAATTATGTCTCTTTGAGAGCGTCTCTTTGGCTCAGCAGTAAAAATCCCACGCCCTTTGCACAGGAACTACAGCTCCCAATGCCCCCTGTGTTCACTTCCCACCCTCAGTTCTTTGCCACATGTTATTCCCTACCCTCTCCTTTCCTCTCCAATCCTGCCACAGTCCAATCTCTTTCAATCAATGCATGAAAAAGCCCCCAAAAGACTACACAAAAATACTTATTAAATATAAACTATGAACACAAATGAGTCCAATCCAAGGGTGCACTGGTATATTCTTTCACTCCTTTTAGAAATCCCTGCAAGCTTTAAATAATGTGTTGCAATGTGTTATATGTTGCAAGCAAAACTATTTACACAAAGCTGCCAAAACCAGAGAAAGCACAGAGAGGTCTGTAAGCTGATTTTGTTCGGTCACAAAAACTCAGATACGGCCCTTTCTGGCAATGTCACAATATTTGTTTTACCTGAAAGTGCAATGAAAGTCGAATTACGTGAAACAAGCAGCTGTATGAGTCAGCGGGCAGAAATGTAGACTGAAGGAGAACTACTGAGGAGAAATAATATTCAACACTAATAATCTGTTGAAGTTAAAATGATCATGACTTGGCACAGATGTTTTGGAGGAATTTCATTCTACACATGACTGCGAGTCAAAGAGTTGCTCAAATCCTCCCTGCAGCAAATCCAAACATGCCCAAACCAACATAGATTTTTTTTAATGAGCCTTCTCTCATAGAGCATTCTCACGGCAGAAACTTCAACCTGTTGTAGCAGGAAAAAGCTCACGTGTAGCTCCAGCAACAACATCAACGATGGCTACATCTCATCAAGGTGTGGTGACAAGTTATAAAAGAAAGCAGCATGCACTAACCCAGGGTCCTGACACACCTTCCTTTCACACAGGTATTATATATGAATGCTATTTCGACCATTTCAAATGTCCCGATAAGAAAGGCAGGAGCAAAATAATCCCACACGTTTACCATCCTGCGTGTTGCTTCATTTTTCCCTTTGAGAAACCACAGCTGGCAAGAATCTCTCAATCACTATGTCATCTCTGCCCACAAGTATACAAGCTCTCTCAGCTCATTCTGATCCCTGAAATTTGGTAGAGGTCCATTATGTTATGTAAGAAACTGTTTTTCAATACGACTAAGCAGCAGCCATGCAAACAACACAGTGAAGCTGTGTGTGAGCCACACAATGTGTCGAAAAATCACAGGTCACATCCAGGTTTCAAAATATAGCCAGTTTTCAAGTGCTTTATCCCTACACTTTTCCTAGTAACCACACTGGTTGCATAAATATGGCTGATACCTAAATTTTTAATCATTGATGGGGAAATGAT
Source organism: Xyrichtys novacula (assembly GCA_962446985.1). NCBI lineage: Eukaryota > Metazoa > Chordata > Actinopteri > Labriformes > Labridae > Xyrichtys > Xyrichtys novacula. Next base: position 10,146,184 of record OY660870.1, read on the forward strand.
ACTGAATTTCAAAAGTTTAAATAACTTAAAAATAACCACACTGTCTTAATAAAAGTTAAAGAGCCTGTATTGATCATGAAACATCATGTGACTAGTGACATTTGAAGCTTTTGATGTGTCAAAAAGTGCCTCAGTTAGTTTAAGATTTGAGAGAGTTTTACAGCATTTCTACAGTATCAGTGGGATTGTCACCTCTATGAGAAAGGGAGACTTCTTTTTAAAAACAGGCATCCTCACCCCTTAAACTTAATTGATTTCTACCCGATACCAAGTATTGCTTTTCTTAAGTAATCACTTGATTTAATGTACTGTCCGATCAGTCTTTAACATCTTTACTCCATCACATCATGACTGAGTCACCTCCCTCTCCTTTACTTACACACATTTCATTCTAGAAAACTTGAACATTGTGTACTTTGGTGAATTGGATATTTCTCTCATTGTACTTGTCTGTCTCAGATCTTTCCCTGTAAACTTTTATGTCTTGTTTTTACATTTTTGAATGATTTTTACGCGACTAAATATCTGACGTCCGTTGTTTGGTGATGTGTCTTTCTATAATAGCAGCTGTTATAGTGCAATTTCACACAAGGAATTACATCCCCACAAGGGATTAATAAAACATTTATCCTATCCTCTCAGTTGCAAAATTAGTGGTGTGATCACAGCTCCTGCAGTCACATGCTTAAGTGTCACTGGGAAAGAGAACTCCCTGTGACAAAATCCAGAGTGTGTGAAAGCAAATGAATACTGACGGTCCCTACTGCTGCATCCTCTGACATCAGTGAATGAATGTAGCATGACAAGGTAATTGTGGTGTTGAGTGGTCTCAAAGACAAGAAAAGAGCAGAAGTGCAAAACTATTTTACCAAACAACTACAACAAAGATACTTAACAAAAATACTACATATTGAGGCTTTGTGACAACACAAGGTTATAACTAACTGCAACAGTATAGATATTAAGGGTACAGTGTGTAGGAATGGAACTATTTATGTAAAATATAATGATCAGAACCTAGATTGAAATGCTCCTTTGCTCACTCCTCCTATCAGAGCAATACTGGCCTTTAAGAACAAGAAGCTCCTGTGATGCTTGTGTCCCAATAAATTCTTTTGCACACAACCATTGTCTTTTGACTGCTGTGTTTCCGCTTACTAAAACACTAAATACAAAAACCTGCATGTCATTAGTTTGTCCATTTTGAGGTACTGTAGAGACATGGCAGTGCAAAATGGCAGCCCCCAAGAACGGGGACCTGCTTTATAAAAGCTTGTTGTAAATAACAAATACTCACTGAGTTTTATATCCAGGTGAGTATGAACTAATTGAAACATACTTGTAAATATTTAATAACACTTTTGCAAAGACTGTTCTGCTAAATGCCACCAAACACTGCAGTACACTGGAAAATAAGTGTGCAGATAGTTTCATTTCACGGTACACAGGCTTCTTTAGACCAAAACTGTGGATATCAATGAGGTGAAGTGTTGCTTCATACAGTCGTTAAGACAGCTGCTATAAGTTTAAAAGCCACCAGATGTCACTGTGTTTAAAATGTCAAAACTGTGAATCTTTTGCAGCACAGAGAAATCCCCAAAGCTTCATAGGGTTGTAGATACCTTTTTAATTTCCTAGAGGGTTGATCGTCTAAATTACAACTTTTCAGGTGTAGTTTAAACCTGAAATTTCAATCCTGAGTCCAGATGACAGTCAACAAAACAGCATGTGCTTTAGAGAAGCGCTGACTTAGACTGACTAATTATGACACAATGAGCCGTCCCCCAGGATCACATCCCATCCACTCTCATGACTACAAATAATGAAGTAGATAAGACCAAGAAATCCACAGTCAAAACACCAAACTTGTGGCATCAAAATGAGGTCAAGAAAACAAATGGCGCTGTCATGGTGACAACAGCCGCCTCTGCTACCCAATGCTGATGTAAACTGCTATCTTTGTTTAACAAATTAGCAAGGCAAGACTAGAAAATTTGCACTAGTCTACCAGTCTGTCCAAAGAAGCCAGACACAGACTGAATCAGATAATGTAGGATAAGTATTGAAAATAATACCGGCAATCAAGATAATTTAGTGGGCCAGGGTGTTCATGTTTATCCCAATGAGCAGCGTTTGGTCTTATCTGTCCAGAACATCAAGTACAGGACTCTCTTTAGTCAACAGTCCCTGTGCGTACAGCTCTGTCCAGAGAATTTCACATTTCACAGGTCAGAGCTCTGGAGGCATGCTCCATGAAGAGGGATCAGAGCAGGGATTTGGAAAAATCCAGAGCCACATTCAGTAACCATGTTATGCCTCTATGTGACACAAACACATGAGGGGTTAAAGTGAAGGAGAGAAACAATTAAACTAGTCAGGGAAACAGCACGATTTATCAACCTGTCAACAGATAGTAAAGGACTCAGATACAATAGGCTATAAATCACAACAAATACTGGGTTTTGAGACCAAAACCAAGATCAATTCAAGAGCCATCACACCCATCACTCACTGATATGACAGCTGAGTGAGTGAATTTTGAGCTGGGATAAAAGTAGGGCCTTTTTATGTTTACTGATCACTGATTTTTCACAGGGCTTCTCCTCAAACAACTGTCCATGTTCAAGATTTTTTGAGATTATTTTACATTATCAACAATTCTGAGTACAAATTACAATCTGCTTTAAGATTAAAACAGCTTTAAAATTTTCACAGGATTTTATTTTTACTTTGCTCTTACTTTCTTTTGTATTTTCTGTAAGCTGCTCCACGCACACCCACCCCCTGGCACTGGGTTTCAGGCCAGTAAACAAGTCCATCAATCTTGTCTCTGATGGACTTGTTTGCACTTATATATCATAAGAAGGCATTTATATGAATTTCAGTCCATTTCATCAAAGCCAAAAAAGACTCTTAACAGGAGCTGCAATGATGACAACCTCGGTCTGCTCTTATGTGACTGTCTGAGGGATGTGCAGGAGAAAGCAATAAAAGTGTGATAAACTTAGGACTTTATTGGAGGTGGTGGACACTCTGCTGGACATACAATAAGATGACATTGAATTCAAGTCATTCTAGATGTTGTTTTTCTGAATTTTATGTTTCTACAACAGACAGTGAGGGAAATCTTATACGTTTATGATAGACCTTTATAGGGTAGCTAGAAGTCAGTTGTCAGCTCTGATGCATGGATGGTTTAAATGTCTGTAAACAGAGAGGTTTAAGTTTTAGGTTTTAGGTTTATCCCACCTTCTGATACAGCATGAGGTTTGATGATGCAGCATGTGCAGTCTGTGCAGAGGGCTGTATTAGATGGACCGTGCCCGATAGTGGATGGGAAAAAAAATTCAAGCTCCTGAAACAAACAAACAAACACTTTATTATTCATAATTCTTGAATGACCGAGCAGTATCAGGTAAAAGGCTACATGTGAACATTAATGAGCTACAAGAAGACCTTCATATTCTTACTCTGGCTGCTGCAGCAACTGAGTCTGAACCGTGTCCAACATTTTTGATGCCATCTGTTCCAAACTGGGCGCGGACACTCTGCGGCGCCTCCTTCCGCGCCACAGCCGAGTCCACAGGTCCCAGGAGCCTCCTCCAGATAGACATAGCCTCATCACCCATCAGCTCCATGGCAACCACAGGGCCCGAGGACACAAACTGCACCAGGTTGCTGCAAAATGGAGCAAAGACGGAGTTACTCATCCATATATGTCGAAGTCTTACCAGCAGTGGATCAGCTGAGTCAAATCTGTTCAAAAGTCACAAAAAAATCATTATGCACAGGTTTCTGTTAATGAATGTGGCTGGATAAGAAAAAAATGTGCTCCTCTGGCTCACAGCCGCACACATCCAGTGAATCATTTACAGACACTCACTTAAAGAACGGCTTTGACTGATGTTCTGCATAGAAATCTGCCGCTTGGCTCCTGTAAGAAAACCACAAAGCATTAAGTTAATGAGTGGCCACATTATCTCAGATATGATGCCTGAACACTGTGTACTAAACACATTTACAGCTATCATTTATAACTCTGCTATTAACCTCAGGATGTTTACTCATTCATTATAAAAGATAGCATAATACATAACCAATAATGATCTTTGTGCCCTTGAGAGTCTGCAATAAAATCATTGAAACTATTTGTAAGATTGTCAGTTTTTATCTGTGACAATTCTTCCCATAGTTTAACTGGGCCAGACACAAATGTGTAAAGCTCAGACAACATGTTTGGTTTATTTGGCCCTGATACAGATGCAATGATACTGGCTTTAATGTTTTTAGATATGAGAAAATATGACATTTTTTAACAAATCATGAATGCACAACATGATTGAATTAACCTCAAGTTTCACTATCACTTTTATTTTTCCAGTTTAGTGCAGTTGCTCCATCACTGAGCAAACTATGATCAGCATCAGAATTAAAGTCACATACTCAACAAAAGTAGCTTTGAATAACGTTTGCATGGTCCTGTCTGTACATAATTAGTTTACAATAATCATAAAATAGATCCGGTTTAGGTCTGTTGCAAAGCTCATAAGCATGTAGCAGTGTCAAAAATTCCATATCATTCCAGCTCATGAGCTTTAAAGCTCCTGTCATGGACTTTTGGTGTGCTTTGACTTTGGTGCCCCCCTGTGGACAAAGCACCAAGTCTTATATCTGTATGACGTCATGATAAATCCTGCTATCATTACATGTCAAATTTACCATTCACTATGTTCATGTACTTTCTGTGACTGTGACCCTCAGCCTGCCCTGTGGGCAAGAAGGAGGCAATGCTGCAACAGTATTTTATGTGGCAAGTAAAATCAAACTTTTGAGCAGAAATGAATAAAGAAATGAATCTTTTGATGGCACATCCCACATCAGAGCCCTGCCAAAGAGTTTTCTCAACAAAACTGAAGTTATTTGAATTCACTTTCCATAGTGAATGTGAATTCACAAATACCACTTCCTGGCTAAGCATACAGCTGATGTAGAGTGCTATCCTCCCCTTGTTAAATGCAGGCCAAGCAAGGAAGTCTGTAGAAACCTGGACAACTCCATCAGCAACTAACCATTAACAGTAATAGCTACATGGATGGCTACAGCCTGCATGCTGATCTGAATGCAGAGAACAAGAGTCGGTTTAAATTAGTTCACATCACATTTGACAACTGGAAATATACATTTTCTTCAAGAGCCACTAGTGTCACCCAAATGATTTGATTCCCAAATCAAAAACAGCTAAGACCTGCTTTACTTTGTTGATAAATGATGTAAAGTACTGAAAATTTAGACAAGGGATTAAATGTATGATTTACTGCAATGAGCCATGGAAATTCTGCAAGTACTTACATTAGAAAAAAACAAAACTCTCTTTTCTTCTGACAGCCATCTTGTAACAGTGGTCATAAGCATTTCAAATTACAGCATAGAAACTATCAATCTTGCTGATGAAGCTGTTTTGCTTTTGCAGATCATGCAGAAGTATCATTTATTCATTATATCATGCGTCTTACCAGCTAAAACTTCCTCACAGGAGCTTTGATAACCAGAATATTACAACAAGCCAACATAACAATGACAAAACCTTTAACACTTCTCCCAAGAATTTGTTCCCTAAATCTGGGGAAGAGGTTTTTGTAGAGGGGGTATTACGTATTTTTTTCAGATTCTTTACTTCCTCTTTGTTACCGCTTCAATAGCTTTACGTGATTTTTAGATCAAAAAATGGCTAAAATTTCTCACAGTAGTGTATTAAAATACCATTATTTCAGCTATATATTTTCTAGGAATATGTGTTTAGCTCCTTATTAGTAACTTTGCATGCACCCAGTATGGACACCAAATGTTGTAAGTTTGCATTTTTTGAGGTTAATGTGGAAAAGCATCATACCACCCCACCCTGTTTCAATTCTGAGAAAAAAATAGTGAAATGATAAGTGAATGGAAAGGCCTGGAGAATGGAGCACAGTTCAGATGGCTGTTATAAGCCCTTTACATAAAAGAACAGAAATTCATCCAAAACAAGAAACTAATTAATAAGATTACTGAAACTGCTAAAAGGCCCAGTAAAAGATTAAAAATTATGTAATTAATTTTACAGCTGAATGGAATAAGAAAGTTTTTATCTCTGATTTCCCTATAATTTTATCCTGAGATCCCTGAGTACACCTGTCACACCAGACCTGAAAGTTGAACACCTCATATACCCAGATACTCAGAAGTAAAACAGACATGCATTTATGCATGAGATCATTAATTTGCACTTTTACAAACAGGAAGACAGTGTAATGATCAAGGCAGCACTCTAGGCAAGCTGTACCTGTCTGACATATTTCTTATAACACACATAAAGCTTATGACAACAGTGTAGTATGTTAAAAACAGTAGCAAGTATTTTTATATCTAATTTTCACAAAAATATGTGAATACATCCACGTTTGGGGTGGCAGAGGCTTGGTTATACAGTTTCCTTTTTCTTATGTTGTTTTAGTCCATAATGACACAAAGACTTTCAATGATTTATATGTTTTTTGTTTCAGGTTCAGGTATCTTTTCCTTTTCTGTCTATTTTATCTTCAGAAGTGAAGTATTGCAGTGAATTAATTGATTGATAATATAAGTCAAAAGCACCTATTATTTTATTATTAGTTTATTGGAAAGGGTCTTTGTGTCTTTCAGAGAGAAGTGGGTCTTGGAGAACTTGAGATTTAAGTATTTCTGACATCATATCTAAAAACTTGATTGATCTGTCACATGTTTTAGAATAATGAGTACTCCTTCTCAAATAAAAAGTTAAAGTCTGAGATTAAAAAAAAAAAAATTACTGGGTAAAAAACTGGAAACTTTATCACCAAAGCTTGACTAATGAAAAGCTCTTCACGAAAAAAGTCATTCTAAGCTCTGTGCTGTATCTGAGACTGAGACAGACACCATGATAAAACTGCAGGATGAATAAGCACCTGATAAAACCGTTAATTAAATGCAAAGGCTGTCTGCCACTTTGCCACTCGACAGGCCATATGTTCCCAATGTGTGTGAGAGAAAACAGAGCCATCCATCTGCTATAATGAGAAAAACTGGCACCAAACTGCCTGCATCTCCATCTTTGACAAGAGTTTGTCAGATACAAGACCACACACAGATTGAAAAGGCTTTGACCTTACCATGTGAGCTTTGTCATTTTGGCTTTGGTCACGATCAGATTGGAGGAGTAAATTGATTCAAGAATGTCCCCCATCTTGGTCACCACATCTGGCTTTATCAAAGCAAGAGTTCTGTAACAACACAGAGACAAATATCAGAATTGATCAAGTCTGACATGCTAGGTAGCAAGAGGCAACGTGCCAAGATCAGGGAGGATAACAGGAACACTTAAAATAACAAGCACTTCCAATCAAGTCAGGTCATAAATATTTCCAAAGCACACATAAAGCAACAGAAAATGTCAAAGGCACTTCACAAAGAGAGTAAAAGAGAAATCTAAGCTTGTGCACAGCAAATAAAATTCTTATATACAGTACTCATGCAGAGATATAATTTAATGGCAGACCTCTGTTTTATGATAATTCAGCATTAGAGAGCTCTGGGACAACCAGTTTTAAGAAGAAGAAGAAGAAGAACTTCATTGATATTAATCTCCTGGGAACAGTCAGAGAGTGGCTGTAAAGACTGAGGGCTGATGTATTTAAATGTTGCCTGTAATGTTTAGGGCTGACTTCTGAATTTCTCTGAAAGCATACTGTTTTTACTGCAAGGACTAAAACCAAAGGTACGTTTATTGTGTGAAACTTGTGAATTAATTCCTCCTGAGCTCATTGTTTTCTTGATCAATATATCCTATGTTCCAGGCATGATCCTCAAGTTTGTTAACAACTTTCAACTTCAGCATGTTGGGTTACAAAGGAACGAAAAGAAAGACTAGATGTAAGATTATCTTTTAAAATGATTTTTTTTTTAAATTATGTCCAACTGACAGTTGAAAAGCATATTCATTAAGTATAATATGTACTAAATAAAATCTATAAATCCTTTCAAGAAGCTATAACATGCAATAGATTGGAAAACCACTTCACTGATTCGTCCGGTATCATAATGTATTCGTCACTGTAGCTCACACACTCATTGCCTAGTTTAAACCTTTAAACCTGGTACCTTTCTTTTTTGCTGCCCAGCTTATTAGCCGTGTACTGATCCCCATAGTCGATCAGATTCAGCTGCCGTGAGAACACATTCACTCGATTCCCCACAAATAGATCCTCAGGATGGAGATTATCATATTTGGTCCTTCTCAAAAATATTCGCTGGTTTTTCACATCAAACTGCAGACAAAGAGTAAAAAATCATGTCAATAGATTTGAATAAACAAGTAAATGCACCTAAAGCAGATCATGAGTCCTGCTGAAAATATATAGGGTATAACTTGCACTAAAAACATGGTGAAAATTTTTTACCAAATGTGGCTCATCAGAGAAAAACAGGAACTTTAACAGTTTTACAACATCCTTCAAACCCATAAGAGAAGGTCATTGATTACCATTTCCACTGAGCCATCTTTAGGATAGTAGAACAATTGGTAGCGCCGCAGGAGAGCAGCAGTGGGGTCGTACCACTCAGTAAGAAATGCAAAGCGATCCTCCTGGTGGAAGAAACAGATTGATCCGACTTATAAAGACTAGGAGGCATAAAATAAACCTGTATTAGGCTTTAAAGGAATACAAGGAATCATAAACTCATTAAAACCATCAAGCGATAATACTGAAAACATTACATTATTGCAGGTTTTTCTATTTAAAGAGTGGTATTAGGGTGCTAATAAAGATGCAGTGGTTTCACAGCAAATCACATCAGAAAGAAGCAGACATACTGAGCTCGTCCTTAAAGTTTGGTTGGTTGGTTGTTTTACTATATCATCTACGCTTAAGTAGAGGTACCAGCGGTGATTCACATGAGCCTTACTTAAAATGGCAACAAAACTGCACTACAACTGGCTCAAGCATTTGACTTAAACAAAAACTGGCATCATATTAACATTATAATATTAGTAGGGGATGGAAAGTGATTACTTTGGTCTGAGTTGCTGTCATACAATAGCTTTTAGGTGTGCTTCTACATTTTGAGTAGTTTTAAGTGAGGACTTTTCCATTAACACAGAGTGAAAATGATACAAGCTTTCCATCAATAGCATGACAGTCAGCTGATATCTGAGAAGGAGAACATGCGCATTAAAATCACAACAAGAAATACTCTGGTAAAATTGGAAATACATTAATAGGTTCATCCATCCAATGACAATGAATCCCTGGCAAAACATTGCTTTTACAAAACAGACATATCTTTCCAGCCATATAAAGAGAGGCTGATCAATGTTTGCCATCCTGCAACCTGGCTTGGAAAATTATACTTTACATGATTTGGGGGCCATATCTCCCTTTTTAAGTTCCCTTCACTACCCACATTGAGCTTAAAAGCAAATTCTCTACTCTAAATCCTTTAAGTTATTTTCCAATTAAGTGCTTTTCAATTTTACTGGAGTAGCATCCCAGACTAGTAGCTTGATTTCTACTTGTGTAAAATGTCTGTTGCTGTACTTTCAGGTCAAAAGAACATTTCAGATCTCTTTCACTCCTGATTATTATGATATTACATGCTAGCACAATCGGATAAAATACTCAATAATAGGAAACTGGTAAAAAACTGAATCCCTCGGTGACGGTTAAAAAGTGATGAGAAATGTGGTATGCATCATGGAAAAAATGACTTAAGATCTCAGACTGAGAGGAAATATTTTTAGTACAAAGAAGAGGAAATGGGTAATTTGTGATCAGTGCAAAATGCTTCTGGACTCAATGCAATAAAAACTTCAAAATGCTTGATCTACAGTGTATAGTACAGTCCCTTCTTTGGAAATGGACTCCAGTAACCATGTCTGTTTGGTTTTTGTTTTATGTTAGTTTCTCATACTCATTTTTCCATCTTAATGGTTTAGACAGGCTCAAGTTAAAATGCAAAAATACGTTCTCATGCACAAAAACGTATAAACATTAACATTTAAAACAGGATCTACTGTGATCAGCAACCCATGAACATGTGAAAACAGCTTTAGAGAAAAACACCCAGTTTAACAAAACAAACGTCTATTAAAAAAAGCTACAAGCTCCATGATCAGTGAGGCTGAAACAATAATATTTGCCTGTGCTGGCAGTAACTTTACACTTGAGTTTTTGCAGGTGCTGCCAAAAAAAGACCTAATTACCTCAGTGAAATGGGACATGATTTATTATAAATATCAGGTGGTGAGGTGAGGAGGCACATTTTACTGTTACATTATGAGCAGCTGCTGAAATTACTCATTAGACTGATAGCAGCTTTCTCCAAACAAAGAAGCGATATATCATTGCAGTGGTATATTTTTTGGTGGAACGCTAAGCTTTAATTGTGATATTTTTCTTTCATTCTTATGTTAAAAACTAAGCTTTTATTGTGATTTTTTTTCATTTTGATGTTGTTAAACAAAGCTTTATTTTATACATTTTTTTATTTTTACATTGGAAAACCGAGCTTTTTATTTAATATTTTTTCTTCCATGTTTTTGATGGAACACTAAGCATTTATTGTGATTTTTTTTCTTTTTTTTGGTGGAACACTAACCTTTATTTTGATATTTTTGTTTCATTCTTATGTTGTAAAACTAAGCTTTTATTGTGATTTTTTTTTTTTATGTTGTAAAACTAAGCTTTCATTTTATATACTTTTTCATTTTTATGTTGGAAAAACAAGCCTTAATTCTGATATTTTTTCTTTTATTTTTATGTTGGAAAACTAACCTTTTTTTTCATTTTTTGATTAAACACTTGCCTTTATTTAGATTATTTTACTTTTGTTCTTATGTTGTAAAACTCAGCTTTTATTTTGATATTTTCTTGCATTATTTTGTTGAAAACTAAGCTTTTATTTTTATGTTTTTCTTTCATTTTTACATTGGAAAACTAAGCCTTTATTGATTTTGTTTTTCTTTTTTATTTATATAATTTTTCATTTTTACATGGAAAACCAAGCTTTTATAATGATATTTTTTCTTTCATTTTTACGTTGTGGTTTATGTTTGAAGTTTGGTGCTATGGTGCAAACAATTGATAAGTTATCCTGGAAACAAGAGAGACCCGTGATCTTAAGTTAACAGGAGAGATCTGACAATCTATATTTCTTCAAACAAGAGGGATTAGCAGTTTAAAAGACATGGACCACCAATGAAGTAAGTTATTTCCTTGAGTTAATCTGTCTCTTTGGTTCTCAGTAACATTTAATGGAGTGGCTGCTCTGATTTATTGCGGTTGATTTGGTGGTTTAGTGGGACTTTTTTCCCCGAGCGTGCTTGAATATCGTTTTAATATCCAGCCCAGATTTAATAAATCTAGTTACGGTGGTTTCAGGAACTTGTGTCATTATTCAAACCAAAGTGACCATCTAGCTCCTGTATATGACCTCAGTCTAAAGACTCAGCAAAAATACTGGTTGTAAAAATATATATGTATATAGAGACAAACATGTAATCCCTATTTTACACCACTTTATTAGGCTTATTTCACTGTGAGTGAAACGATGAACTTCTTTCAGTGTTGAGCAGTCAACAATTCAACCTAGGCTAGCCAGTTCTCACATTGGATAATTACTTTGATATTGCCACGTATTGCTGTTTTACGGTTGTTGTTTAATTGTTTCATGTTTTATTTAAATAGTCCAAAATGCCAGAGCTGCTAAAATACCTTTACTCAATCTGTTGGCGGTACCTGTATGCTAACTGGTAACATGAGTTAGCTGTACAACCGTTAGCAAACAATCAGCCATTGGTTCCCTTTTGAGTATTTTACATCGACAGAGCGGCATTTCTGACAAATTAAAAGTGTGCTCAAACTATTGTGACTAATACAAGACATTTTGACTTACCATTTTGACACAATAACAAAGTCTACATGTCCAAGACACTGTTCACACTTAGCAAGCGTTAGCTATCCCAGGATATGGCACGTTGCTATAGTAACTGCACTGACAAGCTAAGACGCGTTCAGGGTACGTTAAACAAATCGCGGCTTTCAACTTTGAACGGTGCACTTAACGGTCTACGTTTAAAATATGTTAAAGGGAAGAAAGTTTCGTGACAAAATCACTTGATATTTACGAATTAATTTACGACGGATACACACTGTAGAGCCACGATGTCATCCAAGTAAGTCGGAATGAATGAATGAATGAATGAAAACTGCTGCAAACTTCATTTGGCAATAGTTCCTTTAAAGGACTATATTTTCTGTTTCAGTATAGAAAAACACAACATATTACATAAGTAGTGTACGACCAATGAAATGTGCCGTACATGATCCTCCACAGCTTCTGTGTCACTGCTTTGACGTTTTAAAAAATGTACGGTTTCAACTATAATACAAATGTTTTCAATATGCCATCTAGTGGTGGTCAGACGGCACCATGGCTGTGGAAATTGTCAATTCCGGACGACAGTAAATGCAACTTTTGAACCCCTCACCCGGAACAATAACAGCCGGACGCTGTATGAAGGTGTATGATGTTACGGAATGAGATACTTTCAGTTCTGTTTCTTGATAAAGGTGAAAAAAGTCCTCGATACAACTTGAGATTCTTTTGATAATGTATAGTCTAAGACAGTACGTGCATGATGATGGACCTTTAATCCTGGATGGCGGACTTGCAACTGAACTAGAAGCGCAAGGAGTTCATTTACAGGTAAAACAATTTTTTACATATTTAAGAAATACAACAACATTGACTACGGTCTCTGTCTTATACAAAGGCATTGATTCTCATTTGAATTTTTGTTATTCAAGCAGGATGGACCTCACAACTTTATATAGCCTACAATTTTGCCGATTTAAACATGTAATTTGGCAATATTCTCACTTTTATATGCGTTTTAAATTAAACTAAAAGATATTGTGGTGTTTATCATGTGATTTGCTTTATGCATTTAGAATTGAAGCCTACATCTTGCATACGTTTTAATAAAACAAGATTATAACAGTTTAATAGAAATATCGACCAAGTATTTACTAACTTCTGTTGTCTTAGTACATTTATCGTGTTAAAGAAATTGCTCATGGTTATCCTCGATAAGCCATGCAACCGGAGAAAGAAAGGCTGAGTCATCTCCCCGTGAAAAGTATCGACAACCTCAGGGCCCAACAAAATATTTCCACTGTCCCAGATAATAACAGTGTTTTGCAGCTGATAGCAGAAAAGATACTAAGAAATTAAAAGTAAGGATAGCTGTATTCAAAAATATTTTATAACTAATACAAGAAGTTGATGATAACTAATATGTAATAGGTTAGAAACAGATCAAGTAAAAGTATGTGGATACTAACTAAAAGTTTAAATAAATAAAAATGAAGTTGTTTGTCCAAATTACAGTACTAAATATGTAGTTAAAAGGGCTTGATTACTATCAGTAGCTATGGGTGAGACTTGATGAACTTAGGCCCTCCCAAATGGTCCTCATATTAACCGAGTCTGAAGGCTTCTTGACAGCTCATTTTCATGCTCTACATCTTATCAACAAGAGTTAATGTGATGCTGTTAATGTGCTTTTTGGTGCCTGTGACGTTACCTGTGATATGGCTTTAATACTTAACTGGTCTTCATTTAGTCCATCTGTTCTTACATCTTCTTTATGTTGACATACATGCTGCAGAACCCATTAAGAAGGTTGTTTTTAGGTTAGGTAGGCCCAATAGTTTACTCTTTGGTTACCCTTATGTGACCCTATTGTGTGTTTATTATTGTACTTTTGCATTTATCTCTGATAAAGTAACACTTTAAATGAAATTTAAATGTTTATACTATTTCGTTGCATGATAAAAGTAGTGGACCATATTACCTAAATTCCCCAACAGATGGCACTACTTTCTCATTGATTATTATTCTGGCAATACTTGATACATAAATTTAGCTCAAGGTTTTTGTAAGTGGGGTTGTCGATCCCTGGGGGATGTCCAGGTGCAGTAGGGGTTGCTGAAACTTGGAAATCAGGGAAAATTAACAGAGGAGTGCCCCACTATACTGTTTAAGATTCACATGAATTACAGTGGGTGTTTACTACAGAAGACATGTTGAATGAAATGAATGAATAAAATAGGGGAAAATGTCTAATGCTATACTGAGGGTCCTTGTCATGGCTAAGTTTCAGGACCCCTGCCCTAACCTAAATATTATTCTCTTAAACTGTTAAACTTACTGAGAATATTATATGAAATTGTCTATAAACTATGGATATTCATAATGAAAATAAAGCCTAAATAATAAATGATAATAAATAAATAAATGAATAACAATTGTGTCAACCTTGCACTCCATGTGGACAGAGCAGTCTTTGGTTATCTTGTCCTCTACATGTTTAAATGGTGTCTTCTCCCAAAAAAAATCTCCTCATCCAAGCTTTTATGTTTAGATATATCATTTGTTGTGATTATTTTGTGTGGAAATTGTAAAAGGCAATGCTGTTTCTTCAGCAGCTTAGCGGACATCTACCCCCTCTCAACAGTTTCAGGCACTGAAAACCACAATATAAAAATTGTCAGTTTTGTTCCAGGTAGTCCTATCTCTTCCTTAACATGAAATGGCATCAACATGAACTATTTCCTAAATATAAAAAAAGTCCTCATAGGAGCTTTAATGTTAACCAAAGTTTTATACATGAAATAAACTCTTACACTTAAATAAATAAATCACAAACAGTTTTTATAAACAAGCACTGAAATGTCAGTTTTATTGCACATGCAGGGAGATCCTTTGTGGAGTGCTAGGCTCCTGCATACTGACCCCCAGGCCATAAGAGACGCTCATCACAGGTAAGGTTCATGCTAATTATGAAACCTGCTCAGAAAAAAAAAAAATCTGCCGACTTTGAATTGAAATGGTTTATTTTAACCATTTCAATTCACAGCAATATGCAACTCTTCAACTGAAAATGCAAAATACTTGTTCTAAGCTTCACAAATGCAAGGTTTTTCTGCTTTAGCATCATAAAGGTTTTAAATTTGGGGGAATACATTTTTGATCAGCGATATCCACTTGTCAACCTCAGGCTTTATAAAGAGCTGAGTTGATTTTGACACCCCCCCTGTGGACAAGGCAGTATAACTAGTCTCTGCTGATGTTAGGCATGAAAATTTTTTGTTTGTTTTTTTTGACAAAAAAGTTCCTTCCTGTGAATGTAAGTTATTATATGTTTTCTTTAGGCTAAACCATTTGCAGAGTTTGTTGAATATCGATAAAGAAAAGTAGAATTAATTTATCTGAGTATGTGCAGGTTTATCGTCAGTGGTGCTGATGTTATCACAACAGCCACATACCAGGCCAGTGTCAGAGGATTCATAGATCACCTAAATGTGAGCTCTGATCGCGCCCGAGAGCTGCTGATGTCTGGAGTTCAGCTCGCCAAAGAGGCTGCAGAGAGATTTGTCTCAGAAAGTCATTCAAAAGGTACAATATGAAGCTGTTTTTGATGTATTTCAAACTGCACAAACTTTGACTTAGCAAATTTTGATTCTGTTACATTGATTTCAACTCTACAGAGCGGAGACCTCCTCTAGTGGCCGGCTCTGTCGGACCATATGGAGCCTTTCTTCACAATGGATCAGAGTACACAGGGGCATACGCAGAGGAGATGAGTGTTGAGGTACATTGGATCAGAAACTGTGAACAATATTGTGCATGATTTATAAAGCTGAAAACAGACATGGAATACACAGCAAAAACTCATCTGACAAAATACAAGGAATTAATTGTCACAAGAAGTGCAATGCTGCAAGTGCTAATAATAATAATAATAATAATAATAATAATAATAATAATGATAATGCATCAAATTTTATAGTGCTTTTTATCAGTGACCTCAAAGCGCTTTACACTGGATACATCATTCATTCACTCACACAGTCACACTTTGGTGGTGGTAAACCACCTTAGTAGTCACAGCTGCCCTGGGGCAGACTGACGGAAACGTGGCTGCCAGTTTGCGCCTACGGCCTCTCTGACCACCACCACCACACAATACTCACAATCATACACCAGTGGAGGACACACACACTGGTAGCAAGGTGGGTTAAGTGTCTTGCCCAAGGACACAACGGACAGACTAGGAATAGGACGGGGCTCGAACTGTCAATCTGTGCTGTCATTTTCGATACTTCACCTTTTGTGGTTTTCACTTGTTTTGCAGTGTAACTTTATATTTGCCCAGATGTGCATAGATATAGTAGTTTCAGTGTTAAGCAATGTTTGCTGAGTTACAATCAAACGATCTCAGGCATTTTTTTCCTCCTGTTCTCTCAAGGATCTTAAAGGCTGGCATCGGCCTCAGGTTGAATGTTTAGCAGCAGCAGGAGTCGATCTTATTGCCTTTGAGACGATCCCGAGTATCAAAGAGGCAGAGGCTGTGGTGGAGCTGCTCAAAGAGTTTCCAAACTGTGACGCCTGGCTCTCCTTCTCTTGTAAGGTGACTGTGATCAACAATAACCATTCATGGCGTAGATTTCATTCAAAACACTGCTTCTTCTCCAGACTGAAAAATACAAAGGGACCAAATCACTCCTAAGCTGCTTTCTCTCCACTGATGCAGTTCGGATGCATAACTGCAACGATGGGTGTCCGAAGTTAGACACAGTTGCAGAAAAGGTTTAACAACACTAAAAACTTTTGTTACTGATGATGTTGTGGCACAAATTCATCCAGTTCAGAGTGCGCAGGTGAGCTTACAGCTGGTATTAAAGTAGAATGGAGAAAACCTGAGAAGTTGAGGAGAAAAGCAGTGTGAGTAGTACCTGTATAACACACACTGCATGTGTTTGTGATATTATCTTAGACACTCAAAGTCTCCTGTCCTGTTACTGTCAGTAGATACTCTGCTAATTCTGATGATGACTAAAACTGAAGAAGGTCTGAGAACTGCACAATGTAAAGCAATATAGAAAATCTAGTGATTCCTAAGTGGAGATGAGAGTTTGCAGGAGTGTATTTATTTATTGGAAAACGCTTTACTTACTTGCTCACTTACCGCTGTCTCAAAAATAAACAGCCTAATTGCTGGGGTGATCTCCAACATGTGTTACGTGCTGTAGTGTGTAATGCATGCTTAGTAGTGTGTCATTTTCACTGTTGTGTGTTGTGTATAATGTGAAGTTAACATATGATTCTAACTGTTAAAAATGTTTTAGACAGCAAAATCAGAGGTTTCTTTTTAGCCTTTACCCTTTCAGATAAGATTGTTCATATCCTAATAGATTTGAACATTGATATCTTGTCATAGTTATTCATTTTTGCACATTTCATTGGTCAGCCTTGGTTTTTTTTTTAAATGTGCTATATGAATAAATTTGAATCGACTTGTTGAGTAAATGTCTCTCTCTGTTCATCTTTTTTTAATCCTGTCAGGATGGGAGTCATATATCAGATGGCAGCCTGTTCACTGATGCAGTGCAGGTTGCTAACACATCCACTCAGCTGGTGTATGTAGGAGTAAACTGTTGTTCTCCAGAGCTGGTGGAGCCACTGCTGGACTCTGCTGGGTCTTTGCTGAGCCCCCACTTGAGCTGGGTGGTTTATCCTAACAGTGGGGAGGAGTGGGACACAAGGGAGGGGTGAGTATGCAGTCAAGTTTGAATACTTTAACAATAATTATAATGATGATGATTAACTTTATTTATACAGCACTTATCCAAACAGGATTACAAAGATCGAAACTTCTTTGATGCACTTGAATGCTTTTGTGCAATAAACTAGAACTTTCAAAGTGTTGTTTGTCTTTCACAAATAACTGAATCAATCTGCTTGTTTTCATAAAAAGGTGGCTCACGTCAGAAAAAAGGTCAGCATCAATACCTAAATTTAGTCACGCGTGGAAGAAGCAAGGCACAGCTTTGATAGGTAAGAATAACCTTTGCCTCTTCTGTTCTTTTTTGTCATCCCACTCTCTGTTCATGACTGATTTTCTCTCTGTCACTCAGGTGGCTGTTGTCGAATCAGACCCACTCACATAGCAGAGTTGAGACGAGAGCTGAAAAGAGGCCGCACAACTGCAAAGTGAAGTGGACGGAAACTGTGAAACTTCTGAAGAAAGATGTCTGTCCCAGGAGTTTATAAAAAAATCTTCATTTATTGTAAAATTAAATAAATAAATAACCACTACATCAAATCACAGGAGGAATGACAAGAGTGGTGGGATCAGAGACAAATGGCACCATAAAGGTGTCGTGATTAAATGTGTCTGAATATAAACATGAAAATAAACCATGCAGGCTTTAACTCTCTTAGGTTTCACATTTGGATTGATTACCAGGGATAGAATACAAACTGTATAGAAAGATGGACGACAAGACAAATCCATAAAAGTGAGGCCCAACTGTTGTGAGCCCCCTCTGCTGACTGGCTACAGTATAGGTCATAGACCTGCCTCTCTATTTGGACAGATGAGCCATGGGGCGAGCTTTATAATAATACTAATAAAAAACATGGCAGAGAAATGTTTGTTATACAGTTTCTGTCATTTTAGTTCTTGAAATGCAGATTTATGCCCTACTGTTGATTGATCTGTGGAGTGTAGATTTAATTAAGTTATTTGATGCATCAGTAACATGTCAAACATTCAGATTGTCAGCTATGTTGGTAAATGAGATGTCCCAAACACTTAAGAGTCCTTCAACTTTCCATCCTTGTGATTGCTGCTTGAAACTGATGCAAGACTCTGTTTGGCTGGGGTCACTGTAAGTCACCACATTTCCCCATTTACATAAGCATTAGGATTCAGCATAGACTGCGAGTCTGTTACAAAGAAGGGCACGCTAATGTGCATATACCAAACACCCTGATAGCCAATTAGAATGAAGATTCCCTGGTGGTGTACATCAGTAATGGACCAGTGGAAGTCCTTTCATCAAAAAAATGGAGAACTAACCAATCAGGACGTCAGACCTGAGCTACAGGATACAACTTTTGAATATTGAGACAGCAAGAAAAAAAGAGCTTGCTCAGGAAAAAGGGAGTGTAGTGGTCAGATTATCTGTTAAGTTGTTGAAAAACAATAAATCTTCACAATGTGGTCAACTTCAACCATGTTTGATGTCATCAGGCTTAAATGATATGAATTAGCCTCTTCTCTATTGCATTACATCATAGACAAGCAAGTGGAGCGAGTTATTTGTGCAAACAAGTTCAGGTGTTCAGATACATGTGAATTAAGCAACTTAGCACTTTGTTTTGCGTTTGGTGTGACGCTACATGAAAAATAGCATGTGCTCACTTCTGCAAAATCTGTTTGTCCTCAGTTATGAATTCAAGTTTAAAAAAGGATTCACTTTTCTCATATTCAGGAGCAGGCTGTCATCACTTTTCTTGTGAAATCACAGCTTAATTACATTTCAAATCTATCTTTTTAATCAAATTATGTTTTGTTTTGTTTTTTTTTTGTTATAGTTTTACAGTATTTTTCTAATAACTGTTTTTATTTTTTGTAAAGTTGATGGCTTTATTCGCAATGATTTTGCCACTTTATTCCTGCAGCTTTTCATCTTTTCTCTTGTTAAGGTGCTTTTTTCACAGCTGAAGGCATGGAAAGTTCTGACCTATTTCTCGTGATCTTAATTTTTATAATTCCTAGATATGGGCTTTAATTTCTGTCACAGGAGGATTCATCATGTGGTTTGGCTTCTACTACCATCTATAGGCTTTTATTTCGCAGTGCACCACAGATGATGTCCCCTTTAAAGCTGCTTACATTTGTTATTGGATCGATTCTGTAACAAATGCACTGATGCTGTTATTGGCAAAGATACCTGTTATTTTGCCATTCAGATTTTCCAAGCACAGTCCAAATCTCTCCTGCCTACACTCCGGCTCTAAAAGTCATCATAAAATGCAATTTATCAGAGCCAATCAAAGAAGGTACTGTAGCTTCATCTTTTTTACAGTGAGAGGAAGTGGAAATGTGTCGTCCATCTTTCCATGCAGTCAGTAGGATTGAGCATCTCCACTATCATTTCTGTACAGCTCCAGTCTTCTAAAAAACTGGGATCAACACCCGTGTAACAGTCTCACAGTAGGTTTCACAAAGCACAACAAAATGTCAGCTGCTTTCACGACACTGAAACTGGACAGAGTTTCCACTGAACTGAACAGACCACTGGACACCAGGAGCAGCAGCTCACCTGTACAAGGTAACATGGAGGAGTGTCATGTTTGAACAGAAAATACAGCAAATGTGTTTCTGAACAGCACTAACGTGACTTCAAATGTGCTCTCTAACAGGATCAATGCAGTGACTGTGTGACAAAAGCATAATAAGAGCTGTATGTGTGTGTGATGAGTAGTGGTAGAATGAGATTAAAATAATACAGTAGTGTGAACATGTTGAAAACACCTAAATTCCTTTTAGTTATTAAATGATAGACAGAAAAAATGACTGAAACAACTTACAATACAGCTGCCATAAAGATAACACCTCTCTCCCTGGTTCACGGGTATGTACCATTTCTAAAATCCATGACTTGGCCCAAAAATGTGAGCATAGCCATCAGACTGTCTTAAAATTTCAACTTTCAATTTAGGGGCAAGTCTGTTAATTTTCTGTCTTTTACATCAACAAATCCCATGAAACACCATTAAAAAGCAAGAATTGGTCCTTTAAACCATGTGTCGTTGTACCCAAAGCTTGTTTTCTCCGCGCTGAAGACTTCCATTCAATCTAAAATCTACCAAAGCACACCATTAGCTAAGTGATTTTTTGAGCTTTGTAATTTCTATTAGTGTATCCCCATAATTTCCTAAAGCGAACCTTTCTAAAAGGATCAATAAAGTCTGTCTTAAATTATCGAGTCTAATTTGCTGTCTTGTCATCTTCAAGAAGAAGGGATGTCCTGATCCAGATTTAAAAAACTGAGACTGAGCCCATCTGGGATTTTTTTTTCTTTTCAAAGTTATGTTTTTGATCACTTTTGCCCATATTGAATATGAATACTGAATAGATAAGGGGGTAGAGAGTGGAGAAGACATACAGTAAAGGGTCATTACCAACAACTGCTGCAACAGGTAATACAGCCTATGCTAGTGGGGCACCCTTAGTCAGTTGAATAAAGGCTGGGGCATCACAGCCTAGCAGTCTGAGAATCAGTGATTTGAGCCACTCATGCCACCCTGATCATTTCCATCAGCTGCTGCACAACAAGGGTTCAATTTATGGACATCTTGGAAACTCTGTAACTAAAATGTCAGCCATGTGGAAATGTATAAAATATTTTGTAAGTGGCAGCTGGACTGTTTTTCATTTTCCATTTTAAATTATAATAGTTTTTAAAGGGGGTATCAAGAACAGATGCACTCAGTACTATAAGCTTGATACATCTAAAAACTTAACATGCAAAATCATATGGCCTGTTCATTACAGTAACGGAGAAAAGGATGCTGCCCTGTTAGAGCCCGATAAGTAACAATGACCTGAAATGTAATTGAAAAAAAATGTTTTAAAACCCAAAATATAATAACTAGTCGATAATGTGACAAGATTCTGAGACCAAAACATAATAACTTTTTGCACTTTAGGCAACTCTTTTGTAACATTATTGACAAATTACGTCATGTTGGGCTCTATCATATTGAGCCCAAAAAAGAGTGAAAATTCCACAGAGATCACACAGTAGGTGATAGCATTCTTCATTTTGGACAACCAGCCCATCTTTGTGGTAGAAAATCCAAGTTTTTAACTTCTTTTAGAGCTCTGGGATCCATGCTATGTCCTGCCTTCTTGATACTAGATGTTATTAAATTTCACTAAGCAATTTCACCAATCTGAGTAATGTTTTGCTTTCATATTCAAGTTTTACAAGCTAGTGGGACAAAGCTAAATAAAATAAGCTGACGACATCTTTTAGTTCATGTTGAACCAAGTTATTTCTGTACACCCAAAAAACAGCGCGCAGCTCTATGATCTAAAGAAATGCAAGTATCTGGTCAGAACTCTGTATCAGATATCTGATCAGGATCAGGGGCGAAAACAGTCGTTTAGAAAATCCCTACTGAATATTATTTGGTGCAATAATGTATATCAATCTTTCCCCTAAAGTTCTCTCTAAAAAATTGCACTGTACTGTCACCTGAGTGACATTTTCCAAGAACTACACGGTCTCCTCTTTTTGGAAACTATTCAGCTTTTTTAATGGCTTTATTGTCTTTTAACCACCAGGCGGAGCAGCTGAACTGTCCTGGTTCAGTTTCACAGCTCTAAGTGTCATTTTTCCAGAGCAGTAGGCAGCTATCTGAAACCCTTGGGAAAACCCACTTTGCACCATGTGCTCAGCATTTAGTTTCCGGCAGGGCAAAATCCAGGAGTGGCTAAAGAGCCAAGTAAAGTCGGGCTAAGGGCCTAAACAGGACAAAACAGCAGATTCTAGACTCCTACTGATGCTTCCAATGCTCTAAGAACGAGTGTGGTCTAGACCTGCTCTTTTTGGAAAGTGTGTTGAGATAATGACTGTTGTGATTTGGTGCCATATAAATAAAAATTGATTAATTGATTGATATATCAGCTTTAAATGTACTACAGGTTCAAAAGTCTAAATATAATGTATAAAATTGAAGTTGAACGAGTAAGTTTTACGGAGAAAGTTTAACAGAGATGATAAAGTAGCACATTGATGGATTTGGTTTTTGCATGGGATTTATTAGAAGTAAAAATGACCAGACTTTTCCTGGACAGATGTACCTCTTGGCTGCTGTGTTGTATTCTACGTCTCTCTGTAAATCCTGTTAAACCTGTTCAGTCCATGTTGTCTTCCTCCAGGTCGCTGTCAGGTGAGCTCCTCTGTCTGTGCTCGGCTGTGTTGGACTGGCGTTTCCAGCTGCTGTCTTTCTGACTCCCCATACTGTGTGAGCGTCCCAGGTTGGCCAGACGCTTCGATGGAATCCTGTCTTCTGGTTCATTGGAGGCGTGGGCTCGCTCTGCACTCGAGTGGTGAAAGTCGTGCCGCAGGTTCTCCAGGTTCAGAGCCCAGGGGCCAAGTTTCTGCCAGTTCACCCTCTGGAAGGCCATGATGCAGTGCAGGTTACCTCCCACCTGTTAGCACATGAAACATCATTTTAGTCGATGTTTGACCCTGAAGCAAAAACTCATTTTCAAATGGCAGGTGAGAGATGGGGAACCTTTTTGGTTTTGCGTCGTTGGGTGCCCCTCTCTGTGTGACGGATGTCCAGATATTCTGGGTTTTGTGTGTTCAGGTCAGTCACAATGTCCATCCATCTACAAGAGAGGCTTCATGTAAAACAGCTCAGCTATAGTGATATAAGACAAAGACTAAACAGACAGATCTTACTTTTTACAGTGGATTGCTGGATGTTTCCTGCTGGGTTCACCAATCAGGATCCAATACTCCATTTCATTTGAGGGTAAGGAGCCCCTTGACACAAAAAAAGAGCCAAATTCTTCAATTAAATAAGGTTTTAGGAATGAAACAATTCAACATTTTATAAGTCCTTAAGCAGGTGGACAATGACAAACAAAAATCATACTGAATATGACTTCACTCTGCTAAAAAAAATCCAAGCCGCTTCTTTGATGGGAGATGGAGTTAAAGAGAGAAAGACTATCTTTTGTAGTTTTGCAGTTGTTGGAAGTCTGTGAACTGAATCACATAAATAATCTACAACAGTTAGGAATAACATCAACCAGTTTTATTCATACAGGGTCTTCATCAGAGCGTGGTTAGGTGGGTTGGACCATTCACTAATACAGACCATGGTATGGTCAAAACATGTTAGTGTTTCCCTAATTGTTGTGGATGATTATGCAAAATGCCACAAACAAATCAAGTAATTTTATTTTATTCCTAACATTAGTAAGTGTCCCTTGAGCAGCTTTTCAGCTCGTTACTTCTGATTGGCCTTCTATGCCACACACCAAAAGAATTAACAAACACATAAACAAGAGGCAAACAGAGTTTACATCGATTCTCTACACCTTCGGTGACTGCTATATGGCAGCTTTGTTTTTATCTGCCCTTCTGTCAAGGTTTTGTTTACAACCCAGCTTCAAGCAACCTCTGAGCTTGATGTGTGAACTCTGGAGTGTGCTTGGAGCACTAAGAGACCTGATTGAAGCATATACTGCAAGAGAGAATTGATCCACAACCACTTCTAGGTATGTTCGTCTAAAAATGAAAAGTATGATTTAGAGCGATTTCAGTTGACAGACAACATGTTTCATGTATGTGTTTACATGTTACCCCGCCTCCAGCAGCCACTTGTTTGTGGGGGATCCCTGACAAGTCAATCACTGAGTGCAGTGGAGTTTCACAGCTCAAGGAACAACATTTATGATTATTACTTCATGGAAATGCATTCAGACTGAGGTGCTAAGGCAGAAGAACTACCACCTCTGCAGTGCAAAATGATTATTATGATGATTATTACTTCATGAGAAGGATTCGCTGCACTCGGTGATCAACTTATCAGGGCTCCCTCACAAACAAGCAGCTGCTGGAAGAGAGTGGGTGAGTTCTGTTTGGTCTCTTTGCTGAAGAAATCAGGCAAAGCTAAAAATATTTTTCGTGGCCAGTACTATAGCTGTGACCCTATATGTACTGTTGATGAAGTTAAGTGCTGTTCTGAGCATTATTTGTGGCTATAGGGTGGCTTTATGGTTGAAGTTTATGCGTGGAGATGTAGACCGCTGTGTATTGCTATTGTGTGGTCATTGCTGAAGTTGGTGGAACTAGCGAAGCAAGCAGTTGCCACCATTCATCTGTGTCTAATTCGGTGTTACGGTGTGTTTGACCCTAACTTAAATTTACGCCAGAATATCCCTTTAAAACCCTCAGTGAAGGAAGAAATTTGCTAATACCAACAGCCGTTGTCATGGAAATAGATAAATCAAACAGGCACTTGTGAAAATAACGGGTTCTCATACCAGTGCCGTGTCTCACCTGTAAGCCTTTGCTGCTTTGAGTGGTGTAGCCTCAAAGCCCATGGGGCAGAAGTAATGGTTCTGGCAGTGATAAATGTAGGCCATTGACTCATCCTTCAGCCCCTGTGTCAGCTTCATCAGCGCTCCTTCAGCTGAAAGGATTCGACAGGTTATCACTTCTGTTTCATCTTTGGGAGCTGACATACACTACAGGCCAAAAGTTTGGAAGCAAGATCATAGTTTCATATATATAATTTGCAACACAATAAACATGACTATTGTATAAAGAGTAACTTATCAGAAGACATTTTGACTATAATTATTAGGTATTTGAGTTATTGTTGCTTAGACTTTGCTTTCTTTAAAGTAACCTCCTCTGGCTTTAACAACAGCTTGGCATATATCAGGCATTCGTTCCACAAGTTTTTTAAGGTATGTTCCAGGGATTGCATTCCAAGCTTTCCTAAGTTCATTAAAAAGAGACTGCTGATTCATGGGACGTGTTTTTCTGACCAATCGATCCAATTCATCCCGCACAAGCTCAATTGGAGAAAGGTGTGGAGACTGAAGGGGCCAAACCATTTTGAAGAACACCTTCCTCTTCTTTTTTGTCTAGGTAACCCTGACAGAGCTTGGCAGAATACTTAGGGTCATTGTCTTGCTGCAAAACAAACTTATGAGCCACAAGTCTTAGTCCAGATGGAACAGCATGGTGCTGGAGGATGGAGTGGTACTGTTCCTTCTTCACATTACCCTTAACTTCAAACAAATCTCCTACTCCATCACCTGCAAAACATCCCCATACCATGGAAATACCACCTCCATGCTGAATTGTGGGTGTAACACATGGTGCTTTCAGACATTCACCAGTTTGTCTGCGGACATAGACTCTGCATTTTGAACCAAACAGTTCAAACTTGTTTCTTGTCATCATAAGTCCAATTTTTGTGAGCTTTTGCCCACTCATATCTCTTTTTCTTGTTCTGTGGACGAAGTAGGGTTTTTTTGCAGATACACAACCCTTCAGACAAGCCTTTCTCAAACGTCATTTCATGGTTGTCAGAGATATATCGCTTTCGACCTTGTCATGTTGATTTCCTCCCTTATTTTAGGTGCTGTCTTTTGCCGATCTCTCTTACTGGTGACAATGTTATGTTTATCCTCTGCTTTTGTAGCTCTTTCATCCATGCATTTTTGAATGTAGTGTACATCTCACAGTGGGCCACGCTGCCTATCTCTACCTGTGTATGACGGATCACTCGCTGTGACTCGCCTGTGCTGTCCTCATAGACAATGTTTCTAAGTGTTTAATATTTTCCCTTTAAGAACCACCATAAATAAGAGTTTCTCTGCTCCTGTCAGGTCAGGATGGTAAATTGAATCAGAAAAGTCAAAAAAGTCTATTTTTTAAAGTATTATCAAATTTTTTAAAGTATTATCAAAAAAATACTTTAAACTTTCCTTCAAGATCTCATTCTGATCTTCTAATCAACAGATATGGACGTAGTTGCTTTGGTGACTGTTAGGTCAACACACAGATCTTTTTTTCCACTGTCTACTTTTCAAAGAACTGCAGGCGTCCATTCAGAAAATAGGACAGCTGCTCTCCTCTTGTTCACTTTGCAGCCTCTCTAAAGTGAAATTGGTGCTAAAATTAACCACAGCTGGTCTCTCAACATGGACAGGGCTGGTCCCTGTCCCTTGGGGGACTCACCTGTTTCTCCTGCTGTCTTGTGTTTTCCATGCGGCTTGTACAGAATGTAGGAGCAGCCTCGTACTCTGAAATTGTCATTGATTTGTCTGAACCACCTGGATGAAAAAAAGTCGATTGATTCCTAAACTGTGTGCTGTTTACAGAAAAAGCAGTGGTGTTTCAAACATACAATTGCTTACCGCATCAGAGTTGCGTTGCCGGTAAAAGGACCAAACTTGATTTCTTCAAAAGGCGGCTGGAAACCCAGAATGTGCAGAGCCTCCTCCTGAGAGATGGGTGGAAGGCTAACAACAGAAACACATCCTCACTTAGTGCCTCGGTATCTTTTTATTTACTCAGTGTTAAGATGACATACATGCAGCTCACCTCCCTGCTCCCAGAGTGCTGTAGAGGAAATTCCAGCAGGACACCAGAGAGGAGATCCCACATGAAGTCTTGTACTGTGGCCGACTGATGCAGTACCTGAAGAAGACAATCCCACAGGCACATCATAAATCAACACTTACAGTTCTCTTACAGTCTGGTTTTTAATCCGGATTTACTGTGCTCTGACTGTTGGGGACTAAATGTAACTAACATTACCATCTCCTGAGGTCCAGCACTTTTCTCTGTTTAATCTCCTCCAGAGAGGCATGAGAGGAGACATCCTGCAGATTTCTGCTGATTCTGTCTGAAGTCTTCATCTTCTTGGTCATACTTTTCTTCACGTTGCCTGAAAAAGAGCATCAGTTATCAGAAGTATCATAAAATTTGACTGAATTTCAGCATCCCTAAATATTTTCTGATTCTTGCTGTGTAACTGTGTATCAATTTGCACATCACAGTTTAAAACGTTTTGGCGCTTTATGTTCAGGAGAACAAATCCAGCTCTTGTAAATTAGTGTTTCTCACACATAGACTATACATGGTTGGGCCACTAAAGTACATTTGAGCCTGCCCAGGTATATTTGCTAACCACTTCTTTTCATTAATTTATTTAATGTGTATGTGAGCGCCGACCAGGATCAATGTACAAGAACATTTTGCCTCTCTACTTTCTCCCCTTGCATCTGTTGCATGTGGTGACTGACTGCTTTGCTACAGGTAATCAGAGAAAGAGTGGTCCTTCAGTATTACCTTCTATTAACACACTGACCAAGGTGTGTTGTCTCCTGTTAAATATAAACTTTCCCATATCACTGATTTGAAAAATGCCTGCAGCCAGTAGCTGCTGGTGTCATTTTGCGCAATGATAGTTTTGGATGTAGCAAATAGGAGGTAACTTACAGGGTTGAAAAATAACACCCACCCAGATGTGCTAAAAATTGCAGTTCCTTGAACGTCCATTTATTATGAAGTCTACAGTTGTGAAATGCTACATCATTTACAAGGCTGGTCCACACAGAAAACACCATTTGGGATTGTTTTATACTAACAGGAACATGACAAAATCAGAGTTTTGACTTTAGGCATCTTTTACCGATCCAACACACCCAGGCAGTGAGAAACAGCAGGAAGAGGGCCTGACACACTACAAGGATGAATATTAACTATCAAAATCAGAGAAAACAGACTGCTGCCGCCTGTAATATGTTTTTTTTTTTTTTTTAAACATATGCTATCAACAAACTTAATTGTTTCAGTCCATCTTTTAAATAGGAACATAAAATAAGTGGGGATAAGAGAGTCAAGAGATTTTTCTTTTCTGATCAGTCAAACACCTAGAGGTTTGAAAAAGCTTCTTTTTTTAAAATACATTTATAAGTTGTAAAAGTTATAACGGTTATAGAAGTTAAAATATTTTCCCATGCTTTCTGTCTTTCTTCCATACTAATCTAGAGCAAGGAGAGACTAAACTTTAACATAACATTTGTTCATTGTTCATAGAAATCAACTATTGCATTTTGGCTCTGAATGTTGCAAAATTTTTTGTGCATATTTAAGGTGCTTTGATTTTTTGACAAGTTTTCAACGGACTGAAACAGGCTAATGTATTTTTTCTTACTTGTTCTTGACTTTCTCATCAGCACAGCATTGAAGTCTGTGGTATCAATCTCCCAGGCCAAAATAGGTTTAGTGTTTCCAGAGGACACCTCCATCATGTCACAGTCTTCATCTGATCCCACATGGACCTCTCCAGGCTGGCTAGAGCTGAAGTCAACCGAGGGTTTAGTCTTCAGCAGTGCTGGGCTATCAGCCTGCTTGTTGGAGACCAAGTCCCTGGAGGTGTTTGGGGGCCGATACACAGAAGCAGCCTGGTTGAGGAGGGCATAATCGGAGCAGACTGTGTAGAACTTCTCACGGGAGTGCGTGACCGGGCAGGTCCATGGCAGGTGGAGCTCAGCGCTGGAGGCCCGTCTGACCCTGACGGCATCCCGAGCGAGGGAGCTCATCAGACCGTGATCTTCCTCCCCATCCGCAGGCCTTTGCAGCCCTGATGGTTCTGCTGGCCCGGGGAGGTTTACTCCTTGACCTTCTGATGTATTAGGCATTGAATGGCGACTTTGATATGACGGATGACTGAATAAGTTCAGGCTAAATGTGATGCTGATATGACTGCTGCCCTTTCTGTGAAACAAAGGACAGGTGTTTTAAGAAAAAACAACAAACTGGAATATAAAAAAAAGATGAAAGTGCAGTAACCTAGGGGCGTGTCCAGAGAGGTAACATGGGTCCCCCCTTGGAATATGATTGGCTTTCCAAACATCTTCAACTATTAGTTATTTGCCTTTCCAGAGAGGCAGAACTTTCATCAAATCAATTATTTTAACTATTTAAACTGTTCAAAGTGCTTATTCTGACAGGTATAGTGTTTACTTTTCTTATATTCAAGGGTAAAACTGCTACAAATATGACAAAGGAAGAGTACGAATGCAGTTATTCAGAGATCATTTTGACCACTCACTACCCCCCAGTGATCTCAGGTAATTGTAACTGTATTTGCAACTGTATTTTTAATTACAAAAATAACATAGGGATATAAATCAATATGAAACTATATTGATAATAACCATAAATCTAAAAAAAAAAAAAAAGATAAGTGGAGACGGGGGGGGGGGGGGACGGACGGACTTTACAAGGAATGGACTGAGGCTGAGGAGCCACAAAACACAGATGTGTCCAGGAAATGGACTACAAGTGTTCCTACTGTCACAATGCTCCTAAACCAGAGGCCACATCATAAGCATCTCACCTGGACTAAGAAGAAAAAAAAACAGGCTATTGTTCAGTGGTCCAAAGTCCAGTTTTTAGTTTAAAGTCAATTTAACCGCCTTATTTATTTGTTTTATAAAGTCAGTCCAAGGTCTACCAGGAGAGTTCAGAGCCCTTGTACTTCCATCTGCTAAGAGGGTTTAAGGAGACCAAGATTTCCTTATTTCCTTTTCCAGCTGGTCCTGGCACCTGCCCACAGCACCAAAGCTTATGGTGTTACTGTGCCTGATTGGCCCACCTAAACCCCATAGAAAATCTATGTCTGGGGCATCAACAAGAGACAGATAAGAAGCAACCTGGACTTCTATAACACCAGCAGAGCCACAGACTGACTGACTCAATACCACATCACATCACATCACTGCAGTAACCATACTCAAGGAGCTCTAACCAAGTACTGAGTGAATAAATGAACATAATATTCCAGGGGTGACATTTCTGTACCATAAATCCTTGTTTGTAATACTGTAATGTTTTGAGATGTTGTTTTTTTATTTTCATTAGCTGCTAGATTCAAACAAAAAAGTCTTGAGATATTTCACTTTGTTTGGGATTAATATAAATATGAAAGTATCACTTTTTGAATTATGGGGAATATTTAACTATCGGGGAACTCTACGTATTGCACCTGTAATTGATGCCACCCCTGTATTAATATTAATTCCTCTAATTTTACCAACCAAAACAAACAAGTCTGGACTCACATCTGCAACAATTAAGACTCACCAATGACATTAGACATTAGGGGAGCGTCATTTCAGTCACCTTTAACTCCGCATAAGTCACCTATGTTCAAAGAGAGCACTCGTCATTGGTTAGCTGCAGGCTAACTGAACAGTACTTGTCATTACACCTGTGCAGCGCTCGAGCCCCCCTCCCGTTACAGCCCTTACAGTTCAATTGTGGATAGCAAATACACGCCCAGCTGCTCCGTTAACTTCGGTTAATCGTACCTTTTGGAGTATCCTGAAGCCAAATGGGCTGCAAACGCGAAAAACGCAACATTAGCATTATATCATTGGACCAACACCGTTGCTTAGCACACCATCGAATTATTAGAAAACAATGCCGAGACGTCGCCTTCTGTACTCCATTACACTTCCTGTACAGTTTGTCCGGATTGTACCATTCTACTTAGCAACCGGGGTGTTCAAAAATAAGTAAAGGTAGATAAAAACATAAAACACTCAATTAATAGATGCTGCTTGATAATCAAATGCCTTAACCTCTCTATATATTGTTTTCTGGTTATCATTCTTATTTTAATTCTAAATTTTCTATCAATGTAATCTGCTTGAAGCATGTAACCCGTGTCGGCAGACAATGGACTGAACCTACAGTTGTATCCAATCACAGGAGCGACTCCAGGGACATCAGAAGTGCGCTTCACAGACGGAAGGTAAGTGTGTCAGTGGTCACGAAAGCTTATTTTAATCTTTCACAGCAAACTATTTAACTGCACCACCTACTGACGTCGCTGAGTCAATGTGACAGGATAAAACAGGTTGCTATTGTGGCAAAAAAAAAAGGTTGCTATTGTGGCTACAGTAACACCCAACCAAAAATGTCGAACAAACACGAACTTTGAATCCTCAATGGAAGTTGCGCAACTTTATTTCGATTAAGTTGATCTGACCACATCTGATCACAAATACGAATAATTCATCTTGTTGCAGAGAAACGTATAAAAGCACATTTTAATCAGGAAGGACGCTTCAAGCACACTTGTCCCATTTGCATTTTTGGTCTAAGAAAATAGGAGCATATAACTACTGACTGAGGATGAATTGGGGCTGGGGGAGGTTGTGCTGGTCATTGTGAAAGTGACAGTGTTACTTTTAAGGGACTTTACTTCAGAGGTTTGATTACTTTTTCAAGGACACAGCTTCATTGTGTGTGACAAACTTTAGTTCCTTCCAATCAAACATTACTCAAAAGCTGGAAAAACTTGCTATGTGAGATTGTTCTTTCGATTGGGTTTAAGAATAAGAAGAACTTTATTAATCCCCGAAGGCAAATTCAACTGTCTCATTTGTCATGTCAATCTAAAAGTCATCTAGTATTTACACAAGAGTTATAAAGTCTAATGGCTGTTGGTAGAAAAGATCTTCTGAATCTTTCTGTCCTGCAGCGAAAAGAGAGGAGCCGTCCACCACCAGTGGTCCTTTGGTCCATCAAGGTGTTGTGAAGTGGGTGATCCATGTTCTTGAGAATAGTCTCCACCTTCCTCAGTGTAGATCTCTCCACCACATCCTCCGCTGAGTCCAGCTTGAGTCCTAACACAGAGCCAGTCTTTTTCACCAGTTTGTTAAGACGTCTTGCATCTTTGTGTTTGATGCTTCCTCCCCAGCAGACTACAGCGTAGAACAGAACACTTGCCACCACAGACTGATAAAACATCTGCAGCATCTTACTACAGATGTCTATTGACCGGAGTCTTCTCAGGCAAAAGAGGCGGCTCTGCCCCTTTCTGTAGATGAAGTCTATTTTCTTAGACCAGTCCAACTTATTATCCAGATGTACACCTAGGTATTTATATGATGTCACCACTTCGATGTCCACTCCACAGGTGTTCACTGGTTGAACATATTTACCCCAATATGTACCTTGTCTTTTTTTTTTTCTTAGAAATTTCTGATAGTTGGATAGAAATTCAAAGGTCCCTTGTGGCATTATGTAACCTCTGAATTAATTTGATAAAATCTTTATCTAAGCTCAGCATTTTTTGCTCATTTGTAAATATTGTTGAATGTCGTGTTTTGTCAAATGCAGACAAAACAGCAACAATGTGATGTTGGCATTATCTATCTGCCATTGGCTGAAGTGCTCTGGTTTTGCCGGTATCAGCCATCAGAAAAATGATATTGATCAACAACTACATTTAGCTGTTCAAACAATATTTTTCAAAACTTAAATATATTTTCACAATGCATGGGAGCAGTCAAGAGTACATGGGGGCACATTCAGCTTTATGGTTATTTAGAAAACATTTACGTTTTTTAGACTTGCATGCTATGGATTTCCAGATTTTCAGCTTCAAAATAATAGCAACAATGACAAAAACAATCAAGGTGGGATGGGGGGTACTTATTGCAGGTACATTTGGAGGATGGCTCAAAAGAGGGAGTAAAACTCTAGATTTATTGCCACTCTGGAAAAGGCAAGGGAAATATCCAAAAAGGGAGGGACAGGCAAGAGGAAAGAGGAGATTTCTTTAGTATAAAAACACAGAGAAACAGCTAAAGAGAAATTGATGCTAGAACTTGAGTCTCTCACAGAGCAGGTGAAAGATGGGGAGGAAAACCAAAAATGATTGCTTGGGTTGCTGTGGACTCTGTGCGACAGCCACACAATGAAATACCTGAGGAACCTCATGGCTCACATGAAACCAAATCCTGACCTTCCACATGTGAAACTGTAGGTAAATATAACACCAAAATAACCACAGGTAGCTGTGGTTGGTAGAACAAATAAAGCAGATGTTCAAAAAGTGTACAGATGAGCTATTTCTCCAATGCAAGAGGCTCTGCTCATCAAAATTAGGCCCAGCCTGAGGAGTGCAACCCATAAACTAACAGTAATATTATTCCTGTATCATTTCTTGTCTTTGGCAAAAAAATGTTTTCTGTGTTTGAAACTTTTCAGGAGACCATGGAAAAAAAGCAGGTGATCATTGACACAGACTGCGGCATTGACGATGCTCAGGCTATAATGATGGCTCTGGCAGCACCCAACATCCAGATTGTGGGCATCACATGTGTGTTTGGAAATGCAGTGGTGGAAAACGTTTGTCAGAATGTGTTGAGGGTGCTCTCTGTCTGTGAGCATGAAGGGGTAAGTACTCTGAAGTGTTTCGAACATAAAGGCACAGTTGCTTTGAATGTTTAATTTGGATCAGACTGATTTGGAAAATCTATTATTTCATACTGTTACTCTTCCTCTTCCGTCAGGGGAATTTGAAGGTCACAGCAGTCTAATTTTTGTTTTAGCTGAGACAAATACTGTATGGAAAAATGACCAGAACTCTCACACTGAACCCACTGTGAGACTGAATCATGCATAATGTCTCAAGAGTCACTTTTAAGACTAGTGAGAAAATGTACAAGATCTCTTTTTGGTCTGATTCATTTTTGTGTAAGAAACACAAATTAAATGAGACATAGACAAGATCTGATTTGAAATATCACTTTCAGGGGTGTGACTTGATGACATATTTTTTATAGAGGGGTGTCAAAATCCACAAAAACTGGAGGTTTGTCTTAAGTGCTTTACTTCGAATTGAAGCCATTAGATGAAAATCTCTAAAGGGTAAGAATCCATCATTCACTTCAGTTTATTTTCGTGCAAAATAAAAAAAAAGTTCCAGGTTTGGGCGTTATTGTTCAACTGTTTCACTGTTAACTAATTCATCTAACCAGCACCAAAGCCTTCAGTGTGTTGCAGCCTGCTGTTGCTTTGTGTAAGTTTTCTTCAGTTTGGTTGATGTCTTTTTGTACATGTCATCATGACTGCTTGTTTCAGCATCGTTTCCTCCTAGACCATGAATCAGAAGTTTCATGTTCCCCAAATGAATTAAAGGCAGAAGTAAAATTGTTGTCTCTTTGCAGTTAATATTATCTGTTTGCATTCAGACATGTATATTTTGGCATTAGATTTTAAAAAAGATACACTCAAGAGGACTCTTAGTGTTTGAACAGCTGATCAAGCCACGATAAACACTGATGTATTTGACTGAAACTCACCTTTAACAGGGTCACATTTTAAATAGAAACACTGTTTGTACTAAATTAGTCATGTAGGATATGTTAACAAAAATGCTGTTTGATTTCTTAAATTATGTGTTGTGTCTGAAACTCTGTTGGAACATGCTGCTGCTGTCTTGGCCGGGACACTCTTGTAAAAGAGATTTTTAATCTCATTGAGGTTCTCCAGGGTAAATAAAATGAAATTAAAATAGAAATGTTAACAATTCTGTAAAACTTGAGTTAAAGGTTGGTACATCAATTCTGACAGCTGGCCATGCAACATCTTGATATTTTGATCCTATTAAAGTTTCAATTTAGTGTGTAAAACTTGCAGGTAGACCAATAGTTCGTAAAGGTTGACTGACCATTTCCAATATGGCGACTGCCATTGCATCCATGGTTTGGTCTTAAGTAACCATTCACAGGAGACAGGATGTCATTATAATAGATTGCTTTCTGCCTGCTTTTGCTCTCCACACAAATTGTCCAGCAAACACCAAATCCTGTTGCTCAACTGGTCGATTTTACTCCAGTCCAGTCCAGTCCAGGGTGTACATTTCGCAAATTCCACATTTTTCTCAGAATCTATAGAACTTAACCATTAACAAGCAGCTTTAATGATCAAATTCCTTTTTCCTGCACAACATTTTGAAGTTTACTAAAATGGTCATAAGGTCATTGAAAGGGTTTAATATAATCAAACTATCTAGAAAATGTTTAAAACCCTTTTCTTACTGCAGAGACATGACCAGTCAATATAAAGTCTTAAAATTAAAACTGTTACTATCAAAAGTCATCATCTAAATGTGTTTGTATTTAGACTGGAGTATTTTGTATTCAAAGCCACTCAAATAATGGCCTCATGCTTAACCTGCATGTCTGTGAACATCTTCCTGAACATCTGTCTGCAGATTCCAGTGTTTCGAGGTTCAGGTGGTCCTCTGGTCGGAGCTGGAAGCTCACCCACTGACCACTTTGGCACTGATGGATTTGGTGATGTGATCAAAGACAAAGACACACAGTGGGAGGAGAAAATCCAGGGAGAGCATGCAGTCAGTGCAATGATCAGACTGGTGACTGAGAACCAAAAGCAGGTGAGAATCCTCACTGTGATTTATCTCTAATTTGAAGCAGCTCTTTGCACACACACAAAAGAATGCTCTCCACAGGTCTCCTTGGTGGCCCTTGGCCCGCTAACTAACCTAGCCTTGGCTGTCAGACTGGATCCAAGTTTTCCCCAAAAACTAAAAGATCTTTACATCATGGGAGGCAACATGGAAGGTACGACATACTTAGGTTTTTGAAATATGTAAGCACTTTTGGTTTTATATAATTGCATTTTGTCTTTGTAGGAAAAGGGAACATCACATTATGTGCAGAGTTTAACTTTGTGATGGATCCAGAGTCTGCCTACATTGTTCTTGAAGAGTTTCTCTGCACAACATACATTGCATCTTGGGAATATGCCTGCAGAAATGCACTTACATGGGTAAGATGTGTGTTAGCAACCAACAGGTGGACTTCTCTTTTTTATCATTTAGTTTTATTGGTTTAAAATGTGATTTTTAACACAATGTAATTGACAACCACTGTCTTGAGGGCCTGTGTCCACCAACAGCATGTGTTACACAAACACGGCCCACAACCTTAATTTCAGAGTGCTTCCTGCTGGATTACGGAAACTTGTCTTGTGGTGCTTTAGCTGCTCCCAGTTTTGTCAGTTCTGGCTGTTTTAAATTGCTAATTTATGTTATAAATTTATTCTAAGCATGTCTTTATTCATGGACAGTTTATCACGTTAACATCAAAACAGTGGAAAGGGACTATGTCTGAGTATTAGCAACTGAGAATCTTGGAAAATTAGTTGCCTGTAAACGACTTTTGTCTTTCTCTGCCTTAGTTGTTGCAAAAGTTCATAAAGGAGTTCCTGCATTTCTTTATGTTTATTGGTTGGTATTAGAGGAGTGATGTACCAATTTCATGTGAAGGCACTGCAAGCTCATTCCAAATGTATTTGTCTTAGTACAGAAAAACCACCGGATGGACACAGGCCCTATCCTGAAGGACAATATGATCAAATCTATGACTGACTTTATTGATGTCTCTTTTGTGCAGGAGTTCTTTGAAGAGATGATCAACCAGGATGCACCTGCTGCAGCCTTCATGAAGAAAATCACATCGAAATGCTGGGCGTACTCCAAAGAGGCCATGATGAATAAGAGAGATGTGTACTTTGGACCTGCTTTTGTCTCCTATGATGCGTATGCGATGTCAGCGTGTATTGATGGCAGTTTGGTTACAGAGAAAATCGAATGCCCCGTCCGTGTGGAGCTGCAGGGTTCAATGTGTCGAGGCATGATGGTACTGGATCGCACAAATCAGCTGAAAAAAAACCACAGTGTGTTTGTTTTGGCTAAATGTGATGTTGACAAGTTGAGTCAGTTACTCAGGATGTCTCTTAGACAACCATGCAAGAAGTAATCTTTTAACTCTGTTATCCGGGATCAACTTGAAATATTGTTAAATGTACCATTTAAAATGGATGATTGGTAACCACTTGTGCATGAGCAACTCTTTGATTAAGGTGAAATTTCTAGTATGCATAGACATGGAAAGAAGAGGGAACTGCAGCTGTAAATGGTACATGTTTTTTCTGTGTGTGCATTCATTAAGAGCTTTAAAAACTAATGAAAGAACCTTAAAATGTACTCTAACAGACACAGGTAACCAATGCAGAGATTTTAAATTTGGTTGGATCTCTTCCTGGTGATGATACCAATGTGATACTGACGAGATACAAAAGCAAACAAAACCAAAAGCAGCGAGACAGTTCATTTCTTATTCATTACTTTAATATCTGGAATGAAGCAGGTGAAACCCAGCAGTCAGATTGGACATCAGTCATCTAAAAAGGATGTAATATTACTATTTCACTGTTTGGTTTTTAAACTCTTTAAAA
The DNA here is from genome assembly GCA_962446985.1 of Xyrichtys novacula. Lineage (NCBI taxonomy): Eukaryota > Metazoa > Chordata > Actinopteri > Labriformes > Labridae > Xyrichtys > Xyrichtys novacula. Next base: position 10,183,767 of record OY660870.1, read on the forward strand.
CTCCTGCCAAAGGGTTGTCAGGAGCCATGGTTGAGTTTTTGTATTGTATTCATGGTCGAACCTAATGTCTGTTGATTATTGTAACCTGGTGTTGAAAATGAAGCCAATGTAGAAATGCATCAAAAAGATGCAATTCTTGAGTGTCCACTAGAGGCTGCTTGCAAAAGCCAAGGAATTCACATTAACACAGATGTTAAAATGCTTTTTTTTTTTTTTTTTGCAGAAATATTTAAACATATTTACTTCATAGAATAAACAACATAACTTTTGAGTCATACACACTTTTCAAAAAGTGATTTTTTTATTACGCAGTTGTTTTGAAGATAGTAAGACAATAATATCAAGACAGAGAAATATATTAATTTTTTTTGTTTATTTTTTTCTTTTTAATTTTTTTGCAGTTTCTTTTTTTTTGCATTTTTTTGCAAATTTTTTTCCTGCAAAATTTATTTTGCTGTGTTTTTTTATTTTTATTTTACCTAATGTAGGATGAAAGAAGAGCTGTCAAACAATAATATCAAGATAGAGAAATATACTTAATTCTTTATTTTATTTATTTATTTTTGCAATTTTTTTTTTTTTTCCAAGTAAAGCAAGGAGTTGGGGTTTTTTAAGTCCTGCCTCTGCCTCTCTTAATGGCAGGGATGATTGGGGGTCATGGCCCATTTTTGAACCTTCATAATGGACCGATATACTGTACGAAACAGACACAAGAAAAGAACTAGCTTGTGACTGCTTGTAGGCTACTCTAGAACTATAATAGCATAAAATCACATCATGCAGATTAAAAGATTAAAACAAAATTACACTAAAAGCCAGACTGAAAAGGTTTAGTTTTTAGTTTACTTTTAAAAATATGAACGGTAGGTGTCGCTCTCAGGTCTGCAGGTAGGCTGTTCCACAGATGGGGACCATAATGTTGGAACGACTATTCACCATGTTTTAGTTTTTACTTTGGGAACAATAAAAGACCACCACCTGAAGACCTGAGGGCTCTACCAGGCTCATAGCAAATCAGACAAATAAGAAGGACCAAGACCATTAACCCACTGTTTGATTTATTTGTGAATCCCACAATAAATGTCCTACATGAAAACAATGATGGGTCCAGCAAGGACTTAACTCCATACATGTAGAAAATCACAGAGGAAATAAAGTGGAGCCATAATGTTTAAAAAGCGGGATTAAAAAAAAGAATCAAGTACATTTTCTTCTTATCCTTTTTCTTTAAGTTAAAAATGCTCTTTAACTTTGCCAACAGTATGATCTTACAGCTGAAAACCAATGTGGAGTGGAGGTGTTAGATGTTTAAACAAAATCCATAGACTCTGAAGTTTAGCTTGTTTTCTACAATATTCTAATGTTTTGAGATTGTGGATATTTTTGTGAGCTGTAATCATCAAGACTCAAACAAAAAAGGCCTTTAATTTTTCACTTTGAGTGTGATAAATCTAGAATATATGGGAGTTTCACTTTTGAATTGAAAAATGGGGGAAAATAAACTTATTGGGGATGTTTTAATGTTTTGAGCTGCGACTGTATATTTACATTTTCCAGAGATGTAAAAAGTGAAATGAAAAGCTATTCATTTAAAATGCACTGAAAATGAGCTTTGCACCCTTCTCAGTTATGGTTATGTGAGTAAATCCAAATATTATCAGTTTCATCTTGAGAACTGAGGCCAAAGCAGAAGTGGTAAAAAACTGCAGCTCCCAAGTGCCTGCTTGAGGATGACTGCAGAGGAAGGAGGTTGACCTACCTCAAAGCTTGGCTGAGCCAGGATTTCCAATACAGCGACTGTCTCCGACATAGCTTCAAATCTTTTTAGCAGATGTTACATCCAGTTATTATACAAGTCGTTATTTTTGTGCCTTATTCCTGAGCACACAAAATAATGTCTTTGGCAAGAACTTAAAATTATATTAAAAAAATAGAATCAAGCAAAAACAGGAACCATAATCAAAAATGTGTTTAAGAAATAGTTTTTTTAACAAATTATTTTTGGCTTTAAAGTTAAAAATCAATTAGGAAAGATAAAACACAAAAATAAAAAAAAATCTCAATTCATAATTGTACTTGAACAAAAACTGTATTTTTTTGTTTTAAAAATTGATAATGTATCAAAAGTTCCTGCTCACAAATCCACTCGTAAACAAGTTTTTAAGACGGCAGCTCTATGATACTTTCTTGGCTGTAACAAGTTGTAAGTCTTTACAACTAACAACTTGTTTCTGCTGCCATCCAGAGGCCAAAGATCAGTTATTACAGGTGAAGATGGGATTAAAAAATGAAAACACCGTAACGATCTGCTGAAGTCCTTTATTAAATCTGCTGACAAATAGAGATGTTTAATACAAACGTCCAACATAAGAGTTGATGATTACCGACCAATTTATCTCACAGAGAACTTTGAGTTTCCGGCCACAGTCCAGTTTAAAATGAGGAAAAATGAACATTCATCAAACTGTTTGGGCTGTTTTGGTTCTGAAGAATAATGATTCAGACTTTAAAAGATCCCTGCTGCATAATAAAAGCCTAGTGCAATAATTTAAAAGCAAATGTGTTTCAAACCAACGTTTATACCAAATCAATCAAACTGATTGTGATTCCACATGGCTTCAATTAATATCCAACATTAATACTGAATTTTAGAGCCGCTGTGTATCAAACTTCAATAGCATTTCCAGCCTTTCTAACAGCAAAATGTCTGCACTGGCATTGGCATATCATGTTATGATTTAGAGGGCTTCTGTTCAAACAAATTCAAACCAAAATGTTTCGGCCCCCATTCAAAATAAAGCTGCAGAGAGAACTACCATCACACTTCAGATAATGTTGCTTTCTGTCGGGATTCTCTGATCGTAAAATAATTTGATTTAGCGTTCAGGCTACATCACATTAGATGTGCTTCTGTTAAGTGCGGTCATGTGCTGATTCAGTTGCCGTTGTCTGAAGAGCTGGGCCAGGGCTCAGAGCTGCGCCTGCTCAGGGTGGGGCGCCACATACTCCACGGGTTGTAGGTCCAGCTCATCTCGGTGGTCGCTGGTGGAGATGGGGCAGGACTGCTAACAAGATCGGTCAGAGTGGTCGAGTTGGTGGTTGGAGGGAAAGGGTGTAAGGCTGAATCTGCGCTCGTTGACCAGATGGAGCTGCCGAAGGGCGTGGTTGTAGACCAGGGATTGCGGGCGTTTCCCAGGAGTGACTGTGGGGGAAAAGGGGAGCGTTACAACAGTGTGGAGACACTTCAAGGCTTGAGACAGGAAAAAAGGCTGATACACTGTCAAGCATGCATGCCACAGTGGGTGTAAAATAACAAAAAAAGTAGTTACTGCAGTAGGTGCTGTGGGTGAGCCGGAGCTACTGGGCCAGGAGTGCAAAGGGTCGCTGCACGACATGTCCCAGATGGACGAGGGCACAGGGGTGAACTCAGGCCAGCTCTGCTGAGGCTCTGACGTCTTTGGGAGATTCATTCCACTGAAAACTAGAAGAAACAAACAAACATAGGCCTCAGTATAAATGTGGCAGGTCAACCTTTGACTGTAACACCAGCTCCTCCACATTCATCTGTTAGCATGAATACTTTACCTCCTGTCAGGTTGAAGGAATTGTTTGGTCCAAAAGCAGAAAACGAGTTGGCAGAAGAGAAATTTGGGCTGCTGGCTGTGTCAATGGGACTCCATAATCCAGAGCTTCAAGAGAGAAAAACATTCACAATAAAAGGTGTCAGAGAAAATCTGCCAATAGAATAAGAAAAGCTACTTTTCTGAAGTCCATTAAATGAGACACTTTTTATTTCAAGAATCTTGAAGTCATTATTCCATATTCCATTTCTTCTGTCCTTACTCACTGAAAGTTATGCAGGTCTTATTTTTGGCATGTAATATCTTGAAATGAGTCTTTTTCTAGACTTAACAGGTGACAGCGGCTTAAATTAAGACTTTTTTTTAAACTTAAAATAAGAAAATAACTTGCTTAGATTTGACACATAATCTTTTAGTATTTGTTTTTCTTTTAAAATACTCAAACGTCAGAAAAAGAGGCCTGCATTAAAAGGGTTAATGTGACATGTGTTGTTTTATGTAAGTGTACATTCTCTGTTCTCCTGTCCTCACCTGTCAGAGCTGTCACTTTCCACTGATGTCATGTGTGCCAGACTCTTTGCTTGGGTGTCAGTTTTACCTGGACCAGATCCACCTGAAAAGAGCATAGGACACTGTCTTGATCACAAACCAAAGAAAAAATAACACATTCACTGTGACGAAGTGTTGGATGTCTCACCTGGACTTTTGTCATATCCAGCAGCTACAGCAGCAAAGGTGGGGTTCCCGTTTTTTCCTGGTAGTGGGGTGGCTGCAGACAGTTTGTTCCCTGGGGCCTTTTTCTGGTTTCCCTCACTGCAGAAACATCAACATTACAACATGGATAAAGGTTAGTTGTTGGTCTACTGGAAAACAAAGAGTACCATTGTATTTCACTCTACTGGGATAAACATTCAACTCTTTTTTAAGCAGGAGGATGCTATTTCTGTCAACATTTGGGCTGACTGCTGGAGTCATGTGGCTTTGCTGGACAGAAAATTAAAAGGTCATAATTATAGTTAGAATGTGATTTCATCAAACTGCATTTTTGATAAAAAACTCATCGATTTCACTGACACTTCAAAAAGAGTTTCCTCTTAATAGATAGGGATCTATATTTTGTTTTGCTCACAAGAACTAAAAGAGGAATTTTACAGCAAAATAAATAAATCACACCCCAATAAGATGATACAAAACAGCTCTGTAGGAACACCTTCCCAGTTTGAATCTCTGACAGAGTCTGTACCTGTTACTGTTGAGAACGCTGCTGTAGGTGCCTCTGAACACTACGCTGGGTGATGTGGGTGGAGGTGAGCAGGCCCCGGCTGTGACGGATCTTTTCAGGAAAGGATCTGCATTTATCGTCTGGAGGGAAATCTGCTGAAGACTGTCAGCTTCTGTGAAGGAAGGAGGAAAATTGAACCTTTAAGTGGCTGATAGGTGACTTCTCGAATCTTCACTTTTCACTTTTTGCACATATCTTAAACCAATTATAAAAAGATATATGAAGTTCATATAATGTACATGCATAATTAACCTTTTTACACAAGGACGGTAAGACTCTGGGGAGACCAACATCAACGTTTATAGCAGTTTTTTACAGTAAAAGAACATTTTCCTAAGAATCAAGACTGGCGCAGCATTTTTCTTTGCAGTATTTGTCTGCTGACTGAACACTGCACTCTTTAAAAACCTTCAGGGTGCTGTTGGCCTTGCAGTTTGAGCGTGCTCCATGTACAGAGGCTATATCAGAGTGTTGCTGAGTCACTGTTTTGTGACATTGACAAAGTATTGTTTCATATCTAATTGTATCAGACTCTGGAGGCTAGGGCACCAAAAACTTCTGCATAGTCCAAAAATAGAGAGGACATCGGATGCTATGAGAGGTTCCAGACTTCAACTTACGGACGCTGTTTTTGGAAAGAGGAACATCCCACTCTGGGGGTGCAAACTCCTTCTCCCCCTCTGAGCTGCTGCTGTGTCCGAGCTCTGGCACCGAGCCGCTGGTGAAGAGCTTGGACAACAGAGATGGGCGTCCATCTTCCAGCTTCCCGTCTACTGTGGAAAAAACCATGACACAAACGCACATTTAGTGGAGAATCAAAGAGCAGAGGCAGAGCTTCAGATTCAATGCAGAGAAACTCACATCTTTGCTTCTGTATGGGCCGGCTCTTTGGGATGTTGGAGAGTGGATACAGAGCTTTGGATGTGAAGCTCTTTCGTTGTTTGTTCTCCCGTGGTGTGACATATGGCAGCTCCAGAGAACTGAGAGTGATACTGGTTTGTCAAATTAAACAAGATGAAGAACAAACTTTAATACAGAAACAGACAAGAATGACAAAGTACAAAATTCAACATCAATACCACAAGTTTATAAAAAACATGAACAGATAATAATAGAAATGACCGCTGGGTGATGAATGGTCTTGTGCTACATACTGGAAAAAAATTACAAATGTTCTCTCACAGAAGCCGACATGTGTAAGACAAGGAGTAATGAGTCACACAGCGTGTTGGACACAGATAAATGTCCTGGGTGTGTGAACAGCAAGTTCCTGAAAATATTACGCCTACATGAGCTGAAATGATGTGGAATTATTATCTGGAGTTCCCATGTTACAGGGACTTCAAAAGTCTATGTTTAAACAGGCCTCACGGCTCTTGACCACTTCCCTCAATGAATAAGCATTCTCATTTAGACTAAGGACTGGAGAATATGACAGTGAATGAGCTGTATACGTTGTAAAATTACCTTTAACTATAGAAACTATAGAAAGAAACAAGAACATGTGTGATAGACTTCAAGTGTGACCCACCTGGATTTTTCTGCTGGGCTTTCTTTCTTGGTGGTCACTGGTTTCTTGGTTTTCGGTTTGATTAAAAAATGTGAAGGTTCTTCTTTTGCTTTCACTGTTGTTACTGTTCGTCCTTTCTTTTTGACTGGTTCCTGGAAGAAATGATGGAAACATTTACAGGAAGACCACAACTGTTGTTTTTCAACATCCATTATATTCACTGGTACAAGTCCAAATCAAGAAAGACAACAACAACTTCTCAATGATTGAAAAGTTCTATAAAATTACAAACTGTTGTTTGTTTTTCTCTTTTGTCATTCTTATAAGATAATTTGAACGTAAGCGTTTGCCAAACTCAAACTAGATCCATCTAAGAACAGAACAGCCTTGACGGACAGACAGATGGACTATAACGTTGTTTGTGTCTCATTTACCTCTTTGATACTGGTCTCCACATCTGGGTTGGAGGTCTCTGTGGTGGTGGAGGAGCTGTCATCGTTGTCGGCCAGGTTATCTTTGAGCTCGTCTCCCTGAGTCTTAGCTGATGATTTTTTCTCCTTCTCCTCTTTCTTCCTCTGGGCTTTTGTTTTGCCCCGCAGCTTCCCTTTAGGTTCCAACACTGCAGGTGACAAACATACAGACCTCAGTTTTTTGTAAATGTCTCACAAAGCCTTGATGTCTCCCTGCTTTGTCTTCATGAAAATGTGTATTTACCTTTGTTTTGTATGGACTGAGAGCTTTGCTCCTGGAGATTCTCCCCGCTGAGTGACTCTGGACGGTCGAGGTCGTTGTCCATCGCTCCGATCAGGTTGGCGTATTCTGAATCTTCAGAGCCGAGGCCTCTGTGGGCTGAACTTTGGCTATGGAGGTCCAACTGTTTGGTGCTCCTAGCTTTGCGGTTGGTGAGCTGGCAGGCAGGGCCTTCCTGTCCTGAGGCTGTGCTTCCTTTGCTCAGCTGAGAGGAGGAAGCTTGCATAGAAGAGCGGCTGAAGCTGGACCTCTTATCCTGGCTGTCTGAGTCCGACAAGGTGCGGCCCTGTCGGCCTCCACCCCGAGCTGCTCCGTTACTGGACACATAACCTCCTCTGGAGCTCTGGGCTGAGTCGCCGTAATCATTAAACCTGATGGAGCAAAGAAAAAGTCAGTACACTGCCATGCCTCATTGACACAATGATGCATCTACACTTCATCCACTTATACCACACTTGTTTCTTGTGCAAAGACAACAAATTCCTCTAATAAATTCCTCTCTAATTTCTCTACAACACATCACTAACAGTCTAAAGAGAGGAGCTCAGTTTTCAGACACAGATAAGAAGTTCAACCTCTTCAAGTTTCATTGACATGTAATGTTCTACTGAGAGGTAGAGAATAATCATTTCCTTTTTCCTCACAAAATTTTATTTTATCTTAAATTCTCACACTGTGTGCGGTTGTGTGTGTGTGTGTGTATGTGAGGGTGGGTGTGTGTCTCTGTGTGGGTGTGGGTCCATGGGTGTGTGGGTGGGTAGGTGAAAGGGTTGGGTTTTTGTCTTTATTGTTGTTTTTAGCCTCTGTGAGGCACTTTGAATTGCATCTCCTTCTGTATGAAAAGTGCCATATAAATAAAGTTGAATTGAAATTGAATTGAATTGAAACACATTTTCAGTCTAACAAATGTCGACTTTGATGAAAAGAATCAATTCAAGTTCTTGGATTTTTGGATTCTTGTGTTTTTCAAGTTTTGTTTGTGACTTTTCATGACTTAAATAGGAAGAAAATGCTTGGAGAGATTAAACTACCCCTTTGGTTTTAGGCTGGAGGCTACCTGAAAAGCTCAACAGCAGGTATTTTTGAAAGAGTGTGGATTTGAGTTTTTTTTTTAAAATAACATTATAAACCAGAAGTCGGGACAAGGATATGTTGCTGTTTCTATATTTGTCCCACCGCTTTTTTACCTGAGCTACAACTTTACCTTTTCTTGTTCACACTTACTTTGAATCACTGTGAATTTGCACGATTTCCCTGAGATTGAATGGTCTCCCAGTCTCCAAAGTGGAGTTGGACTCTACCGACACTCGTCTCTTGAAAGGCTCCCATATGCTCTGAGCCTCCAGGTAAGCGGTGGCGATCACCAACAGAAACATGGCGCTACAAGAGACACACAGAAACAAAACAAACAGGAATAAATGTTAGCTTAGTTGTACAACATGTTCAAGTTCTATATTTCAAAGCTTTGAAGGATCTGCTCGAGGAATAATTTTCACCTCATAATGAGAGACACTATGATGTAGAGCTCCAGCTCCCAGCTCGGTCTGGGCAGCGTCTCTGCACATGTGGCTAACATGTGGTAGGGCAGCGAGGCGTTCAGGACAAACACGAACTCGGAGCCTCCACATGTCACTAATTTCAGCTCCCGGATCACTCGAGATGAAGTGAAGTCGGGTGTAAACCTGGAAGAAAGGGAAGCAAACTTTAAAATAAAGCTCTCACCCAAACAAAAACATCTTTGCTCTGCATCTTCTATTGGTTTGTTTGTCTGTTTGTTTGTTGAAGAGTCTACAAAGAAGTACTCAAAAGTCTAATGATGCATCTGTAGAGGTCGACCCTTCAGTCGAAGAATCAAACCTGTACGGGGAATTTTATTTTTGTGGCTTTTTGTTCCAACAAAATCAGCAAATTCTTTCCTGACTGACAAACATTGTGAAGTGAAAGATCCCTGCAGTGAGGCATGCTGCAGGAATGCTCACAACAGTTTCAGATTCTCCTCTTATTCTCTCACTTCAAAAACATGCATGACTCACAAACTGAAGGAAACAGAGACAGGGAGAAAGCATCAAGCACCTCAAGCTTTTGAACAAGATCCAGTTCAAACCTTTGGTGGATCTATTCAGTTATTCTGAAAATCAAATCAGCTGTACTCAGGATTTTACTCCAACAACAACAGCTTCAGAGTTTGCACGTCCACCCTCCACTGACAGTTTCACACTCTTGTTGTTTTTTTTACAGTTTACAGCAGGTGAGTTTATCAAATTCAGAAAACCAGTCAATAAGTGGCTCTGATTTGATAAATGTGCACGTGTTGGTGATAAGACCTCCACGGGTCTTTATCACATTTAGGCAGATCAGACCTCTGCTCAGGTTAAAGTTCACTCCCTTGGACTGGTTATATTGATAATGATGACAAGGTCCTGATCTTGTGCATGATGGTTCAGTGATACCGGGACTCTTATTGATGATAGTGGGCATCTTGATAACAGTGAGACAGTGTCATAGCAAAACTGACTGTGTACAAAAATGCACCTCCAGCTCTAACTGTAGCAAAAACAGAGCTGACATATTGCTCTTGAAATATATTTGGGGATTAAGGCACGCTGACCAAAACACACACTGAACTTGCCAATAAAATGTCAAAGATCCTCAGGTCAGTACAGACCACAAGTGAACGGACTTTTATGTTGAGTTCAGGGTCCAAAGGGTTCATCCTCAAATAACCTCATTACAAAAAGCCTCAGAACACAAGTCTAAAAAGCACAGATGGTTATTTCTGTAGAACAGTGCATTTGCTTCCACTGCTGTAGTTGTGGGGCACAGATTGAACATTTTGCAGAAGCACAGTAAGATTGGAGGTCTGGATGTGCAGACTAAAGCACCAGAACTTGAAGTTGTGAAATGTTAATCTTAATGTCCAGAGTTGCTGTTAATTTTGAGTTTGAGGAAGAGGAGATGAAATAAAAAAATTGCTTTCATTTGTCAGGGTTAACTTGAACTCTGGGTGATGAAAAACAAAGAGACTTAAGGGGAGCAGAAGAGGCAGCTGAGAGACAGAGAGCCAATTCATCCTCTTACCCAAGGCTTACTCAGCCAGAGAGGCTGAAGAGTATTAATAGAGCTTGTGGCTGATGCAGAGCACACACACACACACACACACACACACACACACACACACACACACACACACACACACACACACACACGCACACACACACGCACACAAACACACAAACACACAAACACACGCACACTCTGGAGTCTCATGTAGTGTCTATTTACTCAGACTGACTCTCGGTCATAGTACAGAAACTGTAACATGCGCAGACTATTCCTCCACTGCTTGGTAAAAAGTAAAGGTTTGGACCTGATTTGAATGAAGCCATTACAGATTAACTGTTCTGAAGTAAAACACAAGTATCCTGATAATACCCATGATAATAAAAAAAATGTCCATATCCAAAGATAACTACAATCTCAGAGCCCCTCTGATGACAGTAGAGCACCTGGAATCAGGGTGAAATGATGTGTCAACAATGCCACCAGAGTTCACAGACAAAATTAACTGAAAACAAACTGAACTGTTAACAACTTCAACCTTTTACGACTGCATGTTCTTGTTGTTTTTTTTATTGCTATGAGCAACAACCTTGTTTTGTGGAGCTGAGCTGCAGAAGAGTGAGCCATCTCACTTCTCCACTATCTCTGCTGAGATCCATTCATGCAAAACTCCCACTGTTTTGCATGAACAAGCCTGAACATGAATCAACCTTCGTTGATGCAACATGATCACATCCTAAAAAGTCTGACAGTGTCTCTCTTTTAACCATCACCTTTTGCTCACTTCTTTTTAAACCCTACAGTCAACAACTTGAGCTAAATAACATCAAGGATAAGATGAGGTCTCACATCATAAAGGGTTTGTTTCTGTAACACAAAACTAAGAACTTGGTCACTTCAGGAAGTTTTTGTGGTCTTCTGGTCTAGAAAAAAAAGACACAGTATATACACTCACAGATAAGGAGAGAACTTACAGGATTATGAGGTCTTTTGATGTGTTTGGCTTAAGTGCAAATTCTTGACAGTTGAGAACTTTAAATCCGTATCCTTCACACGCTTGCCCGTTAATTTCTGCTGATTTGATGGTGATGGGGAGCAGGCCGGTGTTCTCCACTCTGAAGGTTCGTTTGAGGGTGAAGTTCGGCTCCTTGACTTTTGTCTCTGAAAAACACGAAAGAGAGAATTAATGCACATTCATCAGTCTTAAACATTTCTCTTTTATAACATTGAGGATGTTTCATTACTAATTGAGTCAAATTATTAGTCTACATGAATTGTCACTGAGTGTATCCTAAAGCGTCTTATTATGGGTGGAGATCAGATACAACAGAGAGCTGAAATGCCTATTTAGATGGAGATCTTTCCTTGGAAAAAAAAACAGTTTTGAAAAGGAAACTTACAGTGTTAATGTTGCTTATAGGAAAAACAGGAGAAGAGTTTCGAAATACTGCAAATCTCCAAAACCACTTGATTAGTCATCCAGCTCTCTGCATGTCTGAATATGACTTAGACCTGACTGCTTTCATAAGTTTCAATATATGGCCGTGCAGTTATGCTTTCAATTTGCTGAAATCAAGTAACGCACCATTGGCAATAAACAAATATTTGAGAGCTGTGGCCATCCCGAAACTGTGTGCAGAAAGGAAAGTGTTGCAACTGTGAGGACTAGGACTTGTTCTGACAAAGCATCATGCATCAGTATAAAAAGATCAGTTGATCCTTTGCATCAAAACTCACTAGAGCTGATGTAAAGGGCTGCTGCAATGACATTCACATCCTAGATTTACTGTATCTATATGTATCACGATTCTACAACATAAACATATTGAGCATAACATCATCAACATCTGACCTGGAATCAACACGATGGATGTAATATTATGTTAAGGGACTTACAATACGACAAAGCTTTGTGATAAGGGGAAAATTAATCAAAAGTGTTATTACAATACTGATACTGTGTGGTGTATTTGCCAAGTTTAACATATTTATGCAATTTAGCAGCTCATGGAAAACGACAGTGAGAGTACAGATCAAATCATATAAAATGTTGTTGTCTGTAAAGTATCATGGAGAACATGTTACGTCTGGAGACACCTTGACTTCTTGTCCTCCTCCAAGTTACCCCATCTTTAAAAACATAATGGCAACCAGTACTTATGCAAGACTTTACACCTGCTCAGAGCCAGGTCTGAGTTTAAGCTGCAAAATTCATACTTAAGTTCAAATTATTACAGCTGTTGTAACAGCTAAAATATTTATTGTGCATAAAGTCCATCCTAAATCAGTTAAGATCTTTAACAGCATTAGTTCTAGGGATGGGAGAAAAAAATCGATGTAGCATAGTATCATGGTATTTTGTCTGGTGATGTATTGTCTCATTGACCATGTGTCGATTTTTTAAATTAATTACTAATATATATTTTTCTTGTGCTGCTATCCTGGCCAGGACTCCCTTGTAAAAGAGATTCTGAATCTCAATGGGTTTATTTCCTGGTTAAATAAAGATTACTAATATGAAGTCAAATCTATGATAATTGAAAAATAAAATCAACTGTTTGTCCTGTGAGGTTGGCAGAGGTGGCATCATAGAGCAGGAGAAAGTTAGTACAACAAATATATATATATATATATATATATATATGGTTTGCAAGATGTGCTACATGAAAATAAAATACTGTGTAAATAAAACAAACATAAAGGAAAAACAAATGCTAAATTGTATAAATCGCAATATATTGGATCGCAACATTCACTGTATTGCAAAATGTTAAAAATCGCAATCATATCGTATCGTGATAATATTGTATCGTGGGGCTACTCGTGATTCCCACCCCTAATTTGTTCCCTGAGAATCTCTTATATTTGAACAAAATTGTCATAACAGAAATATCCCAAAACAGATAGATCAGAAACCAAACCATAATCAAATCTAATCAGTGGTGATATAAAGCCTCATCTTTAATTGCAGTCCCTTCTTTGCAAACAAACACACACTACTCTGCCTTCAGAGTGGGGCTGACCCCTCTCTGGATCTGAACAGTCCAAAATTAATCTGCAACGCCCTGCTATGTGGTCGGTCTGGTGAGATCGGTACAACCTGATCATCAGGATTTCATTAACATTAGATACCATGAGGGAAACAGTCACACTGGTTTTAGCTGCAGAGATAGAAACTCACTGTCTGTGCAGTCTTTTAACAGAGCTTCAGTCATCTTAAACCGCAGTGAACTGCCTTGTCCTGGAGGCTTCCCTGCTACTTTCAGACTCTCTGTGGTTCCTCGGCCTTGAAGTAAGATGGTGTCGATTATGGTCAGATTATTCCTGAGAAGGCAAACAATGAGGAGCACTTTTTCAGGACAGGAAACACACATTTATTAGAAAAAGTGTATGATGTGAAGGAACTGAAGGTACCTGACTATAAGGAGGGAGGTGACACTGTGGTTGCTGATGGGAGTGAACCTCACGTTGAATGTTTTGACCTCTCCAGGCAGCAGGAGGAGGTTGTACACAAAGGGTCTGGTTGATCCCTCTACGAAGCCCGTGCTGCTCCTCATTAAGGACGTCTGTCAAACAAATAGAGAGCTTGTTAGAGACAAACAGCTTCCACATGCTGCTCCCACCACACACAAGTAGACTGTGATTAGTGATGCAGTCATAAGTCGACCTGCTGATTCAGTGAATTCCAGAAAGATAGGGAACTTGGAGGACTCACTTGATTTCTGTGAACCTGAAACTCCAAGGTGTTTGTGTCAATGTTGATGTTGGATAAATTTCCTAATGGAAACCTACAAAACAAAATGAAATCGCAGTCTGAGAAAGATGAGGAAATAAGAATGTAAAATGTGCTGCAGTGAAGAAGACTTCTCACCTGTCGGCTAACCTTCCAGTAAACACTGAGGGGTTTGGTAAAAGGGCCAGGGGGAGAACCTGGACATAGACAAGGACGTCTGCAGGATTCTGCAGGATCACCTCCTCCTCCTGCAGAGACAACATCTTTAAACATCCAAGTTTCTGCTTTTGCACATGCAGTAACAAGAGGCAGCTTGTTTGTACTCACAGAGGAGCTGTTTGTGTTGGTCAGGGGGAATGTAATTTGCTGCGAGGAGTTGATCAGAGAGGGCCAGGACAAGTGTGCTGTAACTTTAGCTTGTACATTTTTTTGAAGATCTGTGTTGACTTCAAAGACAGCTTCAACCCTTTAAAACAGAAAACATCTTGTGATTTTCTTTAAATTGCTTGTCGGTGTTGAATCTAATTTACTGAGACAATTTGATAACCGAAGCTGCAAGAACACTGAACTCTAACTGCTAAATATAGCTGCTGAAGAGCACAGCCAGTGCTGAGTCTTTTCACGAGAAAGCAGAAGGAAGAGGATAAACAGTAGCAAGACACAACAAGACAACAAACAGCTGAATTTAAACGTGTCACACCCTGTTATGGTTAGTATGGTTAATGGAGAGGTGTTTCTCTTTGTTTATTCAGTCCAGCTTACAGGGAAACTAAAGTGAATAACTCTGCAGTTAAGGACCAGACTCATGAAACTGCTTTAGACCTGTCTGAGGAGTTTTTTTACAAACATATTAAACAAATTTCTCGAGGAAACGTTGGTTAATGTGGTCCACTGACGGTTCAGTGCTAAGCCTTGTGAGTTTGGATTTTTAGTAGTTTAAGATTTGGGTTGAGGAAAAGGAGAGGAAAAATACGAGTGAAGACAGAAAATAAGAAAAATGAAGATGACGATGATCAGTAAAGCAGAGAACAGACCCCTTTCAGAGCAACCTGTTCTCAAAATCTGTCATACTTGTGTCCTGATCGCTCTTTCAGCTCTTTCCATCTTCTGAGGAGCTTCTGGTGAAGATCAACGTCAGCATCCCAGATATCCTCCTGTAACACCAGCCCGTGAGGCTTTGACTCGGCTGTGAGGGGGGAAAAGATTGTTTGTTACATCTTTGCCTCTTGTTTTTAAGATTTGAATACTACCTACCAAAAATAAATAAATACACTCACATTTGAGCACAAATGGCAGCCCCACATAACAGTGATCACCACACTGCAAGCCTGCGTCGAAATAAATATTTGCCACCTGAAAGAAATGTGAGACAGGAATTGAGCTTTATGGTCATGAGGGGCTGTGTTGTGTCACTGACCGTAAGATGAGGAGCTACCTTCGATTTACGTCTAGGCTCCAGCTCATCTTTGTTGTTTCGGAGCCGTTTGTAGTAAAACCGTATATCTTCTGTCAGAGAGCGGATCTGCTGGAGCCTCACTTTCTGCGTGAAAGAACTCTGTATGCTGAAGCTCTGATGAACAATTTTCCCCTAAAAAAAACAAAAAAAACAAAAACACACATGTACGGACATGTAAGGACCTGTAACACCTCCAGCGATCAACAGGAAAGTACTCTTCTCTAAATGACACTTAAACTCATCTTCAGTTAGTGAAGACCAGCTGTGAAACCTTTGCACACCAGCAGACTTTAATGCTACTCACTGGAAAGGAAGGCGGGAGAATGATGTGCTTTGGAGAGCTGTTCAATGTGCCCACCGCGATGAGAGCTTTCACTGGGATGGTTAATATCTGAGGGGGAAGAAAGAAAGAACAATCATGGCTCCATTAGACCGAATCCTCTTTATGCATTTTACAAAGAACAGCTCTAACAGGCTTCCATTGATGCTGCATACCTCATAATCTGTGGTTATGTGAACGGCTCCATCGTACATGCCCTCCAGCGCCTTTGCAACAAGTGTCACTCTGAATACTGCATAAAATCCGGATGCTAAAATCACCTTTAAAGAGAGAAAAATACCCAAGTTCATCTTTAAAAGCATGTTAACTTTGATGAATCACATAAACATAAAGCGCTAAAATGCTGATCGAACAGCAGCTTCATAGAAATCAGACACCGCCTTATTATTTGGTGTCAACCTTGAGACAAAACACACAATCCATGATCGATTCATTTGTGGGCATCACCCTCTAAGTCTTCATAAATATGTATATCTCATAAAAATCGACAACAATCAGGAAATATAACAACAGGTTCAGCCCTCACAGATTCTTCATTAGGGTGTGGTGTAATAACAGAAACAGGTGAGGTTTATTTATAAGATCACGCGGCAGGTAGGCTGAAACTCCACCTGCACACTGGGAGGGTCAAAAGACAGAAAGAGAGTACAACACCCTCTATGAGAGTTTGAGACAGGTTTTCTCCCTGCTGTAGATTTTTACGGGCTACGCCCTGAGGGAATAAAGGCTTTTTAACATCGTCCTTGATTCAAGTGCTCTTCAAGAGCTGCCTAGTCTAAAGAGTCTAAATATTAAGAGAATTCTTAGAATCACAAGTTTTTTATTTAATAAATTTTCCCAAAAAGTTAAGACTAAACTTATTCAGTTATAGCATTTTAGCTCTTAAAATATCTTAAGGAGTGAGGAGGACTTTTAGGAGGTTTAAGAGTTTCCCCAACTTATGAGGAAACAGGGAGAGCGGGGAAAATGGAGGAAATGCACTCCAAACTGCACTCACTTCTACACGCCAACACAACAACACTTATCAGGAGAAAGATCATGAACAAAATGACAAAACTGTAAAACAACCAACGACATTGAAGGTTCATGAATAACATGAGATGTCACACTAACAGTTCTGTCTCTCATGATGAACAGAAGAGAGCAGAGCCAGGGCAGATCACACTGTAGACTATTTTATCCATCTAAGATGTTAATCCTATATGGTGAAAATAATGCACTAACAGTGATCCCTCTGTTTAGGGTTAGTAGAGTGAATACAGGCCCTGGCTTTTACCTGGAGTTTACCACAATACCTGCGTTTTTTAATGGGTAGATATTAGCTCAAACACTCCCTTTTGCCGTGCTTTATTGTTACATTATTGAGAGCTAACTGGTGCAAAGTCAGTAGGAAAAGAAGATGAAGAGAACACGGTGGGATTTCTTATGTAGGCTGCCTAATGCTGCGAAACTCATGGTGATGGTGATGGTTATGTGGTGAATGTGGATCCAGAAGCAGCAAAGAAGTCTCTCTGTTTTCAGAGTGGCTGAAAGACTTTGAGTGGCTCTGCTACAAAAATACCACAATGCACTCTATCCACTGTAAAAGAAGGGGGCGGCAGCTAACACTTTGTTTGCCACGGACTTCGCGCATTTCAAGCCTGAGAGCTTTACCAAACATGGAGAGTGCCAAACACAAGAAATGCTGGGACGTGTGTGTGGAAGAGAAAGATTACGAATCAGATCGTATTTTTCTTTTGAAAACTCCACCCATTTCTGTGAAAGCGCTCGTAGTAACTTTGGGCTTTTATATCAGGTGTTAAACTAGCTTCATGTGACAGCCTGTTTTAGTCTCCTCTGTCAGGGTTTGTGAAGGGAGTGAACCATAAAAACCCCGTGTATGCTGCACTCACTTTATAGTCCATGAAAAATAAACAATAAGTGATAAAATTATAGATGTTTCTAAATATGAGGCACAGTTAATTTATTGCCATGTTTCTAATAACATGAAGCGACACTGCGGAGGTCTTACTGTTTTGTGTTGTGAGGCTGATGTGTTCTGCAGGTCTCTCATGCGACTCAGAGCCACTGTCGTGTTTCCTCTCTCGGTCTTGAGCAGCTCCATGGACAGACTGTCTCCTGTGACCAGCCAGGACTTGATCTCCAGCTGCAGAACAAGGAGGAGTTTTAAAAGGGACACAAATGACAACAGCACATAATACTCACTGCAGTCAAAGCAGCAGAGTTCATGTGAGTAAATAATCTATGACTGTGGAAATGAACATGTGAGTAAAGTCATAAAAAAATACCATGTGATTTAAGTGTCTCACACAGCGGACCTGACTGTGTTTTGGTTAAATCAGCAGGAATGACACTCAGGCCGCAAGTGAGTGCAGCAGAAAACCAGACTAATGTCACTGCAGTAGTTACATGTGTGAACCGACTCTCACCTCTATTGGGTTACTGTTAACCACCACAAACATGATGCTGCTGGTGTCTGTTGCGCTGCGAACACCGAAGTCTAGTAAGTTTTCCTTCAGACTGGGTGGCAAGACCAGAGGCTGTTCACATCAGGTAAAAGACATGGGGAAAAAAAATAAACACACCAGATTACACACGTATATACCAAGAAGTTTCACATCTACACTGTCCTACCAAAAAACACACAACTTTATGTGGAACTTTTGTTACAGGTACATATATTTTTACAACTGGGCCTTACTTTATATACTGTCTTTTGTGTTCTTAGAGAAATGTAAAAAGTTTTTAACCTTTGCATTGATAAATTACTTGAAACAGAAACGGCAAAAATCAACAAAAAAAGGCTTTATGTGTCCTCCTCATTTTTCCTTCTCTATTGAGCACAAAAACTTCAAACTCCTTTTCTGTCTAAATAGTAAATGCTCACAGCCTCTGCAAACCAGGAACTAAAAAAAGGCTGCAAACAGTTTGTTTATTGATTCATTTGCTCTTAGTGCAGCACTAGCTGTAAGGTAAACAGATGCCCTATAAATAAAATTAAGAAAGTGTGCCCTGACTTTGTACCTCCAGGAAGCCTGTGTAGGCTCTGACTGGCAGGTGAAACTTTGATGCGTTTGTGATGAGCAGGATGTTGCTGTCAATGTGGATGGAGGGTCGAACTGGCCGGAAGAGAAGGCTGAAGATATATCGTGACTCATGTGGGGGGATAACAATGGCCGCAGTGAAGTTCTGCACCTGAAACACAAACAGTGAAATCCCAATGAGCAAGGCGTACCCATCATTAGGACTCTGTCTGAACACTGGGCTGGCACTCACATTAAACATGGTTTTGGCTTCTTCTGGCAGCGACACATTGTGGATGCAGATAGCAAAGCTGAAGGCGTTTGTGAGGAAGATGGGTCTGTCCACGGGGTCCACTGGGCTGTCCCTGATGTGGAACAGTGTTGCTGTGTGGTCAAAGCCCAGGTAGCTGCAGCGAGATGTGACAGAGCAGAGAAACCGCTTATAGAACCACTTTCCTCTTATATAAAACATGACTCCCCCACTCTCCCTGCAAACCCACAGAGTCACTCACCCTTCTAAGACCTCCGCCTGGTACGGGATTTCAAGCTTGGAGTAAGTCTTTTCTTTTGCTTTAACTGTTATTTTTCCAGAGAACTGATACGGTCTTCTTGCTTTTGAGGCTGAAATGAAAATAAAAACAAGATTAAAGCAGCAGATAAATGCCCTGCAGAAGCACGCAGGGCCTGACAGGAGGAAGTTGTGCAACACTTAACTGTAAAGTGTTAAAAACCACCAGAGAAAAAAACATGATGGAAACTCTTAAAGCTAAAGAAGATCATAATCGAGACTCTACTTTTATTATGAGAAAAGAAAAAAATGAATTTATCATTCTTTTATTTTGAACTTTCAGCCAGTTAGAGGAGGTTGATACCTAAAAACACTTGATTACTCATGTTTTCTTCTGTTTGTGAAGTAAAGACAAATCAGAGGAAACTGACATCATGCAAACTTTGCAGTTCGAATTTAAAAAGTAACCGTTTCCCTGTTTAGAGCCGAGTCTTACAGGAAGTGGTGTCTCTAAATGCACCATTTGACACCACTTGAAGACGCAAGTGTGTATTTCTGCTTTATGAACACACCTTTTGCAAACAGTCAGCTTGAAACTAGGAATTTAAAGCTGCACTGTAGCATTGAAAGAAACTTTTCTTTGCTTAACTTATTTTCCTACATAAAAAGCAAACAAGGTAGAAAAAAGAAAAAAAACACAACAATATAATTCAACACCAAAAGAATAAGGTGCCTAAACCACACCTCAAATTACAGGTGTGAAATAAACCAAAAACTCTTAAGGTCCTTAAGTTTAAGTTCACACACACTTCATGACGGCAAAAACAGTTCACTTCACACCAAACATGTTTCAATAATGGCAAAACTGCTTCATTTAGTGAAACTGTTTTGTTTTTGTTTTGTAGAATATTTAAAAATTTTGCTGGGAGATTTTTGTAATTTGTAAAACAATTTTATTTTTTTGTTTCATGAATATGTTTTTGTAAACGTCTGACAGAACAGTTTTGTGTCATGGTCATATTTCTGGAGGTCAGTGAATTGTTCTTGAGTCCATAAATGTTCCTGTTGTCGACCTTCCGGGCCAACATCATACAACTGTCCTGCTTAGATAAGTGTGATAAAATCGAAGCCACCAACTCAGTATTTCTGCATCGCTGCTTCACATCTGTTAATTTCTTTGGAATCAAAAAGATTTACAGAAAACTAAACAGTCATCATCGGTTACATAACTTCCAGAGCAACCTTTTTTTTTTTAGCTTTTTAAAGTATGATTATGAAACAAATCTAAAAAAAAAACAATAGATGAGAAAACTAAGAGATGTTTCATAACATCTCTGATCATCAGGTTTTTGCATCTGCTGGAGGAACAGTATCTCCTCATTAGGAAATATTATCATGACCTCCTTTTTCAGAATCACCTGTCGCTTGTTTACTCTGATCAAAGTGAAATGAATAGCTAGCACAAAGTTGCATGTTTCCCTTTGAGTTTTTTGTGATGCATGCATGTGAACTCTTTAATAAATTCACCCATCTCTACACTATCTGTTGCACATGTGTGGTTAATGGATTAAATGTGGACAGAGCGTCCACTGTAATGGGACCATCAGAGTCATGACTGCCTTGGGGCATGAATGAACTTACCATCAAAGCTTATACTTGCAACTTTGGTATATCTGCTCTCTCCTGCTTTCAGTGTGACTGCTTTGAAATCTATTGTGACGGCTTCATTTGATGGCGTTGTGCGCACACTCTGTGAAGCAGACACACATGTTGATGTTACTTAAAGGGTTAACCGGGCTGTTAAAGGTTTTTAAGAATCTATTGAGGGCACTTACTGTTATGGGAACATCTTTTGTTCCTGAGTTTAAAAGGTGAAGGTTCAGGAGTTTTGGACGATCTGCAACACAGAGAGAGAGAGACAGAGTGAGCGATCAGCACAAAGGAAGAAACAACAAGAAAGTAGAGCGTCTTTTCTGGGACTGATTACCTTGTGACCGCAGTGTACCAAAGTCAAGCATCTCTGTGGAGGAGTAAATACCAGGCGCTGCAGGGATAAGAGAGAAAAAAATGTTTAACTATCAAGAAAATAAATGATCAAATGAGTTTAAAAAATTACATAAATGAGACACTGGTCATTTCTTAAAATTTGGAGCTGCACCTGATGTGACCTCCACCTCCACTGGGAGGATGATGAACTGGTCCTCGTTGGGAGCGTTGGTTTTGATTCTGATGAAAGCTGTGTGGTTGTCGACATCTCTCGACGAGAAGCTGGCTCTCATCACTCCCTTTGTCTCAAATGGAGGAATCTCCTGCGGGGGGAGGGGGGTAAGAGTGGGTGAAAAAGGGACTCTTCAGCTGAAAACAAAAACTCTAGTCCCTTTTAAGTATGATATACACTCCTGCAAATTTTAGGATTTCATCCTGCAGGGCTGCACTTATGATTGCAAAAAGCTTTGTTTGCCAGTCCAACTTCACTCAGGCATTGTCCTGTTACCTTCTTAATAATTTGTCTGCAAGAAATGAGGGTAAGCAGATGTTTAAAACCAACCATGGGAAGGTCAGAGATAGTCATCCTTCATGACCAATCTACCGCAGTATGCACCGATGGCAGTAACTTTTCAACATGCTTTTATGATGTCTGCCCTTTGCAGACTTATCTCTTGCCTTCCCTCCCATTGCTCCCTTATCTGATAAGACAACTCTATCGGGTCATGTGTATCAAGGACACTCTAATGTGAGGAGCAGACCTAAGCCGGTCCAAAAATTTCAAAGCAAATATCAGAAGCGCATAAGTGACTGTGTAATAAAACTTACCCATAATTTCCCAGTGCCTCCTTGTTGACCCGTAGGAAGCTCTAGGTGTAGATCCCCACCACTGGAGTACATCTCCACAACCTGGAATAAGATAGTGTGATGGAGTTAGACAAGGAAAAGCAACACAACCACCACTTTAAAGAACACATGCTCTTTTTAATTCACCTAGAGCTGAAATTAGTACTTTCTCTGTTACTTTACACCCTATTCCTGTGCTGTTTTAATCCCTTAGGTAATAACGTAATAACACCTTTATGTCAATGATGATCTTGTCCTTCAACACTTCAAATGCTACTAACCTGGCTCTAAAAAACAGGGCTGTGGTTAAACGTGAACTGCAGAACAATGACTTTTGGCCACTGTGAAGCAGACCCTTACACTTCTGTGCTCGTTGGTGTCATTTACCATGATATGTATTTCTCTAAAACACTGTCCTGACCTTAAAAAATAAAGCCAATTCAAAACTCAGGTGAGCTCACATGGGACCTGGGTGTAGGTGTTATCAGGAAAGTATGGGGTACTAGATACTAAGCAGCACTGACTGATGAAAAGAATGAAACAACCAAAACCATGTAAGACCAAGTGAAAAAAGGAGGCCATTGCAGGAGTGAAAAAAAACAACAACTGCAGTTACTTATTTTAGACTGGTTTCAATAGCCATGTAGACCCTTTAGAGCTCATGTTAGAGTCTGGTAGAGACAATCTTCTAGATCTCTGCAGCTCATTTCTTGTGAAATGACTGGTTGAATTTAAAAAATGGCTATGACTAAGAGTGATACATTCCCCTACACCTAAACCTGATATTCTGTGAATTATGTGTGTTACTTTTTAAATGAACTTTAAACATGGATAATGATGATAGAAAAAAGATCTATTTTCTCCCAACCAAATCATTCCTGCAATACCTGACAGAGGGTAAAACTTGACCTGGCTCCAAGCTCTACCCTTCAATGGTAAGATGGATCATAGACAAACTGAGCACGATCATAAGAGTTTTGTTAATTTGAAGTGATTTGTGGATCTTTAATGAATATAAAATGTTTGGATTAAATCTTCTAGAGCCTTTTTGTTGCACCAGGAGGGTAGGCAGCTCCTTGGACTGTCAAAAGGTTTAACTGATTTGAACTTCAGTTAACTTTGAACAGAATTCACTGATTAAGACAGTTTACAGTCATGATCAGTCCAGTAGAGCTGCACCTTTAATTGATAATTTCCAATCAATATATGACTGTTCAGCTATTCAGCCACATTTAAAGAAATTTGAGTAACAATTACAAGCATAAGAAACCCAAAATCACCTGTAGCGGTTCGCTGTACGGGTTGTGGATGTGTATTAGAGGTGAGAAGCTGCTGTTTACAGGGACTCGCGCCCCAATGAAGGGCCGCAGTCTGTAGGGGTTTGGGATACCCACCCCAAAAACCTTCAAGACAGAGAGGAAAATGCAAATTTAGTCACATTTCTCTTCAAACTAATCATCAAACCTATGAGACATTTATAGATTACCTGGTATGTAAACACTCCATGATGTGATGTGTTAATAAATAAAGTGTTTTCTACATTCCCAACTACTCGAGCGAGAAACACGACGTCAAACGATGTGTTCCCTCCAGGTGGAATTATCTGTTGAGAGAACAGATAAAGAAGAGCACAACAAACATGATGTACACTGCAGAAAAAGACATTTTCACAGCTTGTTATTCACACACTGACCCACAGACAGCTGAGTAAATGACCTTTAAGATCCCAACACTGACTTCTAAAACAGCTGACCTTGAAGGTTCACTGCTATGAAAACATTACAGCTACTCTCTAACTTCGGCATTTTGGTGGTGACCGTTTTTTTTTTTTTTTTTTTTTTGACCCACACTGGTTCCACTTTTTCTGTTTATATTGGCACAAATGTGTACAAAAATCAGCTCAGAAAAAACTTCAAATACAAGCTAATTATTCTGTCAAAAGGTCCTGCACATGGCCCCTATAAGATTTTCACCTTGGAACCATGCTTTACTGCTAAAATGCCTTCGATGTTGTCTTGGGGTTAAATTCCTAGAAAACATCAGAATTTTTTCATTTTACGTGGAAGTTTCACAACATTGACCTTTTTTATAACAGAAGTTGAGGTATTTTATAAGTTACTGTTATAGCTTAGAGCTCAGATAAGGACCGAACAGAGCCTTTTTGTGTCATTTCTGCAGCTGCATTCAGAAAGTCCAAACATGCAGATAGTGAGACGGGAAAAAGAGCAAAGAAAAAAAAAAAAGAAAAAAAAAACATGTTCAACATTCACGTCAGTGAGAGAAATAGATCACCAGATGAAGACATGTCGACAGAGCAAATAGATGAAGATATAAAAAATAGCGGCATGCACTTTAACTTGTTTATCAATTCTTCACCAAGATGTTTTTTTTTTAACTGGAACTTTCTTCAAACAGGATACGATAAACAAATTGTGGCTTTTTTGAGGCTCTGTTAGGTTTCAGAAGCATATACATATCCTGCTACAGCAAAAACACTCTACTTCCTCTTTTTTTCAGTAATACAAGAAGACAGATTATGATACCATGGGTTCTTGAGGTTTCCATCCAATCGTAGCAAACCAATAAGAGGCAAAATTAGAAATGCTAATCTGTGCTGTGTTGTTATTTATTCAAGCCCACTTAAAGTCATTGTTGACTGGACTTTTCAGTATGATAAGAGTTGTATTCTGACTTGAAAAAGCTCTGTGGCCCATTTTAAGTTAAATATTTTATATTAGTATGTAGGTAGCAGGGTGTTTTAAATCACAGAACATGTATTAAAGAGGTTCATTTCTTCTGCAGTCCTCATGTATTTTAAAGACTGTGAGCTCTAAACATAACCAGTACATCCAAAATTATATCACAAGAAAGCTGATGAGGATGTGCTGCTATGGAAAGATTACCAAGCATGTCATCATTGGGGCTATTTTTCTTTATATATATAAATAAACAATTATACTTGAATTTATAAAATGATCCCTAAATCAAAATTTGGGTCAGCCTGTTATGGCTTTAGTTGGTAGCCTCCACAGCACAAATAGTCATGCTCACCCTGTCAGTGTTTTAATTCACAAAACCACCTGCTCACTATACATGATGGCTTACATATCCCTCATATCATAGCTTGGTCTTGGTGAAGTATGACTGACAGGCTTGTTTTTGGATGTGGTTGGTCATATGCTGCTACCACATGTCCATACAGAAACTTTTGACTTATTTATAAAGTTGGTATCTGGTTCTCTAGAGGGGTTAGTAAAGCCTGCTGACCAAAAGACACCTTCGGTCCATGGGCCAGTGGTACAATCATGCCTGAATCTGACAACGTGAACAAAAAGTGATCCATTCTATTACATTAACATCTCCACATTAACCTACTCCTGTATTATGCAGGTGCAAAAGTTTTGCAGAACAATTTTAACTGTGACTGTATCCAAAAAAGGTAAACAGCGGCAGCATGCTAATGTTAATCTGTGCAGAGTACCACTGTGCGCTGTTTTGTTCTGCATTGATTTTGAAATGTTATTGATCATTTCTAAAGCTTTAACTGGCCTCACTTCAAATTACATAAAAGCTGTATTGACCCTCTCTGTGCTTGCTGGGTGAATTATGGGATGCTGGTTGTTATTATATCTCAGCATATGACTAAAAGTGCAGTAAGAGAAACCCCCAAAAGTAGGGTTATATTAAACCCCCTGAGCAGGACTTTCTATTTGTGCTGTCAAGCAGACAAGTGATGTTAGGTGAAATTCTCTAACTGTGTTTCTGGACAGAAAATATCATACTGCTCTCTAACTGTAGTCAAATTAAAATCTGTAGTGTGGATCATGTGAAAAAAGGCTCCACCAACAAGGTTTAGACAGCCACTTGGTCTGACACTCACCCTCACACAGTGAAAACAGTTATATTAGAGAAATAGTCCCACTTGCTTGTTACCATTTCCTTTTTTTGGTCATTTAACATATCAGTATGATTTTCAGTTTGTTTCACAACCGGCAAAAACCCCCTCACAGCAGCTTTTATCAAACAGGTTACTCTGCCATTTGACATCATGCCAGTCGTGCGTAAAAGTGTCATTAGCGAGAAAAATCTCAGATATGAGGAGACCTTGGAGAGTTGTCTTTCCACTCTTTAGTAGAAATGTAAAACTTGATTCCCGTAACACAAGACTAGAGGCCTCAGGCTGCTTTCCTGAACCTGAATGACTCCCCTCATACTGAATATCTTTGTGAACCAGAGCACCTGGTTTGGCCTGAAGCTTTTTATTTACCTTCACATTTACAGCTGACATGCACAGTAACTACCTGGACTTTGGTCATTTTTACATGGACCTTCTTGCAGCTACAGTAACAAAAAAACATTCAAGGGGCGCCACAATGCTTTCGAATTCTTCTCTGCTATATGTTCAGATGTAAATCACCAGTTTCTTCTCAGTTTGTTATCACATCAATCTGAGAAATCAAACCAATATTTATAATTATGTTAGTTTTTAAGAGCTGTGGATACACATAATTGAGTTTTTACCAAAATCAAATCAATATCCACACGTCGTCCTGATATGCAGACTTAAGCAAGTAGATGATTTTATTCAGGCTTGGTGTGAATGCGATATTACACACTGATTACATATGGCTATAAAGTGTTTCACCAGAGGCACAGCTTGTAAACACACAGCAGAAGCACCACATACACACCCTACCAGCTCCAATGCTACATGCAACCTTCATCTCCTCCCTCTCCACCTGTTACTACCTCTGAAGGAGGAGCGGAGCTGAGATTACTATGCCCCATCATTATGCCTCTGAGCGTTACAGATGAGGTGTATCAGTGGTGTAAATATTCAGCCTTGTCACGGCAGGATGTCAAAGCCTGCTGACAGCTGCTTTGACATTAGCAGGAGGCGGTACTCTCTTGTTAGTGTGCGCTGCTCTGAACAGTCAGAGGAACAAGGAAAAGACCAGGTTTAAGACTACGTTGTTTTCAGTTACACAACACGGATATATTTTTTTGGACCCACTTTGGTGTAAGGAAGGGTTAATCACTATTGCTTGTTCACTGAAGACATAATGTATGTGCGCAAAATACCCAAACTACTAATATTGCAAAATCCTGGTGTGTCATGGCAGAACGGGACTCCAGCAATGGTATTGAAAAGTGGCACACTTCTCTCCCCTTATCCCTTTCTATCTGTAAAGACACGTGACAGTACAAAAAAAAAACATTGAAAGGCTAACTAAGAGGTCATTTCAATGAAGTCTACATTTATGCCACACTCACACAGGTTCTTGTAAGGACAAAAAAGTAAAAAACGGTGTCTTAGATGACTTAGAGCTCTTATTCTGCAGATGGACTGTTTATGAAACAGCACCATCCTGTAGCTTATACAGTTCACATAATGAGT
The DNA here is from genome assembly GCA_962446985.1 of Xyrichtys novacula. NCBI lineage: Eukaryota > Metazoa > Chordata > Actinopteri > Labriformes > Labridae > Xyrichtys > Xyrichtys novacula. The sequence goes on from OY660870.1 coordinate 10,211,240, forward strand.
GTCTCAGGGCAATGCTTTTCTCAAACTACACAGTGTTCTTGCCTCAGTTAGAAAGTTTATGCCTGCGTGTACAGCAATGTGCCTACGGCGATAAAACGGGTCTTTCCTGTAGAGTCTTCACATGCAGTACAGAAAAAATGATTTATTTGCTAAGGTGTCAATGTGACAAAATGCAAAAGTATGACATTACTGCTAAGAACAAATCTGTGACCTAAAGTACTCCTTATTCAAATACTTAATTCAAAGAACCTGCTTGGACTTCATACTGTATGGTGTACATGAAGATCAAACTAGCACTTTCATTGACACCTATTAGCTTTCTAGAAATGCTAAAGAGATAGAAATATCAGAAAAGTTTGACTAAAACAGTTTGAAACACACTGACTGTGATCCTCTCCTGTTAGAAGAGAAATTTCCTTTAAAATTCAATTTGTGGAGACTATAAATAATGTCAGTAAAATAATCTACTGTATCTGATCCAACATCTGCCAAGTGTTACATTAAATGTATGCCAGTTCTGATAGATGACAGAATATTCCCATTTTTATAGCAAAAACTGACAGTTTAAGACTGAACTTCACAGAAGGGATTCACATCCTTTACCAGTTAATTAAAGCTGGCTCTAAATTACTGGCCAAGGCACTTTTTATATTTCTTTGACCGAGAAAAACTTCCTGATAGGTTCACTAGGATCTTACATTAGTTACAAGTTTGGTACAAATGCATCATCAGACATCTCCCCACAGTTTGCTCCAGATTATTGTGTCATTGTAGCTGAGATTACAACAAACTGTCAGCATCTCTGCTGCTCAGAACTGCACTCTCATCTTACCAGCACTTAGGAGTATTCAATGAACCACACAGAGGTCTTCACCATTTCATCAAAGAGTTGATTCATTACAGACATGGCGTAGTTTAAAGTTTAAAACCAGCTGACTGCCAGGAGTGGGCTAACAAAAACCAACTTGTCCAACAAATAAAGATGTCAAAGCAACATCAATAGGCTTTATGTATAGATCTGTTCTAAAAATGTCACCCTAGCTGTGTGTGACTTTTAGTACTGGTGGGGGTGGTGAATTAGGGTATCTATGTGTATATTTTGTTTGTGTTTTGAATTGCAAATGAACAAAAAACAGATGATTTATCAGCTCATTTCCATACGGCTATTTTTGAATCACGCCCTCATTTTTTTGTAATATGAAGACTTCTCAGACAAAGAATCTAATTCAAGCCTGCTTCATTTAAAGGCCTGGTACCTTCAGCTGGCTTGTATTTGAGGATTTAAGGCAGTCATTTTAATTCATTTATTTGGCTGCTTAAGTGTGGAAACATTTCACTGTATTTTTTATAGTTATAATGCATATGTCACACTGAAACTGCCCAGTGAGTGTCAAAAAAGACTCAAGTGTTCACTGTAACTTTCTATCCTTATTTCCAACCAGTAAAGGCAGCAGGGTCTTTCCACTCCACCCGTCCTCCTGGAATTCCCCTAAACTTCATCCTGATCAGCTTGTGTCATGCTGATTAAGCACTGTCACTGAGGAACAGCAGAGGAGTCTCTGGTGTGTTTGCATGTTTGAGTTGGGAGTCCTGATTCAAATAACAGCATGTCTTTCAATCACCAGGGTTTTCATGGGGCTGTTTAACAGTTTTATGTCCCAGAGTGCCTGAGTATTTGAGATCAAGCGAGGGAAAAAAAAAAAAAAAAACATCACCTGAGAGACAGAAGGATACAATGCGTTTTTTTCCTATCTTAATAACCATGCAATTAAATTGTCACGCTGATTTATTAATGTTTGAAAAATCCCCAAGAGGCATTATGTTCAAATAACAACGTCAAATCAACAAACTGCCAGAACAGCAGCATCTGTAATTACAAGATCACCTGCATTCCCCGAGTTCTTGTCAAACAAAATTAGGATTTGTAGTTCCTGTAAGGAATCTTAGCCGGTAATAAAATAGTATGACATCAATGCCGATGTATCTTCATAGCCAACAAAAGAAAAACGAGACTGTGTCTACGACATCATATGTCAAAAGCAGCTACCGGGGAGGAAGTATCAGTTGAGATTAACTGCAGAAGATGCCTCTGCTTTTTCTTTTCAGAACAAAAGACTCTCACTGACTGATTAATTTTATCTTAGATTTTCTATTAAAAATACTCCCCATGCAGAAAAGGAGACTGTTTGGTCTACAAGAGTCACCAAATCAACCCAACCTAAACGTTACCTTACAAAAGTTTGCAAAAAAACCCCACAAATGAGTGTGTAGAAAAGTGCTTTTTCAGTTAGTAGTACTTACCCTATTCTGGAAAAAGGAGGCGTGAAAATGTGCTGTTGTTGCTGATATTGATATCAAACTAATTTCTTCTGAGCTAGGGTTGTGTAAATAAACTTTCTCCATTTTTGGCATCCCAACGGGCCTGTAAAGAAAAAAAGAAGCCACTGTCAAAACACAACAAATAAATGACAATAAAAGTAAAACTCCCTGTACAATTATCTGAAACATTGTTCTAGTTAAGTTGTCTCAATGAAAAAAATCCAAATAAATTGGAACTGATCATGACCCAAATAGAAAAGACAATAGAAGAATTTAGCTGTAGAAATAGATATGCTATGTCACAGAGTTTGAAAGATATGAAGACAAACAGGAAAGCTGGAGATAGGTCAACAACTATGGAGTCATAAGTTTCTTTAAACAGATAAAATAAAAAAAAAAGTTGGCATAGCCTCCCTGTGTCAATAACCAACCAGGTGATTAACTGTACTCTTCACACAGCTTATGGTTCATTGAGAAAGACAACACACGTGGTTTTGCATTTTATAATCAATTAATCATTTATACAATGCTTTATATAACTGCATATCCACATTCAAAACACGTCATAAACGGCTTTGATTTTCTTCCTTTCCAGGCGGCCTGTGGTTTCAGACATTTTAATAGGGTATGAAAATCAGCTCCAACAGACTGGACACTTAAAGACACTTAATCATGACAATGTCAAATCATGCAACAACAAAGCAGCTTTGCCTGGAGAGGAAAACCTGTGAAACAGACTTAATAAGCACGAGATCGCTCATCTGGTCCTAACAGCAGGTATTTTTTATCACAGATAATGAATCTTTGTTGAAATTTGTCCAGCCAGGTACAACCTGAGCAGTAAAAACAATGTTCTTTTTTTTTCAAGAAAAGACTAGAATCCATTTAGCGTAAGTGCGTAAGAATGACAAATATTGATATTTTGGTCAAAATACAGATCTACTGAGTTTTGGGAAGTGTGGAGTGACAAAAGATGTGAGGAAAAAAGCACTTCAGATCTTCAAATTTGTTTGTATTAAAGGTTGGTTTGGTTTGGTAGTAAATCACACAAAAAGTCAGCCTGTGAGCCCAAACTATGTCCTCACTGCTCGCTCTTATCAGGAGCAATAGGACATTGGATGGACAAGTTTGAAAAAGCTAAATTAAACTAAGGAATAAAATATTACTGTGCTCTAAATGAATTTACGCTTGACTCTGACTCGCCACATCTCAACTTAATGACTGCCTACTGTAGTGCTAATGACATTTATCCTGCTAGTTACATTTCAGGGGCATTTGTAAACTCTAGTTGAGCCGATATTGTGATCTATCAGTACGTTTATTATTGCCTTTTGTACATCTTTGTCTTGTTTACCTTCATCTTATGTTCTTATGTGTGTGATTTCAGTCAGACTAATATGGCTACAAGAATTTTAAAAGTTTGGTTTTGGTCACAAATATGTATTGGCTATCGAATCCTTTTTTTGGGGGGGGTGGGCTTGATATAAATTTATATTGATACTTGATATAAAATACTGAAAGAAAATGCTAAAAAAAAATGAAGGGCAGGATGAATCTGATATAAACCATAAAGCAAAAAAGTTACATATTGGTACTCTTGAACAGCTGGAGTTTGTCTGGATGCTGTAGTTGGTCCCTGTATTATGACATTGTCATCAGAGGCAATACGGTGGGTATCATACTTTCATGTATTGTACCATATTGCATTGTGCTGTATTGTGACATAACATTTCCCAAATTATCTTGCAGTTATGGGATGGATTTCAACACCTATTTGTCAGAGGTATAGTGTAGTAAACTTCTGTTTGACTACAAAACACATGCTTGCATGATGAAACTGTTGATGCAATTCACCCCTCCAAACGTTTTTCTTCACAACTTTATTCAGAGGTGTCTGTTTTTAATGTAATTATGTGATCTGATTGGATTTTCTGCTGTAATTCTGAGTGGCTCTTAAAGCACTTTTAAGCACCCCAATGGGTATATATACGACACCTCTCATGGCAAAGTAGTTGAAAGGGCATACATGATTCTTCAAACACACCTAAGATAGATGTAAACATGCCCTTCATCTCAAACAGAGCGTCTAGAGTTGAGCCTGGGCTGATCTATTAAGACCTCTCTGGTCCAGTCTTGCCTTTGTATCCAGTCTATTAGAGACAGGGTGAGAACTTCTCAAGGTCTAATTTTCACACCCTCCAAACATTCACAGCTGATAAGTGGATTGTTTATTGAAGAAGCAGGACAGGCAGAGGACAGGCCGAGACAGCTGCGTCTCTGGCTGTGAATCATTCGCTCACTCTGCCGCTCACTCTGCACCCTGGTGAGGTGTGCTCTGCTTGAAGCTGGGTCATACAACATGGGTGAGCACTCGCTGTCAGGGAGGAATGTGATCTATTTAGTCCGGCCTTGGTGAAGCAGGGCGCTGTCACGGGCGATGAAGAATGTTGTTTTGTTAAGTATATTGAATGCTTCCTCAGCACTCCAGTCACTGTTGACAGGCTGAGCAGTGTCACCTCAGAGACTGACTCAGAAGTTTGACTTCACATATTCTGGAGAGCTCGAGGACACGTGTACTAACACACAGCCATCAAATTAACAGGACAAAAAAACGTGGGTGTGTTTGAGCAATTAAATAATCATTAAGGTTAAACTGTATAGCCTGTAATTTCCCTGAATATTTCTAAACAACAACAACAACAAGTGGATGGACACAAAACTGAGGGCTTTTTACGTTCATGTCAGTCAAAGTGTTTAATTAAAATTAGTTAAGACATCAGTTTCGTCCTAATCTAAATCTCTGATACTAATTAAAACTTGTTATACTTTTATAAAATGGTTTAAAGTTAAATCTCCTACTTGGAGAGCATTCCCACAACATTTTTTGTGATCAAGGAGCATCTGATGTCTGTTCAGAAGCGTAAGCTGTGTTTTGTCTCTGCACTCTCAGTTTAAAAAAATAATAATAATAACTTTGGTTAAAAAAAAAAATCTGCACTCATCAATGTCCTACCATCATCTTGACCAATCAGAACCCAGATAAGGTAGTATTTTGATAGAAACTATGGCAACAAAGGCATAATAGAAAAAAAATGAAAATGTAACCTTGAAAAAAAAAAACAGCAGATCACATGAGGACATACCAAAAACTGTTTCAGAGCATTTCATACCCTTGGAATCTGGTGTATATATTAATTGTAAGATACTATGAACATTTTAATTAATGTTTGATACACAAAAACTTTGACAGTGATTAAGTCTGTTTGGTTTCTTAACACTGAAACACCAGGTTACATCAAGTAATCTTCTTTTAGCTATTTGACCCATTCTCTGAGGTGATAATGTGATCTGTGCAGTCATGGTATGTCCGTATATGACAGGAGAAGCAACAAAGATAGTGAAACCTGTCACCCTACTTACAGTGTGGTGACAACCTTAAACTTTATGAACCGTGACCTCCTACTGTGATCACGTCACCAGAGAATAGAAGGTAATGTAATGTTTGCAGGAATAATTATGTCTAAGTTTATAAGTCTGGCATTTTACCTCTGAATCCTTGCATTAACTCTGAGTTTTGTAAGAAAACGGCGCTGTCAATTACTGCAGCTGTTTGTTTAATAATAAAACAAAAAACATAAATCAGAGTGCATTCTTGGTTTGTTTGCGAAACCAGAAACTCATTTAGGTTTCTCAGTCTTTATATTTATTGGTCAGCTGGTACACTTATTTTCTTTGCTAAACTAGGACCACTTCAAACTGCACTGTCGTTTACATTCTCATTTTACAACAGATATTAAAGCATTACCACAGTTTTCATTCAATTTTTATTGATCATAACAGTGAAATTCTACTTTTTTGTAGAATTGTAGTCCTAAACTCATACTTACACCAAGTGTCACAAACAAAGAAAAGTGTAGTAGAAAAACAGAGAGTACCGAAATGAGACAACAACTGAGTGTTAAAAGTATCAAACACTCACTGTTCGTGAAAGTCCAACATTGGAGGTTCGAACCGTATAGGTCGGCAGTTCCCACGGTGCGGGGACGTGCTGTGAGAGAAAGGAAAATATGACAGCAGCAGAAACAGCATGCCAGGAAAAACTGCATCCATGTTTGTGTGCTTTTCAAACTAATTTGAGGCTGAACACACAAACACAGACAGCACAGCCAGGGTCCAGGACTTAAAACAAAGCATCAAGATGGGAACAGGACCCCTTTCTCCGGCAGCGCAACATTTCTGTACATAATGAATCCCTGAAATCCATAGATGAGGGAAAATTTTTTAAAAATAAGACAAGAAAAAAAAGGCGACGGCTCTCTTATTGTTACTCTCAGAGTGAAGTGATCTGAAGGCAACACCTTCACTAGTCAGGTTTTAGTACACAGGCATAACTCACCAAACCTGTCCAACAACAGGTGGATCTTAACAATAGACAAGGCTGTCCCTAAAAGAGAAGCTGCTCTTTTTTTGGTGGGGCTGAAATGTAGCTGAACTATAAAATGACACTCTTGATGTAAATCACCTGGAAAGAGATCATCATCATTCATGCGGGTGTGGTTTGTGACAAAGCTTGAAGTTATTTAATGGAAAAGCTAACGCCTAAATACACGGATTCACACCTGGGAAAGTTCAGCCAATGTTATTCTCCTTTCTTATGCACCAGAAATGAGAATTCACTCACATTTTAATCACCCCACTGTCACCCTGGAGTTAGACCAGTTACCAGAGATCAGTTTCATCTCTTTACAACCAAGCCTTTGCATACAGGAGCAGACAATAGCTGCAGCAGTGTGCTCCAATGGCAGCGCTCGCAGGAGATGGATGGATTTCCTTCCCTTGAGGCTGGCAGTAATCCACACAGAGCCCCCGACCAGGCTGTGTGCTCCCCTGGATAATCTCTCATCTGCAGCCTGTCCTCACTCCTCTCATTAATATAACAACTACTGACAAAATTCTTGTGGAATTAAGGATTCAAATGGATCCTGGCTGTGAATTCTGTGTGGTCCTTTTGCTCAGGCGCTTCAGAGCTAATGTGTTGAATGTCAGTGGTGTAATTGGAGTAGCTGGGGAGATCATGAGGAGGGCTGTTGCCTCAAGACCTAAGATCTTTATATGTCCACTGACAGGCTACACTTCAGACAAGCGCATTTTAACAACAAAAACATGTAGAAGACTTTTACTCCCCCTTGATATGACTGGCATTATTCACAAACTTAAAAAAAAAAAAACCTGACTGTAAAAATTTGTTTCCTCTTTCTTTACTCAAAACAGACATGGAGGCAAAAGGGGAAGTTCAGCTTTCAAAAATCATGAATCAACAGTCAAACAGCAGAGTATCCCCTCCCCCCAAACTGAAGGGAGTGGTCATGCTATGCTTGTGCAAGATAACCCTTTTATGGGCACGAACACACAGTACACAGTAATAGTGAGGGCTCGCTGCACACTGAAGCCAGACAAAACACACATGTGTAGAGTAAGGACGGGGCGATGATGTCATGTGGAGACCCCTACACAAGAACTGAGTGACCCTGGTCAAAGAAACCACTCAGCTCCTAAAGTCTGACACTTGGACCTGAACTCTACATTTAGATTTTGGGGTGTTAATACCTCATATAGAAAAAGACTGAAATTCATGATGTGGATTAATTGAAGCCAGAAGACAGATAAATGTGCTGAAAAAAACTACAACCAATCAAAATGTTTTGAAGAGATGTTTTTGTTTTCGTTTTGTTTTTTTCTATAGGAAGACATTAACTTTACATGATGGTGTCTCTTTTATACGGCTGCGAACGTCTCATAATGTCACCTTCTGTCACCTTGTTGAGTGAGCTGATTGGCTCATACCTGCTGATTTCAACACGGGTTTCAGCACTGCTTTACTGGACTTGAAGCAAAATTGAGGCGTAATTACGCAGCTGCTTTGGGTGGAGGAGGAGGATGACTGTCCCACAGCAGTGTTTTCAACCTGCTGACAGTCAGTTGTACTTCATTTGAGTAAGAGTGGATCAATTACCAGCATTAGCCAATTATCTCTGCCTTTATTCAGCGATCAGCTCATTGTCTGTGGCAGCAGCATTATGAGATGATAAAACTTATTCATCTAAAAGTGTGCTTCTTTGGCACCAGTGTGTCTTTTGTCTCCGAGTCTAGTTTCACTCTCACCTAATGTCTGATTGGCTGGATGTCACTGATAATGTACCTGGTCAGCTGTTAAATCCTCACCTTAAAAGTCTCACTTTTAACTAACCACTAATTTATTCATTCTATCAAACATTTGCTAAATATTTAAACAATGTAAACAAAGTTTTGTGTTAAAGTTGAATACAGTTTGGTAATTAAAAAAAAACACCTTGATTAAACAGTCAGTGTATGTTTGTCATGTTTGAGTCAAGATTTAACATTACATTTATAGGACACGCAAGGCTCATTAGCAGAACCAGTGAGCTCAAATATTACTGATTTTCCTGTTTGAATAACAGGATATGTTCCTTAATACAAGATTTCAATCCACACCCATAAAAACTGCAGCCTGCAACGTTTGACTGCAGCCACAAACAAAACCTCGCAAACAAAATTTTTAATTTATCAATGTGTAAAAACACCATATGTCTAAAGTACAAGAAGTCCCTCTACATTTTCAAAGATCTGAACTGAAACTAAGCATTTCAGTGCACTCAGTTCTTGGAGAATCACTAAAGTTCACACAGTGCCAAGATATGAGAGTCGAACATCTGACTGATACTAGAACGAAAACTACAACTTTCCTGAACTCTTCCTCTGGCAGCTATGCTTGTCTCTGCACTCACAGTCCTGACTGGAGGCAGAGTGACCTAACCAGGAACACCTGTGCTGTTCTGATGGTCAGATCAATCATAAAACAACAAGACCACCTGCCCGTCTGTCTGTGTGTCTGTCTGCCTGTGTGTCTGTCTGCCTGCCTGTCCCTTCCCCATCAATGATGAATAAAACTATCTGCGCTCTGACCCTGCTAAACTCTCATGTCAGGAGAGATGGGGTCTGGTTGAATGCTAGGTGCCACACATCCACATTCACACATACACACTTCCACACACAAACTCTGAGGACTCATGCCACTGACCGCACATGTTTCAGAGGACTGGGGGGGTCGGGTGTGATATCAGGTAATTACAGAACAGGAAGCTGCTTTTTGCAGATCTGTCCGCAAATTGATGTCACCCCTTGAAATGAGTTCGTTGGTTAAGTTTAGACCTCTTCAAGTGGCTGTTGTCTCGTCTTATCAACTCTGGCAGCTTGAGATCCAAAGGCTCAAGCCTTTTATTTTATTATGGTCATGAGCTGATACTTTCAAGACAGGCACGTGTGATTAATCAAATCTAAGCTGGAAGAATCTTTGCTTTTTCACATGATAGAAGTGCGTAATAATACATTTGGAAGTTTGTTAAAGTGAAACTGTTGCAGCATTTCTGTCACTTTCCACTTTGTGCATATCATGTTAAAACTGGAAGTGCCATAAGAATGCTGCTCTTATTTTGCACTGTCTATTTAGTTCGACAGCTCCTTAGGCTCTTCCTCTTTATGCTAACACTGCAGCAACACTTCAAAGATGCACAGCAATTCCCCACCCACTCAGCAATTATGGATTTACCTACATAAACGTGGTTGTTTGACTGTAAAGGGGCAATAAAAGGAAAAGTAGTCAGGAGTAAACTTACCTTTGTTGGTGATATAAACTAAAATCAATGTCAGACTCTGCCTGCAAAGAGCAGAGAAACATTTGTTAATATTTACATGTTATTCAAATAAGGCATATATGATGATACTGAGAGCAAGGTGGGTCATTTGCAAATCCAGTTCATAGTCTTATTTTAGCCTTCTCTTGTGTATCTGGGTTGGGTAAAAGTCAAACAAAAACAGGAGTGATGTCATCACACTCACCTGCAAAAGGCCGCCCTCACCAAAATGTAAAACTTCTAGGATTGTGTCTGACTGAATGAAGGCTGTGAAAAGAAAAAGAAAAGAGAAGAGGGCACATAAGTTTGTCACCCTGACCAAAATGGGGACTGAGGTGTTTGTAATTTCAGCACTTTCTCAAATTTAACACTTCTGAGCAGAAGAAGAGAAAAGTCCATAAGAAGAGCTCTAAAAATAACCTTCTGGTAGTAACTCCTCCCAATCCTCCAGAGCCAAAGTCATCCTTAAGCTCTGCGTATATCTCCACGAACCACCGAGTTATATTACCACTACAGATAACTCCACTCATAAACTTTAATCTCTTGTACTTTCAGAGCAGACAAGGGGCAGATCAGACCTGAGATCTGAGTTCATGTTCTGCTCTGCTCTGCTTGGAGTGGAAGTTTGGACAGAAGAAACACTAACTCTGCAGCTATGAACGTGGCAAACATATTCCGGCCAAACTTGAATCATTAATCAAATGAGATTTAGCAGTTCATTACAAAGCTCTTTTGTCAGTTTAGCGCCACACCAAGTCCTATTACAGTCTAAATGAGCCTCATGTTTAACCTGTGAGACACACCCTGCTGCTGGCCTACTTTCTTACAATTCTAATCATGTAGCCTTTCTCTTTCTTCAATTTATCATTTACCTGGAGGTCAGAGAAACACAGAGGAAAGCTGTACTGAAGTAAGGGGGAGCCTGGCTTACAGCTACAAAGCTCTTTAAAGACAGGGACTTCTTTTTCATCTGGAATTGTATTACTCTGTGTTTAACAGTTTTACTCAGCTATTTAGTGTCTCTACTCAACTAGAAACCTGTGCAAAAAATTCAGGAAAATTTCTTAGATCAGATGTACTGTATTGGATTGTTGCTGATAACTGATTTGGCAATATTAAAAACTCATTTAGGCTGATAGTAATACCAGTCCAAGCACAGCATTAGCCTGTGGAAGCCTGTATTCACCACCACAATGAAAGGCTGGTTATCTTTTCATTAGACTCCTCGTCTTTTCATGGTTATAACCATGAAAAGACAAGACCATAGTACTGTACATTTTAACCATAACACTGAAGTAGAGGCTGCTCTTTACTTGTGCTGAAGCTTTTTTTGATTCTCCTTTTCAGAATCTTTTGGTGGATGTCAGCTCTAAGGACACACACTTATACTGGCAGTGTTACAAGAGTGCTGTACCTCTGCTTCACAAATATTACATTAGCTGTTTTGCTGTTTGCTCTGTCTGACACTTCAAAGTACTTTTATGCAGTCAGCATGTTCAAGCTTGTGGTTGAAGTGGATAAGCTGTCACCGCATCACCTTAGTGACCATACAAACAAGCTGAAATTTTCAAAAACCTTGATCCTGCTAGTTTACTTCTTCAGCTTTTATCAGCTGATTTTGTGTTGATGAGGATGAGTATTCCTCATCCAAGGAATCACTACAAAGGAGTTGCTATTTGAGCACCTACAAAAAAGCTAGTGGCACCTCAGCATGCAGCCCTCTTCTACATCTTTATTTACAGATTCTTGCATGGAGAACTGTCCCAGCACCTGTTAGAAACACACCTGTGGTCTGAGTAAAAGACCTATCACACATCAACAGTCTTGGCAGGACATGCAGTTTGTGTGAAGACCTGGATCAGGGCAGAACACACACCAACATACTATCAACCTTGCCTCCATTGTAGGTAATCTGACAGAAACTTATCCACATATACACAGATAACTGCATAAAAATGCAGCTCGCAAACTTTTTCAGATAATTGCAAACTGAGTCACAAATCTGCTCAATGCTGAGTTGTAAAAGCTAATCAGTATTTAGATTTCCTGACTATCTGGGATTCTTCAGAAATGATCCCACTCCTGACCAGCAAACATTTCACAAGTTGTTTTAAGCTTGCATTTTAATTTGTAAAATTCTTTATCATGATATTTTAACCGTGGCAAACTTACAACCCATTTATCTTAAGTAAATCACAACAAAGCTGTTTTATTTTAAAGGCCAATACAGCAAAAAAAAAGCCAGAGTGAAGCCTTTGTGTGGTTTACTGCCTTCTGCTGAACTGAGACCTTCTCATAACAGATGAAGAACTGAGAACCAGCACTCCTCTCGTCTCCCTCAATGTCCTTTACATCTGTGACGTAAATGCAGCAAAAGGAAGAGGAAGTTTTGTCAAGACGTTGTTTCAGAGCTAAAAATTGGTTAGTTTTGAAACAACCTCATGAACCTAAAACTAAATGAGTCCCTTGAGTGGTTATCTCTTGCACTCACTGTTTGACAATCTTTTACAAGTATGAATCTACACACTTAGAGACTCCAAATTCAACCCTAAACTCAGCATGTATTATGCTTTCATTATACTGAAAAGCTTTTCACCTGACACCTGTGAACTCCTACAGCTTGAGCCAGATCAACTTTGACAGATCATGTTCGCAGCACAGTTCCAGCTTGGGACGCTAATATTATGCTTGACATGTACTGGACTCCTGCCATTAAAAGAGCAGGTTTTAGATTAAATTTTGACAGTTTTCATATGCACTCATGACTTCATACGTGTCAATTATACTGAGAAACTTGAGGTGCCAACAGACTACCATGTACACAGAATAAACACAACAACCAACAGCCACTCTGCCGCTTTAGGCTTGCATGTAGTTGACTACTTTCTCACTGTGTAAGTTAAGTCCTTAGCAGTTTTGAATATCATCTTTGAATTTATCATGCTTTGTAAAAACCTTATCACAGAACAAAAAGGTGTTAGCCTTCTCAAGTTCGGGAATAACAAGCTAAACAATATAAGCAGCAGCTCAGCTCACAGCCCTGGGTCAGGAAAGCCTGTGTTTTAACATCAGGCTGATTTTCCTGGTGATTTTACCAGCTTAAATCATCAGGATTATTCATTTTTAAGAGGATGAGACCTCTGTAGGAAATTTTAAAAACCTTTGGACAAGTTCAAAACAACAAGTTAAGCACCAATGAATTGGGGGGGTGGGGGGTGGGGGGGTGGGGGTGGGGTGCTTTGTTTACTCAGCTGACAAAAATCAATGACAAAATAGGTTAAGAACAAATTAAACTTGATGATTCGTGGCCAATGACCTCATTGGCTGTTTTTGTGCTGTGAGTGGACATAATATAATTTTACAGAGTTAAATAGCCGGGGAGTGAGACATCTCACATCCCTACCATCTTTGCTAAAAGTGACACATGCAAAACAGCAACTGGGAAGCAACAGGTCATCAAATCATCGCAGCCAATGAAACAACACCATCACATCTTAAAATTTCTAAAGTCCAGGGGCATTTTACACGAAACACTGCAAAGAAACAGCTGCCAAAAAGATCTGTAAACAGGAACTTACTTATCATGAGAGCACAGCATTTATACATGTTGGGTGTTTCTCTACACGTTTAACTTAACAGCCTGTAGCCAGAGCCTTTAAACCTTCATAAAACTCCTCTTCACATCCCTTTTTCTTCCTTCTTTCCTCCAAACAATGGAGCAAAACCTCACCATGTTACCATAGTAACAATGCTACACATGACAGCTAAAACATCCATCTTGCATGGACTGTGACTTTTAATGGTATGTTTAGAATTTAAATGAGTAATGTTAAATTTCAACATAAGACAGTAGCTAATCGTACAACTGGTTATCTGATATTATCTAATTAGTCAATTAATAGTTTCAATCATCCATGACTAGTCAAAATTAACATTTCACATTTGAATTCATCATGAACTCTGAATGACATTTTCTTCATGAACATACAGTATCGAGTTAAACATACAACATACTGTGTCTAAAGCATCTCCCAGGCCTAGATAAAACAGTCACGGCAAATTCAAATGATCTAATCACTTGATGCTACAACTCATGGTTTCATTTCCTGTCAAATTTCACTTCAGACATTTCACAAGCCATTGCACTCAGCCAACACAGCTTTTGTGACATGGGTTAGTTTCTTTTTAAGGGTATAGGGAAAAGTTCAAGTCCTGTTTTTTTTTTCCTGATTACAGAGTAGGAAGAAATCGCTTTTCTTACTGTGCCTCAGCAGAACGTGAGACTAAATAAAGGCAAGCCACAGGAAAGTTAAAGCTAAACTGGAGCACACCAATCACAAGTTTACACAAAGTGAAACTGAACTGTTTCCGATGACTTTCATTGCTGCTCAGCCAACCTCAGCTTGTTACTTCAGCCTGTAGGTAACAACCAAAAGGATTGCCAAAGCAGAGAAGTGGAAGTTTTAAATCTTGTGTCATTTCTCCAGGCATGTAACTAGAGAAAGAAAAAATCTGTACCAACAGTTCAACAGCAAGGAAGTGACTTTACAACAATGTGACTTTTACAGTATTTGCCAATAACACTCTATCACTCTGGTGCATTTCTTGTAGGGCAAATGTCTGAATTGTGGAACCACTGCAAACACTTTATCAGCCCCAGACACGTTTCAAAGTTGGCACAGCTTATCTTGGACGTGAACTGCAGCTGTCCACTCAGGACTGGTAGACTTATCACTGTGACCTGACACGATCAGTAGATTTGACAGCTGGACACTTTACTCAGCTGGATAAATAACATGCGGCTGTCATTTGGCCTTGTTGGCAGATCAGTGCAATGCTGGAATCGACCCAGGGTCAAAATCAAAGCCCTCGGTGGCGTTTACAAATAAAAGTCACCTGACTGTTTCAAACTGATTTTCTTTTCAAGCTGGGCCACAAATGAGGAAGTTAAGTTAGCAACCCTGTGAGTAACAGTAAGACATTTTTTCTACATTTCATCAGGCTGGAGTGGCTTGATTACAGACACAAAAGGGAAGGGAGTACAAGTGAAGTGGCTTTATAAATGTTGCTGAAAAATGCCAGTGGACTTAAGAGTGCATCATCAATAGCCTGACTTCTGATTAAGTTGTGTCACTTTCCCAAACAAATGACAACTCCTTTCCTTCTTATACAAGCAAAAATACATTGTCCTAAAACCCATTTTGGCCGATCTTGAATTTGTGAAGGTACCCTAGACAGCAGCAGTGTTATATTCATATTTAAAATCTACATTCAAGTGGCAAATTGATATAGCCTGTGCCACAAGCAGCATTACTGAGATACTAGGCAAACTTTTAATGTATAACAGGCCAAAGTTACTTATAAAAAGTAAGAAAACACTGACAGCATGTCAGGTTAAATGACTGGCAATATGACGACGGCACGCATGCACACTTACACTACTATTGCGATTGTCCGCAATTTATCTGTAAGTCTTATCATAAATGAAGGGCATTTATTTTCCTTAACTTATCACTTTGATTTTACCTGCTTACTGTAAGACTCATACAAATGTTATGTTCTGGCATAAAAGTTTAAAAGGTGAACCCAACAGAAGGTTAATTCTTTAGGGACTCAAAAAGCCTCTACTTCTCAAAAGTACAAAAAGTAAAAATACAGGGAAATAAATTGCATTTAACTATGAATCGAACTACCAGCAGCCTGTTGCTTGATGGCTTAAGTCCTGCCTCTGAAAAGACAATAAGCCAATCAGAGTTTAGAATTTTTTGTTGGCACCTGGATAAGCCATTTACATTTTAAAGGGGAGCCAAGCCACCCCTGGCCACCAATGTGGACGAGCCCCTGAGTGACAGAGACAAAGTGTTGTCATTTATTTTTAGTAAACTGTCATCTCTGCATCCAGATACCTGACATCAGCCCAAGGGAGCTAATGCCAGTGCTATCAGTGATGCTAACTAGCCACTCTTCCTGCCTCTGCCTCGCACTGTTTAGTCTTTCTGCTGGTTTGAGTGTTGGCTTGTTTTAACCTTATAAGGATGACAACATGACAACATGCTACAGACGGAGCTAACGTTAAAGGTAACGGTACAGAAATAGCTAACTAACGGCTGCACTTTCATTCTGAACTGACGCTAATTTAAACTGTTCAATGGATTTACTTTGGCTTCACAGGAAAGGAAAAGTGTCTACAGCCCAGCAACATTAAACACGTATAAATGTTAGCAGGCTAGCTGTGTTTAAGTTGGCCCGCAGAGGTTACCTCAACCCCACACTTGGTAGAAATGTCCACGGAAGTTAGCGCTAGCTAGGCAGCTAAGTTACAAACCTTGTTTATTGGCCCGCGTCGTGTGAATAAAAGCAATAAATAAAATCCTCAACAAGCCGATACAAGATGTTCCGGTTCTTGTATGAGGTCTTTCTGGACTCGCCATGCTGTAGGTTTCTCTGTTACGATAACAACCAAGCGAGTGAACGGAGCTGCCCGTGTAAACCTCTGCTGACTCTGTCAATCATCGCCGTGAGGAGAAACTCCACCGAGCAAAGCAGCAGCGAACTACCGAGCAGGACGACGGCCTCTCTTCTTCTGCTGCTGCCTGCTGCTGCTGCTGTTCTCTTCTTCTTCGGCTCTTCCTCTTCCGCTTCACGGTACCGCGTCATGAGATGACACGTACAGTGGTGTGCTGCTGCCTGCTGCCGTGGAGTCAGAGAGGCCGTCCTCCACCAAGAACACTGACGTTTGTTAGACTGTGTGGTGTTTAGGAAATTTTCTCGCCATGTAGACCGTAAACTAAAGCCATTTGTGAGCGGTTTGATTTATTTATGGCCTAATACTGTGATAGATAGGTATAGTGCAGCCTATACTAGTTGTATTTGACAGAGGCGAAGTTTATGACCTACTCAAATGATTGTTAAACATGATATGGAGAGGGAATCTTAGGAGTTTCCAGCAGTGTCTAAGAGGTAATAGGACATTTCAGCACTGTCAAAAAAAACAAGGAAGTCAAATTCAAATGATGCCAAATAAGACAAAATGTTATTGCTTTATTATAAATGAAAGTAGGGTAATGGTTAATGTTTGGCAACAATAACCCTAGGTAAATGCTGATAGTGGCTGATAGTGGACGTTGTGGATTGAAGACAGAGGCAGAACAAAGATAACATGAGACGAAAGAACCTATAGATCATGATAAATCAGGTTGTTTTTAAATATATTTGAGTTCAGCCCATGGTACTGATAGGGTTTAATTTCCTATTTAGACAGTACCTCAGCTGTCTTTACTGTAGAGTGCTAACAATAAGCAAGAATATTCTGATTTCGAATAACATCCACCATCTCCAGACAGTTTCTCCACTTTGTGGAGATAACACTCATTAACTTATTTCATGTTTTATATAATCAGGAGTGGCAAAGATTGGCTATCACCTCTTCCCAATATCACAGCTGATATTCTTAAAGTAAGACAAAGGAGCATGAAAAGAGATTATCCATCATATTTTTGGTTGATCCACATATCAAAACAAAAAAATGATTCTGATAAACAAGTTTTAACTTGTTGAACTTCTTGGTTGATTTTTGGAAAGGTCAGATGGATTAAAACAAGTGACTTCATGCCTTTAATTTTATTAGAGTTGGTAGTCATAACATTAAAAAAAAACTGTAAAAATGATATACAGCTTTTTATAAATATTGAAGGCCGTAGGTATCCCATGGGGTTATTTTTAAGCATGCTGAAGTAATAGCCTTTCTCACCTTTTAAAATTAGAGTACATGTCAAATAAACTTTTCTCAAACCTTTTCTATGTTGTTATAGTTGCTTCTCATTATGCTAAGTTTGTTCAAGAGCTCATAATCACTGTGTAAAGTTTAGTTAGACTTAGTTGTTTGACTTTAGAAAGATGACTGATTGTCAGACCTTTTGAAAATAATACCCCCCAGCAGCAGACCAGAGAAAGAAACCCTGACACAAAAATCATTGTACTTTGTAAAGCCATAAGTGTCCACTTCAAACCAACACAAGAATCTATTTTGTGTGGAGTGTACCGGCCTGAGGGTAAACTCAGAATAATTACGTTTACTTTGGTTAGTGGAAATGGGCATCTTCATACTTCCTAAATTACTTCCAATTTAACAAAGTACCTGACCTTGTTTCAAGAAAGGAATCAAGATATTTTTTTTTTTGCTTCTTACGCAGCCACTGTTACTTATTACATAAATGAATTATGTGCTTCCTAATGGCTTGTATTTACAAGCCTCTGTGGAAAGTCAGCCATGAGTTTAGTGTGCAAGGACCATCACCAAACTACAATCCAGGCAAAAGATGCTGCAAGAACAGTCAATAACTTCACCCTGGATAGATTCAGAGACAAAATCACTTCATGCATTTATGCTATTTTACAACAATTAGCTTGGGAAAATATATATTTTTTGCTTATTTTAGGGAGCATATCTTACTGGTGCCTTCGGTACCATGGGTTTAAAGTAAGCACTCATTAATTTAAAGCTCCTGAGGGGAGTTTTTCACATTCATCAAACTGACTGAGATTCATATTGATGCCTTATCATGATTTCCAAGGGCAAACAAGACCATTAGTAAGAAAATTTACAATATTTACATTGCAATTTTTAATGCCCAAAACTGGTGCGGGGAGGTAGGTGTCAGCTGCACAGCTGAGAACCAGTAATTTTACAATTTCTACATAAAATATGAACAATATTTGATACATTTGACAGTCAAAAGTCAACAAAATGAGATTCATGTCAACAGATTCTACTTGCAGAGGGCACCAAAAATGGACACAAACTTAAAGTTCTTCACAGTAGCTTTGAGTCTATTTTAAATAAAGTTTTTTTTTTTTACCTTACATTAACTGACTGGGTTTTTAGACTCAAGTACAATGTAATTTAAAAGAGTGCATTTACTCCTGAGTGTAAGTGTAAGTAAGTGTTATTTTCTGATAAATAGCTGCTGCTTAAATTCTTGTGTGTAGGTTATGGACTACATATATAGTATAATGTTGTATGAGCAATACTTTTTTTATGTATGTTTTAAATTCTGTTCACTGCTGCTGTCTTAGCCAGGACGGTCTTGAAAAGAGAGATTCTTTATCTCAATGAGGTTTTCTCCTGGCTGAATAAAGGTTTAATGGAAAAAAAAGTTACTCTTTCCACCCATGGTCAGCTCTCACTAAGGCAGGACTCTGGCTTCACATCTTACAATGACAGCAGATGGAAGTATGCTGTATGTACCAATATGCAGTAAATGTTCCAAACACAGAGACTATAATATTTAGAGAGACAAAAACATTCAAGTGTAATGATAATGCCAGAAAATGTCTGTTATAGTTTATAGATATAATGCAAATTTTCTTTGTACTTGTCAATGCCATGTTCAGTAACAGGAAATTAAACTTACAAATATTGTTTCCCTGCAGTCACAAACCCAAAAAAGGATAAATAATCTTTTGGAAAACCCTAGGACCCAAAAATCTGTCATAACCACACTCTTTGGCTATGACAGACAATGAGAGCAAGCACAAGTGGGAAAAGCAGATGAATAATTTTCAACAAAACTGAGTTAAAGCTCCTGTCAAAACACTTGAAGCATGTGATAATTTAGGTGCTTCATTTGAGGAAAAAAAACAGCAAAAACTTTTGGATTTTAGCCAAAAATACCGACCCAACAGCATTTTTTTCCTAATAGGTGTCTTGTGAGGTTAATGGCTGTTATTGTCTGTTTGTTACTGATGGATGGAGCAGAAAGAAGGCTGACTGTGGACCAGGACTTCTGTCTGACTGCAAAGTTGAACATTGTTATAAGGGTTATGACCCAGTGACAATAGGTCAAAAGGTCTTTCTGCTGACACAGCTGAGGTTTACATTTTGAGCAACAAAGGTCAATCTACAGCATAAACAGAATATCCATGTCAAAGTTTTAGTGAGAAAAAAATTAACTCAATGTAAAGTGAGGATTTCAACCTGTCGGTCACCTCAGAGACTAGTTTTACATATGAACAAAAATGCAGTCATAGGGTGGGTGGTGAGATGCAGTCGCCGTAATCAATGATGCTGTGTTTCAGCCTCATTCAGACTCTCACTCTCAAACTCCTCTTTTTGAAGGCTTCATAGGAAGAGTTCAGCAGCAGGCAGAGTACAAGAATACAAATATTAGCCTCTGGGAAGATTCTTTTGACCTCATGAAGGAACTAAATTTGTGGATGGTGTGGAAATCCCAGTTGAGGCACTGTTGAGGCTCCAGATACACACTCCAATACCTTCTCAAGGGTGGCTGGACTGCATTCTCCTTCTGTAGCACAAGAAAGTGGCAAGGAAACAGTAATTCTAGCCTCTTGAACATAATGATGCATAGGACTTCCCAACAGTTATGAACAAAGTCTGCAATATGTATGTGAAGAGTCCTGATCCTCACCCTCTGTGGCATTAAACTGTGCTGTCACATCATTGACATCACAAAAGAAACAAACAACCACAATACAGTGCTATAGAAATTTACAAATGGTAAGAGCAGATGGGGCTGTAGGGAGTGAAGATACAGTGTTTGTTTAGTGGGTCAAAGCCAATGTATGAGTATATCTGTGAGTGTCAAACTAGCTTAAAACTAAAACACTTGCAGAAAACCAGCCTCCCTGGATGTGCACACACACTGACTCTGTCCTCGACAAAGAGAGATGGGGAAACAGCGCAGATTTATTTCACAGGGTTTTGCTCAGAATTCGGGAACTAGTTTAATTTATCTGGACAGCAATGAGAAAGGAAAACTTCCTTAACAGACAGAAACCTCGAGCAGAACCAGAATCATGGAAGATAGTCATCTGCTGAGACTGTCAGTGTGTATAAAGATAGTTTCTGCTCTCTGTGACTTCAGCGAGTGAGTGAAGTTGGTGATTTAACTGACGAGAGGAGGAGAGGACCAACAGAGTACATGATTAAGTCAGTCTATATGAGTCTATGTTCATGTCAAACTGACTGTTTCAGCTTTTTTATTCAGTCTGCATGGGGGTTGTGTTCACTCTGCGGTGTTTTAGCTCTGGGTGAGCCTGTTATGTGCAGCTGGCTGTAGGACCTAATTTTGCTGATTAAACTCTGACTTGTCTGTGGCATTTAGTCAGTTGTTATTTTATACTTTATTTTACATTATTTAAAACACATTTGTATACTTATTCAGTTTGTTTGGAGATTAGAGGAAATAAATCACCACAAATAGTCAAAATTTTTGTCCAGTAGATTTTTTTTTTATATATTCAGTTGTCTTTAAATCAAAAGACAAATAAAATCTTGCACTTTTGAGAATTATTTGACGGCTGGAGTGACTTCTATGTTGTTCTGCAGAGAAACGGCAGACACATACAGTTAGACTAGAGAGGGTTTTTGGGATAAAAGTTAATTCAGGGAAGAGAATAATGAAGTGACAAATGAGCAGATGGAGGGGATTTTTCTCATAAAGCAGCTTTATCTGAAATCTCTGCCACAGCTTCGCCTGTTTGAATACTTAAGAGAGAAATGATCCAGATGTCATGAAAATGATGAAGGCCAATATTTTTATTTGGCTAACATTTGTCAGTTTGTCCAACCAGTGTCTTTTACAAACATTGTATTGCTCTCTCAATGCCACACCTACAGGAACTTGACTGTTGTCAAAGTCATTAATTACACTGGGGATTTTCCACACAATGACAACACATAATGGTTCTGTGAGAAGGTGAGGTCATCCTGAATAAAACCACTTTTAACTTGGCTAGTGGGTGAAGTTTTAAGAACTACCTGCAGAGGGCAGAACAAGTAATAAAATATGCAAACAGGTGTGCAGTTGAGTTTTCATGATAATTTCTTTATTTTTGTATCCATTTGAAAAGATAAAAAAAAATCTAATGGGATACTGGTTTTTAGATGGAATTTAGTAGAATTTTAGCAAATGGTCCTTCTTTGTGTAGTGAATGAATGGTCTCTGGCTATTAAATTCATGCACTCATGTGGACAACACATCTTTTTCTGTTTTCTTATTTTTTCATGCAAATATTCAGGGTTCTTCCAAAGGTAATGATCAAATAAATAAGAGGCAAATACAAGCATTATTAACTTTTGTGATCTTAAACTGTAGGGTGATTATTTCAGCCTGCAACAACTCTTTAGCAAGCTTCCCCTGGGGGGAGATACTCAAACACTGCAACAAAAAAACCAAACAAACAAACATGTATTATTAATGTGACTTTGAAATTAAGAAACACAAACACCTGTGTTGTTTGCTGATTGCACGTGGGAGCAGGAACAAAATGTACAAGTGCGGCTAATGACAGCAAAGAAAAAAATCCCTGCCCTATTATTGGATTAGGATATAAACAAAAGGATAAATCAGTGAAAGCCTCAGATGTTAATTGTCTACAAGAAGAGTTTCTGATTTCTTTCATTTCTACCATGCTTTGTTGAATGTCTCTGCCCACAAATTCGCCCTTGAGGTTGTTATGGCAGCTCAGAATAAGTGTTTGGCTGAGGATAAATTGTCCTCTCTGATTGGACTACAACAATGAAGAGGAGCATGCAATCATCCTCAGCATCTGATGAACAGGGTACAACTCATCAGCACAAGAGGAGTCACAGCAGGACCATGGACACTTAAACTGACATTGGCTGCCAAGACACAGCTGAGGGGCTGATTGTTATGTAGCTGGGCTCTGATAATACATCTCAGGCATGCATAGCAGGTTTTGTCTTTTTTTTTTTTTTAAACATGTAGCAGAACATGTTATGCATCCCTTACATCTTACAAGATATACCAGATTTGAAGCTTTTTTTAATTCTCCTTTGCTCACTTAGAGCTCAGCAAATTTATACACTTTACTAGCTCTGTTTCCTTACCTTAAACACACATAACCTCAAATCAACACCATATGTTCTCATGAACTTATGAGAATGGAAAAGAAAATAATTATTACAGCCATTATTTGGGTGTAAACAAAATAATGCGGTTATACTGTGTGTTGGGAGTTCATATGATCATTGAAGTATTCACAAACTTTGCAGAAATCTATGTACAGAAGAGGCAAGGATAAAAAAAACAACATTAAATGGCAATGATTTTTGAGCCATACAGCAGCACTGCACTACATACAGATATGACTCCAAAATGGAAATCACCACACGGGCTCAAAACCATAGATGCAGGATGAAACTGGACTAATGTAAAAGAAAACAATAAACAGAGCCCATCTCAGATGAACAAAGGAGAAGGAGCAAAATGCTTTGTGATCTAATGAACCAAAATTTGACTTTCTTTTTGGAAGTCATGGATTGTGCATACATCACTCTAACAAAAGAGAAGGGCCACCTTGCTTGTTATTAGTGCACTATGGGAAATCCAGCACCCATTATTGTATGTGCATAGGCACCCGTGGCAGGGTTAGCTTACAAATAAGGGAAGGTGCCATTAATGTTACTTTACCTACATGTTTTGGACCAACATATGCTGCCATCCAGACAATAACTTTTTAAGAAAGAGCTTGCATTTTATAACAGAGCAATGATAGATGAAATTTTACACATTTTACAACAGCAAGGCTTCTAAGTGGAAGACTCTATTGATGAAGGATCATGTGCGAAACTGGCCTGCCAGCCATTGCAACTTGTCACTCATTGAAAACTTTTAATATGTTTCATAAACCAGAGATAGCAAACCCCAAAATGTGAAGCAGCTGAAATACTAGATGAAAAATTGGATCTTATTATTAGCCTATGACAGTAAGCATTACAGTTTACAAACTATGGATTATAGCAGTATTTTGTAGTTCATAGGACCATTAACAATAGCATCATCAACATGTCATTGTGGGATTACAAGATCTATGAAAGTTATTAGACACTTATTTACAGTTTCAAAGTGCTGATGAGCCCTGAGGTTATGGAAATTCAGGCAGGCGCAGGGTCAAGGCAGCTCACCTTATCCCTTTACCCCAGAGACCTGAGTAGAAATCCAGCCAATGCCCATCCCTCTAAAGCTGTGATGATCCAATTAAGACAAAATGACAGGAGGAAAAAAGACGGAAAAGATGAGTGTATAACATTGAGTTTGTTGTTCTTAATAAATAATTGTACTCACTTCAGTAGCAGCAGAGGTGTTGCCTGTTTGCGTGGCTTATTACTCACTGATGAATAATAAAGTACACATTAATCTTTATAAAACCACAAATAAGGCTTAGTAAAGTGAAGTTAGTTAACAAATTAGTCTGTCGATTTGTTTTTAATGCTATTCAAAATAATTATCCAGGGGGTAATTAATCTCCGCTTGGAGATAAATGTCTTAAAGGAGCTATAAACAGCCAGCAGCTCTTTTTGTTTACGTCTCCTCTATCCCACCTTCCTGCAGCAGATAGCTGCCTGGTTCTGCTCCAGGTCTCTGCCTGTTCAAATACATTTTTTTTTCCTGGTTGGTGTTTTTCTACTAATGTATTTTATTTCAATATATCACATGCTAAAAAACAGAGTGGATTGCTTGTAATTAATAAAAACATCTGCTGAATCATTAAGCACGATTAAGCCTGCTGAAATAAGGCCAAAAAGAGCTAGGGCTGTCAGTGTTAACGTGGTAATTGTGATGCCTGAAGGTCCATAATAAGCATGTTTTTCAAACTGCATCTTATTTTGTCCCTTTAACACATCAAAAAGCAACTTTAAAACCTGTAAACAAATATTTTATTTGAGGATAAGAAGAGAGTGTAAATTTGTACCAGTTAATGCTGAAAATCACATGCTTTTTCATGTATATAATTGTGGGGATTGCAAGTCCTCTACATAATAACCAATTTTTTACCAATATGGCTAATTAGAGCAGATCTAGCGTGACATGCCACATCACAATGTTTCACATAACAGCTGAATAACCCCTGTGCGGCCCCACCCCCTACAAACCAGCCGAAGGCATAAGGTTAAAAGAGAAATCCCTTGGCAATATACGGAGCTTCACTGCTAATCCCAGCTTAGACTTGAGTACCTATTTCAGCCAGCTAATGCCCCCTTAGGGATGTGGTCACCTAAAGATGTCACTTTTGTGGTATATTGCCTCTTTTTTGTGTCGAAATCATGCAAATTTAATCATAGTTAGACTCCAGCTGATTTGAGTAAATTGTGTTTATCATTTAGATGTTTCTTTTGCCTTAATTTCACACACACACAGGCTCTTTAAACAATCACCCATGGAAACTTTTGAGTTTGCTCAATATTTACAACAGAATCTGAAAAAGAGTTTTCTTTTGAGAGTCTGTGGTCACCTTAAACTGCAGGGAATTAACACTTTAATAGACTTTGGGATTGTCCTCATGGCAAGTGGGTTTAAGGCAATCCATTAATAGCAACAGTGTAATACTGGTTACACAGAAAAGATGCTTACATACAGTCTATGGTCACAGAGGGACAGAAATAACATGCCTCTAAGTTGCTTCTGACATAAATAAAATTCTAAATTTGCTTTAAGGCCAACATGTCAAAGCATTAGCAGGATCCAAAGTCCTTGTTTAAACCATCTGTCATGGACAATACACTAAGCAGTCAGCTCTAAAGTCTTGTATATAAGACTATAAGACTATAAGCATATTCACATGGATACTGCTGCGGTGCAACAAAAACAAAAACCGCTAGAGCAATCACTCTCTCCTTCTCAAAACCTCATTAGGTTTAGGACTGTCTCCAGGTGCATAGAGATCCATTGAAAGCCTCTTTACATCTCTGCCAGAAGGCAGAAGGTAATTACTGCATCCTAAACCATGGCTTTCCAAGTGCACCATGACACAGTGCGACAATTGTCTCTTGTATGCTAGCTTTTCTGTGCATTTACAAGATAATTAGGTAGTACACCCCCCTCAGCTATTAGAGGATGAGCTGAGACTGACTCTAATGGATCTTTGTTGGTAATGTCTTAGCATTGGCTCATGCTGCAGCCCTGTTTATTGTTGATAAATTGACTGTTGTTGATAGTCGGAATATGGAATGCCCTCGATTTGTGGTGTTCCATAAGACAGATGGTGATGCAAGTAAAAAAATAAAGAGTAAAAAATAACTACGGTCTGTATAGCATATATCTGTGGGGCATGTAGAATGAAATTTTCAGATGATGAGCTAAATTTATTACTTGATACTTTACGTTTACATTCACACCAACAAAATGTCAAGAAATCAAGTCGGTTTCCATTTAAGACTTGATTTCATAATGAAAATTGATACAAAAATTTTAATTATAAACAAAATCTATCACACTAAACTTTGTGGTAGATTTTTTGTGATGTTTTCTGTGTTTTAATGGTGGACTTACAGAATTAGTTTTTCTTAGGGTAACCGGGGTAGACCCTCAGTGCATCATATGGCTGGATTTATGTGTACTCACTATACTTACTTACTATAGCTTTAAAACAGTATTCTTATTCATTTAAGTGTTAACATCGCTAAGGTTAGTGGCAACCATTAACATTGTAAAGTCAAACACCACAAGCTAATGTGGCTATGAAACAGAGTATAGCTACCTACCATATGGGAAACTAGTGTAAACGCTGGCATAGCATTGGATCCAGGGGACACCTGTGTTTTGTTTACTAATGCTAACTTCAAAATGCCATAGCTAACTTTTAATAAGCTAAATTTTCACAAGTCTGTAGTTACTTTTAACTTTGAAATTTGCACAAACTGCACGAGGTACCGTAAACTTTAGAAGCTTCTTCACTGGGATGACAAATTTTTAGCTGGCTAACATACAAAAATTCTGCCTAAAATATTTGCCTAAATGTTTAACTCAGTTCTAAAATTAATACAATAGCTAAAAGCAAGAGTATGGTGAGTTTTATTCAAATTTATTTAGCTGCATCTCCCTGCTGGCTGTGGCTTGAAAATATTGGTATTAAAAAAAAGAAAAAAGTCAAATCGCTGGCATTTGAACAGATGGTGATGATCATTCTATTGTTGAAGACAAATGTGGTCTAAAAATGTGTCAGTGTGGTCAGCCTGTGTCTGTGTTGCTCACTGTGCACACAGTGATGGCAGGCTCAAGGATGAGCAGGTCTCCTCCCCTTGTCTGATCTGAGACCTGTGAGCTCCCCACACTGTTCTCATCCAGCAGAGCAGCCAGGGACAAATGATCGATATTTTTGGCTACGCTTTGTTCGGACAGACGGATGGGAAATATTCCTCTGGATAACTATACATTTGTTTTTTGAAGATGGGATTATACAAAAACAACCACATGGGAATTAATTGTTCGATTGGCTTACAAAAGTCAGCGTGAAAAGGCTTAAATCAGGTAGGTTATTTGCTAAATACGGTTATTTACAGACGGTGCGACACTTGAAATCACGAATCCAGCCGCCAGATGATAAAAAGTGTTCTGGAGTGATTTGTATTTAGCTTCAATTATTTTGAGGTTACATATCGGTCATCCGCATTAGTTTTTCGCTTGTTTCTTACTTTTAGACGTTGACTCTCAGCTGCAACAAGTTTACTTATTTGTTCAACAAAGCTGTCGGTATTTCTGCACTTTTAGCACCCTTTGACACCACTTGTCTTGGCTAGAGAGTAGAAAAACCTCGTTCAGAGAACCTTTGCATGATACATGAAAACAGATGTCCTAGAATAATATATATATATTTTTTACCTGTGTAAAATCGGATTAAACTGCATTCGTATACCACCTTTTAGAAAGGTTAAAACAGTTCACAGAGCCCGACAGGGAACTGACAGGGCAAAAGAGAGGATACAAAAGAGGTTTAGGCCAGCATTGTGTGTTACAACAAATGTCATGAAATAAAACAGACATGGTACAACACCTAAAAAGATCAAATTAAAGTAAGCTAAGTCTTATTGCTCATTACATGTTGTGAAACAGTGCAAGCCTCGAAATAAAACGTGTTTATAGTTAAAGGAGATCTTAAAATCAGCAGTCAATTAAAGACAAATATGTGAACTTACATTAAAAACTCAGTTAAAGGAGACTAATGAGTTGAAGCGGAAACATGTTAAATAGAATAGGAGTTGTCTGCAGATATACGCAACAGTTACTTTAGTTTATTGTAACACCTACAAGCTTTTGGTGTAGGTAAAGTGTGCGTAGTTGCACTTTGCCTACACCAAAAGTTCCTTAAAATGATCAATTTGATTTTCATAGAGACCTTAAAGCTTTAAAACAATCCTTGTTTTCATGCAAGCATCATCCTTACACGAAAATAGAAGGCACATTTAATCCTAAAAGTTCACTTGCTGAAGACAGTTGGTTGACATAAGCAGAGGGCCTTATATTGCCTTCTCATCGCTCTGATTTTCTGCACAAATATTGAAAACATTGTTTTAATGCACAGGATAGAATGATGGTGCAATCTGTAGGTTTGGTGTCCTTCACTTCAAAATGGATTTATATGCCTCGGTGCAGGAGCTGGTATTTTTCTGCAAAATGTCCGTATTATTCTGTGAGCTGTAGCTTGTGGTTGCCATGTCTGCAAGCAAGAAAATGGTTAGATATTGAAAACATAAGATGAAGTCACATCTAATTGATTTTAATTTATTGCAAATTTGCTGAGTGTCCCAAAATTGATTATGCAATTCATGCAATTCAACAGACAAACTGTTGGTTTTGCCATTTGTCACCCTTGGAGTGCTCAGCTTGTTGGTGATTGCCAGTGTGATTTAATTTGGTGGGGGTTGGTTAACTCCCTGGAATTAGCACTAATCTACATGGATGCACGTGTTACAACCACTGGTGTTTCCCAGAGATCAGTGAGTCAGTATTTACCATAAGCAGAGGGGAAAAAAACTGTTATTTAAACAAAGACACCTGAATGCATGTTACATGTTAGGTCTATGGTCCATTTTGGCTGTGCTGAAATTTTAAAGAAGGTTTGTAATGCACCTGTGAGGACCTTTGCAAGACAATATGGCTGACTTGGCTGTTTCTCCGGACTTTGTCCAAAGCTGGAAAGAGTCATCAGTCTCAGCCTTGAACAGTTTGGCTTGTGCCTTAAGTGGTGCCCTAATAGAATTAACCTGCTGTACACACAACTGAACATAGCAACCACAGTCTACCTGTAAGCCATAGCTTAGTTATTTTAAAAACCAGCTGAGCGTTCACAGAGGGCACTGATCCTGTTTAGTGTTAAGGACTAAGGAGGGTATATTTTTAGGTGCTACTCTCAGACAGTGAAAAATGATGTTCACCAATCACATCAGCAAATCAATATTAGAAAAAGTTTGTATTTTACATGGTGTGTGTGTGAAATCTGTTGTATACCACGTAGCATTGCAGTCTAATGGTGTGTTTTTGTCACTGTCTGTGTGCTGCAGGCCAGCAGAGCCAAAAACAACAATATGGCAAAACTTGGGAGTGAAAAATCTTTTCTATCAAGACAACGGTTGTCAAACAGGTCACCTGATGAAGAGCTGGGTGTCGTTGAAAATGGGGACAGCAGGTTTGATGTCACTATGAAAATGTTAAGCTTACCTCAAAGATGTGTGTAATTTGAGTGCCTCGTGCAGTTGTCTTATTGCGACTCAAAGACTTTTGTGGCACATGGATATCACCTGGTACTGTTCTGATGGCATAATCTTCAGTTACTTTGTTTAACCTGTTGTTTTCCAGGCCTCACTCCCTCTGTGAAGAAAACAGCGAGACAGCGCTGTCCTCAGAAACCCACAGAAGCTTATTTACAGGGGCAGGGGCCATGGCCAGGTAAACCTTTGCAGTGTTACTTTTAAACTTACTATAGCATTTACCAGGAGGTGGACTAAACCCTAAGCATTCACTTAAGGGTTGCTTTTAAGATATTTCTCTTTTAGTCACGACATTTTCTCTGCTCTACATGTTTCCCTCCTAGTCTGATATGAATTTTACAAATATTAATACGGTAGTTGTGATATAGTTCAATTGTTAAGCATATAGGAAAACAGCATTATGTCACCAACCCTTTAGTGAACTTTTGTAAAGACATGGTTCTAGTTTAATGATTTTCTGAGGCTCACAAAAGTAAAAAAGCTTTTAGAATAATTCAATATTCCTCAAAAACAAAGATTGAGTCCAAAATATTGATACAAATGTTATCATCATATTGTCAGTGAAATTTATCAGACAATTTGAGAACCACTGGTTGAAAACATTCTATCAGTCAGAGACTGGTTAAGGGAATTACTTGTAGTAGCATATACTACAGGATTGTACTATTTTTCCCCTTGTGTATAGTATGTGACTACCCACCCCACTGTTTGTAGCTTCAAGTTCATTTAGATCTTTAACTCTAATGAGTGTTGTTAGTAACTGTCCCCCAACATTTGCACTCCAAGTTGCCCAAGTCCTTCACTTTAAACTCAGAAGATACAGTTTGATTTTAATCTATCGAAGAAATCGTTATACACAAATCACCTTACTGTTAAAATCAGTTTGAGAAAAGATGATTGTGCTAAGCCACTCAGGATATCAGCTGATGATTTAAATTTAAATTTTGCAAAATTTGGATCAGACCTTTCAGGCTTTGATAAGGGTGAAACAATGTTATAATTATCATGTTGTGTGTATCTGCATTAGGGAGTGATTCTTGGGAGATTTGGTTTGCTGTACATTTTCTGGCTAGTTTGTGCCCATGTCTTCTAAACCAGTTGACCAATAGTCCTAGACGGGTGTCACTTTGTTCTGTTTTACCTCCTGCTAACCCTATAGGATCTCTTACATCTTCTTCATGCTGCAAAACTGGGCGTCTCACAGAGTAAACCCTGAAACAGAGAGGCATGACTCTTTTCTGGAGCGCTTCAGAGGCCCTGAGCTCAAAGACATCTCCAGTAGAGACAGCAACACCCACTCTGTGGGCCACAACGACACAGTCCGCAAGAGAAAGTAAGTACTGGTTCCTATGGTAGTTGCTATGGTGACCACCTTTTGATCTTTTGAAAATATGAAACAACGACACCTAAGAGGATGATAAATCCAAAATAAAGGACTTTTTCCTCTTCAGAGCTTTGGGAGTCAAACTGAGATGAATGGAGATAGAAAATGATGAACAGAGTTTCAGAAGATGGTGCGACTTGTGTCTGTGTGAATCAGAGTATTCAGGCATGGTCTACAGTATATGAGGGCAGTTGATCAAATCTGTAACATGATTGTATTGCTTAAAGGTGCAATATGAAGCTGCCAAGAGATATGAAGATCATATGTCATTAGATAAATAAATATATCAGCAAATATTTTCACTGAGAAGAGCACCATCTTTGCCACATGCTTATAGTGAAGTGGTGTTATATTTATGCTTAATTAAAAATTCTATATTTATCAATATTTATACTATAGTAACATTTAAGTCACATTATCTGCAAGTTGCAATAAATACAGGGTTTCGCTTGTTTCCCTAAATCAAACATCATTGTACAGACTTTTATAACCATCACAGAGATTAATATTTCATCTCAGATATTTTGAAAAAGAGTTTGGACATACTAGCTAGCAAGTTGGCTAAGTACAGCCCATTTTGCAGATTAACGACTCACTCCAAAGCACTAGCTGTTAGATAGGTGTAATTCCCTGCCATAACTTTAAAGAAAAGTTAACAAAAATACTTCTAGCGCATGTTTCAGTATTATCCCATCAGGGGATATAACTTGTCTCTCTACATCAGAGAGATCAATTCTTGTTTTCAGAGATATTTTGAGAGAATCAGAGTTTAGAGTAACTAACAGTTAGCTAAAGTGTGGGTTTTGATTGCAGTTATGATTCAATACATGTCATTTCCTGTGAGTTTCAAAGATAAGTTCACACAAATATTGAGTTAGGGAACTACTAGCTTACAACTAGCTTACAATTCAATGTTGCTCTTTTGACAGAGCCTGCTTGTCACACGAAATCCTAAATATCAATACATTTTTTAGGAATGGATTTTTGGATGAATGTAAAAAATACTATCAAGTTTATTCAGGCTTGTGCACTG
Source organism: Xyrichtys novacula (assembly GCA_962446985.1). Lineage (NCBI taxonomy): Eukaryota > Metazoa > Chordata > Actinopteri > Labriformes > Labridae > Xyrichtys > Xyrichtys novacula. The sequence continues at coordinate 10,243,216 of OY660870.1, forward strand.
AGGGAGCTCATATAAGGTCTTGGTTTGAACTCATCCATCTTTGAGAAATTTCCAAAAAAGCATGGCACCACCTGCTGGAAAAAGATAGTGACTGCTTTAAATCCGCTGTCAAATCCTTACCCAATGGACAAAAATTCCTCAACATGTGTTATCCCAAGGCCTTACTGTACTCCCCTGAAGTCCACATATTTCTATGTTATTTACCGTCATGATACACAATTCACTATCAAACAGGAAGTGGTTTTTTCAAAGGGGTCAAATTATTAGTTGAATCATTAAATGTGATACACAGGTACCCATCTGAGCCTGGAAACAAATAGAGGTATGGCAGGTGAGCGTGGCTTTTACACTCAATTTGCCATGCCCACAAATTTTCATAAATCTAGCCACTGCTCCACGATTACCTTAGGTATGCGTTCATGGGCTTACACATCATATCTACACGTACTAAACAGTCTTTCCAGCAACCTAACTCTTGTTCACCAAGTCTCTGCACAGGCACAGAGGTGTGAGTGTCTCTACATTGATGCTTCAAGTTTTAAGTATTGTAACAGCAAATCAGAAAAAAATAACATCAAGCTATATGTCAAGTGTTGCTATTTAGTCATACTAAATCTTCCCTTTTTGTAAGATCATGTAGCTCTCCAAGTGTATAAAATATTTCATTATCAATCAATCAAACTTTATTTTTAAAGCACTTTTTATACATTAAATGTAGCACAAAGTGCTGCCCATTCTGTCCATATTAAAAAACAATAAAAATGAATACAAATACAAATACCAAACCCCACCCACCCTCCCAACCCCCATTCAACACATACAGCACTCACACACTTGCACACACAAAAGAGCAGGTGAGGACTCTTCAACTTGCCACAGATGACTGAGGAAACGCTATCTTGAGTTAAAAAAGATGAGGAAACACTGGATCTAGGACTAAAAACCATGATAAAATATAATAAAGGTGATAAAGTGTTAAAAGTTAATTAAATAAAAGTATTCAAATCAAACAATAAAAGAGAGAAGAAAAAAAAAAAGAGGTAATAAAACACAAAATAATTACTCCAGAACTAAATAGCGTAAAATCACATAATGCAGATTAAAAGATTAAAACAAAATTCAACTAAAAGTCAGACTAAAAAGGTAGGTCTGTAGTTTACCACAGATGGGGACCGTAATGTTGGAACAGTGATTTACCATATGTTTTAGTTTTTACTTTGGGAACAATTAAAAGACCACTACCTGAAGACCTGAGGGCTCTACTATCCTCATATGGTAAAAGCAAATCAAACAAATAAGAAGGACCAAGACCATGATGAGCTTTAAAAACTAATAAAAGAACCTTAAAATCTACTCTAAAAGACACAAGTAACTAATGCAGAGATTATTAATAAGATTTTAAGTGAAAAAAGATCAACTCTACCCGCCAGCAACTTACTGACAGCAAATGTTGTTTCATGGTCGGGTTGGCCTGTCATTCCAGATGAAGCTCAGCTTAAAGTTAACAAAAATATTTGGACAGGAAAAGACATAAAAACTGCAATCTATCTAACTGTGAGCAGTGAAATGTGGTTTTATAGGATGGGCAGAGTATAATTAGGCATCTGAAATTTGATTTGAGAAACTTCTGTGTCTCCCGTAGAGCTTAATGACTTGTCAAACTCAAGGACCACGTCATCAACAGCATATGATAAGATGGTTTATGTACTGCATAGATTTTGTTGCACTTTGTGTGGTAAAACTTCTGGCTTTTAATTTGGCGACTCTTCTTTTGACATCTGCTGTACTGAGTGGGCACAATGAATCCCTCAAGGCCTTTCCTGACAGACAGAAACAAATAAAGAAAAACAACCCTAGACTACAGGGGGAGAGATAGTGAAAGGGTCAAGGAGAGGGTTATATTTGAATTTGTGCCAGAAGAGGTCTGGTTGGTATGTTGTTTCCAAACCTTTGTTTTTAGCATCAAGACCCAAGGAAAGAACTGAGATGGTTGAACATGTGAAAAACCATTTTCTTTTTCTTTTTAAAGTCTAGCAAGTAAGTGGCCGCTGGCTCTATACAACATGAATAACTGCAACAACACAGACGAGTAAGTGTGCACATATATGTATGAGAAAATAGAATAAAATAGAGTTATATAGTTAGTAAAACATATTTATTGGTGTTTTTAGACATTAATAGCACCTTGTGTAGGTAATCCTATTCTTTATTGAAGAGCATAGAAATCCTGGATTTAGCGTAGCCTCCAATCCCTTATCCCTTTTTTACCCCCTCGCAGTAGCCTGCTAAAGCCTCTGATCCTTGCTGTGTTGATTGAACCCAAGCTGGACAGTGTGGAAACTTTGTCTTTACTACGTTGCTATCCAATGGACAAATGTCTGATCTGCCTTGATCCACCAACAAATCCTTTAGTTCAAAGTCCTTGACTGTGAAACCTTCACTAGACCCTACATTTAGACCTGTAGCCCTCCAATAAACCCACGTAGATCACCTCGGCTCGTTTCTTACCACCAAATAAACCAAACTTGTGGTCCTTAGCAAAAAAGACGAGATTAAAAAAGATGATAAAAAGGAGGAGGAGAAGAAAGACGAGAAGAAAGATGGCGACAAAAAGGAAGAAGAGAAAAAAGATGAGAAAAAGGATGAGAAGAAAGATGAGAAAAAAGATGAGAAGAAAGACGAGAAAAAAGATGATAAGAAGGATGATAAAAAAGATGATAAAAAGAAAGAGGAGCCACCGTAAGTAAAGTGAAATATGTCCAAAACTGAGTATCAAAAATCAGAACAAACAAATGGGACAAATAGAATTTATATTGAGTTTTTCTATAGGAAAGAAATCTGGATTATGGATCCAGCCGCAGACCAGTACTACAGGTGGCTGACCGTCATTGCAGGCCCGGTATTTTACAATCTAATGATGATTGTAACAAGGTAATTTCTTCATAACTTTTTGTTAAAATCTGTCATTCACCAGTGATACGTGCCCAGATTATTAATCGTTTTCTCCGCCTTCCTTTCAGAGCCTGTTTTAATGAACTCCAAGACACGTATACAAACCTCTGGATAGTCCTAGACTACACCGCAGACTTCATCTACTATGGAGACACATTCGTCAGATCAAGAACAGGTGGAATATTTGTTTGTTGAGTAATGAAAGACATAATTTACATTCTCTCCTTTACAGTTATTTTAGTTTTCCATTTTCACATCTTGTGTCTGTCTCTATAGGTTACTTGGAACAAGGCCTGCTCGTAAAAGACGCCAAGAAACTGAGGGATAAATACAGAACGACATCACAGTTCAAATATGATATGATCTCAATAATCCCTACTGACCTGCTGTTTCTGAAATTTGGATATAACAACCCAGAGTTCAGATTCAACCGTCTGTGTAAAATCTCCAGGCTTTTTGAGTTCTTTGAGCGGACTGAAACCCGAACAAGCTTCCCTAACATGTTTCGAATCAGCAACCTCGTACTTTATATCCTCGTCATTATCCACTGGAATGCTTGTTTGTTTTTTGCCATTTCAAAAACCATTGGTTTTGGTACTGATACATGGGTGTATCCTAATATAAGTCACCCAGAGCACGGCCGCCTTGCCAGGAAGTACATCTACTCTTTGTATTGGTCCACATTGACCCTCACCACCATCGGAGAGACGCCTCCGCCTGTCAGGGATGTGGAATTCCTCTTTGTGATTTCTGACTTCCTCACTGGTGTGCTCATCTTTGCTAGTATCGTCGGTAATGTCGGTGCCATGATCTCCAACATGAACGCCTCTCGTGCTGAGTTCCAGGCAAAGATCGACTCCATTAAGCAGTACATGCAGTTTCGAAAGGTCACCAAAGACTTGGAGGCCAGGGTCATCAAGTGGTTTGACTACCTGTGGACGGAGAAAAAGACCTGCGATGAGAAGGAAGTTTTGAAGAACCTCCCAGACAAGCTAAGGGCTGAGATCGCCATCAACGTCCACTTGGACACTCTGAAAAAAGTGCGCATTTTCCAGGATTGTGAAGCTGGTCTGCTCATTGAGTTGGTGCTCAAGCTGCAGCCACAAGTGTTCAGTCCTGGAGATTACATCTGTAAGAAGGGAGATATTGGCAGGGAGATGTACATCATCAAAGAGGGGAAGCTTGCTGTGGTGGCAGATGATGGTGTCACTCAGTTTGTAGTGCTGAGTGATGGTGCATACTTTGGAGAAATCAGTATTTTGGGTATCAAAGGCAGTAAAGCCGGTAACAGGAGAACAGCCAACATCAGAAGTGTGGGCTACTCTGATCTCTTTGCCCTGTCCAAAGATGACTTGATGGAAGCTCTCACTGAGTACCCAGAGGCCAAAAAAGCCCTGGAGGAGAAGGGAAAAGCTATCCTGATGAAAGATAACCTGATCGACGAAGCTGTCGCCAATGCCGGTGCAGATCCCAAAGACCTGGAGGAGAAGATTGTCAAACTGCAGACCAACCTGGACGACCTGCAGACTAATTTTGCCAAGCTGATGGCGGAGCTGACCTCCAGCCAGACAAGGATGAAACAGAGAGTCACACAGATGGAAGCCAAAGTGAAATCCATACAACCCGAGGATCTGTCAGAAGTGATGGCCGACAAAGACAAAAAAGTACAATAAAATTCAAAGATACTGGAGGACTTTGAAGGGAATGAAGGAATTTTCATGTAGAAAAGTACAGCAACTCTTTTTAAAGGCCCATGTTTGTATCTATTTGTACGTCTCTGTTCATATTATCATCATGTGTCAAAACATGTACAGCTAATGCAGAAATGCATATTTTTGTGTATTCTTTACAGTATTGAAAATATTTATGACAATTTCATGTTGTCATGAACTTCTTGAGGATGTTCATCAGAAGCACTTGTGTATGCAAAAATATGGCTTTCTAAAGCCGTAGAATAAGGAGGGGTGTTTTTTTCCTGATAAGTATTGAAGTTTTTTATTCTTAATGAAAAATACAGCATCAGAGTATCATTTTGGTACTGTATGTGGATGTATGAAATACATATATGCAGTTTTCTTTTTAAGTTATTATCAGCATACACTATCAGATGTAAATTATTATGTTACATGTTAATAAATGTTGTTATACACAGTGTCTGATGACCTTTTTTTCCCCTTAGTTTCTCTATTTCGTTTTAAACTCATTAAAGAAAATACAATACAGATAATTTTTAAAGTTTCTCCACTCCTGTAGGTTTATGAAATTCAAAGTGTCGTACACCATTTCCCCTTTTTGTGCCTTCATACAAATTCCATATTCAGAATGATTACATTCTGAACATGGTAACTGAGAGTCCTTTCCAGAGATCCATGTCTTACATGAGTCCCAGAAGGATCTGGTATATCCATAAGCAAAAAACAGATGTAATTTTTCAATATCAGAATAACAAAACACACAAATATTCTTCTCAATGTAGAATCCTTGTGTGGGGAATTCGTTATGAATTTCCTTCATAATTTTAAAATGAGTTTCATCAGCTGTAGACAAAAAGGCAGAGTGAAATATCTAGTCATAAGCTTTGTTATAAATTCATCAGAGTGCTCTTTCAGCTGGTTTTCCTTTCAGTGACAGAGGGCAGAGTTTAGAAGTGAGAAAATTATTTGGAAGTTTGTTAAGCCATTTCTTCACAAAGTTTATGTCATCTATATTTAGTGAAGGTGACTGTGCAACAATCACAATAATTACAGTAATAAGGATGGTATTCTTCAGAGATAACTTTTGTGTCAGAGCCATGTTTGGACCATAACAGTTGTTTTAGGGGTGACACAAGATGGAAGGACTGCAGCTCCACGGGTGTCAGCTTAGTGTACCTACTCACACACGCCCTGTTTTACTGTACTGTCTGCTCTTAATGGAGAGAATTGTAGAATCATAATGAAATCTATGTATTCCAGTTCTGTTGGATGTAGCATCTACTACAACTTCTGACACAAGTCCCTGTAAAATCAATGAAATGAAAAAAAATGTCCTATTTATGATGCAAAAAAATAAAATAAAAAGATATCCATATGATACTGTATTTTTGGTATGTCAGCCATTTTGGAAGATAGTTTGCAGTCTCTTTGCTTCACTCTTTCTGTACAAAAAGGGAATTCTCTGGCATAATCTGATCAACAGTGTCATCTAGTGGACAGAAAAGGCCAGTGTTTTTAACTCTTCAGACAAGGATATATTTTTTATTTTTACTTAAGTGCATTCTTTAAACTCAAGGAAATATCAAATTATGTAGGCTTACAACCCCAATTCCAAAGATAAGTTAAGAAACTAAATACAATGTTGATAGGAATTTTGATGGTTTGCAGACAATTTAAACTCCATATATTCTGAAAAATAGGTCCAAGACTACATCAAAAATGTTATTTCATACAAAATGTGTGCTTATTTTAAATGTGACATCAGTAGCACATCTGTCAACAGTTTAGGCAAAATTAACAAGATAAAAAGTTCTGTAATGCCAAATTAGAAAAATCTGTATCACCTCCAAAACTAGGTTGATGAATTTGCACCTAGTGAGTGATCTGACTTGGAATGATGAGCGTGTTCCACAGAGAGGTTGAGTCCCCAAGAGGTAAGGATGAGGATGTCCACCACACTGTGAAGGGCCGCGTGAGCTAATGTTTCAACAATGCCAATTTTCCCAGCTTCTGTTCAAAGGGGTCAAGGCTCATACCTTATACTGGGTAGTTGTGAATTTTGAGCCCTTAGTTAGTACTAAGTGAACATCAGACATAACTCTAGTTGAAATCACTGCATGGGCTCATAATGACAATATATACAACTATGAATTTATTCTGAAGCTCTACCTCTCTAACATCGTGAATACTTCCTCATTGCTGGTAGGATTATGATATGTGGCTTCAAGCTTCCTTCTCATTCTTGGTGAACATTTAATCAATCCAATCGACACGTTTAATTTTTCTCTTTTATTTTCTTTGCATAATATTTGCTTTACGTAGGAGTTTCACATTATCAGCACATTCTTTATGTACCTGAGATATGTGGCCAAACAAAACACTTCATATGACTCTTTCCGGTTATGCAAACATTGCACATTTGGCAACTTCACTTACAAATGTGCAATCAGAAAGCACTTCATAGCAAACAAACCAAAGGATGTGAGAAGTCTTAAACCGACCAGTCAGTTAAGTACAGTACATTATGAAAACCAGCAAGCTATTACAACCACACTGTGAAGTCGGGTTCACTTTTTCATGACACACGGTGCAGATTTAAAAGGAAAATCAACTCAGAAATACTTCAAAATAACTCTCAGGTTAGCTGTGAGTTATCCTTGTTCTTACACTGACAGTTTAAATATTGGCTTGTCAGTGCTGCTACTTTTAAAATGCTTCACTTCAATTCACTACAGTGACAATCTCAACCAGGAGCACCATTAATCAGTTCACTCAATCATGAGGACAGAGACTGAAAACTGTGTGCTTCCAGCTAAGAGGAAAAACAAAACATTAAAAACCAAACAAATAAATATACTGCATGTGCTGACATTCACTAAAACTCATGTGTGTAAGTGCACTTTCACAGTTTAACAAATCAAAAAGGACCCACAAGACCTCCTACCAGCACCCAGTACCCCCTCCTGTCCTCTTTGTAGTACAGTTCCTCCTGATGATTCATGATAGCACCAAAAAGACATCTCACATGGCGCACTAGCTAATGCTTACGATCTTTTGTATTCCTTATGTGATGCTCACTTGTCTGTGTAAATTAGTGCAAAGATGAAAGCAGGGTCCAAAATTAACACCTGCCACATACAGAAGTGCATGTGGATTTTTCCATTTTACTGTTCATTTTCACATAGCTCTGCATTTAAGTGTTTTTTTTTTTTTTCTATTATCACCAAAGGCCTGATATCACTGTTTTTTCCAAGGGAGGATTCAAAGCGTAACGAGCACATTCAAGTTTTTGTGAGGAAAAGAATCACAGACTGCTACATTTAATATAGTGGGATTTATGTGGAGCAGTGCAAAACTAAATTTTGCAAACAGAGTTGTATATATGGTAATTTACAATAGTTATGCAATCAGCAGTAACACGCAATGACATAAATAGATGTAATTTCTGAAAAGTATGAAAGTATGATGTATGATTAGCCAAAGCCCTTCCCTGTGAGGAACTTTAAGTTTGTGTCCATTACAGCAACCCCTGTCAACAAAGCAGTCCTTGCTTATCTTGTCCTCTTCATGCTTTAACAGTGTCTCCCGACAAGTGATCTTATCCTGCTGATATATCTTTAATGAGATATATTTATGTGGTAATTGTAAAAACAGGGCTGTTTGGTCAGACCCCCCATAACAGTTTCAGGTTTAAAATCTTGATAAAAAATCTCGATAATCTTGTCCCTAAAGGTCTTGTTTGCTTTGTTTGGATATCATAAAAAAGCATTAATATGAATTTCAGTCTATTTTATCTATTTTGTCAAAAATTCCACACAAGCTTTAAATTAATTCTCCTCTCGCCTCCTCTTGATGTTTGTACTCAACGTAACACCTTACCACCTTGATTTAATGTGCTAAAATGGATGTGTATGTGACACAAAATTGTAATTGGTAAATTTATAGATTATTTTCACTACCTCCCACCTGGGCAAGTGAGTCAAAAAGTTAATTTTGGACCCTGTGTGCAAATCTCTGCAGAGTTTGAAATGTGAGAAAACTCTGAGTAATAAATAGGATGAAAGAAAGGTCGGCCTTGCTTCAAAAGAGCACCAATATCTGACTGGAGCAGGATGATGCAGTTTCTTTGTTTGAATGTATGTATGTATGTTGTGAAGATCCGCATTATCTCCTGCCATCCTTTGTTAACTATAGAAATTTAGAGCATCATACTAATGATCTACTTATAATAGCTGCACAACACACCAACATTTAAATAAGGGGGGTATACCGGCACTTTTTTCTACTTCAGCACTTTTAAAAAATGCCTCTCAATGGATTTAAGGCCTTGGAGTGAGAGGCTGAGAGCGGCGTATGAGGCTGGTTAGGCACAGGTTTATTGCAGCATTTGTTTCATGTCATTTCCCTCAGCGTTCCTTTAATCTCCCTTTGTTTGAACTAAAATCGAAAAACTTTCTGACTGGATCCGTCACAGCATCCCAAATCCTTTGGCATAAGTGATGGCCTTGAGGAGTCTCTCCCTCAGTTTCTCCTTGGAGGAGTATTCTGGGAGCAGCAGTGCATTAAAGCAGGTGTGAGAAGTTGGCAGCCTGCAGGAAAGTAAAGAAAGAAAAGTTAGAGCACTGCTGGGTTTGGCACGAAAAAGGGGACAAACGCAAACAGAAACAAGCTTATCATGTGTGTTCAGGTGAGTACAGGGTGTTTCGAAACGTATTTGTTTGACTGGAGCAAGGACAAAACAACAGAGAAGCATCACAGTGTCAGTTTAGGGTATTTTTAGACTGTTTTGGTCATAAAAGATAAGGAACATGCCCTGTTTTAACTCCCTAAAACTAAAGAGGCCAAGGCCAAAATCTGACTAAACCTCCTGACAGCCCATTGTTGTGTACCTGTCTGTGTCAGACCCATTCTTGGCGATGATCATTTTTAATTTCCCAAGCCCTCCAACTGGTGCTCTGTCTGTGCCGGTGGTAAACTGAAGAAACAGCCGCTTCTGCTCTTCTCCAAATGAATGAATCGTCTCCCAGAAATCTCTGTTTGCAGAAAAAGAAGACTTTTTACAGCCTGATGAAATCTTCTTGCAACTTCAGAAAGTGAGTCAAAGGGTGCATGAGTGAGTGGAATAAATGCATCAGTCAGACTCACTTGATTATTTGACTGTCTTTGCTGTAACCGCCGTCATACTCTGTGGTTTTCTCAAGTGCTTCAAAGTCGAGTTTCTGTGAAATCCAGAGAGACTGCTTTGTAAGTCATCCTTCTTACTTATATGATTCTGTTGAGCCACAATTCAAAAGCATTTTGATTTTCATGAGTCAATGTTTGGTAAATTAATATTTCTTATTATTTTTTGCCAGTTTTAAGTTATTTCAGAAACCACTGTGTTTATTTTTTATTTATTCCTTTTGTACCAGTCTCTCCTTTGTCTTGAAAAGGTTGAAAAGGGTTGAAAGTGTAAATAAACTTTTCAATTGTTTTGTTATCAAAAATTATCTTTAGCAAACATAAACTGCAAATAAATAGCCTTGTTTCCTCACCCTGCTTCCACAGATAAGCTGCTCGACTTCCTCAGGTCTGAACAAATACTTGAGCGGGGACTCATTTGTGACCATGAGGAAACCTTTCTTAAAGGCTTTGAATTGTCGCTCCACGCTCATGTTCAGTATGTAATCAGCATAAAGGTCCACAAACTCCTGTGGATTGGAGAAGGGAAAGAAATACACCGCAATCAGTCCTTTTTCTGCATTTTTCATAAATAAAGTAAAAACAAATGATTTTCATTAGCAGAGATTAAGATTTTGAATCAAGTCTGAATCGGGGTATTTTAAGTGAAATGCAGAGTGTCATCTTAAAAAACTGCAGCTATATAATTTCCTCTCAATCTGTGTGCCTCAAGCTAGGGGTGTCCTGATACGATATTGATATTGGATATCGGTCCAATATCAGCAAAAAAAAAGCATTATATTGCCCTGCATCCATAATCTCTGATATCAGCACTCTGATACAAGCAGTCCATTCCAGACTCAGCTCCGTCACCTCTATCTCGCAGATAGACGGTACTAACAAAGTAGCAAGGAGTAAGAGTGATGTCAGCCGTGTGGCAGTATCTTTTATTTAAGTCTGTAAAAGACGTTGCAGCTGAGTGAAAAACTTGTCATGCACAATTTTGTGCCAATATCAGATCAATATCTGTATCAGTCAATATTGAAAGCTACAATATCGGTATTAGAGGTCAAAAAGTTGTATTGGGACACCCTTACTTCAAGCTCCTGTTACTTTGAGTTGTAAATGTATGAATATACTGCAAGAATTTCAAGACAGATCAGCAGGTCAGAAATGGATCTCAAAGACACTTTCTCAAGACCTAAAGAAGAAAGTGTCAGATATCTTTTTATGTGTTACGTTAAGGAGGCAGAATTAAACATGAGTATCATACCCTGTCAGTAAACTTATTTGTATTTCACACAGTATATTGTTGTTGTTGTTTCAGACACATTACTTGTCTATTCTCCTTGGTAACAGGGATCTGTTCTCCCTGCTCCTTTAAGTCGTGTAAGACCGGGTTCCCAAAAAGGTCCGTGTGTGAGATCTGGAAAGTCAGCATCATGTCGTCTTTTACATCCCCGGTATATTCAAGCAAATTCTTCAGACTTTGGTAAAGGCTCTGCAAAAAGAACAGAGAAAAACAACCCCTGTTAAGGAAATGCACTGATCAAAGAGTGAGGAATGGTTTTTGGCAACAAGCAAAACAGGAGCACACTCCGAATCTCAACAGCCTTCAAGTGCACCAACAAAAACAACCACCCATAAAAATGGAGGAAATTCAGCACATTAGATGTCCTTTCACTTATTAAGTAGAGCTCAGGGACAGTTCGACCATCTTCTGTTAAGGAAATGTACTGATAAAGTGAGGGAGGCTTTCTGACAAACCCAACCAATCCTAAAAATGTGGGACAGAACTGAGGCAGTGTCTTTCAGCATGTATTAATTATGGAGGGAGTTACTGTACTGGGTGTGAGTCTGATAGATCCGAGGGGGTTCCCTTCTTGCCCATGAGCTTCCTGTAGACCACCATGGGGAAATGTACGTCCAGGATGCAGTTGTTGTAAATGGCCAGCCCCAGAACGAGTCCGACAAGAGTGTACTGAGCTTCGTTCTCCAGGGAAGAGGAATTGAACCAAAAGAGTTTAGTGCTGTCGTCGTAGGTGAACATTCCTGTTCAGGAAGTAAAAATGAGACCGAAAGAAAGATGTCTGTGCGGGTTCTAATTCATCCAGAAACAAACAACACTAGATTAAAGCAACACACTTGTACCACTTTATCAAACATGAAACCACACTTACTAGCTTAGCACCAACCCTTTGAAGTTGACAAGTTTTTTTTTGTTAACTCTGTACAGAAGGCACTTGTAATGCTGCTTTTACCAAGAGATGTCAAGCAGAGAGCAGAAAACTGTCTAACATCAAACCCTTTATGAAACAACTTGATGTATCTACACTTCGCTGTCCTTGTGGAGTTATAACCACAACTAAACAAGAGGTTCAGAGATGCTGGTGGACATGTTTTCTAACCTTTGATGCCTTTAAGGCCACTTTCAGCTTCTCCTTTGTATGTTGGGCATTAGGGATGGGCGATAAATTATTGTTCACGATAAATCATCAGAAAAATCCTCCATGATAAATATTTGCCATCTCATGATAAATAGGATAAATGAAAGTTGATGACAGCCATAGCCCACATAGAGCAGAATAACAAACAAACATGGCCGAAGGTAATGAAGGAGAGGTTTCTGAGCAGCTCGTTATGAACGATGCTCCACATGAGAGATTTCCTTCAAGATTGGGGCTTAGACGAGCTCAATCAGGTATGCCTGACATCGGACAGTGGATCTGCTGCTGTCCACTCTGTGTGACGAGAGTTTTCACAAATGTTGAAAATGTTTTCACATTTCAGATTTGTTTGATGTCATTTGTTTTCTCCATAACCTACCATTCAAACTTGTGGTTAAGTATCTTATTCCAACTGGTGTTCGTGAGACAATATGAGTCAAAAATATAGATTGGGATTACAAAATTTTTTATCGGGACTTTTATCGTTATCGCCAGAATGGCAAATCTTATCGTGATAAATTTTTTAGCCAATATCGCCCATCCCTATCGGGCATGATGGCAATAACATGCCATTAATCATCCTTTCACTGTCTGTTAGCATGGCTTCAAAGTCATAATAAAAGAGAAAAATGTCAACAGTCATGTCTCACCTATGTCTGGATTAAAAATTTCCTCCAATACCAGCTGAAAGAACTCCTTGGAAACACCTCCCTCGTCCACACCTTGCTCTCCTTCAAATTCAACAAACAGCTGCTTCTTCAGGTCGGACGGATTCTCCATGGAGATCATCTCCAGCTGAAAAACATGGTGAAGATTTGACTTCATTAACAAACACAGAAGTACTGAGATTTCATTGGTAAAGCATGTGCGATTCAGGATTCTTTAGAACAGAACATTCAGACTATGTTTACATGTGCCCCGCTATTTTCATAAATGGACATTTCACCCTCTCCTTTTACAAAAAAAAAAAAAAACATGTGCACACCACTACGTTTTTAGATAAGTTTTCGTTTGCACTAACCTGTGGATATATGCTGTCAAGAGCATGCCAAACCTGAAGGCAGCAGTGTAGTGAGAGGCTCAAGCCTATTTTAACCAATCGGAATCCCACAGAGCAGCAGCAACAACAACAACAACAACGTCACTTCCTTCTTTTGGAAAAGATGCAAATGCAAATGCAAACAAATACAAAAGGATTGCACCAGCATAAATGCGACTTCTTTTCTGCATGCATCCATGATCATGATAGATTGTAAACATAGACTTTAGATTGTAAACAACATTGCATTTAACGCAGTTTCTGGCACACAATCTGCCGTTGGCTACCCAAATCTCTGTTTACCTCAGTTTTTCTCAGTTTACACGCAAATGTGCAAACAAAGTTTTCCAAAATCTCCACTCTGGCCAGAGTTTTTAAAAAGCATCGCTTCAGGGGCGAATTCTCCATTTGCCTCTAAACGAAGGGTGCAAACGATGGTTAACGTCTCAGTTTTCTAAAATAATCAGGTACGTATAAACGGGGCCTTAACCTATTTCCATCATGACAGCATTCATGAGAGATGTCTTCAGCTGATAAAATAGACCCTTTGCATGTGATTTGTATGCAGAAGTGATATGTATAAAAATAGCAGAAATTAATGTGATGTGCAGCCCAGGTGTGCCAGTTTGACCTTAACCTCATTTTTGTCTATTTGTTCAGACACTCTCCACAGAAATCTCTGATAGCTGCAGGAAAGCTTTGCATTTCTCTTCTGCACTGCATTTTACAGCGCTACTTTTTTGTGCACCTCTTGTCTACTCTTCTGCTGTGTTATTTAATGGCAATTACCAAAAACCTTTCAGGTGTGCTACAGCTACCACCTGGCGGTTGTTCCACATTCCTACAGGGTGCTGCTATGGACAAAGAAAGATTTTGAAGTTGAATTTATAGCACATGAATTCAGGTAATAAAACCTTTAACCTGACAAATGCAACAGAAACATAACAGGCTGTAACTCACTCTGACAAGGGCGTCGTCGATGATGTGATCTCGGCGTACTTTGAGTTTCAGATATGGGTTTGGCTGCTCACCCTGGACCATGCTGTAGAGAGCGGTGAGCCGACGCTCGCTGTACATCCTGATCCTGTTGTCGTAGTACAGCCCTTGGCTCTTGGTGATGACACTAAGGATGAAGGGGCAGGTCTGGAAAGAAAACTTGGTTTCTGCGTTAACTTTGAAGAAGGTGAAGTCCTTGTCCATCTCCACCACCTCATTCACGGACTCATTGATGAAGTCCTCAAAAGGGATGAGAGGGTTTATGCTGTCTAAAGGCCTGACGCCCAGTTCTTTCTCTAGAGGGTCCACCCGGGGACCTTTCTTATAGAGTCGCTCCTCACCAAGCAGTTCATGCAAGGTGAGCTCATCAGACTCAGAGTCTTCCTCGTCCTCCTCGTTGTGCTCCACATCCACATCTCCAGCCTGGATACTTGCGTAGAAGACAACTTTTAAACACTGAGTAGCAGTCACCACCGTCTCGTCATCATTTACCAGATTTTCACTGTCATACTCATTGCTGACGACTGTGAACGTGATGAGCTGCTGGAAGGTCTCCATCATACGACGAATGTGGGGGAGTTCATACCTGGACCACAGCTTTGACAATCTTGCAAGTGCCTTCACGGGTAGTTTGCTCATTGCTTTGCAGAACTGAGGCAATGCAACCTCCAGGTACTCTGGGCTGTGGAGGTTAGTGTTCTCCATCACAATGATGAAGATGTTCAGATAATCTGGGTTTGTTTCGTACACATCAAGGTATTCCAGGTCAAGTTCCATATTTGGAGTGAGGTAAATGATTGCATTTACGAGAGCTGCCTCCACCTGCTCGATGGTAAGAAGTTTGTCATAGACTCTCCGAACGGCTTCAATGTCCACGCTAACCTCCACAGTGTCGTCCATTTGAGGACTGTCTTCTGGTAAAGCAGCAGCACCCAGTTTATCTGAGGTGTCTTCACTTTGGCCATCCGTCCCGTCAACATCTGTTGGCTTCAAAGAGTTTTCGGCAGCGTTGGGTTCATCCTTCCTGAAACTTTTCATCAGGGACTCTGTGCTGGAAAATACTTTGCCGATGACACGTACAAGAGCTGAGTAGTCTCCGTTCTCCTCACAGGAACTCAGGAGCATACACACCGTGTTCTCTGTGAGGTAATGAACATCTGAGGAAAAATACAAATTAGTTTATAGGCACTGTTATGTTGCGTTCAAACCAAGCTCAAATAAAAGTTCGTAAATAGTGTGAACTCAACAATAATAATCAGGGGCATTATGCAATTTTTAACAGGGTAAATGTGTTGCTAATAAACTGGGGGGGGGGACTTTTAGTCTGAAAATGTAAGAAAAATCCTGCTGGAGGGCTGCTTGAATTTCTTTGAAAACATTTATTAATTAACTAAATAAAAATCAGCGATATAGGTTTTAATTGTTTTGATTGGAACATTTACTTGAATGATCATTATTCCTTAAAGGCACAGTGCGTATAATTGGGCAGAGCCAACAGTCCCAGTGGTCAAATTCTAGACTGAATTGCCCCCCTACTCACCCCTGCTGTCTGTAGAGTGATGGCCTTTTAGGACAATGGGTGCTTGTCAAACATAAAAAGTATGACCTCTGAGAAGGTTTGGCTGAAAAAAGCCACCACTACAACAACTTTCCCCACCTCCTTTTTATCTTTGCTCTGGAAACTAATGGAACTTATCTCACTGAATGATTTAAAATCCAGACTGAGAGCACTTGAGACAGCCTCCTTACCCTGTAACTGTTTTATCTAATTTGTATGCCATTGTTGAAACTGTAACTTTTTGGTGCCTCTTGGCCAGAACTCCCTTGAAAAAGAGGTTTTTAATCTCAATGGGACATTCCAGGTTAAATAAAATAAAATAAAATATCTTCCAACCAGTGCATATGGTGCACCATCCACTCAATAAAAACAGAAATGCAAATGTTACTAATTTGTGGATTATGTGCTATTGTAGAAACATGGCAGTGTATGATGGCAGCCTCTGTGGAAGGACAGCAGCTTCTTGTACAAATATAAAAGCTTCATAAATGAATGAAAAACAAAATTGTTTGTATATCCAGGTGATCATTTACTAATTTATGCACATTTGAAAGGAGAAAAAGCCCTGAAAAATCTTATATTAAGGAAGGAACAGTTGGATTATTGTTTTTTTTCTAATTACATACAGGGGTTAGCCATAAGATCCTCCTGCTCATCAAGGCAAGGCCAAAAAATCTCAAGTTCCTTCAGGCCGTTTTCTTCCACGACTCAGATCCAACACATTAAATTAGTGCTAACTTGCTGCCTTAAATAACACGTCTATTAACAGGGTATGACTGTTACAAGATAATACTTTTTTTTTTTCTTTCATCCATGAGTGGTCATGATGTTATGGCTGATCAGTGTACATCTGATCATTTCAGGTATTTTATAGATATAGAAGGAGATATGATGAGAAAAGGCTCAAATTTGCTCAGAATATCAATAAATCCTCCCCATGTAACCTAAAGTATTTTGATTAGATTAAATTGACATTGAAAAATTTCAAGTCAAATAACCAAATTATTTGTATGTGTCAATCAAGCAATCAAATCCAAATCAGTTTTTTGGTACCTGAGAAGTCTTCTTTGGAGGCACAGAGGTCGATATCGCTCATCTTACTGCTGCTCTCGTCCTCGTTGTCACTGGAGTCTTTCTTGGAGGGGTGAGGATTGCAGAGTTTGGCATTAATCTTAAACAGCTCAAGCGCTTTGGCTGCTGCTGAATTGTTGTCCAAAGGTCGAAAATTGGGACATGATGCGCAAAACTCATTTGTGCAGGCGCCATTCCCACAGCCGTCAGTTAACTGCCGAAAGTAGCGCTCAATTAGATGCTTTGCAGCCGCTCTGTTCCTGTGTAGGATAGTTAAACAATGCAGGTTCATATATACAACATTTCACTACATGACAGAGCCAATAGATAAACACTGCATACTTTTAAGTTTTAGAGGTCTAGAGCAGGTTTCCACCAAAGGGATCAACTTAAGTCATATACAATTTACTCTGGACCAAAAAGGATTCCTGCTCAGAAGGTAGCACCTTATTAAGTAAAGGGATTTTGTGGTTGGGTTTAGCAGCTGGAGAGAACATTTACAAAATGGTTGAGTATTATCAATATTTGGAAAATTTGCAGAGCAAATGGGTGTGTTGATAACCATGCCTTCATGTCTACAATACTCTGATGGGTCTTTCCTGTGAACTTCATTATCAAACAGCAGTAAGCAACAAATTTAAAAAAAAACCTGGAGGTACATGAAATGAAAAGGTGAAGGTCTTTACCTTGAACTGCAGATTACAATTTATTAAAAAGAAGCTTGAGGGAACCTTTTAATACTTTTGGTGGAAACCCGTCTTGAATGATGCCACAGAGATTACAATTACAGTCATGGACGAAAATATTGGCACTTCTGGAGTTTTCAAGGAAATACACCATTTCTCCCAGGAATTGTTGCAATTACAAATGATTTTGGTATACATATGTTGATTTCATTTATGTGCATTGGAACAAGGGGGTGCCAATACTTTCATCCATGATTCTACGTGAAAAAACATCAAAGGCTGCAACTCAGCTAATGAATAAAAGTCCTACTAGTTGCATAAATGTAAATTCAGCTACTAGATTAACTAGATTAGCACATGGTCAATAAAGTGACTCACATTCGGCTGGATTTAGGGATCCTCCTGCAGGCCCAGTTTACAATCCTCTGAAAAAAAAGAGACTGTAAGAGTAAAGTCATGGTATAACAAAAATAAAGTTGCAATATTAGGAGATTAAGGACAAACGAAAATGAATTCTGGGTATTTGAGTATCTGTTTAAGGCCATGATATCACAAGAATAAAATTGTAATATTATTAGAATAAATAACTTTGTTGCAAAAATAAAGTTGTTGCTTCACAACAGTATTAACATACAGACTTTTTATTGACAAAAGCTTTTTTTAATAACACATGAACTTCAATTCCAGGAACATGACCTTATTCTCATGACATTACAACTTAACTCTCATAAAACCATGCATTTATTCTCGCTACATCAGATGTCTACTCTGGGCTGCTTTATTTTTCAATAAAGTTAAAAACTGAAGCAATAATGTTCAGACAAAGCTCAAAAACAAAGCAACGACCACTCAACTCGAAATCAAGCTGTCAACAACCAGCCTTTCAGTGTGGTGGAAGATGCAGCCTTTGGCTGGCTAATGATGTACTTAAATGGGTATTTTAATATTGGCAGAAATATATTGAATATCGCAAATTGAAAAAAAAAAATTACAATTTATCCCCATTTTTTTAATGTACAAAACAGCTAAACTACTCTCAACAACTGGACTTTATTCCGTATATTTAAATGATATCCCTCTCTTATTTTTGTACTTCTTGCTAGGCAACAGTTCACAGGTGGTGTATTTTTCACACTGATTGTATTTGCTTTATGGCTTTGTTTATTAGGGACAGAACTTCAAAACAACAGGAATATTTAGATTAAAAGCCTACATTTCCATGTAGTAGAGCTGCAGTGAAAGACTGTGTTTCAAGAAGTTAAAATAAGTGTTTTTCTCTAGGTTACATTAAATGTATTTGCCAAAGGCCACATTTCATCATCACCGTGATTTCTCAGAAACTTGACAGCAGACTGGCTGACACTGCACTGCTTTGATTTCATAAAGCTCTCCTGATTTAACTCTCACAGTTAGCTTATTATCTCACAAATAAACATAATAAAGAGGTAAAAAGAAGAGTATATAACAGGACGGCTTCATTTACTGACCTGTAGCTTTTACAGGAATATAGTCGTGTTGGTCTGTCAGACTGTCAGTGACAGTGCAAAAAAACCCTCTCCAGTCTGAGACACAGACTCTCTTTTTATCCACATTCAGTCCTCTTCAGGGAGTCTGAATCCGTTTGAAGCTGCTCTGAACTATCTAAAGACACTCTGCTTTCATCCGGCTGAGCTTTGGCAGTTTAAATACTTTTACTTGATGGGTCAGAGCGAAATATCCTCCTCTACCATCTTGTAAACAAGAGCGCGAAATGTCCCAGGATGCACCGCGCGAGGCTGTCAACCATCATCACGCCCCCCTCCCATCCTCACGAGACAGGAATATATCTCAATCATCCCGTTACAGGTAAATGTGAGGTTTTATTGAAATTTCTGTATCATCTTTTTATTTTTCCTTGTTTTCAAGATGCAGCACATCGTGTTTCTGAATTTATTTGCCTATTTGAAAAACAGGGAAAAATATTGTATTCGTTTTTAGTGTTTACCCATGTGACCCATGGTTTTAATCATAGACTGTGTATATACTCTATACTATATTATATATAGATTATATAGACAGCCTTTGATTATAAGTGGTCGAACCAGGTCTTTTTTATGTAAGGAAAAAATGACATGATTTGTGAGTAGGTTTAACATCTCAGCTATAATATAATAATTGTGCCATCTAGAGATTACCTTTTACAAGCCCAAATCCTGAAAAGTTGGGATGCAATGTTAAATGTACATCAAAAATTGTGATGGTTTGCATCTCACTCAAACCTTTTATTTGAATAAAAGCAATGTAAAGACATCATATTCAATGTGGAAAACAGTAAATTTTATGGTTCATGAAGATATGCTGTTTTGATATGAAAAATGTCGGGATCAGGACAACAAAACCTTGAGAAAGTTGTGTAATCCAAAAAACAAAACACCTGAAGGGAACAACGCCCAGATAAATGGATGGGTTAATTTACAACAGCTGGGTAAAATCACAAAGTATGAAAAAGACATTTCTGAGAGGAGAGATGGGATGTTCACCATCACTGTGAGAAACTGTGTGAGTAAATAGTTCAACAGCAGCAGGATAAAACTCCCCTGAATTAAGAATTTTAGTTTGAATCATGTACATAATAAAATAATAAGAACATGAAATTCTGGAGAAATCTTTGTTGAAAAAGGGACAGGGTAGAAAATCAACTCTTTATAATGATAAAAAAAATGAAATCCAAGAGCATATTATACAACGCTCAGAAGCATGTCAAAAAAGACAAATAAATAAATAAATAAAACACAATAACCTAAATGAACTCTGAATGAACCCAGGCAGTGCGGGGACAAAACTACATAAAAAGAGACCTGAGGCCCAGAGATAAAAGAGCATATAGAAAGACCAAATAGAGTTTAAGTTTAGAGGAAAAAATGGCTGGAATTTTTCAGTCTCTCACATGGCACTGCTTTAACAACCAATATGACTCACATGCTCAAGATATAATTTAAACCATTTTTTGTGAACACAGTTTATTGTTAAATCCACAAATGCACAGTAAAACTCTGCCAAATAATAATAATAATAATAATAATAATAATAATAATATCTTACATTTGTATAGCGCCTTTCAAGATACCCATACAAGTGATCCAGAAATGGACTGTGGCCAAGTGGAGAAGTGCCCTGTGATTTTACAAACCAAATTTGACATTATTTTTGGTAATCATAGATGCCCTGTTCTCTGCTGTAAAGAAGACTGTGACCATCTTGTCATTAGTGCACAGTTCAAAAGCCAGCATTCATATGGAGATGCATGAGTGTTCAAGGCTAGGGTCATAATTTTATCTCAGAAAGCACCATCAATGCTGAACAGTATATTCGGGTTTAAGAGCAATGTATGCTGCCAAAAAGATCCTTTCTTTTTCAAACAAGACAACGCCAAACCACATTCTGCATGAAGTAACATGGCTCTGTAGTTTTAGAGTCCATTTGCTAAACTGGCCTGTCTGCAGTCCAGATTTGTCACCTACTAAAATATCTGGCCCATCATCAAACAGAAAGTATGAAGGAGGAGATCCTTAGCTGTTAAGCAGCTAAAATCCATCAGCAGGAACAGGACAATGTTTCACTTTAATAACTCAGAACTGGGGCAGCACAGTGTTGTAGTGGTTAGCACTGTCGCCTCACAGCAAGAAGGTCCTGGGTTCGAATCCAGGTCAGGGCATTTCTGTGTGGAGTTTGCATGTTCTCCCTGTGTCTGCGTGGGTTTACTCCAGGTACTCTGGTTTCCTCCCACATACCAAAAACATGCCTAAGTGGGGTTAGGTTAATTGGCCACTTCCAGGTTGCCCATAGGTGTGAATGGTTGTTCGTCTCTATTTGCAGCCCTGCGATGAACTGGCGTCTTGTCCAGGGTGTCCCCTGCCTTCACCCAAAAGATGCTGGGAAAATACCTACACAGCATGCTGGGATAGGCTCCAGCCCCCGCGACCCTGGGAACAGGGATAAGAGGTAGAAAATGGATGGATGGAACTCAGAACTTGTCTCCTTGTTCCTCAAATGAGGGTTTATAACAAAGAGACGATGCTGCAGGATGGAAAAAATGTTGGTGTTCTGACTTAATAAATGTGTTGCTGGTATTGAATTAAAAGTCAGCATGTATTTTTCCTCAAACCTTTGAAATCTCCACTTTCAACATTTGATATGTGTTGATATGTGTGTTTGAACTACTGTTGAGTGAATACAGCATTTAAAATGATTGGCAAATCATTATATTCTATTTCTATAAACATTTAACACAATATACCAACTTTTCTGATTTCTCTTCTTTTTTTCTTTTCTGGGTTGTTAGTGTGAGCTGATAAAACTGAAAATCAACAAAATTTAGAAGTGAATGAGCTAAAAACAGATTTTATTAAATCCTTTAATGGCCAGGTAGAAGAAAAATTATGAGTGAATGACTTTTTTATTATTCATATTATTTGAAATATATTTAAAACTGAGGTATTCACTCTGTCATGGTGTGCTATAAGTTAAACTATACTTATGTTAAATAGTAAAATAATTTATGAGTGGTCCCAAATTAGGGATCTTGACTTTTGTGTGAATATGTTTGATTTATTGCATTTATGAAACCTAACATCAGAGGTTGAATTAAAAAATAAGTCCTGGTTTTACACTGTGTTGATGGAGGCCGGCACAGGCACACTGTAATCTATAAATCATATTCATAATCCATAAATCAAAGCTGGCATATAAAG
The DNA here is from genome assembly GCA_962446985.1 of Xyrichtys novacula. Taxonomy (NCBI): domain Eukaryota; kingdom Metazoa; phylum Chordata; class Actinopteri; order Labriformes; family Labridae; genus Xyrichtys; species Xyrichtys novacula. Next base: position 10,265,549 of record OY660870.1, read on the forward strand.
CAGGTAGTCAAAGCCCTGCAGTCCTATTCCGCTACAGAGCATTGTAAATAATGCATTATCTGGGCACTCGTGGTGCTGGAGAGATGTTTGTTATTCAGTTGGTGACACAGCCTCATATGGAGCTCCATACCCAGTGTGACATTTGGTATTAGGTCCTGTTAGTCTTGTGTCACACTTAACGCTGGGAGAACTGGACAAAAAAGGTGAACCTGAGGTCCAAGAAAATACCTACACAGCAAACACAGGAAAAAAAAAAGTCTTTATCTGTTTTGACAATACCAGAGCTTTTTAATATACCAATAAGAGTTTCTCACTGGAACATATGGAGCTATTTCTTCTCATCATTTTTAATTTGTTATATGATAGAAGCATTTTTTGAAGTTGTTTAAAGAAGATTTTAGTTAAAACTGAGATGCACACAGATTTAATCACCATCCTTGAAGTTTGTTTATTGTGCATTACTTTAGCTGCAGTACTGATAATGTCCACTAGGAGTCCCTGCAAGCATACAGGTGCCAGAAAAAAAGCTCAGGGCCCTTTTCCACAAGCAGCTTCCTTTTGTGCGTGAAACCTTTAATTTTTTTTTTTCAGTTTTCATAACAGTCTACATAAAACAACAACAACAACAACAAAATCAACAACAACAAAACACCCTTTAAAAAAAAAATGGAAATTAAAATCTCAGCAATGTGTTTCCAGGTGTTCAAGTATTCACCTAAGAGAAACTTTTGTTTTCAGTTAAGTTCATGACACCTCTTTGATGCATAGACTTCATGGGTCAATCCTTGCATAAAATATTATCAATATTTGCACACAGAAGCACCTTCCTTTAAAAAATAGAAGCATTTAGATAAATGGCAAGATTTTGCAACAAGCTCTGCAGTTGAATTATCTAAAGTAATACCAAAATCCACAAGTCCTACCTGAAGCAGGTGAGAAAAACACAACAAACAAGCTTTAGAGCCTGGTTAACACCCACCGCCTCAGAAGTATGGTTTAAACATCTGGAGTATATAAGGACACAGTAAGCAATGAGAACCTGTGGTGGAACGACAAAACGGGACCAAAGTGACACAAAAACAGGCAGGGCAGAGTGGATAAAATTAGGTCAGACACATGTGAAGAAAGCAAGACATAAACATCACCTGATAACTCGACCTGTAAGTAAAAGGGTGAGAAGATCAAGCCCAGATCAGCTGGAGAGAGGGGCATATGGAGAAAAGTGTGGGAGTGGGCTTAACCACTAACAAGCTTCTAATATCTGCTGAACAGGCAATAATATGTAAATGTTCAAACTCTTTACTCTCAGTCAAATCTATCAGTTTTTGTTGATTTTTGAATTCAGGATTTTTCTGTGTAGTGCAGGGTTTTAACACAGTGAAACTGAAGCTTTTCAATTAAAATGTGGGCACATGTTTAACACAGCATAATCACCCATACATGTAAACTACCCTTGAGGAACCTCCTCACTCCATGAGGTTCAGGGTCTCAGCTTTAGAGTAATCTAATCAGATCAAAACTATGGGACTAGATCGAATCCAAACAAAAGAATTATTGAGGAATTAAAATTATGTCAGGCCATCTGATCTTTTTTCACGCTGTCAGTATTTTAGGGCCTGTGTCCACTGATGGCATTTTTCATTTTGGCAGCTTCCACAACCTTAAAGTCAGTGTCCTTTTCACTGGTGCTGACTGTTTCTTTGTGACAAAAGCTGGTCCCAGGCTATCTTCAGGTCTGTGTTAGCCTGCTATGTTTACCTGATTTTTGCTCAAGGATACTTCACCAAGAGAGAACAATGAAACCATTGAAAAAGTTTGTGCAGCTACAGATAGTGGGTCGGGCTGCACTGCATAAATTTACCACTGCGCGGGGTTCATCCTCCTGCTGCCAGTAGGCACAAATTTACAGCCCAACATTACCTTCATTTGACCTACGAAGAAGCAGAGAGTTGGATTTAAGGCAGACCTTTGGCTTCCTTGGAAGGCCCAGTGTGCTCGCCTATCAGTCAAGTCAGCTTTGTATCTACTGCTGCAAAACTTGTGTAACTGTAACATCTATGAAACAGGTCAATAAAAATCCACCCCCTGCAGATAAAAAAATTAGCTATCAAGACTAAAACCTTCTATTGGACCAGGCTGTAAACACTCTTTTTGATAAAAGTGAATGTGTTTCCAGTGAGGCTTCTGGCCTCAAGCGGGTACTTTGGGAACTGCAGTTATTAGCGCTTCATTTGACAAGAACAGAAACTGCTGCTGAAGTTGTGGGCCCTATTAGCATGAAAAAAGTGTTGAAGGACATAGCATCTAATTGTTAAAATTGAATTAATGCCTATTGTGTACAATACCCGCTTTATTAATCAGCAAAGTAGCTGTTATACAACAAAGAAAGAGACATTTATGCTGTGATTTATAAAAAGAGCTTGGAGCTCAGGGAAATTCGATCCCATCTTATCTAACCTACATCGCATTACGTTAAATGATTTAAAGAAATGTTTTTTTTTTGCAGCTTATGGTACCTGCAGGGCTATAACATTCAGTTTATAGCTTTAGCTTTATCTTTCTTTTATATGAGTGATAATCCCTGCTTTTATCATTTCCCTCCCTGTCATTTGATATGGATTAAGAAGGTCTTTAAATGAACATCATCAGGGCTCCTCTCTTTCCTGGATCACATTAATTAATCTGGACAGCTTTGCAGCCATTCAGGAATGTGTCCTCAGGCTGATGCAGGGTTCAGGAGAGGACACCGAAGGTTACGTGTAGGACGGCCTGCAGTGTGGAGAGCAGGATTATTTGATCATGGCTGTAAAGTGATTCCTGGAAGTGAGCTGCTCAGAGAGAGGTCAGTGAGGTGATCAGGACAGAGACAATGCCTGCTGTAAGGAGGATTCATGGACCAGAGACAGAAAGGAGATTACAACTCTGATCAGCTTTTTCACCTCTGGATCATAATCCCGGATCGGCTCAGGGGATTTTCAACACTTCAGCAGAACATCAAAAGACAAACAGAGATGAACAGAGACATACAAAGACACACAAAGACACACAGACACTATTGACTAGAAGCTTTGTGAGGCAAAGTTTAGGCTTTTTTAGAACGTACGTACTTTATATGTGACTTTTTTCACAGCTGTTTGAAACTGTCTGTCTCGTGTTTTTTTCTGTTCTGCTCATTTTTTTTGTTGGTTCAGTAGCTGGAAATATCGACTGCAGGTTTAAACTTGACAGTAAATTTTAAAATCAACACAAGAATTATTACCTTGTGCACACAAATTGTCACTTTATGTCATGCTATTCTTTCACACTGATTAATAATCTAGCTAGAAAAGTTGCACAGAGGTTAGTGTGTTGTATTGCACAATATAAATATCTTTTTTTACCAATGAAGGTATTTTTCTCCTGTCACAAGTTTTCAGTTTGCCAGTTTTTATGTTGTACCTGTAAATGATAATATTCTGATGCAGAAGATAAATGTCTTCACATTTTTAATTATCTAGTGCTGCCAAGTCACATCCTGATAAGAGCTTTATTAGCTGAGCCAGTCATAATCTTGTTTGTGCAAGGTATCCATATTTGGCACACAAGTTATCATCTTGTGCATTCATGATTATCTTCTCAGCACAAGATGGGATATCCTGGCTCACAAGAAAAGGATACTATGGGAACAAGTTTGTTAAAGTCCAACATAATTTTTTTTATGTGCACAAGTCTTGACGTCTTAGCACAGTGGTTCTCAAGTCCAGTCCTCAAGGCCCACTGTCCTGCATGTTTTGGATGTTTCCCTGCTCCAGCACACCTGATTCAAATGATCAGCTCGTTATCAAGCTCTGTAATGGCTTACTAACGAGCTGATCATTTGAATCAGGTGTATTGAAGTAGGGAAACATCCAAAACATGCAGGACAGTGGGCCTTGAGGACTGGACTTGAGAACCACTGTCCTAGCACACACACAATGATAAGTTATTATATTCTCTGCACAAGTTATTACATTTTGCTCACCACTTACTATCTTGCACTCATGTCACTGTATTCTTGAGCACAGGGCGATTATCTCACAGTAGTTTTTCTGGACTAAATAGGACATTTGAATCAGACATTTAAAAAGTAGAAATCTAATTAGACATTTTAAAATTAGAAATAAGATGACCCTAACCCTAAACTGACCACATCATGTCCACATCATACTGCGGTGGATAATCTCTGAAACTATCACTTTAGACCTTAAAATCATTGCTGATTTGACGACTGGGATGTGAAGAGGAGTCGTGAAGAGATTTTCATGCCTTTCTAATCTCTCTTTCTCTAACTAGTGAAGCTGCCCCCTGCTGGCTGTTCACAAGACTTGAATTTTATGGTTAAAACAGGGAACACTGTAAACACACTTGTCAAGTTTTAGTAAGAGGTGCAATAGACCTTGAACCTGAAGGGAGTGAAACTCACATACTTAAGTTACTCCTTATACTTGACAAAATATGATCATAAATTGCATTTTTCCCTCCCAGTGCTCACATGTCCTCCCACAGGTGAACAAACAGCCATAAATTGAATGTAAGGGTTTGTCTTTCTGTGTGTTGTCTGTTCAGTGTTGCTGTTTGTGTTGGATGGATTTCTGTGTCAGTGGGAAGTGAGAGTGAAAAAGAGCAATAATGTTCCGGGTAAAACACTCCTACATGATAGTAGTGCAGGATGGAGCCTCACAATGCCTCCACCAAGTGGGAGACAGATGGCCCTGGCTCGCAGAAAGCCTTCATTTGTTAATTGGAATGAAAAGAGATGCGTTGCATATCTCTGCTGGTGTGAAGGAATAAGGCTTCAAGTTCTCCTGGCTAAAGTGGTGAGGAGATGCTGCAAGATATTAAAAACACATTGTTGACTGTATATTATCATGGATAAGGACTCCCAACTTCTTTCATTGTATGCAAGTGAGGCCAAAATACAGCCACAGTGGCAACATGTTGCATAGAAGTGTTTTTTTTTAAGCCAAAACATGCATAAGAGCAATCTAGCTGCTGAATCCTCAGGATCGATGTCATCTACCTAACTAGGCACACCTTCAACGCTGAAACAAAGTTTTCTCTAAGAACCTTCATCTTCATCCTCAGCATCATCACCAAGAGCCAAGGACTTTACTACGACGACAGGATCAGGATGTAAAAGGAGCAGAGTCCATGGTCAGAAGCTGAATCCCTAATCTTTAACCTGATGTATGCGGAACTCAACTTGCGGCCAACTTTGGCTTATCACAGTTTGATTTTGTGCATCTCTACTTTCCACCTCCTCATCCTGTTGTCCAAAAATGAAGCCAAAACACCACACAGTATGTGACAGGAGCTTCAGAGATTTGCACAAGAGGTTGAGCATGAATGAAGGTTAGTATGGACATCTCTTCTACTGCTGTGAGATGTGGAACTAAAATACAATCTCAACAAGGGCTTGGGGTGTGGGATTTGAAATATTAGAAATGATGAATCAGATCATGTCCAAGATGGAAAAAAAGCTGTATTACTTTGTGTGCTTTTACAGATCTTTGCTCACTAACCGCAATATTTGACAGACCAAGGACATGTCTGCAGCATTTAGTGAAGTTACTGCACACTGAATATGGCAGCACTTCATTTTGAAAGACTAACACATGGCACACTGTTAGGATGGTCAACATAGAGTTACCAACTCTTACTTATTTTTCATTTAAAACAACTTCAAGTTTGCAAATATTTAGCCAGTGTACTGAGTGTTGTTCAGTGTTGAGTCCTAACCCAGGAGCTGCAGCCCGAAAGACCCAAATAAAACCCCTAACTGTTATCTGACAGTTTTATTACTCTGCTCTTGATTGAATTGGTGCTCTAAGAATCTTGCAGCTCCTGTGTGATAAAGTAAATCAGAGTCACTACCTCCTGCAGATTTAGTCTCCTGACTTACTGTACAGCTCTGGTTATCTAGAAACTCATTAAAGAGAGTGTATGGCCTCCTAAATATACAGTGTGGAGTGTTTTTAATTAAAATCTAAATCCTGTGCATAAATCCTTAAACAGAATATGTGACACACATGATGAATGCTCACTTAATCGCAGGTGCTGCTCTTCCAACACTACTGAGAGCAGATAAAACTTTGTGAAAAAAAATCATTGTGCACACACAGAAGCTTTGCACAAAAGCACAAAAGTTCCTCACTTACACAGTATGCAGAAAAAACAGCTGATCAATCTGCCTGCTGCACACCCGGGCTTTGAAGAGACGAAGAGAGCAGTGCAGAGAGGGGAGGGGAGTCATCATTATCTCTGTGCTCAGATGAAGAACCTGAGGTGGTCAGTTATCAGGCCGTCCTGGTGCAGCAGCATCAGCAGAGCTCGCTCCGTGTGTGTGTGTTTGTGTGTGTGAAAGAGAGAGTGAGTGAGTGTGTGTGTGTGTCCTCTTTCACCCTCTTTAGGCCTTCAAAGAAAACAATAATGTCCTCTCACAGATGTTGTACACAGCAGGCAAAGACAAACAGCTGCAGCACCAGGCCAAAGATCAGCTTTTTATTTCAAACATTAGTTCAGATGTGAAAACATGAGAGGGACTGAGAGCTCTGTTTATGCAGCCATTTATCACTGAAACATCAGATATCTAACTGGTGCTTTTTGGACCACAGGATAATGAATCTATATACGCCTCATGGTATGTGTAGATAAGCCAGCATAGCTCACAGTTTCAGGCTGGTTTATGATTTGACCTGTACACTCTTTACTGGATCAGTTAAACTTAGGGCATGTGTGGTGAAAAAGGGACAGAAAGGATGGTCTTTGTTTTGAAAGTGGGGTAGTATGAGATTCTAGTCAGTAGTAAACGTATTGGCCTCAGGTGATGTTGGTCAGCTTGGCCCCATTGTTCAGAAACTGGCTAGAAAACCGTCACAAAAGCTACGCTACAGTGGCTGAGGTCATCTCTGTTATGTTTTTCAACACATTTAAAAAATCAGACTCAAATATGTATGTTTGTCTCAGTGTACAAGATTCAAGATGTGTTTATTTTTAATTTCTGCAGTGTGCAAGTACATGAGGCAATTGGTGCACATGATGACTGGGCTTTCTTCACCAGTGATGTGCAGTTGGCTGTCCAGGAGAGGTCCTCACTGATGTGCACCCCCAGAAATTTGGTGCTGCTTACTATCACCACTGATGGTCAGAACTATCTCCTTCATCTTGTCTGCGTTTAGCAGGAGATTGTTATTGCTGCTCCAAATGGACAGAGACTGAAGTCCTTGATGTAGTTTGTCTCAGTGTTGCTGGAGATGAGACCCACCAAAGTCATAGGCTTTGTTTTTAAAATAAATTTCCAGTACTGTACTTCACCTTTAGAAAACTCAGTCTTCTTTGCTCTCTTTGCACCTTTCTGAACCAGAGTTGACAGAGGAAGCCCATGAACCAGAATCTGAGGGTATTGGTGGATCACATAGCACCAGCCTTTGGTCCTCCCTGAGAGTTAATGTCCACATGCCTGAACTGGTTACACATGCTCTCTACCCTCAAGTATAACTTTGAGTTAACTTTACACTTTCATTGAAGACAAAGCCTTTTTTTCTTTTATATCAATGCATGTTAACAGATGCAGGGATGTCATCTGTCTTCTCAGTCCTCATTTTCTTTTCACTAAACCAGTCCTGTGAAATGACATACCTGAATTGTTTTGGGGTTTGTCATTGCTTCATGTCTGTTTTCTTCAATTTGGTTGATGTCTTTTTCACTAAATTTTTTGAATTACATCTCTCATTATTTTCTGCATTCTTTCTTGTCTTTCTTCCCTTTTTTCCTACTGGCGACTTATCTGTCAACAACCAATCTAACATTTTGTGCTTTCCAAATAAGTAGCCAATAATTTTTAATCCATCCTCCATGTTAGTCTGGTGATTCTATCATATAGCCAACCCAAGGAGGTAAAATCCTCCTACTCTAGATGTGCTATAACTCTTGTCCTTTGATATATATACATATGTACTGTATATATGTGTGAGTGTGTGCAGTACCACTGTCAGGGCTTTTGACCAATCAGAGCCAAGGATTGAATATGGCAGAAAAACAAGTTAGACAGGTGGGTGGTATTGATATTTTTTATATTTACCTCCACATCAAAGCTTTTTGTGTTGTTCCTGTCCAAAGTTTGATCTAATAGAAGACATTAGGACCATCACAGTGTAAACAGCAGATAAATATTTGGTATCCCAGTTTGTTAAAAGCAACATTTGAGCTTTTTCAACCTAATACCTGCTGGGAGCTCGAAATAGCCCCCTCCCCCGAGCTCAGCTGGACACAGGCATTGATCAGCATCTGCAATAACACCAGACAGGCTGTGCGCAGTAAGCTTTTGCATTTTATTTCTATATTTTCTTTCCAAACCTCTGCTTAGGGACACAGTACTCAAAGAAAGCAGATCTAACACAGAAAATGTGTCAAAACTGAGGACTGAAACGTTTTATTTAGCAGAGTACAATTTTACGAACAAACAGGTAGCAGAGATAAATACTTAATTAGCACTTTAATTTTGTTCACAAGTTGCCATAATGAACATACTTTCAAAATTCCTCAAAAAACAAAGTACAGATTAAAAACAATCTGTAAATCTTGAAAAAAATAACTCCATCGAAATGCTTGTTGCTGTTGTGGGTCGGAGCTTTTCAGTGTTTCCAGCTAACTCTGACCCTTTTTTTAAGATCTTGGTGCCAAAGTTAACACCTTCAAATGACACTGATCAGTGTTTTAACAGAATATAACCCCCCCCCCCCCCCTGTGTAAAATGCATAATGTCGAATACAAAACCTCAAGACGAAGGCAAGAGTACAACTTAAATACCAGCAAATGAAACTCAGATATGTCTTATTTTGTACGGGAGGAGGTTTAGCGTTCCTGTGAGGTGTTTACAAAAGTGGGAATGTTAGATATCAGCAGTGAATACTCTCGAAGCTTCATTCTGGCACGTGAAATGCGACGCCAAAAGCACAGAACAGACAGAACCTATAAAACAAAGTGGACAGACTGCAGAGTCAGAATCTGATAAACATGCCAGAGAAAGGCCTTGTGTGCAAAAACAGACAGGAGGAAGAGGACACACATCACATGTAGCCTCATAAATATCGACAAGAGAAGGAGAAAAACGTTCCTCGAGATGCAAAGTCATCTGAAAACAAAAACAGCTTCAGCATGGTATCAAAACTCTCATACCTGTAAATCTTATCCAGTGTTAAGGCACAGACTATTGCTTAGAAAATACAGAAATATAAATGATCTTTGGTAAATGATACAAAAATGTACTGCAATGAAACAAGAGATACACAATCATTCATTATTAAAGGTGCTGCTGCTTCAGAGGCTGAACAATAACATAAACCGTAGCATCTTTCCATCCTGTCATACTAGTTAGTTTCTGCCTGATGAACATGGAGACTCCCTGAAATAAAAGGGAAGAAAAAAGTCTCATCCTTTTAATCTCTGGGCCAAAAAAAAAACAAAAAAAAAAAACGCACCAACAACACTCAACAGCTTGTCTAAAACCATGCTTTCAAAGTGCAAATTTAAATTATAAAGCCTTATCTCTGACATTTAGAAAGACTGTATACCACTGAGCCTTTGGTTTACAGCTGAGATCAAACTTTTAATATGGGTCGAGAAAAATACTAATCCATTAAGTGTCACTTTAAGAATGGTTTGGCATTGTGGAAATGAGCTTACTTGCTTTCTTTACAAGTGAAATATTAAAAATAACATATATATATGTGTGTGTGTGTGTGTGTGTACATATATATATATATATATATATATATATATATATATATATATATATATATATTTATACACACACACACACACACACACACACACAAACAAGTCCATTAGTGATTAGACTGAAATTTTTTATATTGTAAATATTTATGCCTGAGAACAGAGCAACAGAGAACAGAGAACTAACTAACTTGTTTTTAGGCTTTTACTCTGAACAGACATACAGACAGACAGACACTGATCTCTCTCTTCTCATGTAACTCTCTCTAAGAAAGCGAGAACGCATATTTGCCAAAATGCCAAACTATTCTGTAAATGTGAAGCTCAAAATCCCCAAATCTCTAAAACCAAATCTATCCAGTCAAAAAAGGACACACACATTACTAAGCAGCACCACTTCTGCTTGATTCATTAGTATTTCAGCTTTTATCAGAAATCACTTTCATGGAATGCATAATTATTCAGTGGAATGAACTGAGACACAGCACAGCTATAAAAACGAGCTCTTTGACTTTTAAGACATCAGGCCTGCACTGAAACGTGCGCCAAAACAATGCCACGGTTCTCTCTGGATCTGCGTACAGATAAAACTCTTTGAGAATCTGAACTAAAACATGTTTCTGCTCAACAGAGAAAAATCTTCTCTCTGGAGAATCAACACTGATTCAAGGATGCAGCGCCATCTGATCCAGGTCCTCATGAGATTATAGGCGGAGCAGAAAGAATGAACAGAGTACCATTTCAGAGACAGAAAACTAACTCCCAGATAAGCCAGCAGTGGGTTTTTGTACTCTGCTCCTCCTTCTCCTCTTAAAGCCAGATCAGGAACTGAGATGCATCTTCATAAAACAAAATAAAAAAATCCCAGGAGAAAAAACAGGAGATGTTCCAGCTCTTCCATCTCTCAAATCTGGTTAATATCTTTAGCTCTAAACATCCAAAATATAAAGTACCTTTCTCTTTGTTTTATAAAAGTATCTCCTTGAAAAATACAATAAAAATAAGATTTTAAAAAACTATTGTGCAAATTGGAGTCTGAATAAAATACTTAAGACTGTAAGACATCACGATGTGACATGCAGGGGCTGTCCTGTCTCCTGCTCTGTCCTCTGTGCTGCAGGCTTGACCTTTTCCACAGAATCTCTCGTGTATCTGACACACTGAGCGTCTCCGTCAGGAAGCAGGTTCAGCTGGATGCTGTCAGTTTGTGTGAGCAGAGGCGTGGAGGTGATCCAGCCGGACAGACTCAGATCTGAAGTCTCTAAACTTTTATCTAAACCCTCAGAGTCTTTGGTTTGTGGAGACTGCTGCTCCTCTGAGAGCTGAGGAGCGTCTTTGGTGTAAGGGAGAGTGTCTATTTCTGTGGGAACTAATGTGTAGAGGTCTGAGAGGCCCCTCTCACTGTCTGTGGGCCCCCTCCTCTGGCCCTGCTGGTCTGTTTGTAAAACAGGTCCCTGTGATGTCTTGGAGCTGGGGAAGCTCTTCTGGTCTTTTTTATTGCCCCCTGTCACCGGAGGCTTGCTGAGGGACAGGAAGGGAGGCTTGGGGCTGAGCGGTGACCCCACCTTGACCCTGCTGAGGCTGAGGATGTTCCTGCGGGTTTCTGCAGGGAGTTTATCCAACTGTCTTCCAACTTGAACCGGGCTGGGAAACAGCGTGCCTTGACACGCCCTGTAGAAATATCTGGAAAGTCAAACAGAGCCAAACATCAGGATACTCTTCAGCAACTGTTCCTCAGCTGAATGCCAAACTCTCGGAATAAACATTTGAAGTCATCTGGTGCAGATAGAACTTGGGGCACGGGTCGTAAATATTAGAGAGCAGAATCATGTGTTCAATACAAACCTTTAAAGGGCTGGTATTATGCTTTTCCACATTATCAACAAAAATAGCAAAGTTACAGTGTTTGGTGTCCGTACTAGATGAATGCACATAATGGAATAATGATATTTTTGTACACCAGAATGAGAAACATCAAGCTTTTATTCATCCGAAAATCATGTAACGCTATTCAAGAGGTTCGGAAAAAATGCATGTAACCCTCTCTTAAATAGAGTGCAGAATACCTGGGCAGCAAAGCAGCGATTGGCGTGATGATACAGAGCAGGTAGAAGAGGGGGTCCTGCAGCAGCCTCTGCATGGTCCAGTACGGGTTCGAGGGGGAGTAGCAGGTGGGACAGGAGGCGTTGTAGCACAGAGCAACCGTGAAGAATAAAGCTATACTGAAGCTTATAGACAGCCAGTTCATCCAGGTCTGCAAGAGAAGAAGAACAAAGATGGTCAATTCATATATTCAAATCAAACAGTGCATTACATAAAGGCAGCACTCAGTAGGTACAAGGGCCTGATTTACTAAAAGTGCTTTTACTTCATAGCACCTGCAAACAAACATGGTCTGTGGATTATGCCTTGTCCTGTGAATAGGTTTGCCTTAATGAACGTTTAGTACGGGGCCTTTCTGCCCCGGCTTGCAAAATACTGAGATGAAAAAATACAAAGAAGTTAATTCAGCACACGTTTGAAATTTACTAAACATGGAAACAATTACAGACTGTGTCCAAAAATCAGGCCTTTAAAAATAAGGTGAAAATCAGGGTGCCCAGCAATGTGCACAGCTGGCTGTCGTTAATGTGGTGAAGAGGAAACAGGACTACAGGATCCTTGAGATCTAAAGTCTTCCACCAAGGATCTGTGAACTATTCCAGGCTGATGACCAAAGGGAACCAAAATTTTTCACTCAGACTATTTGGAACAATTAGCTAGAGGAGATCAAACCGGCTAGTTCCTTATTGTCCTGCTGATAAAAAAAAAGGTGTGTTGATATTCTAGCAGGTGGTTCCAGAGAGTCTAATCAGGTTTGGTGTCACAGTTTGGTTTGGAAACCTCCGTGTGCAGTAAAAAAATTAAGTGTTCTGGTGAATCTTAACTGCATATTCAGATGAAAGATAACTCAAGATAACCTGATACACACAGCAGCACATGCATAAATATGAGCTGATGATTAATTACAGCTTTACAGCTCCTGAATTGGGGGGAAGACACTGAGAATTTCTTGCTGTCACCTCACATACCTTAAATTGACTTTCACAGCTGTTTACCCATCATGAATTAATTATTCCCTGAGCAGCTAAAGAGTAAAGCATTTAGAAACCTTTACCATCAGCTGATTCTGCTTCGTTATGAATACCTCTCTGCAACAAGAGGCCTTCAGGTCCAGGAAGGTATTCAGAGAAAAGGATGCTTTTTATGTAGAAACTCGTTGGGCTTAATTTACAGCCTCAGTATAATGGAACAGACTCTGATTCAATGCAGGGTCATAAATTCAAGATGGCTCCAGACCAACACCGCCGTGCCATTTATGAGAAACACACGTGGATACCTGAGGATGGAACCGAAGTGGGATGTGTGTGTGTGTGTGTGCGTGAGGGTGAGAAATGACCAGGTATTTTGGAGCTGTGAATCAGTGTGAGGTGTGGATGTGGCAGAGACACTTTTCAGAGGAGTTGGATGGAGGCAGAGACACTGTCAGGCTGATATATGGTCTAAGGTGCTGCAGAGCTTTCTGGTTCAATCTAATCAGCTGGAGTTTAACGCCTGTGTGCCTGACAGCCTTCACACCAGCGCTGGTACCAAAGAGAAACAGCAACATTTTGAAGCAGGTATTGAGTCATCAAGGTGTGTAGAGTAAGACTGCTCACCCAGGTTTTGGTCTCAATGCCTAAGTGCACCAGAATGGTAAATAAAGCAAGGGTGGTAATGGGAGTGCCCCATGTAAACAAATCCACGTCGGAGTCAGCGTAGGCCTGTCGGAGGAGAAGAAGAAGAGGCAGGGAGGAGACAGTCAGTGTGGAAATGATGAGTAAGTTCAGTGCAACAAGGGTTGACTAAGACAAGACGAGCTTATGTAAACAAAAAACAGACTCACAAAGTACGGGATGAAGAAGCAGATCAGACTTTGGTAGAAGGCGTCAATCATGTTCATCCAGAACATATATGGCTTATATTCCTGAGAGATGAAACCACAGATTTACAGCCTGAAGCCTCTTTCATGCAACAGAGGTGGAGTTCTTATCATCATTGAGCTCTGACATTAAGGCGTTTTTTTTCTAGAGGGAATATGCAGTATGTTATTAAAAGAACAAAGATCCTGGCATTTCTGTTGGTTACTCTCACAAATCTTATGGAGTAATGCTGTCAAGATGTGCCTGTGCAGAATCATTAAAGCCACACTAATACTGAGCATTAACAATACTATGTTCTCAAAGATAGAAGAATCTCCTAACGCTTCAAATCTCAACCAAAATACAGCTGCTTTAAACCAAACAGGTGGGGCATGTTTGCTTCCTTACAGGTGGAGTCTGCAGAATCTTCTCAAAAAATAAATTAAGTTACTGAATTTTTAGGGCTGTAAAGTCCTGGTGGAATGGTCAACTTATTGGTCAATACGTGCTGAGTCAACCAAAATTCTGATTGGTCGACCCGATTTTTTTCTGCTTCAATTTACAGTCTATGGTTAAGTTCATCAGGAGGAACGTACCAAGTGCTAATGGGGGTGTTTCCAGAGCACCCCCGTTTCACAGGTAACAGCCTGTCTCCGAACACCCTCTTTTTTTACCATTTTGGATTTGCCCAACCCACTGGAGACTGGCTGGAGACAGGAGAATCGAAGAGTGTCCATGTTTATCAAAATCTGTTAGTTTGCTGAATATGACTGATTAGTTGATTTTTGGTCGAAAATTTCAGGGTTTTAGTTGACCAAGAATTCCTTTGGTTGATTACAGCCCTAGTTATTTTATTAATGCTGTTAAAACTTGTTATCAACATCATAAATGACCAAAGATCCTGCAGACTCCATCTTTAAAGCCCCTGTGAGGAGCTTTTGGTTTGTGGTGATCCTGGCGCCCTCTATTGACTCAACAGTGTCTCTAATCTCGTCGCTGAACTACCCTTGTGTACATGCACAGAGTGTTTCCTAAAAAAAAAAAAATCAAATTTCACTGCCTTTAAAAGGCCTAACACATCACCTACAACTGGGCAAAAACTCCTCTTACCAGAGTAAATGATCAAACTGCATGTAAGGACTGAGAGGACTGAATAACAGCATTATTTCCTTTTTCTCTGTAGAACCTTTGACCCTTAAACAAGCAGGACAAAGAAAACCACCAAACTGCGAGTACCTCTGAGTTCTGCCCGTTCACGTAGAGCTGAGGTAGTTGTTGCAGAGTCTCTGCAGACACATCTTTGTCCAGAGTGCCGGTGATGAGTTGTGGGAAGGCGGAGAACATCAGGTTGAAGAAGATAAGATACCACTGGTCAATCATGGCTGAACCTGAGAATCCGCAGTAGAACTGATACCAGAAGATGAGTGCTACAAACATCTGTGGGAGCAAAGGATAACATGATGAATTAACATGAGAAGATGGGAGTACAACAAACCGTGCTATTGTACAAGATGAGCATATATAGAGGTCAGAGTAGCTTACTGCGTTTTTGTAGAAGAAATAGAGGATCATGTTAGCCAGTCGGGAGTAGCACCAGTGTCCGTGGACCAGCAGGAGCTTCTTGAGATACCGGAAACGAGGCAGAGCAAAGTCGCTCGCCATCACCGCCTGCAGAAACCCCAGAAATAGCTGGCATTTAAATCCTTTCTTCCTGCTCTTTCTCTCCCCCTCAAACACACGACTTCTGCAGCTTTCAGGAAGTCACTGCAGGAAATAGCTGCCCTCACCGGCCTCTTTATACTGAATCTTTAGTGAGGATCATCTTTCCAAAGCAATAACCCTTAAACAAGTTTGTGGACTTTTAGGGATTCATGGTTACAGCAGCAGCAGGACGCTGTCAGTCTCATCCATCATTATTGAAAACCAAACCCTCCCTGTAGTCATGCTGGCTTTGTAACTGACTGCTTCACCCTTTATGACACATCTCACCTGTCAACATTATTTGTCAACAAGAAGAATAACAGCAGATGCCTTGTTGTGCAGCAATCTAGTTTCTGCTGCGCTCTAATAATGGTGCGCTAACAGCTACATGGGGAGGAGAGTGCTCTGATAGAGGAAAGGTGTATTAATTATAACGAGGAGCGTGTGCTGAAATGTGAGTCTCAGCACAGCGCCGAGTCCCGAGGAATGACCGCTGTCTCATTAAGAGCCGATTTGATGAACAATGATTAATGTAGCAGCCCCGTTAAAGACAGGAAACCGAGACTTTAACAGATGTGCTACACAGCAGCACGCCTCCATATCCTCCCCTCCAAGTTAATTGGGAGTCTCCATCATTGCTATACGCGATCACCTTTGTGGAGCAGGGTTCAGGTGAAATGAGCAGGGGGGGAGCAAAGAGCTTTTATTCATTATTATTTCAGAACAAGCATGCTGATAATCTCTGCTGTGGCAATGGTCTTGACCACAAAGCAGAGAGGAGTTGCTGTACATGGAGTCCAGACTAAAGAGACTCATAAAATGTCCTGCTTCACCACAGGACTCAGGACAAGTTTCCTGACTCAGCATCACACAGGCAATACAGTTTAAAGGCTGTGTATGGATGAGGCCTAAACATGCACTCAAGAGAAATGAAACCAATCAACTGCATACAAGAACGACCTTGGTCCCTCTTTGTCTGTCTCTCATATGTTTTCAGAAAAAAAAGAAAAAAACATTCATTCTCATCTGACCTGGGATCCACTTGCACTTCCTATACTTAGTGAGTATAAATGAACAAGGACTGGGTGATTAACCGAAAATTTACTGATACTGAAATTTACGACAATAACCGACGTCATTTTGCCCATCTCAATAATTTTGGTGTCAAAAAATTACATAAAAGTTGGTTTTGGATGTGTGTGGGTAGGCTACGGTCTCATGTCCCTTTAAGATGCCGTCCTACGTCAGAGTCCATCCCATCTAGTCCGTAACAAAGAGGAAAAGACAGGTGAGGATTTGGAGGACGGTTCAAAAGTTGTAGCAGCTGGAGCAGCGGCTGAAGTAGATGAAGTTAATGTGGGAGGGGGTGAGCAGCTTGTGGAGAAGTTTTTGTCCATTTATTGTTATGGAGGTGAACTGCTCAATATATTGCGATATTGATTTGAGGCCATATCGCCCAATCCTAAAATAAACCCTGATTCACACTTTTTTTCCACTCATTTCTACCATTTCCATGCAGCCCTGCCCGGTTTTCTTCTCACCTGCATGCCCTCCTGTCCAGAAATGCCCACACCAACATCTGCTACCTGGATCATGCTGACATCATTGGCCCCATCACCTGAGGTTAATCAAAAAAGAGAGAGAGAGTGAGAGAAAATAGTTCCTTTAAAACCGAAAAACTGATGACACAGTCTTAACATACAACTGTTAACAGATCATCAAAAAACCATGCAGCAAAAAAGCTTTATTGAGCATTTCATTGTATTACTTGTCATCTTGTCAGTTCCTTCAACTGTTTAATGAGCTCTTCACGTCTGTTTGTGTTTTAGTGTTTGTGTCATCAGCTCTGGATAAGAAGAACCAGGCCTGCTGTGATGGATTAGGAGGAGTGGTACTTGTCTTTGCTCCACTTTGAGAGCAGTGCAGAGGTTTTCGTCATTTTTTTTCCTCCAGTTGGTGGAGTGGGAGATGAAGTGTTGGTGGACAGTGAAGGTTTTTATTGTTGTCATGATTGCTGGCCTGACTGAAAATTACTGAATAATATCAATGTGACCAGTTTATGTTGGCTTGCAGAAACGCTTCCATAGTGACAAAAACTGTCAACACATTGACGCTGCAGCAAAGTGAGAACCACAGGCTGTTTAAAACATGGACATAGTCTCTGTGATGTCACCTCATGGTTTCTAAATGGCCATTTTAAAGCCCAATGATGGTGCTCCCCATACTAGAAATCCTAGCCCAACCTCACTTCCAATCAGCCAATACAGTGGCAATGTTTTTAAATTCAATCCTTAAGTACAGACACTATGAATTAAAAGAAAAGAAGTAGGGCTCAGGTTCATGGTCTGATCTTCTCTTTAGCACTGAGATTTAAGCTGTCTTCAAGCATTTTCACTAAAAAATGGAAGAATTTTAATGGTGTTAAAGGGATATTGTGGCATAGTATTAAGTTAGAGTCAAACACACCGTAACACCGAATTAGACATCCCCTCGAGAGATGAATGTTGCCGACCGCTTGCTTCTCTAGTTATACCAACTTGAGTAATGACCGCAGGATAGCAATGGGTCTACGTCTCCACGTGCAAACCTCAACCAAAAAGCCACTCCATTGCCAATGAGTGAAGGGGCACACATTTTACCAGTCAGAGAATGTTTCATCACCGCCGCTTGGTAGTTTGCTCTCATGCAGTTTGCTCTCAAGCAACAGAAAATGTTTTTCTTTTGCCCTTGCTATGGAAGGCACTGGTCGAGTTACAACCTGTAAACGTATGGATGCACAATGGGTGGCCCATTGAGGATGGGGAGTTGGCAGTGACACGGATGATTACAAATCCTGCCCCTGATAGTGTTTTGCAGATAGTCCACTGTAGTTGCAAGACAACCAAATGTGACACTGAACGATGTTCTTGTATGTCTGCAAGATTGTCTTGTACAGATTTATGTCGGTGCCAAGCATGTGAGAATGCTTCAAAGGAAACAGAAGAAAGAGCTGTATGGGATGATGACTCTGATGAAAGTGAGATGCGTAATATACGCACCATGTCACCATGTACAATTTGTTTTGTTTAAAGGATTTGAGTTTTTTATTATTTTTATATTTGTTCTACATTTGACTGCGTTTGTGTTTTGATCTTTATTTTCATATTCTGGAGGGATTGATAAATGTCAGATGTTTTGACACTGTGATACTTGAATAAATGTTTTATACCATATTTTGAATTAATTCAGACCTTTTGCGCATTTATTTTTGTCTTGTTTTGATTGACTTTCATGATGTGCTGTTTATATTTTATTGCTTTTATTACACAGTAGGTTATGTCATTTTTATGTATGAAACATAAGCTTTTAGCTAAATTTACTGTATATATTTCATTGTGCTGGGTGCAAATCACTTGAGTTGAGACGTTTTCTTTGCTACATTTCATAATCTGAATTCACTTATGTGTATACTAAGGCACCAATAACTGTTTCAGATGTTAGGTAGATGTATTTATGACGTTTGAGAAAGATTTTGTCTTGCCAGAATCAACATAGCAGATTCTACAAGCAAAAACAGCAGCACCATATAATTGTTTTTTTGTGGTACTGTCTATGCAAAAATGCATTGAACAAGTAGCACCAGCATAGTGGAACGAAATTCACTCTCTAGGCACTTTTTCCTTTGTCCCAATACAGCCTATGACCTTGAGTGACGTTTCTATCGCAGAGTTTTGGATGCCGTGGACATGTTCTTCTGTCTCAGCGTTTCGGTCTGATTGCATTTCCATTAAGAAATTATCATAAATGTTCTTTCTTGAGCTGCGAAACTCTGCTGCACTCGATGATCAACTCGTCAGGGCTCCCCCACAAACAAGCGGCTGCTGGAAGAGAGTGGGTGAGTTGTGTTTAGTCTCTTTGCTAAAGAAATCAGGCAAAGCTAAAAAGTTGTTTGATGGCTAGTACTTTGTTGGCTGGGACCCTTTATGTACTGTTGATGAAGTTAGGTACTGCTCTGAGCATTATTTGTGGCTATAGAGTAGGGGGTCTAACTCTGTGTTACGGTGTGTTTGACCATAACTTAAATTTGTGCTGAAATATCCCTTTAATTGTTGGCTTCAATGCAGTTGCAAACTTGCAGAATTTCTTGATACAAGGGACTATCAATTTGAATGTTGAGTGAAAAGAAATGGAGAGCTCTTCTGATGCATGATTAGTATGCTGCTGCATCAAAACATCCATCAGCATAAACTCATTTGCACCAACAATCATTCTTCCTTCTCTTCTGTGAATTATTATTATTGTCATGCGAAGACAGTAAGTAATAAATACTGAAAACTAGATGTTATTTGAGTAGGAATGATTAACCTTTATGTAGGTATATGACAGGGAGAGCTAAACAAATCGGTAGAATATTTGCATTGCATTTTAAGTGTCTGCTTTTCTTCAACTTTGCAGGATACACAGATAAGTTTGCCAGATTTAGATTTGTTGCTTTGTTTTACTGCTTGCTTTAAATCCTTTCTGCACCAGACTAAAAACAAACAAGACTGAAATTTTAAATACAAACATAAAATTATTTACATATAGACAGGAGAAGGCGGAAGCTGCTTCATTGTGAGTGGTGCTGTACTGATGAGATTAGAGAGCTGATAGATATGAGAGCATCACCGTCATCTGCTCTCCCCACAGAGGTGTACAATAAAAGTGTGAAGAGCTGCAGTCCTGTTTTCTCTTTCATTACTGCAAACATTGCAGTGACAAGAAAATGCTCCGTTTGCAGAACAGCATCCTCCTGAGAGCAGCAGGAACAAATAAGTGAAAAAAATGTGAAAAGACAGTCGTAAGTCACTCTGATGTCCTTGTGTCGCCTTTGTTTTAACTCAGCTTAATTAAACCTGATTTTATAAAGACAGAGGTTATGTTAAAATAACTTTTTCACTGAGAGGTCACAGCAAGGGTGCTGGAAGACTGTGCGAGTGTGCATTCAGTCTTATCGTCACTCCCTGCCTCCTAAAGTCCATGGGTCATTGGAAAGTTCTACCTCCTGTGCTGGGCCTTTAACGCAGTGACTCTCCTACCCCAGAACTAAATGTAGACCCTAGTTCCTCTGGTCAAAACGCATGCATAGTGAAGGTCTCTTGTTCCTGGGGAAAGTTTCTGTGGTGGAAAAGCACCTAAAGTAACCTCTTCTGTTAGTGTGGGAATGTGGGGTAAAATAAATGAATGTGGTTGGTCAGCCGACTAGACAAAGTGCCATATAAAAGGTCCATTCATCAAACATTCACCTTGTTGTGATCCTGACTGACACCAGACCATGTGGACATGCTTTTTCTCTTATTAAGAACAAGTCTGCAGAAAACTGGACACTGTGAGTCTGCAAACATTTCTGGTCAACTCTCCTGTTGCAGCAATCCTACATTTGGTAGTATGAGCCTCCCTGTAAACTGCTTTATGTCCATGGAGATGATATTTAGGAGTTTGCTCTGCAGGCTGATATCCAGCTTGTTTACACAATTTGACCTGATGGAAAAAAAGTGCCCAGTGACCTGTTCTGGAGATAAAATATCCTTGACTCATACTCTGAGGAGAAACAGAGAGAGGTTCAAAGGGTCAAACAATAGGAGTGTTTGATTAATGTGAGTTCCTCTTACCGATAGCTAGGGTCATGACTTTCAGCTTGTTCCGCACCAGTTTGACCACCATGCTCTTCTGCAGCGGCGTGGAGCGGCAGCAGAGAACTGAACGACAGCTCCGAGCGACCGCCAGAAACTTGTCCTCCAAAGTCTTATCCAGGGCGTAGGCCAAAGTGCGCCCGTCAATCACCAGGCCCAGCCTGTGCACCATGAAGGGAGCGGTGTGGGAGGATGAGGAGGACGGAGATGAAGAGGGATAGATGTCAAAGGGTATGAAGTTGTTGTGGAAGGCCTTGGTGGATTGGTCGGTGGAGTTGCAGAGGAATTTGGCTTGGATGTAGTGTAAACTCTCCTCTAGCAGCAACGCACACGCCTCCTGGTCCAGAGACAGGCACAGAGTGGATTTGAGTCCAGGATCAGGTCAATAAGTTACTTTGACATCCAGCTGAGAGAACCTGCTTCACATCTGCTAAACAGATGATTAGACAGCACAGATTTCAACACTGTTGGTCCTCAGATGATGCCAAAGCAGTCTCATAGAGGTGCTGTCTGATTTGTTTTGAATGAGGAAAGGACAACATTATGTAAGAGGCTATTTCAGTGAATCCAGGAATTCACGTCCACACTCTTATACTGTGGAGTGGAGGAGAGAGATCTTTTAACACTCCCCCTGATGGACCCCCTTGAAAACAAGATGGTTCATCTCAAGGGGCTATCCATCAATAAATTTGTGTTTAACTCACACACATGTGCACAACTCTTACACACTCCTCCTGTAAATTTATCATTTTAAAATCATTGTTTTAAAAAGTGTGTGCTGTCTTTTGGTTAAGTTGATCAATATAATCGACTTATTTTGACTTTCATCACCCTGCCAATATAATAGTCAAGTAACATTTCTAACTCATAATTCTTGTGATGCTGCAGGCCAAAGCTAAAGTTAACAAAATGACTGTATGAATACTCGCTCCTGCAGCTCACCTGAGAATCAGCATTCAGCGTCAGGATCTCCTCCTCAGGGTCCAGCAGCTTGCAGGCGTATGCAATATTTACCGCTGTTTCCTGTTTGTCCCCTGTCAGCACCCATATCTGCAAACCGGCCTGTCGAAGAGAGGCGATGGTCTCAGGCACGCCGTCCTGCAAACGATCCTCGATGCCTGTTGCTCCTGCAGGTCAGAAGCAGTGGACAAAAAGCTAAGACTTCATCCAAATGAAATACAGTATCTTCTATTCTGCTGTGATCAAAATTCAGTCACCATAAAAGTCATAATCTTTCCATTTTCAGGACTATGACTAAAATTACACCAACCACAAGAAATGAGATATATATTTGCTAAACTTTGTTAAACCACCTTACTCAAAATGTGCATTATGGGGTTTATAACTAATTTCTATTGTATCTGTAACTGTGTTTTGTCTTCCAAGTAAATGAAGTAAAAAAATAACCAAAAGTTAAGGACTCTATTGTCCTCTCTGAGGCTCTTTAACAGACACCAGTTGTCTTTTCTGTTGTCATCATTTCAACATGTTTCCAAGAGTTTAGTTTGTGTAAAAGTTAGGACTCCTTCAATGATGATTTTAAGATGGCGTTTCCTCTGTGCGCATATTCCTGTTCTGACTAAATAGAGCTCTCTCTAAGTTAATGCTTTTTAAAACTCGCTTCTGTTGTGCTTGGATGGTGGAGTGGGGATGAAGGGATGGGGTGGGGGGAGGGTTGGTATTTTTTCTTTCCTTTTTTCTTCTTCTGTGTAAAGCATTTTGTGCTACATTGCCCTGTATGAAATGTTCTATAAAAATACAGATTGATTGATTGATTGTAAACTTTTGAGAAAGACAAAATATCTACTCTTCAAACTTGTCAAACATGTCATTACAACGTAATTGTGTTCTTGCAGGATGATTTTCATTTTTGGCATCAGAGTCCACAATGTGCAGTTTTTGTGCAGCTGTGTAGCTCTTTATGGCTCTTTTAGATGCCTTGTCCGAATAAAACAAGGATAAGGCAAGTGCTAAAATAACTTTCGTAGATAAAGCCATCTTGTTTCCGCCTCTGATTTGTTTTTTTTCTGACTTGGTAACTGAAACGCTGGTAACTTGGGTGTGACGTCATTTTCAGCTCCGACATCTGACTTCTGAGGTAACTCGAACGCAGCATTAAGCTGGGCAGTCTAGAATTTCCACCAGCAAGGATATTGGACTTATGCAATCTTGGCCAGTACTGCTTCTAACACCAATCACACACATGAGAAGTCCTCCATGCTGTAAGGCTGGTTATCAAGAGCAATGACTCCATTGTTTTTCTTGTTAAGCTCTCTCACTTCTTGGTGGTTGCTGCTGTATTTCTTTGCTTTGCGACTTAGCTCACTTCAAGGCTTCTGACAGGTTTTTGCTGATGTTGCAGTTTTTTGGCTTTTCCTCTTCAGAAACAGTTGGTGCTGCTCAGAACAACAGTTGTTTAGACGCACAGATGGATTGTATCGAAGGAGTGTTGTTTTGCTCCTCCTCAGATCAGCTGTGCCTTACAAGTATTGCAAACAGTTCTTACAGAGTACTTCCATTGAGTCCACCTGCTGAAGCTTGGTGCACATAAGCCGTCATAGCGTACGTCTAAATTGATGATGAAATTCTATATCAAATTCTATATTTTAAATTTTTTTTTATCTTCATTGTCAATCAGTTAGAGATATGAATCATCATCCTCATAAGCTACTTAAAACTGGTAGAGGTATCAGCCCTGAAAAACCACTATCTAGATTCATTTCTATAATAACCAATATCAACCCCTAGCCTTAATAATGCCTCACCTTTTCAGCTGTGCATGTTGGAAAAGATTTTTATGTCAGCTGATACTTAAAACTTAAACTCCTTATACTGACGTTGTACCAACAATGATATGCTGCCCATTTAGTCCACATTGCTTTGTATGTCAACGTGCTGTGCTGACTTCTTGGGGTACTTAATATAAAAGCAAAAATACAAAACAGGAAATGAGAAATCACCCAGGAGTTGGAGGTTTGTTTCCAGTCGCAGAGCAGATTCAAACAGGAGCTCCTCTCTCCCCTGGATGGCTGTCTCTGCCTCCAGGTGGCGCTGCAGCCAGCATGCATACTGCTCCTTGCTCAGTATCTGGTACACAAACACAAACAAAACACCATCTCCTGTTCAGAATCAAACTCAACAGTGAAGCAGCAGCCGATCCTCCCTGCCTGCATGTCACTGGAGGATCCAGGAGAATGTGAGACCTTGAGAAGGTGTTTTAACACTTTGCTTCAATGACGGGCTTTGCACAAGCAGGGATATAATGAGCCTCGGCTTGTGAGAGCATAAATTAACAGCCTAGGAAAGTGGCACAGATTGCAGCTGAGTCACGCAGAATGTCACTTTGGAAGGGACGGTCCATGTGATCATCTGTGATGGGCTGCAAACACAACCAGCCAAAAAGCCACCGAGACAACACACAGAGACACACACATAGCAGTGATTGGCACATCAGAGGAGCCCAGTTACCTTTTTAGCAATGCACAGTGTGCGAAGGCCATCTGCAGCATAAAGGTTCAGGTAGTTTTGGGTCCGGCTGACAATCTTCTTCTGGCGTTTCCCTTTGGAGTTTCCTTAAAAACAGATGAAAGGAAAAGACAGAAGAGAGAATATGAAGTATGCTTGTTTGGGAAAACATTTGCATAAATGCTTTGGCAATTTGCTTCCAGATTGCTGAGGGCTTCTTCCAAGAGGCTCATGAATGCCATCTGCCTTCACACCTAAATTAACCATGTATGCTGTCCCCGTCTACAGTATATCCCTTCATTTTACTCAAAGACATGCAGCTAAACATTTGAAGGCAGGTATTTGATCGGCTTAGATAGTGTTGATATGATGAAGTAATATGTGTTGGTCCAGATCATGCGGGAGGGTCTCTGTGGAGCAGCATCTTGAGCATCTTCCTGGCAGGAGGTACAGAGCACAAACAGACCGGCCTCACCAGCCTCCTGACACAGATGCAGCAGCCAACTCTCTGATCAGCAGCCCCATAATCTCACTAATAACACAACAGCCTGGCAGACACAGATACTAATGCACAACCACGCAAAAAATATTTTTACCTGAAACAACAATTTTATACAGAAACAGAGTCAATCTGAGGAAACCAGACCGAGGAATAAACCAAGAAGAAAAAGAAACTCTACATGTGTTGTTATTTAAAAGGAGAGGAAGGCACCGAAATATTTAACAAACTTTACTCTCTCTGTGTTACATAACATCACCTACACGCATTTCAATTCTTATATTGAATAAGTTTACTTGGAAAATAAATTCATTAACTCATCAAATGACTTCAATTAGCCCAACTTAGTTTATCTCTCAGTTCTGTTCACCCCCTCCTCGACACTCTTACAACTTTCCTCTCTTTATACATACAGAAGTGTGTCCACCACTTCCCATCAGCGTGCAGCATGCATCAGAAAAGATGTCCAAATGGCGAGTCGTGTGTTGAAATCGTGTCATGAGTAATCCTTGTGTGGATGAAGCTTGTTAATGTTGTGGATTTTCAGCAGCATCCAGAAACACATAATAAAAAACTGTGATTAAGGGAGGTTCACAATGAACATGAGAAGTCACACTTCAATTAAGAGGTGATACTGAAGGACTTCACTCACATGTCAGGCACTGCAGATCATCAGATCCAGAAGTGAATGAGAGATTGTCTAAGTCAGTGAGGCTTCTAGCCCTGCTACATTTAGCCACACTCAGTGGCTGAACCAGTTTCACTTGTGAAAGGATTAGTCCTAAATTTGGACTGTTTTCAGATTCTTTAGACTAGCTAGCTGGTCTGGATTTGAAGTTCAGGTTAAAGACCCACTCCGATGAAAATCATGTTTTTCTTGTCGTCTACATCTGCATTTTAATCTCTGTGAAGCTCTGGCAGACCCACACAGCAGGCTAAGACAAGGTGGGAATTTCTACATCACAAATCCAAGCTCCGCCCCCTGTGCCCCTCTCTGCAGCCCAGACTTGGAGAAATAGAGAGGACGATCAGGGAACAAGTGTATGTGTGATAGCAGATTATAATGCTCGTACGAAAGCTATTTATGATATTAGCTTTCATCGTGTCCCCAAAGACATTAGAGTCAGAGAGCTAAATAGCTCCTATGTTACCTGCTACTACACCTGCAACATTAGGCTACAAGCTAGCATGAGGAGGAGTGTGCAGAGCAGCGCTGTATCCGCCCACGACTCAGAGGTGAATTGCTAATGAGCTACTAGAGCTCTGCAAAACCCTTAAAAAGGCACAGGTAACGTGATTTTGGCTAAAAACTTCATAATCACAATTAAAAGACCACTGAGAATACTTTAAGAGGTAAAAAAAAACAAAGAAAAAAAAACAATCAGAGTAGGACTTCAAGCCACCAAGTCACTTTAGAAAATGTCATTTAAATTCTGTTATCTTCTTATCTGAGCAAATTTTGACTCCAGTTTTAAAGTTGCTTCATAAATGGTTATTCTTTAGGAATTCATTTCACAGTTGTCTTATTAAAAAAACAACAACAAACAAACAAAAAAACTGCATTGCAGTTTCACCTTGTTTATGGTGTTCTTGTTGTTTTTGACAGAAACTTTCTTTTCCTTTTGGTTAGAAAAAACACTTTTTCCAAGAACAGCTGGATTTTTTCCTTTCACAAAGTCACACACCCTAACAGAGACACACACAGGTGGAACTTTACACAATGTTTATTTTTCCTGTCTCTTAAAATTGGAAAATCCACCTAAAATGAGGACATGTGTCCTGTGTGTTAAATGTTCCCTGAGGAGCGGTTCCCTATTAGCACAAAAGAGCAAGTGTGGCCGTGTGTTTTTATGTGCTGCTCTCTGCACAAACACACACACACACACACACACACACACACACACACACACACACACACACACACACACACAAAACATTGGTACACACTCCAGCTTTGTCAATGTTTTATGAGGAAGGAAATGCATTCAGTACACTTGTTCGAGCTCAAGGACAAACACAATGTGTCTCAGTGAGATGCACTGAACACAAGCATTTAATGTGTTAGTACTTAGGATATAACTGATTTTTATTGAACTACAAAAAGGTTAGGACTGAGATGTCTGTCAGGAGCTACACTATCTATTTGAATGTTTCTTGCTGCAAGTGTTGCAGGATTTACATGGCATGCATTAGGGGTGGGAGAAAAAAATTAATACAACATAGTATTGCAATATTTTGTCTGGTAACATATCGTATTGTCTCATTTACCAAATAATATCAACTGTTTGTGCAGTGAGGTTGGCAGAGGTGACCTCATAGAGCAGGAGAAAGTTAGTGCAACAAATATAACAGCACTTGGGGAAAGACATCAGGAATGCAAGCAGGGCACAAATGAGATGGACCTGACACATAAGGTTTGCAAGAAGTTCTACATGAAAATAAAATACTGTGTAAATAAGACAAACATAAAGGAAAGACAAATGCTAAATTAGCTAAACAGTTGAAAAATTGTATAAATTGCGATATATTGTATCGCAATACTCACTGTGTTGCAAATGTTAAAAATCACAACAATATCGTATCGTGGCTTAAGTATTGTGATAATACGTATTTTGGGGCCACTGGTGATTCCCACCCCAAGCATGCATGAGGTTTGATTGTCTCATGATCACTTACGTCATTGTTTGCCATCTGACAGTCAGGGAACCATAACAGCAGGGTCAGTCCAATAAGTTAAAACTTAAAATACTCAAACAAAAAGAATGAATCTTCTTTAATATGATTGATTTTTACGGCTGAGAATAGCGCTGACTTCAGAGGCTGAGTTTACATTTTTGTGAGGAGAGTCGGGTTGCAAGATTGGCAAACATAATCAACAATTCAATTGATGATAATAAACTGAATACGTCACTTTGCCTATTTTTTAAACATTCATTTCTGGAGCAGAGCTGCAGGAGTGAGCCGTCTCACATGAGATCCAGAGATGCATAACATTGCAAAACGCACCACCATGTTGTTCTGAAACCTTGTGTTACAGACAGCGCTGAGAGTACACTTAAGTATGGAGTAACAGTGTGCTCTGCAGGACAAACTAAATATTCACACCATTTCATATCATCTGAGGCATATTTGTTTTAAGTTTTTTAAAACACATACAGTGGGGTGCAAAGGTCTGGGAACCTGAGACAAAAATAGTTGTTTTTATTTGTATTTCCTATTTCCTTCAGTCTTGCAGTTTTGCTTCTCATGTATTTTATAACTGACAGAAATAAGCACATTTTCAAGATTGAAAACTTATTTACTGAGTAAAATAAGGATGTTCAACAAACTGAAACAAAATCAGACTCATGCAAAAGTTAGGGCACCTGGTCGATTAAGCGACTTCAATACTAAGTAGTGTAACTAAGTGACCACTCCTTTTTACAAAAGGCCTCCAACTCTGAGAGCCTTCAGGCCACAAATTCTCTATTTTTCTTCCTTAAAGTAATCCTTTGTCAATTTGGAACAATTTGGCAATTTCAGAGTCTTGGACATTCTTTCAGGGCTCTTACGTCTATGACTGTTTACATTTAACACTTTCAGTGGAGTTTCAGCTGCCCCCCTCTGGGTTGGGGTTTGGGTACCCCAAGATCAGACCAAACAGAGCAAGAAAAGTCATTTGCCTCCCAATATAATCTCCTCTCAGTGGACTCTATAATTTCTGTAAATTAATGAGATTAAGTTCTCTTTGTGTTTGAATTTGAGATCTGTTTTTTTTTTTTCACAGCAGGACAGAAACTGCAGTTATGTCATGGCACACTCTCAAACTTTGAGCCCTGAGTTTCAGCAGTCACCTCCAACCCTCCATGAGCTCTGTTTTTACAGTGACACCGAACAACTCCCCGGTCGCCTGAATGGAGCCCTTATGGAGGTCTGTGTTGTGAGGAGGCCAAACTCATACTGCATTCTGATTGGCTGTTTTCACCCAATGGTAAAACAAAAGCTGTCTGTGTGAGGACACACCCTGTCAGCCAATAAAGTTACAGAGCAGACACACACGTAGTAGGAGAAAGTGTGGGTGTATGTTTGTAATGTCTGCCCAGGAGGGTCTCTCTCTTCTCTGGTGAGCTTCACCTCCCTGACAGTAAAAAAAACTTCCACTGTTCAAGCTCTCATGATCAACACAAGCTGCTATAGTGATCATTCATCTTTCTGTACAGAGAGCAAAAACAGGAGACACAGTCCGTGGTCATGGCATCCTTTCAGCAGTAATCTCACCACAATTTCCCCTCTCTCTTTAAACTGATATGTGAATGCTAGTGCAGCTAACAATCAAATATAAACTTGGGCAACAAATCAGCCTGACTGACATTGTGTCCAAAGCCAATCAGGAATTGTATTTCCAGACTCAGGAACCCTCATGGATGGACTTGCATACCTTGAAGGGCGATGTTTAAATTAAGCCGAATTTATTTTACTTTCTTTCACACATTATGGAGCTCGGGAGATGACATGAACTGTTCTTTAAAATTTGCATGTGCGACTTTGTATCTCTAGAATGAGTGTTTCATACGTATCTCATACGTGTGTTTTATTTGTATGTTGTGCGTGCTTTTTTGTAAATAATCCTCTGTGCGGTTCATTCATTATGAGAGAGGACAGACAGTGTCACAGACAGAGAGCAGATCAACATTTTCTTTCATTTAGGTAAGACTCACAAAGAGAAACTTTATAGCTTAGCCACATTTGGTATTGTTTTAAGAAGGAGACACCTCATCAGCACGGTGACTTTGCTGTCAGCGATATTCAAACTTGCAGGAAGTGAGTTTGTTTATTAACGAATAGTTAAATTGCACCTGAGATATAATAAAACGCACTTGCGAGATACTAAATCGCATGTGTGAATTAAAAAAAAAAAATTCATACATTAGTGCTCTCCCTTCAATAATTTGTTCTTTTGATCCTCTACTTTCAATAATTGGTTTAATTCATTTAACTTATTTTTCCTTTAAGACATCACTTATTTAGATCTCACCGTTCCACATCACTTCTGTTTTGTTCTGTGGTGCCTTTTTTCCTTTTCCTTGGACCATTATTGCAAATGAGCTTTTTGCTACCTCTGGTAAAACTAAAAAGCTGCACACTGTCCCTGTCAAAATAAACCAATCGACTACTAGAAAACCAGCCAAACAAAGCAGGGGTGCTCTCCTCTGTTGAGGTGGAGCAGTAAACCAGTCTCAGTTCAGCGTGGGAGGAAATCATTTTTTCGTGGAGCTGAACTGACTTGTGAAATGAACTGTCTCCATCTAATGAACAGCAGGGAGCCTCTAACCACATCATGAGGCAGAAACAAATCACTTCACAACAAGAAAGCATGTTTTCATTTGGAGCATGACAAGACAAGGTGCTTATCAGGTAGATGATCTTTATTCTTCACTTAACTTAACCGTTGTAATAGTGATATGTCCATTGCACTTTATGTCAAACTGAAGATCACTTCTCCAGTATTTAAGATAATAACTCAGAGTCCAGCCCTGACTTTAGACCAAACCGTGTTTTGCACAATCAGCGAAAAATATCCAAATTTGATTCTCCTCGGTTTGTTTGTTTTTGAGAACTCAACTGACACATCTCATGCTGACATAAATCAAACCAAGCCGTGTGACTGAACACAGCAGAGCCCATCAAAGTGAACAAAACGGATTAGGTGTGAACGCTCTTTTTAAAGTTTCCTCTTAGGGGCCACAGGAGCTGCTATAAGAGGCTGAGCGATTTTTCCTCTGACTATCAGGGATAGATGTGAGAGTGGAGCTGAAGTTATGCATGAATATGCAGAAAATTAAAGACTGTTTAATGGTTTATTGGTAATAAAGAAAGATTTGGTGGTTCCAGTTTAGCAGTTATGAGGGTTTTCTGCATCTCTGTTTCATATCACAACAGTCAAGTGTATCTGCATGATGAATTTGCAGCACAACAAACTGTGTGTAAAGTAAAGCCTTCACTCTGCGGGCAGAAACAGTCTCTGCTGAGCACCCCTGGACAGATGTCTGTGACTGTGTACAAAGCATTAGTGAAAAGTGCCTGTGTGGCCCTTTGTGTGCCTGGAATACTAACAACCTGCCGCTGCACCTTCACCATTAACAGCTTAAAGAAGTGCAAAACAAGGTTTTTAGATCAGACAGGAAAAACTCACAGGAAGTTTTTTTTTTTCAAGTAACAATCAAGAAGTGACTTGCTCTAAAAATACAACCTCTTATGTAACATGTTACCTTACATGTTTACATCAGTGGAAAGTATAAAGGTTTAAGGTGAGGGAGGCACTCAGTAAAAGGAAAAGACCTCCTCCCTGTTCTGGCATGTGAGTCTGCAGACAGTGCACAGAATAAATTAGCTACTACTGAAACCAATCCATCATTTGGAATTGACCAGAGCCAAATGAAAATATTGTCAATTTACTGACATGTCCTGTGAGCTCGTGTGCCATACGAGATTACTTCGTGAGATTTGTAGCCGATTGCAGGTTTGCGGCCACGATTCATCAATTCTGGGGGGAAAAGTCTGCAGACATGATAAGGCACAGGCATCATCATGCTCCAAACCGCTTTAAAATACAACACTGACAGCTGTGTCACCATCTATCAGCGCTGTTGGGCCACTAAATTGTCCCTCATGTGGAGATAAATCTCTAACTGGACACAGCAATCTCAGATGGGGCTAGGCTCTACGGCAAAAGGTATAATAATGATTGTTTTTTGAAGCACTGATCAATATCTGTGATCATCATGAAATGTTATCTGATAAAAGTACCAGTTTGAGGAGTATCTGGTCAAAACAAATGCCTCCAGAAAACCAGACTGTTTATCAGTTAAGCTTTATGCACTAAACTTGTATATCACACATCTAAAAGAACACATGTATGTTTGTTCAAGACAAAGGTAAACAAAAGTTAGAAAAACACAGACTAAACTTCGACACATTTTCACAGGGGGACAAAAAAGTGTATCAAATCACATCGTTCATTTGCCTACCTAGTATCAAATCAGATCATATACATCCTTCATTTACGTTTTGTATCATGATGCATCGTTTCCTATCAAGTATTGTATTGTATTGTAAAGCATTTTTCCATGATATAACACCCTCTCTCCAGTGCTCTTAGCTGTACATGGTATGTCTAAGCTGCTATCTCATTCCCCTGTTCAGTTTGTTTTTATCTTAAATGCCCCTGTCACAGGGGGGGTCTAACCAAGAGAAGATATTTTAGTTCAAGTGGGACTCCACACTGCTCCGATACAGTTAGTAACAAAACATGAGCCTGTTGACATCTGCTTCTGAATGACCAGTCATAGTATCAAGCAGTTTAACCATTCATTTAGTCACAACTCATCTCAAGAGGTGGGAATCACTAGTAGTCCCATGATACGATATTATCATGATACTTGGGCCACAATTTGATAATATTGCAATTTAAAACATTTAGAGATAAATGGAGTATTGTGATACCATTTATTGTGATTTGTAATTTTTTTAACTGCTTAGCTGATGTTGCATTTGTCTTTTCCTTATGTTTGTCTTACTTACACAGTATTTTATTTTCATGTAGCACATTTTGAAAACCTCATGTCATGTGAATCTTATTTGTGCCCTGCTTGCATTCCTAATGTAGGTGCCGCTATATTTAATGTACTAACTTTTTCCTGCTCTATAATGTCAGTTCTGCAAACTTCATGTACAAACAGTTGGTTTAATTTTTCCATTATTATAGACTTGAGTTCATATTAGCAATTACTTACAAAAAATCGATACTTGGTAAGTAGATACTTGGTGACAATACGATATATCAGCAGACAAACTATCGTGATACTATCCTGTATCGATTTTTTTTTTATCCCACCCCTACTCACCTCAACTATGGCCAATTATTAAGTACATTTTCCATTGTTGACAGGAGAAATCCTCTTTTAACGCCTTGAAGAAATAAGCTCAGCCGATTTAAATGTTGCCACCCTGCTGTGTTATCTTTCAGAGTTTAAATGTAAAAGAGTATGAACTTTTTGGACACTGTTATACTGGAAGTAAGTAGGTGTGAAGACTGGAGATAACCCTTACTGGTTTGGGTGAGCCACCAACGTTTACCACACCTGACCACCAGAGGGAGCTCTAAATCTTTTGTCTTCAAGATCCGTGTTTCTACTTCTGCAGTTTGACAGCATGTTTGATTTATTTCTACAGTATAAAAATGTTTTCAGATCAAAATAGTGACCAAACAACATTTTTTGACAAACGCATATTGTGATAGCTGTTTTGTTCTGCTCTAAATGGGAACGACGATGTTGATGTTTCGTGTTTCTTACCTGTGTCAGGGGGTTTGATGAGGTCCATGATGACCGAGTCAGCTCCTTTGGTGTACACAGTGATCTGATCCGTCAGGGGGTGTCGAACCACCACAGACATGCGTTTCCTGGTGGAGTCGAAGCCCAGTGTGTGCAGCAGCTCAAAGCTCAGCTTCCCCAGGTGAGGCAGCTCCACGGTCACCTGGTCAGGGAGGCGTCCAACAAGGGAGCACTTGTAGGCCCTGGCGGCGTAGACCAGAGCTGCCTCATCAGGGGACTCGGCCTCATATCGCAGCTCTCCTTCCTCTATGTTCCAGGCCTTCCCGTCATAGCAGGGCGGGACGGGGCTGAAGGCGTGCTCCAGGCTGCCATGATGCTTCTCCTCATCCAGTTTGGTTAGCGTGCTCTCTGCAGACGGGGAGGACAGCATGCTTGAGCAGCCTTTGT
Source organism: Xyrichtys novacula (assembly GCA_962446985.1). Taxonomy (NCBI): domain Eukaryota; kingdom Metazoa; phylum Chordata; class Actinopteri; order Labriformes; family Labridae; genus Xyrichtys; species Xyrichtys novacula. The sequence continues at coordinate 10,299,318 of OY660870.1, forward strand.
TGGAGGAGCGGCTGGTGATGAGACTGGAGGAGCTGCTGCTGTTGGAGCCGGAGGTCAGTCGGCTGGGGGTGAAGCGTTTGATGAAGTCCTCAATCGTCTTGACGGGGGACTTCAACTCAAACCTCATCCGAACCTAAAAGACAGAAAAAGTGAGTTAAAAAAAATGCCCATCATAAAGAAAAGATATGATGGTCATATGAAATAGTCTAAAAACACAATAAGAAATCTGACATGCAGGTATAAGCTTGTATCGTTGAACACTTTGGGGGAAGGATTATACTGAAGATTAACATGATAAAGATTGTGGCTGAATGGACAAGTCTTTTGTTAAATTCTACATGTTTGAGTGTCCTTGGGCAAGACACTGGACCCAAAATGACTCCCTGTGGCATAGACAAAGATGTGTAAATGTGTATGCGTGGAAGTACTCAGCACTGATGGGCACTTAGCATTGCACCCTCTGCCATTAGTGTATAAATGTAAATGTGAATGGGTGAACGGGTGGATGGGTGAAGGTGACACGTAGTGTAAAAGTGCTTTAAGTGGTTGTAAAAAATATTTCACAACTATAGTCCATTTACCAGTCCAAGGAAAAATATTGTTGTGTCCTTTTCTGTGTCTCTCCAGAGAAGACGAACTAAAATTCAAACCCACATATCTAGACAGCTTCTCTGTAAAGATGTAAGAGATATTTTAACTAAGTTGACCATCCAAAGTGCAGCCTAAAAATTCCAAATGGAAAACAAATTCTGAATGCGAATTCCTTGTTAAATTGCTCAGTGGACTGCCTGCATGATCTACATGTTTAGATCTACTTAATTTTGTTTTAAAACATTTTTTGGGCCACTTTTATTTTACCAATGGATCCACTTTCTGAGAAAAAGGAGAGGACATACTTCCAGGAGTAATTCCTAGTATACTGTATGTTCCTCAGGTCTGAACAGGAAGAGAGGGAGTGCACCTCTGTTATTGGGTTCAGCTGTGAAACAATATCAAACTTTAGGACCAGGTCACACTGCAAGCATGCAGATTTTTTTTCTTTATTTCTTTATTTGTAAAACCAAAGAACTGCTGTGAAAAATGATGATAAGAACAGGGTGTAATGTGTGAATCGGAATGGAGCAAAAACAAAATACAAAAGATGAAACAAGAACATTTTATTGTTCCCTCAGGTGGTTCTGTATTAAAAAACTGAACATGACTCAGTCAGCAATGGAAATTACTGCACAGACACAAACTATTTGTTTGTCCCTGCATCTTCAGATAAAAAAAATAAATAAGATAAAACAGGTGATTCCTCTGGGCCCACACTCCGGGGTAAGGTGGAAAACTTTTCTGTAGTTTGACGGACTGAAATTTGACATCCTTTTTGGAAATCATGGACACACCATCCTCTGCTCTATGGAGGTGAGGGCTTGTCATTAGAGCACAGTTTAAAAGCCAGCACCTCTGACTGTACGGGGATGCATGTATGTCCATGGCCTGGGTGGTTTACAAATCTGGAAAAGCTTCATTAAAGCCGAACAATACAAACAGTTTAGGAGCAACATATGCTGCCATCCAGACAATACTTATGACAGAGAAGATCTGCATATTTCAGCAAGATAATACCAACCCTATTCTGTATTTCAGCAGCATGGCTCTGTGGTAGAAGAGTCCAAGAGCTGTACTGGTTTGTCTGCAGTCCCAAACTGCCCTCCTTGAAAACATCTGGTGTCGTATAACATTTCACTATCCGTCTGCTTAGTTCCCAAACATTTTCAGAGTGTTGTTAAAAGAAGAGGGGCTCCATCACATGGTAAACATGATCCTGCCCAAACTATTTTAAAACATGTTGTGGACATCTTTATAAGAAGGCAGACATTTCTGTGGTTTTTGCACCATTTTCAATTACAGAATATAAATGATTTTCAAACCATCCATTTTTTTTCTAAATTCAAATTTTACAGTGTCCACTGTCCAGATACAACACTTGTTTCACATATTTTTCAGATAAATCTATCATCATCTGCTCATGGCTGCAAAATCTGATCCCTGTCGGAACCAAGACTACTGTGCACCAATCAGGTACCAGCTGTGTTTGTATGAGCAGGCAAAACTTGACCAACACTCACCGGATGAAATTCAGCTTTCTATTAATTCCTAAAACCAGGATGCTGCATGACAAAATCTTAGAGCTGTTGTCCTTCCTTGACTCCTGCTCCATTCACGTGTCCCAGCTCAGAGTCACATTGTAAACAGAGACCTGAAGGAACAAAAGTCTTGGCTTGGATATCTGTTATTGGTTATCTGGACTTCCACCGGCTACACCACAAGCTCGGAAATATTGTCTGCAGCCCCTTGAGGCTAAATGGTAATCAGACGACTGCAGATTCTTCTAGAGATTGTACATTTTATGAAAAACTCTATCACTGACAGCAGATGTCTTTTTTGGCTTCAATCCTGTTGTGGTAAAATGGAAGACGGTAGAAAGGAGTGATGATACAGACACAAAATTAAATTTTTCTTCAATATTTTGTCACCAAAGATTTAATGACTTCAACAAAAACCGTTCCTCTCCTCAGCACAGGGCTGCAGACATTACTGTGGAAAGTACAAAGAACAATCTGGACCCTTAAAACATCAACATGGAGAGAAAGTTTTTTAATCTCCTCGTTGGCCTTGTGCAGGCTTCATCACCTACAAATCTTTGACGCAAATTCCTCGTTTGCTCTACTTTTATCTCACCTTTATGGGTCTATCAAACTCAAAACTGCAAATGACTCTTTTTGCTCAAATGACATGATTTACTGTCTGTACCGGATGACCACCTTTGTCTAGTTTCCTCACTCTGCTGCCTGGAAACACTTTCAGGACAGTTCCAGGGTGAGATCTGGAGCTGCCTGCGTGAGCTGATTTCTATGGGAACTTTTGAAGAATGCTCAGCGGTATTTAGTGTTGGATAATAAAGCCTGAACTGCAAAAGACTGCAGCTCCTGGAGTGTCCACTTGGGGCAGGCACCAAAAGCCAAAGAATTGCAGTTCAGAGACCATATTAATGCCTTTGTTGACTGCAGAATGAACGCATTCACAGCCCAGTAGAGGAATGATTTGATCTGTAAGGTTCAATCATTTATTTGTCAAAACTGTAGAGCAGGTGATTTTTTTTCTGCTGATCCAAGGTGCAATTTCTAAATGAAGTTGAGTTGCTTTGCTGTGTCGCTGCTTGTGGTAAAATGGTCAGAACTGGTTACTGTTGCCCAGTTTGCTCTTAGGCTGGGACACACACTGCAAAAATATCAGGCTGATTTTCCTCTCCTCTGACATTAATCAGCCAAATTAGGATGCATGTTATTGGATTTTTGCTGATATCCAGTGTGCCAGTATTTTTAAACCTATTATTTATGGCTGATACAGATATTGATACCAATATATGTACATCTTTTTTTTCTCTGTTATAAAGAAGGCAAACCTTCTCCTGTGATAGAATTCCTCAGTGCTTTTCTCAGCTGTTATCTACAGACATTAACATTATGTGTCTCTGCAGCAAAGGCCAAAACATCTGATCATACAGGTCTAAGATTATCTTGCTAGATTTTTGCTGAGCTGTGGTAAGAGTGATTTTATTGATCCTGTTGTGAGGGGGGAACCCTATGGACAACAGAGCATGTACACAATTGATTGTCAGGTGGAACAAAATAATAGCCAATCAGAAACCAATTTGGCTGAAAAAAGAAAGCACAACAAATGAATCGAAGGAGGAAACAGAGAAAGCATGAGGTTAGCTGGTCCTCAGAAACAGAGAACCATCATTTAGGTTTGTGAAAACAACTTGAGCTGATGTATTTGTCCCATGAAACAGACCTCAATCAAACTGAAAAGAAGAGGAGCTGAAGAGAAATTTGACAACAATGATGTACCAGGTAGCTGAGCAACATTAGGATTGTATACCATCCGATCATCTCCCATGTTTGTTACTCTGCTGCCATGTTCGTCCACAACAGGTTCAGGTGGATCTCTAGTTAAAGCTCCTAGGAGAACATTCAGTTTGTGTTTATTTTGTGGAGACTCCTGTGGACAAAGAAGTCTTGTCTACTTTTACCTTTACATACTCAAGTAGTGTCTCATTACAGAGGATCTCATACTGCAGAGCTTTGACAATCAAATGTATTATTTAGAGTATGGAAATTATAAAAAATTAGGCTGTTTTTTCAGCTGCTCTGCTGACACCCACCCCCTCATCCATTTCAGGAAAAACAAATAACAATATTTAAATCATACATCAATACATCAATCATGCTGCTGATGGTCTTGTTTGCTTCTGTGTATCATGGCATCAGTTTGAATTTTGGTCTGTTTCTTAAACATCAATAACTCCTCAGAGGAGCTTTGACAGAGTGTGGACTGGGGTTTGTGGTGAATAGGAGTCATTAGTGTGTGCTGCTGATCATGTTGCTCTCCACAGGTCATAAGAACAACACTGTTAGATCTGGCTTTGTTTGTTGTCATATGTGGAGTCCCTCACATTTTCTAAATTGCTTAAGGATATAAAAAGTCTTTCAATGTGATCCAGGCTTTGACTTTTGTGTTTCAAAGCATTGGTTTTATGTCTCTTATTGTTTTTTTTATAAACACTGTGCAGCAGCTGTTTATACTTCCTCTGAAAAGGATCCTGTACAGTAAACAGGATTGACTGAATCAAGGTTTGCCCAGGACTGAGCGGTTTGATATAAAATGATTGACCATACATAATGTTGGTGCTGGTTAGGCCTGTCACGATAACAAATTTTGCTGGACGATAATTGTGCTACAAATTATTGCCGATAAACGATATTATTGACACCGTTTTTTAAATTATAGATAATAATATGAAATGGCATAATAATGCGAGTACACCGTGTCAAAAGTGATAAACTTTAATTTCACCTACGACGAAGACGTAACGTTGACGAGCTAAAAATAAGTCGGAGATGACTAAAACGTGACGAGACGAAAGTGCGTTTACGTTGATGGGACGAGACGAAAATGACGAACAGAGTTGCAAAACTCAGTCAGTTAAACGCTAAACATATAGGAGCAGCTTCAGTCCGCTCTGACAGCTCTAATCATCCTGCTGTGCTCCTCCAACACACAGACACACACGCGCGCGCGCACACGTGGAGTTTTGTGGTTGACAAAAACAAAACTGGTTTAAAGCCGAAATATTCCCACACTTGGGCTCTTGCGTTCGGTTTAGACACCGAAGCTGTCGTGTTCATTCTGTTTGCTTGCTTTTCACTCACGACGCTCACTTGCAGCACTGTATCCAAAACTCTGTGTCTGTGTGCCTGTGCGCGCCTACGTGTACCTGTGCGCGCGCCCCCTCGTAACAAAGACACTGAATGACTGACAGGAGGGTTCACTAACTCCGTTCATTCCGCTATAGAGCCAACGCCCCCAGGTGCCGAGAAAAATGCGCAGAGTGAGACCTCTTCTCTCATCCAGCGTGTTTGGTAGCGAGAGAGGAGGAAAACAAACGCACGTAAATTATCGAGGCTGGCAAAATGACCGACCTCGTTTTTATTTATCGAGCGATAAGGCGATTTATTGATTATCGCGACAGGCCTAGTGCTGGTCAATTATTTTAATCTAAAATTCAGCTCTCATTACACAGCAACATCACTCAGCAGATCAATAAGGTCCATGATCATGGAAATTACCACAATTATTAATTATCAATCATTAACATCACATTGGAAACCAATGAACTTTTATCTCTACACTCTGTATCAGTGTTTTTGTGTATTTCAGCCTGTAAATGCCATTGAAAAATCTGTCCCTATAGTATTTCAGCACTGATGAAAATGCACCTCCTGGCTGTTCTCCTCGAGCCAATCCTTTTTCCTGAGATGGTGCAGCACAATAGCAGAGAGAGTGACTCACTAAAGTTCTCACATATAAATCATTAAACAGGTGGAGAGTTAGCCACGAGGGCTTCATAATAAAATAGGAACAATTACAGTGGCACAAAGGACTCGAAGCAAGAGGCAATAAAGAGAGAAAATAAAGAACAAGCTCAGAGCAGATTTTATTTCTGTTCATCTGATCAGAAAACCTCCTAACAGAAACACAGAGAGCATGACTAATGTGTCTCAGAGTGAGGCTGGCTCTGTCTGACTGGCAGCAGAGCGAGCTGGTGAACACACAGAGGATATCACCTCTGAACAGGACGACCACACCCGGACTCCCACTAAAACACAACAAAACACGGATACACAACAGCGACTGCACCGAAATCTTCAAAGACATGGGCAGCAAATGATTGAAAGAGACATGCAAAGAGAGAGTTTTTTTGACTGTTACATGCAGTAAATCTGGAGCTTCTTCAGTCATGGTTAAAAAAACAGCAATGTGGGATCTCATTTAAAATAAACCCTTCTCCACACTTGTTATGAAACCTTACTCAATAAGATACCCGAGGAGGTGGTAAAAACTTGTGACCTCTTGTCAGTGGTTGTTTATTCTTGATATTCTCAAACTGACTGGAAAAAACTAATAATTCAACAACTTACTCCAAATCAAGATTAAAGCTGTACTTACACATACACACTTTTAAGTGACATTAGTGCACACAAAGAAAAGCAGAGGATGTGGAGGCTGCTATTGATTTGGCAGGTACATTTATACTGTACATTACAGTTGTATTAAACTGAAGACAATCCTGCCGCTGAGTCTAACTTCAGCTTTTCCTAAAGGGACAATAGTATAAATGAGCTCTCAGTCACTCCATGAAGTACAAACATGCAGACTTTCATCCCTGTCTGAAAGTAACTTTTGATTTGTGGTAGGACGGTCAACATTATTGCATGTGATTACTCTCGAGCCCTTTACGCTTGAATACATTTCTAATGTAAATTAATCATGTATTATTTTCCAGCTTCGACTGCAAACCTCCATAAAGCCTCATTTGTCTTATTTAGCTCTAACATAGACATCAAAATGCAATCAGAACCGTAACGCAGACTCACAGTGACAAAAGTCCAAACTCATGTCACAAGCAGTGGACATCGACAGAGTGAATCAGTCACAGTGGACCAAAGTGATGAAATGGGACAAAGCTTTCATTATGAAGCTTGATCCTTCTCTTCAGCTCTGTGGATTATCAGCCAAAATCAGAACTACAGACTGCAGTCTCTCTTTAGCATGAATAAACCTAGAGAATTTACACATTATGAACTCATGCTCTCCTCAGCTGCCTAAATAAAGCAGGTGAGGAGACCGTATAATCAAAAAAACTGCAGAGCTGAGTCATTTAGCCACATCAGATTCTTCTTTTAAATTATGTCTGAAAAAATGTTTTACAGGAAGGCCTTCTATTTATTTCTACTTTTTATTCATGGTGCTTCATTTATTTAGAGTGTTTATTGTTTCTTATATTTTTCCACTGTTTTAATGATCTTTGTACATCCACCTCTATTAGTTAATCATGTTTTTCTGCCCATTGTTGTGAGCTGGGTCATCTTTGGTTTATCATGCCTTTCTATTATGTCTCCTGATTTTATAACTTCATCTCTGGCTTTCACATGTATAACATCTGTTTTAACAAGTGCTTTATAAATAAACTTTATCATTATATTATCATTTACAGCATGCATCAGAACTTCAAATCCAGACAGAGAGCGTCTGTGTCAGCAGCACAAAAAACAACAACAAAAAAAAAAACCCTTCTATTGCACCATGTATGTGATCCATTATCTTTATTTCAACGGCAGTACAGTAAAGCTTAAAACACATGCATGAGCTCCAGATAGGGCATGTGGCAACATCTGGCTGAACTTGTGTAAAAGTGCAAACGTAGCTGTCTGAGCTGAGCCCTGTGTTTGCATCCAGAATGTTGCATAACAGGCGTCTCCTTCAGTCTAATGGTGTGTACAATGAGCTGGATGGGCTCAGGTAGTTTACACTGTGAAACAGGACAGATTCAGTGGGTGGACGGAGGGACCCGGGCCCCACCAGACATTCAAGTGTCCGCCTCCAAATACTAAATAAATCAGCTGAGCTTTGATGCAACAGGCTGCTTGGGACTTTTTTGATGTTGTCTTTGTGTATGCAGTATTTTAAAGTTTTGATGTAACCTGTGTACATCAAAACCTCTGCGAGGCAACAGGAGTCTCCTTCTATGCTCTACAAAACAAGCAGAATCCTTGACTGAAAACAGTGAAAGTGCTGAAACAAAAGTTCAAAGTCTGTTTTCTGTTTTCATCCAGAAGGGCTGCATACTGAGCTTCTCTCATCTTAGATTTGTTCCTGGTCTTTTTATAGGTAAGAGGTTTTTAAAGTTATTTTATAGACAAGGTTTTTAGTGTGTCCTTTCCAATAGCTGTCAAGGTTCCTTATACAGAATACACTCGATAGATTTTCAGAAAATCTCAGTTTATGAGATTTTTTTATTTTTCTGTTAAAAATGAGAGTCTCTCCTGTTGAGCTCTGACTCAGAAAATTCTAGGTAGAATTAAGGCCTCAAAACAAGAGAATCAGACGAGATCTAAAGGCTGTTGACAAACAGCTTCACTAAAAAAATACCTGACAAAAACACTGTCACGCAGCCAAACTGACTCACTCAACAAATCCACTGATTCCTAAGAAATAACAGAAAATAACAAGCTTTTATGGTACCCTGAAAAAGTCTGATTCATGTGAGGTGGGTTTTACCTTCTGTCTGGGCTGGTTGGGAGAGGACACCACCACCGTGTTGCAGACGGTGAGAGCGATGAAGAAATCAATGATGTCGGCCAGGTCGGAGGGCAGCTGGGACGTGGGCTGGCTGTGGAAGCGCATGAATTCCATCTGACTGCTGCATTCATTGACTTTGTCCAGGAGCTGAGGGTCGGGGGTGATGTCTTTCTCCTACAGGACACAGGACGGTTTGTTAGCGAGGAATCACACAGCACAGAGAACGAGGAGGAGAACGCTGTGGTAGTGAGAGACACTTACCATGGGGCTGCTAAAGGCCGTGTGCTTGGACAGGATGCTGGCTCGCTTGGCCTCCGCCCTGCTGCCCGTCCTGCGATGAGACTTGGTGCTTTGGGAGCGCAGCACCACACGGGCGCTCTGATGACTCGCCACGCTGTCCCGCCTGGGCAGGGTGCCACCGTGAGACGTACACTCCTCCTCCTCTGAATCCATCTCCTGGTACATGGCAAGTCTCCTAGCTGGATGACACAGACACGTCATTAAGAGTTACTTAATAAGGAAACAATTGCTTAATGTTATTGCAAGGGTGTGTAAGTGAGTGCGCTGGCTTGTGTCACCGTTTGCATCATGGGAGTACTCCACCCCTGCCACAGTGCAGCGGCGGAACACCATCTTGTTCTCTGTCAGTGTGCCAGTCTTGTCAGAGAAGATGTACTGCATCTGACCAAGATCCTCAGTGATGTTAAGAGCTCTACACTGCAGCTGAGAGTCGGTCTCCTCGTCATACAGCTCCATGTCCTGATGGATGAAGTACACCTGGCAGATCTTCACAATCTCAATCGACACAAAGAGGGAGATGGGGATCAGCACCTGGGGAAGGACAGAGATTGAGTCAGAACAGCAGCAGAGCTCTTATTTTACAGTGATCATTACCCACTACGGCCAACCAAGGATTCTACAACTGCAGCTGCATGAAGCGTTTCAGAAAAACTGTAGATTCATCTAACTATATACTAGGGCTGGGCGATAAACCAAAAATTTACAGATTCCAAATAATAACCCTAACCCTAACCAACATCGGTATATTCGGTGTCAAAATAATAAATAAATAAATAAAAGTTGGTTTTGAATGTGTGTAGGCAGGCTATGGTCTCATGTCTCTTTAAGACGCTGTCCTACGTCAGAGATGTGACTCCACCCCATCCAGTCAGTTAGAAAGCGGGAAAGACAGGTGAGGAGATGGAGGACGGTCCAAAAGTTGTAGCGGCTGGAGTAGACAAAGTTAATGTGGGAGGGGGTGGGCAGCTTGTGGAGTAATTATCCTCCATTTATCGTTATTGAGTTGAACTGCTTAATATATCGTGATACTGATTTGAGGCCATATTGCCCAGCCCTAATATATACTATAAAACTAACAAGTTAACATATAATTACACTGTGAGGCGTTTAAGATTGAGTCAGTGAAAGAGAATTAAGTAAGAGTATGACATTGTCATTAAGTGTTAAAATGTCATTTCCACAAAAAAGAAAAACTGTTTTCTGGGGAATGATCTGTATGAAAAGGACAATTAGAAAACAATAAACAATAAAACAGACTTCCAAGCAGTATCAATGAGGATAATTCAGGATTCTTGATAGTATCAGTATCAATGAAAATTCGTGATCCCCTTCCCTACCCCCACTGACCTCTTTTCTTGACATTTCCTGTATGTCTAATCTAGGCGCTGTGTCAGCTTGTTTATGTCTTAAGTTTGTAGCAGGTTAACAAGAAATGATCCCAATGTTTTGCTCCCTTTTCCAGGGGTTTTATTCACATAAATGACTTCATCTTATACATTAACCCTTAAATAAACTCATGCAACTGCATCTCAGCCCAGGCACACAGGGTTAATCTGAGATGTTTTACAGCCTTGTTCTGATGTTGTTCGGTGGAGACTAAAACAGCAAAGCTTGGACATCTGCGGATCTTCTTCACCGTGTCATCCTGCATTCATCTGTATAAAAAGTGGTACTGTTGTGCAGACCTGCAGCTTATCTGTTATATTTCTATAGGCCAAGTTTAAATTATTCAGGAAATTATAAGCAAGTGTCTAGGGTTTATACTTGCTTGTCTAAAAAAAAGCTGTAATCCAGGGTGAGACATTTCCTGGAAGCAGTTATAGAAAGTAGTTCTGCAGAAATGAGTCACAGCTTTGAGGAGGGCAGCTCGGCCTGCACAGTCTCTGTGCCCGGGTGAGGTGTCTGTTTATTTGAAAGTGTATCAGCAATGTCTGGCAATACTGCAGGGTCTCCTACCTCAAACATATACTGTTTGCACAGTGTTTCCAAACTGTCAGCTATCCCTTTTGACTCCTCATTTATTTCAAAAGCCCACAGGGACTGGCTGCACCATTTGACACAGGACAGAGTGACATTTTCACTGACGGTTCTGGCATGGCAGCAGAAAAAACTCAAACTAATCAATAGCTGTCAGGTGGCACTTTTCCTTATTTTGATCCTGTATTATAGAGATTAGTTTGCAGCTCTGCCTCACTGCTTTCTCACATTCAATGTTGGGATAAAAATCTAGAGGTCACCCAGCCTGGGGGGCTGCAATAGCAACTGCCAGTGTTTGATTTACGGCGGTGCTTACGTTAAGCGGGATAAAACATTTCAAACTTAATGATACTGAGTGTCATGTGTATATCTGTTTCTGTGCCTCTGCATCTCTCAGCTCCTTGTGTCTGTTTTGTACCTGAAAGACGATGATCATGGTGAGGAAGAGATAAATAGCGGACATGATGGGTGATAAGTCTGTCCCCTCTGGACTGAGGACGTCAAACACTGGCCTCTTATCTCCGTACTGAAACATCCACAGCCCATGACCTGGAACAGCAACAGGACAAGGTCAACTCATATAAACACTGAGAGGAGGAGGTATAAATAAAGAGCTCAGTAAACACAGGAAAAGGAGGGATTTTCTGTTTTATAACATCTACTCTAAAGAAAACTAAGATTTATAATTGAAACTCTTCAAGATTACACTAATACTCACCAACAGCAGTAAACAGGCACATGACCAGCAGGATGATGACACACCAGAACACATCTACATTCATCTGTCTCTCCAGTTTACTGCGCTTGTAGCGCGGGCCGTTGTTGTTCAGCATGGCTTTGGTCTCATGACCTGAAAAAAAAAAACAAACAAACCAACAAACCAACAGCATGTTAGAAGCAGCTGACCTGAGGTCAGTTGTGTTTTATACTGATGATTCTTCTGGGGGCTAACCTGCGTATATGACTATTCCCACAGCCTCCTCTGTGTTGCGGATGGTGCAGCCTCTCAGCAGCAGGTTTTCTTTGTAAAGTGCATCTCTTCTGCCACTTCGATGGATTCTGTGGGGTTGAAAAACAAGACAGAATTCAAACCTACATTTAAACTTGTTGATCACAGTCAGAATGGGACACTTAAGTAAAATTTGATAGTCCTGAGGAATTACTAAATGATTATTCGAATGGTCGCCTCCTTTCTGTTGGGTACCTGTCTCTATGTATGAGGGATTGATAGACTCATAATACGCAACCCTTCACTTAAGAAAGTTTGATCTGTACTTTAACTTTGGGGATCCAAAACAGTGCTCTTCAGCTGCAGGAGTCTCTGCAGTTTTCTCAGTTTTACTGTCACCTAAATTCATCATCTGGCAGTGGTGCTGAATTACCACCAGCCCCAGTAGTGGAAAATAGATGTCTGACAAATGAGTTGCTTTAACATTTCCCCTTCTTTTTCAAAAACTACTGACTGTATCAATACTTGAAGCATGGCCCTACATTAGATCACTGTAACATTTTAATTTTATATTATAATATCCACATAAACCTGAAACCTAATTTTGGGTAGGACCTTCATTCTGAAAAAGGTGAGGCTTCATGCGATGTAGATAAAAACACATTATGAATGGTTTGGGATTCATTTTAACTCTGTATTTAACTTTTTCACTATTTGATTTTCTGTTTTGGCTCAAAATTATTAACTTGCATAACTCCTATTAGATTTTAGGTCCAAGACAATTTTCTTTATTTTCAGTGAACTAAACAAAACTGCCAGGACAGTGACCAGAAACTTATATATTCTGTGACACAAACTGGTGTTTATTTAGGGAGTAGAGAGTGAGAGTGATTTTATTTCTATTTACCCAAAGAAGATATAGCAAAAATTTAGAAATAGTTTGTTGTGAACCTTTAAGGCATTTAGACAAATGATCAGGAAAAAAGCCGCACTCAGGTGTGTAAGTATGTGGGTTATTCTTCTAAAATACTGACGCTCTGGAAGAAATAGCATCTGTCTACACCAAAGCACCAGAGACAACATCAGTTATTTCTGCTGAGCGCCTCAATCAATCACGCTCCAAAGCATCATGGTCTTTCCCCAGCAGCCGCCCTTATCTCAGCACAAATTCGCTCTGAAATAGAAACCCTGGCTGCAGTGTTGCTCCACAGAACCCCCCCGGGCTTACAGTCAATCAGGCGATTCACTGCTCCGTCCCTGACCCTCAGATCTCACTTCAGACTCCTGCGTTTAGAGGCTCATCTGAGGCTTCAATGAAAGGCTAAATTCATTTCTCAGCCAGCCCACCAAGGAAGTTTAAACACTCGTACAAGACGCCTTTTGACCTAAAGTGAGGTGTTTATGTTTAGCAGCTTTAACTGGGGGAAATAAGTCACTGATGTATGACAGCTAGGATTTCAATGATCCTGTTGGTGAACAAAGGATTCCAAGTGTGTTTGTTATAGCTCCTGTGAGGTAGTTTCAGTTTGTGTTTATTGTGGCACCCCCATCTCATCTCTTTGCTGGTTTTGGCTTATGCAAACATGAATAGTAATTTAAGATGTTAAGTCTTATCCTTCTTTCTTTAGGCGGTCCTTCATTGTGGATATTTGCAGTTGATTACACATAAAAAAGCTGTTTCGGTGAGATGTTGTAAATTGCCTCGCCTGACTCCTACCCCATCCTAGAGGTTACAGGCATTAAAGCAGGGATGTAGAAATAATCCATCTTGTTTGCTTCTGTAGCTCTAGCAGAGAAGTGGTGCAACAGTGAGTCAACATTGTGGACTAAGGTTAAGACATAATCAGCTGCAGATGAACTTAATTGTAGATAATTGGTGGGTTACATCATTGCACGTGTTTTTCATGAAGTGTCAGCGAGCATAAAATCATTTTCTGGCACTGAGCTGCTGGGGATTGAGCTGTTTGGCATCCCTACTACCTCTGCTAAGAAGTGCACATGCAAAACACTGACCGGGAATAGGGATGTTGTAATACAGTGGTATTCAGGGATCTAGGATATCAGCATGACAGCAGTATCTGCCGATAAATACTAAAAAGTTAATCAGTGTTATTGGTATTAGCCGATATAAGGACTTCTGCAGGGGCATCGATGGCCTAGTGGTCGAAGAGCCCCACGTACAGAGGTTCTAGTTCTTGTTGCAGCAGTGGCTGGTTTGTTCACAGCCATGACTCTGTGCTGCATGTCTTCTAGGGGCGGGAGAAAGAAATTGATACAGCACAGTATCTCAATATTTTGTCTGGTGATATATCTTATTCTCTCATTTACCAAGTATCTATTTTTTTTTTTCAAATTAATTGTTATTATGAAGTCAAATCTATGATAATGGAAAAATCAACTGTCTAGTGAGGTTGGCAGAGGTGACATAATAGAGCAGGAGAAAGTTAGTACAACAAATATATATATAAGGTTTGCAAGATGTGCTACATGAAAATAAAATACATTGTGAATAATACAAACACAAAAGAAAGACAAATGCTAAATTAGCTGAACAGTTGAAAAAAATTATAGATCGCAATATAATGCACTGCAATACTCACTGTATCTCAAAATGTTAAAAATCGCAATAATATTGTATTATGGCCCAAGTATAATGATAATATCGTATCGTGGCTCAAGTATTGTGATAATATCTTATCGTGGGGCCACTGGTGATTCCCACCCCTACTGTCTTCTCTCACTCTCTACTCCCCACATTGTCTTCAGCTGTCTAATATAATAAAGACAAAAATTTCCAAAACAAAAAGTTAGAAAAAAAAAATAAAATTTTTTGCTGTTATTCACTGCAAAAATGGTGAGAAATTATCTGCACATGATGAGAGCCCACATACACTAACACAAGAGCTTCAACACATCTGCTTAAAGGAAGTATTTCAAAGTGTCAGGTCAGCAAGATAGCGTTTCAAATGTCTTTTTGAATGCTTTTAAAAATCTGACACCATGAAAGCTCTACATGGAGCATCGGGTTGAAAAATATTGACAACTGTTGCAACATTTTCAAAGTGGGCCCTGCGCAGTCCACGCTGCTAATGTGAGAGGAACTTTACAGTCCAGAGTTGGAGCCATTTTCAGTCTCTTATCTTCAAACTTTTTCCCTACCACACTTCATCTGTCTGTCTCTCCAGCTTATTTTTCCCGTTTCCTCTCCTATCCAAGCCATTAGAGCAAACACTTGCCACGTTACCAAAGTAACCACAATACATACTGTAACAAAATCACCAATCTTACAGTGACACTTGTAATGCCAAAAGCCAAGACAGGGATATGACTTCAAGAAAGATTTTATTATTATTATTTTATTTAAAACCAAATAGAGTGAGGTGCCATTCATCACCCAATTAGTGAACCTATTATTTAAATAATAATTCAGTCATGATATGCAGCCCTAACTAAGAGATATCTGTACTGAAACCAACTAAAAAGTCCTCACAGGATTTTTAATCAGCCCACAACCTTCGGCTAGAAGCAGAGTGTTATCAAAGTCACATCGCTGTCAGCATGTTTACCAACATGACTGTTCATCCTTTGGCCCCTGACAGAAGGTCCACCAACACGTCACCATTATAGATTAATAACATCGTCCCTGAGCTGTGAGCGGACATAGTTCACACACACAACTCGTCCTGGATCCTAGCTCATTCTGTTCATGAAATTGATAACACTCTAAGACGCAGTGTGCTTTCTCTGACAGAGAGGTGGAGAGATTAGACTCAGTGCCGTTGGCCGTAATGTAATAAAACACTGCTGAGACAACTATCCTCCCTGTCATCCACTCAGCCACTGGGCTCCTCTGTAACCTGGCAACTGAATACCTGCAGCATCTGCTCTCCTACTGTGCAAAGAATAAATGTCATAATCCTGTGAGCACTAGTCACTGAGAGGCCTTTCTCTGGACATGTTTCATCACACAGACTCGTCCAACACGTCTCAGTGAGGGAACGAAGTGGAAAGACTGGGAGGAAACACCCAGCAAAGTCAAGGTCTAAGAAATCCACAACAGTCTATGGCAAAAACGAGTAGTTAGAAGAATAACTAAATCCAGTGCCTTTCAAAACCAAAGATACATTATCCACAGGCACACAAGGGTTTAAAAACCAAGCAGGCCAAAGACAGTTATATTAAAATGTCAGAGCAAAAGAAAATGGCAGATGTAAGCATTGCAGTAAGATTTAGGTATTATAAATTCATCATTACAGATTCCCCTGGAACAACTTCAACCTAAAATGTATGCATCAAAAATCTTTTCTGAAATAAACAGGATTCATTTCTATGGCCTCTCCAATTATAAGCCTTTTTTCTTTCACATTTCAACAGAAGAGATTGATATGAATGCACTTGACAAAAAGTCTGAATGCAATAGAAACATCTTCATTTTTGCAGCTGTGGGCATGAAAAAATAAAAATAGATTTAAATTGTATCTTATCTAATCTAATCTATTAATAATCCTACATTTACTTCTTGCTGAGGATTAGATGAAAACACAGTAAACATGCTAAAAATTTGGCCACCCCAAATTCCAAATCCTAAAACTGACTGGTTTTTGTACAAGAACGGGGCTTAAATTAAAACCAAAAATTCAGACTTTGCTGTGACAAACTATTGTTTTTTACTTTGCTTTTCAATGAAGCACATTGTCTTTTGTTGGTATTTTTAAACATGACCACAGATATATGCTCTCATCCATATTTCTGCCTGTCCACTACGAGTTTGCAGATACAGACCAAACGTTGCAGTGGAACAAAAAGATGGGGGAGACAGTAAAACCAATTGTTCAAAGCAGTCTGGTGTAGAGTATGAATCACAAAATCATTCTCTGAAAAATCTAATTCCTCATCCATATATTGTGATATCTGTGATTGGTATCACAGACCACCGTCTTCAACACTACCTCCAATGTTTGTTAGTGAAATATGCTGTTGACTCATCTTAGAGCTTATGCTGCTCTATGGTTAGATGGACAGGAGTTCTGGCACATTGGGCTCCTTTCTCTCCTTTTTCATCCTTTTTCTGTCTGTAACACAAACTGTGAATCATCTTTTCCCATCAGAGTCACTAATACACAATCCTTTCAGGGAGTCCCTGAGCTCCATCATGCTGTACGTTCCTCTGGATTGCTGCTGCTAATGTTTTGCTGCCATGGACCTGCCTGCATTTCAGCTGCTTCAGCTATGTTCATCAGTCTCTCCTCTGTCCATCCCTCTCTCCCCTCTCTAAACCCAGCTCAGTCTCAGCAGATGACTATCTAACATCAGTCTGGTTCTGCTTGAGGTTTCAACCTGTTAAAGAAAGTTCTTCCTTTCCTCTGTAACTTGATAAATGCTGCAAAGTGCTACACTCATGTGGTAAAAGATGGGATGAAAGTGGGTCTGATCTTACAAGATGGGTCTTAATCTTATCCCATCTTTACATTAGGTCTTCGTAAATAGAGTCTGATCTTGTCAAGATTTCACGCTATACAAATAAAGACGGATTGATGGATTGATTGAGCCTCTCTCTCTCCCTCTCTGTTGGGTTAACTTATGAGTCTGAGCAGCACCATCTAGCAGATGTATCACTTAAGTTTTTTTTCCAACCAAAGGGTGCTTTAAAGTTTGAGGACAGTAGTGATCATACCATTTCAAACGTACGGCTCTATTTTCATTTATAAATGGAGCAAAAATGAGCATTTGAGGTAAGAAAGAAATACAATGGAATATAAATTTGTGTGAAACTATAATGTTAGTTGTCAAAGTAGACATGATTGCTGAAGACTGGACAGGTAAATGACTGACACTCATTAATGTGTGCACATAAAGAATGCCACCCCTGAATATGTCAGTGCAGCATATTGGCCACCTTTGGCAGAAACATCTGGACATGGCCCTGCATATGTATTCGAAGTTTACTGTGAATTTCAGGGTAACTTTACCAGCTTTTATCACCTGTTTCATCTGAAACAGAGAGGAAAAGGTGTTCCATGTTGTGGTTTCACACCTCTGTTTATGTGCTGAACTGTTTCTGGGTGGATGCAGAGGCTTCCTGGTGGCTGACAGCTCATGGAGATTACAACTAAGATTCAAATGTGGACTTGGACAGGCAGCAAAGCTTAAATCTTTTTGACAGATTCACAGAGTGCTTTTTTGTCTCTGTAATGTTAGGGATAAAACACAAGGACAGAGAATAACATCAGGATGAGTCATTTCTGAAACTTAGTCAAGCTTTTCTCCTTTCTTTGCTTCTTTAAAAACATACCCCCTAACGTCTAACATGCGGCAAACAGACAAACGGAAGTAAGGTGAAACACAGGAAACCAGCTGACAGTGAAGGGCAGCTTGTTTGTGTTGCCAAATGAATCCCAAACCTCTCTGAACTACAGCTACAGTGATCAGGCTGCACCCTGCAGCTGCTGCCATGAGAAAACACATACGTATTTAAATGGGAAAACCCTGCAACCACATCCCAAGAAAGCAAATCGTAACTCTGACTTGGAAAAACTGTTTAAGTCATAATGATAAGTTAGAAACTCCTGGCTTCATAACAAACCACACTTTCACATTATTTCCATTTTGGAGCTCAACATGACCTAAAATGTAGTTTCATTAATCTACAGTGAAACAAAAATGAAACCTGAAACTACTCATGTGAGTCAACACGTTAGAGGTGGAGCAGCATGTGTTTGACGGATATAAAGCCTTAATCCTACACCGCACAGAGGAGGCCATAACGAGAAAGAGTACTCACATGTAGCCTCTGAATCTGTTCAGGTCGTTGTTTGGTTTCTCACATTCAATAATGCTGTAGTACTTTAAAGGGTCAAAATCACAATCCTGCAAACAGAAACAGACACAGATTATTCAGACCAAAGTTTTCTGACAAACTCAATCAAAACAGCTCACATTTTCTTCATTCACAGTTAGCCAAGTACTCCTGATGGATTTTGTAATATCAAATATACTATCAGCTTATTTAAAAAAATACCTCTATATAAAGCATCACAAAATAACAATGTACTTGTTATTTTGAACTTGCACAGGATGTTTCTGACACAGTTTTAACAAAGACAGGAAACCACTGTAACCTTTGTGTAAGTAAATTCATTTAATTGCTGATACGTCTCATAAGATAAACAAGGTCATTCATATCTGATGCAGTTTCTTTCAATGTAAACATTACATAAACAAATCCTATTGCAGGGTTTTAAGGTGTTGACACCATTTTTGAGACCCAGAGTGAACTTGATGAGGGGTCGTGTTTGATGATACCTGGGCAGGCTGCCCAACTATATTCTGACTGCAGGCAGGCCAGTTGAGTACCCAGACTCTTCTACTACAGAGTAACGCTGTTGTAAACTGTGGTGTTCAGAATATATTTTGGCACTGTCCTGTCAAAATAATAAGAATAAGAAGAATAAGAAGAAATGTATTGATCCCCGAAGGGATATTCAATTGTCTGTTGTCTCTCGTAATATGTCTCTAAAAGTTATCTATTATTTACACAAGAGTTATAAAGCCTGATGGCTGTTGGTACAAAAGATCTTCTAAATCTTTCTGTCCTGCAGCGAAGAGAGAGGAACCGTCCACCACCATTTGCCCTTTGGTCCATCAAGGTGTTGTGAAGTGGGTGATCCATGTTCTTGAGAATAGTCTCCACCTTCCTCAGTGTAGATCTCTCCACCACATCCTCCACTGAGTCCAGCTTGAGTCCTACCACAGAGCCAGCCTTTTTCACCAGTTTGTTAAGACGTCTTGCATCTTTGTGTTCTTGCACCCCAAATTCGAAATCCTAAAACTGACTGGTTATTGTACAAGAACAGGGCTTAAGTTAAAACCAAAAATTCAGACTTTGCTGTGACAAACTATTGTTTTTTACTTTGCTTTTCAATGAAGCACATTGTCTTTTGTTGGTATTTTTAAACATGACCACAGATATATGCTCTCATCCATATTTCTGCCTGTCCACTACGAGTTTGCAGATACAGACCAAACGTTGCAGTGGAACAAAAAGATGGGGGGAGACAGTAAAGCCAAATGTTTAAAGCAGTCTTGTGTAGAGTATGAATCCCAAAAGTTCTTCTAAATCTTTCTGTCCTGCAGCGAAGAGAGAGGAACCGTCCACCACCATTTGCCCTTTGGTCCATCAAGGTGTTGTGAAGTGGGTGATCCATGTTCTTGAGAATAGTCTCCACCTTCCTCAGTGTAGATCTCTCCACCATATCCTCCACTGAGTCCAGCTTGAGTCCTACCACAGAGCCAGCCTTTTTCACCAGTTTGTTAAGACGTCTTGCATCTTTGTGTTTGATGCTTCTTCCCCAGCAGACTGCAGCGTAGAACACTTTCCACCACAGACTGATAAAACATCTGCAGCATCTTACTACAGATATCTATTGATCGGAGTCTTCTCAGGCAAAAGAGGCGGCTCTGAAGTCCATATTCTTAGAAGAGTCCCACCTATTATCCAGATGTACATCTAGGTATTTATACGATGTCACCACTTCGATGTCCACTCCACAGGTGTTTACTGGCTGTAGAGGGGGTTTGGATCTACGGACGTCTATGACCATCTCCTTTGTCTTTGAGGTGTTGAGGAGGAGGCAGTTTTTGTGACTCCAGTCACTGAAGGCTCTTATTAGATCTCTGTATTCAGCTTCTTGTCCATTTCTCATACATGCCACAATAGCAGTATCATCTGAGTATTTCTGAGATGTGGCAGGACTCAGTACTGTATTTGAAGTCTGACGTGTACAGTGTGAACAGGAATGGCGCCAGCACTGTCCCTTGTGGAGCCCCTGTACTGCTCAGGTTAAGCAGTAGGTCTTTAAGGTCTTTATGAAGAAAAGTCACAGTTGAAAGTTTCCACTTTGTCTCATTCAGGTTTAGATGTGTTTTCCTCTTTGAACGGTTGTTTTTGACTGCTTGTATGGATGCTTGGAGAAACTGTGTTCAAAGATAAATTTGAGGCTTTGCAGTGAGCTCCACTACAGAGACATGCCTGATTTAATTGTAGTACAAATTGAAGATCACAGCAATCCAGATAATAAAAACTGTAAAAACCAAACAAATCATCTGATTTTTGCAAACTGTAACACAACTGTGTTTAGTCCCATAATGCTGCATACATTATAAAAGAATAACTGAATTACTGACTGGCTATGCCACTTCATCTGCAAAACTTTTCTCCACCTTTGAATAAATTACTGCTGACACAGCTATAAGGTATTTGGGTTTTATGCAGAACATCTAGTGCTTAAGTAAATTTGTGCTGCCTGCAAGTTTGTGAGCAATATGCTGCAAGTGTCATATCTATCACTCTTAAAATCATAAATAAAAAAGCAACATGAGAAATGTATTTGCATCTTAAAATCTGATAAATGACCTGGCTTTGGGAAGGGTTTCTTTTCTTGGGTGAACTCTTCCTTCAAAGTGCAAAGTATTGAGCCATACGATATTGACCAATTATAAACTCATAGACAAAAAAAAGGCAAGAGAACCCATCTCACCAGGTCGAAGAAGCTGCGGACGACCTGCCTCTGCTTGAGGTTGGTCTCTCCATCCAGTGTGGCGGTCTCGATATGGCAGAGGCGGTCAGGGTCACTGGAGCTCAGTAGCAGAACATCTGCGGGGAGAATCTCGTTGCATCGCAGCTTGATGAAATCTCCAACCCGCACCTCCTTCCAGTACTTCTCCACATAACGTCTCTCCACCCTGGTAGAACAAGGAGAAGGCAAACAGCTGCTGTAAGCAATTGTTTTCAATAATTGGTGGTTCTATAAACAGAAACTTCAGCTGCACTTCCATAAATCTAGACGGGACAGTGAAAATGTTCTGAATGAAAGAGGGCAGGCAGCAGGGTGAGACTCCAGCAGGAGAGACCAAGTTTGAAATCCTGCCAAGCCAGAGCTATTCTTCTCAGCAAATAGCTCTACACATCCAACAAAGAACTTAAAAATATCAAAAATGTAGCTCAGCATAAACCTATGACATCTTCATTAGGTCCATTACAGACTGAGGAGGATTTAGATGAGATTTCTGATCCACCTACACTACAGGCCAAAAGTTTGGAAGCAAGGCTATTACAGGCCGAGCAGTTGGGAATGACTTCAAGTTTTTTTTCGCAATGCTTTTTTTTAAAATCCAGCATGAGTTTTATGTATTTTGGGATGTATTTGCTCCATGATCAGATGTTGCTTTCATGGAAATGCACCATTTTACTCCATTTACCTTTAGACATACATTGATGTTAACAGACCATTGCTAAATATATGTCAGCAAAAGATAATAAGGGCTTAGTTTTAGGGTTGAAAACATTTGCAAGAGTCACAACTTCAGTGCAAAAGCAAAAAAACTAATCACAGTTGGATTATTCACTTCAACTTTTTGGCTTTTGAGAGTCTGCAGACAAAATCCTAATAAATCTCAACTGCGTTCAAACTATTGCAGAAATGGCTAGAAAGAAGCAACTGAGTACATTGAGGAAAGAAGGATACACAGAAAGAGAAATTGCAAAACGCCTAAAGGTGTTTAACAAAGGAGTCCACTACACTCTGAAGAGACTAGAGGAACCTGGAAGTTATGATGATAGAAAAAGACCTGGACGAAAGAGAGTTACTACAAAAGCAGACGATAACATAGCATTGTCACCAGTAAGAGAGATCGGCGAAAGACATCACCAAAAATAAGGGAGGAAATCAACATGACAAGGTCGAAACCCATATCTCTGACAACCGTGAAATGACATTTGAGAAAGGCTGGTCTGAAGGGTTGTGTATCTACAAAAAAACACTACTTCGTCCATAGAACAAGAAAAAGAGATATGAGTGGGCTAAAGCTCACAAAAATTGGACTTACGATGACTAGAAACAAGTTTGCACTGTTTGGTTCAAAACGCAGAGTCAATGTCGGCAGAGAAACTGGTGAACGTCTGAAAGCACCATGTGTTACACCCACAATTCAGCATGGAGGTGGTAGTTCTATGGTATGGGGATGATTTGTAGGTGATGGAGTAGAAGATTCATTTGACATAAAGGGTATCATGAAGAAGGAACAGTACCACTCCATCCTCCAGCACCATGCTGCTCCATCTGGACTAAGACTTGTGGCTCATAAGTTTGTTTTGCAGCAAGACAATGACCCTAAGCACTCCGCCAAGCTCTGTCAGGGTTACCTTGACAAAAAAGAAGAGGAAGGTGTTCTTCAAAATGGTTTGGCCCCTTCAGTCTCCAGACCTTTCTCCAATTGAGCTTGTGCGGGATGAATTGGATCAATCGGTCAGAAAAACGCGTCCCACGAATCAGGACTTAGGAAAGCTTGGAATGCAATCCCTGGAACATACCTTAAAAAACTTGTGGAACAAATGCCTGGTACATGCCAAGCTGTTGTTAAAGCCAGAGGAGGTTACTTTAAAGAATCAATCAATCAATCAATCAACTTTATTTGTATAGCACATTTAAAATAACCACAAGGGTGGCCAAAGTGCTGTACAGTGACATAAAAACAAATAAAACAATCAAAAAACAAGATAACGCAAGCAGAAATACAGTAATGCAAAAGAATAAATAAGTGTATAAATAAGGAGGCTCACAGCAAGTGCTAAAATGATAAAAAACAAATTAACACTACAATGTACTAAAAGCCAATGAGTAAAAGTGCGTTTTTAAAAGGGATTTAAAAACAGGAAATGAGGAGGCCTGTCTAATTTTCAAGGGCAACTCATTCCAGAGCTTAGGGGCAGCAGCAGCAAACGCTCTGTCCCCTCTGAGCTTCAGCCTAGTACTGGGGACCGTCAGTAAAAGCTGATCAGCTGATCTTAGGGGTCGGGGTGGGCAATAAGGCTGGAGCATCTCCGAAAGCAAAGTCTAAGCAACAATAACTCAAATACCTAATAATTATAGGCAAAATGTCTTCTGATAAGTTACTCTTTACACAATAGTCATGTTTATTGTGTTGCAAATTATATATATGAAACTATGATCTTTTTTTGTACAAATCTGATCTTGCTTCCAAACTTTTGGCCGGTATATGTGATTTTTAACCTGATACCAACTTTTAAGGTACAATAAGTCAGGAAGATTGCTGATTTGAGCAGGAAAACTTTCTATGATAACTTTGACCCAATATGACACTGGGGACTGTTTTTAAACTGCATTGTATTGTCATGTTATTTTGTCATGCAGTGCAAAGTAGTAATGCAAATCATTGCCTGCTCAGCTATGATTCTCTGCTACATGTGCTGCACACATTGCTAAGAGTAATGCATGCAATAGATTCAAGGTTCATAATGCAGGACAAAAACACAATGGATTCACATCTTCATCATCCAAAACTTTTTCCCCTATTAAAGATTTTGTAATGTCTATCAGAACCACATTCATTTGCATACTGGAAAGCATAAACACAGAGATCCAGTTTCCCACATAATCATGTGATTTCATCTGACATTCCTAATGTAAACAACACCTTCCCCACAAAACTTGTTGCTAAATAACTTAACAAAAATTACTTTTTTCAAAACTGAAATGGGCATACAGTATTGCCATCAAAATTAATCATTAGAGACACTACCAATGAAACCTGGACTGATATTCCTGGCTCTTCTTCAACAATAGTGAGCTGCTGTCTGTCACAGCACATACATATTATGCTTGAACAGCTTGATTGAAGAAACATTCAGAGAAATCAACATGTCAACATGCTCCAGTTAAAGTCACTGAAATGGTGGTGGTGGTCATATGTTGTGTCTGAGCTTTAGCACAGCCATTCCTCCCAGTCAGGGTTGTAGTTCTTGTTAATGGCAAAGCAACCTGGATGTACATAAGCACAGTTGACAGATGGTATCATATCACAACGCCAATTGCGGCATTTTTTCAGACTGTATACTTCTTCTCTGATACCTCTTTTATATCTTTACATGATTTCCAGATCAAAAAAGCCTCACATTTCTCAATGGGGTGTCTTAAAACATCATTATTTCAGCCTCCATCTGGAAACCTTTACTTAAGCTGCTATCTCTTTAAGGCCCCCCTTCCACAAGCCTACTTTCTTCTGATTGGCCACCTCTCTGGAGGCTTTTCGGAAGCCGGCCTAGGGCAAAGCTCGATATTATGGCTCCGCCCCCTCTGTCGTGTTCAATCAGTACAGCAGTATAACTCTGCTTAGCCTGAAGCACAGATAAAAATAGTTAGGAGAGCTTTTGATACCTCCGATAGCATTTTAGCAGGTCTCGCATCATTGCGCAGGCTCCCGTTTTGAGCAGTTTACATCTACTTTCTAAAATTATGACAACAAACATTTACCTTGTGATTTGAAACTTAACATACATCAAGTGTGGACACCAAACTTTGAAACTCTGCAGTTTTTATTGTAAATGTGGAAAAGCATATATAACCCTCCTTTAATCACTTTTTGTACAATCCTCCAAGAAAAAACAAAGACATTTGCGGGTTCTAGCTTCTTTGGAAGATGTGGTTTACAGTTGTTGGTTAGTTATTTATTGCTGTAAATACACAGTGTTTTGGGTTTTCTGGTTAGCTTAAAAGAAGCTGTTTATTGAGTATTGAAATAGGATAAAAACTTTTAAAGAGTGTTAAACAAGCACAACACCACAACTAAGAAAAACCTTTCGGACATCAGACTGTCACACAACATTTTCTCTGTTTGGAGGAAATCTCACTGAGGTTCCCATCACAGCCGGATACTTATAATCATAGCTAAGATTGCAGTATCGCATTAAGATAATTTACATGATGTCACTTCTCTCAGCAACCATTAATCAGTGCAAAACCACTCACTAATGGGAACCAGGCTTCATTTCTGAACAATGGGATTTTCTTGGTAACAACAGAGTTAAATAATGCATATCCTCAAGCCATAAACAACAGTGAAGAGTGAAAGGGAAAAACACAGTTATTTATTCATAACAGCCCCCTGGTATTAATGACTCACATCCTAGTATATAAAATTTTTTTTGCTGAAATGCACGTGGTGTCCACATGAAAATCAGACTTTTTCCATGCTCTCAGACTCCAGACTGAGCGGACAGAGAACAGAGAAAAATTCAAGAGAACAATGACAAACAAGAAACTTATGTTTGAGGCAGATTCTCCTTTTCTCTGTAGTTTTCCATTGTCTGAGAAAGAATCAAAAAACCTGAGCACAAAGAAAAGACTTTCCAGAGAGAGAGAGAGCACGTGATTACTAAATCAATGCCTCAGGTTTGTATAATGTAGCAGAAAAGTAGTGGACAGTCGGAGCATTTCTTCATGGGTCAAACTTATCCTCTGAATATTTTGTGAGAAACTGATGGATTTTAGACCACTGAAAATGATGTGTCATGACCATATAAAGCTGAAGTTAAAGCCTCATTGTGCTTCTTTTTGTTTATAATCCCAAATTTCTTCCTAAACTACCAATTCTGACAAAGAAAAGTAGCATCATCTTTCATTTCATAAGCTGGATAAGGTGATTGTTTGGCTTTTGCTTTGAGTGAATGAGTTAAAACCATGAAACCGCCTTCCTGTGTGATGTTTTTAATGTATCCTCCAAATCCACAATGTGCACTTTCTGTGCAGCTCTTTGTAGTACCAAATTTTTTCCATGTGGAGTTAAAAGTCCTACTACTGGTACAGTGGTTAAGCTCAGCCTACAGTGGCACTGGTATTTTAGACGTACAGACCTTCTCTTGGCAACCATTTACCTGAGTTGCACCACCAACCTCCAGTGTCTTAAACTGAGGAGTCTTTCCAATCAAAGCAGCGCTGATCATGGTTAATTTACTGAGTAGTTTCACACCATTTTATTTAAATGTACGGTCATTACCTATCAGTAAGAGTAATGGTTTTAAAGTAGCTCTGCCAGCCTGGCATAGCAAAGCAGCTGCTTACAATGCAGTGCAGTGAATGGTGAGGAATTTTCTCTCCATCTTATTTCTTAATTATACTGTCAGGCTTTTATGCCTTTGTTCAGAGAGGATAAGACAGTGAGCAGGAAACCAGGAGAGAGAGTCACATAAAGAGGCTGTCGATGCTGCTCAAAGACCAAAAAGTCCATACATGGGGCACATGACCCAAACACTTGGCCAAACTCAGGCTCATGTGACAAATTTTGATAATGCCAGGTCAAACATGGCCATGATAACGCTTTGGCTAGCTTAGCATTATCTTCTCATGGAAACACGGAAACACAATAAAATATCCTTCCCTGCATTTCAAACTGGTACACTCTGGTAATCAGGATGCATACCACTTGTCAGAAAGCTTATCAAGTTAACAAAAGTGTGTGCATTCATTTGAAGTCTTGGGGAAAAGTTCATATATAAACTGAATGAACTGTTCCAACTCATAAAAACACTGTTTACCAGCATATTAGGCCCACTGAAGTAGCTTGCAGTATGATCCAGCAGAGGGCGCTCTTATTATAACCTGTTTTATCCATGCTCTCTTGACCTCAGTAACCTAATACAGTAATGTTATTCTCCAGATATAAAGGACATGGCCAAGCAAAGCAACACTGGGCGAATAATCACCAAAACATCTGAGAAGCGCAGCGTGGTATTTTGGCTTGTATACCGTAGATGGAAAAATAAAAGACAAAAAAAATACATTTCGACTTTGTAAAAAAAACAAACAAATAAAAAACTGCAGTCTTTCTCATCAACAATGACATTACTCTGGTCTCACCTAACGGCTTTTTACTCATGGGAGGCAACAAAAGAGGCACCAATGTTGAGCTGCACAACAGCAAATGATCAGGCCTTGTAAAAAATCCATCACCGATAAAATTGCAACACACAAATGTATCCGACCACGTGCATGTCATATTTGATATTTGTCCATTTTTTGAAAAACAGATAGTCCCAATGTGTATGGACTAAATCTAGGGGTGGTTAAAAGTGTATCACAATACAAACAGTCTGGCTGAGCAATGTATATTTCATTGTGTTACTGACAACCACATCTGGAATTACAATCAGGTCTCAAAAATCCTTCACCTGCTACTATGTCACTTCGTAGAGTTATTTGTCTAATATAATTTGAAGACACATATTTTTCATTGACACTGCAAAAAAATCAAAACATTCACATTAGCCAGACTCAATCTTGATGCCTTACTAGCTTGAATGTTAACATTTTCAGTTCTTATTTGAAATGTTCTTCCTTTTAACTTAAGTTTTGTTGTATTTTGTCAAGGGTTGCTCTTTCTGATTTTCATTGTCTTGTGTAACCTTTAACCTAAAGCCCTCTCTTTTGTGCGAATGTGTTTGAAGCTGCCTCACATAATAGTTTGCGAGATTTTTTTAGCCTCTGTGAGGCACTTTGAATTATTTTCTCATACGTATGTATATGCCATATAAATAAAGTTGAATTTAGAATTTAGATAACTGATTGATTTTGGGAATGCATCATACAACCCACAGGGAATCCTCTTAGAAAAAGTGAGATAAGGTCAGTCTGTATGAATGAAAAGGATTATTTCTGCAGTCCAGTGCTGCTTAGATGTGAAATTGACATTTTCTATGCATGACCACAGAATAACTTCAGTAAATAGAGCTGAGAAAACAACAGCCCACACACGCCAGTAGTTAATTATCCAGTTATGAAAGAATGCATCAACTCAGACTGTTGCGGTCAAACTGGGTGTTCAGTGAACTGCAGTCCAGATCAGTTCTGGTTAGGACAGTCAGAGGCAGATGTTTTTGTGCTACTGTGTAAACCAGATTAAGAGTAAGACTATTTACATTCCAGTGAAGTAACTCTGTTTGTGCAAATGTCTGATTTGACTGGGTATGTCTTTGTTGTCTCTCCAGGATTCAAACTTAGGAGGAGTACTCTGAGGTAAATCATGATAAATGTGAAGAAACATTTACTAGCACATGGCCGCCTCCATCCCTCACAATTAGTAAATATTTACATTTATGACAAAGAGAGATTTCCTGTATCGTAAATAAAAGCTCCTTGAGTTTTGCCATGCGGAAAGTGGGATTTATCATCTAAACTATGGAAATGAGCAAAATGACAGTGAGATATTATGCTTATGAAAAAAAGGCTCTTTTTTTATGCCACAACCTTTCATGTGAAGCCGGGTATACCATTAAATGAACTGACCTGATACAATGGCCCATTAGTTTAACAAAAAATAAACATGTTTAGTCTATTTTCAAATAAATATAGGGTACAAGAGACCCATTAAAAAGCAAGAGCACTCTGTGAAAAATAAAACCACTCTATTCAACTTTAATTCCTCAAAAACCCTACACCATGCTCTAAATTATTATGCAAATTGGATTTTAGTGTCATAGACATTCATTTTTTAGATAGTGTTGTGTCTCCTGGCTCTTTGGATCACTGAAATTAATCTCAGACACCTGTGAGAATTAGCTTGCTCGGTGAGCCAAATTAAAGGAGGACTACTTCAGAAGGATGTTCTACATTATCAAGCAGGCCACAGGTTACAAGCAATATGAGAGAGAAAAAGGATCTCTCTGCTGCCGATAAGCGTCACATAGTGCAATGACTTGGACAAGGTATGGAAACATTGGATATTTCACGAGAACTTGAGCATGATCATCGTACTGTGAAGTAATTCGTGGCAGATTCTGAGCACAGACGGGTTCATGCACACAAAGGCAAAATGAGGAAGGTTGCTGCCAGACAGCTTCACCACATTCAGAGAGCAGCTGCTAAAATGCGGTTACAAAACGGCAAACAGCTATGTGAAGCTGCTTGTTCCCCTGGAGTCCCATGGATGTCAACGTGCATAAACCTTCTATTCTGCCACCCCTAACCAAAGCTCACCAGCAGAAACGATTGCAGTGGACCCAGTAATAGATAAAGACTAATTTTCAAACAGTCTTGATCACTGATAAGTACCATGCAACCCTGGATGGTCCAAATGGAGAGAGAAGTGGATGGTTGGTGGATGGCCACCATGTCCCAACAAGACTGCGACCTCAGCAAGGAGGTGGCGAAGTCATGTTAAGGCAAAGTATATAGTGGACTAAACAAATAATTGCATATGTGATTACGTCGCAATATGATAAAACGCAATTTTCTAATCTCAAAGGCTGCTATTATGACTGGTCATTTGATCTGGAAAACACCAGCCACCAGCGCTTCAACTTCACTCCATGTCTGCATAACGATGGAAAACACATCCAATACGGTGATGGCGGCACAGCTGAATGAAAAGACCCGACTCCAGTGTTTTGGGCACCGATAACATCTCCCCATCAGTACGTAGATTAGTATCATGACATATGTGGTGGCGCGTGCATGTGTGTGGGCAATGGTGTGTGAGCAGAGAGAGCCTGTGTGTGTGTGTGTGTGTGTGTGTGTGTGTGTGTGTGTGTGTGTGTGTGTGTGTGTGTGTCAAATGGTAATTGCTAGAAAGAACAATTTATGTAGAATTTATCTGATATTATTCATTATAATACAGATTAATTTATTGTTTGTTTGTTGAAAAAATGGATTAGAAGAGGACCTTGAAAAAATAACTGCATACTAAATCGCAATCACAATATTGAGGAAAAAAGTCGCAATTAGATTATATTCCAAAATCGTTCAGCCCTATGTAGAGCTTCTGACTGACCACTTTCTTCCAGGGTACAAAAACAAGAACTATGCCTTCCATAGCAAAATTATCTTCAAGCATGACAATGCACCATCTCATGCTGCAAAGAATACCTCTGTGTCACTGGCTGCTATGGGCATAAAAGGAGAGTAACTCATAGTGTGGCCCCCATCCTCCCCTGACCTCAACCCTATAGAGAACATTTGGAGTTTCCTCGAGCAAAAGATCTATGATGGTGGGATGCAGTTCACATCAAAACAGCAGCTCTGGGAAGGTATTCTGACATCTTACACAGAAATTTAAGCAGATTTTCTCCAAAAACTCACAAGTTTAACGGATGCAAGAATTGTGAAGGTGATATCAGAGAAGGGGTCCTTTGTTAACATGTTACTTGGGGTGTTAAGATGTTTTGATTAAAATAGCTTTTAATTTCAATAAATATGACCTCCTGATACTGCAAACGCAACAGATGACCATTTTCAGTTTTTTACAACCCTTAAAATGTTTTGAAACTTTGTTGTGCATAATAACTTTATATTCTTAAAAAAAATAGTTATCAATATTGAAGGTTTGTTCCATAAAATTTTAATTATGCTAAAATAGTGGATGACTTGAAAATTATGCTGGTTGTCATTTGCATCGACTATTTAGGAAAATCAGAGTAAAATGTCGTTTGCATAATGATTTGGAACACAGTGTACAAAACCGTCCCTATGGCCCTTACTGTCCCCCTCAAAAATAGATGGGACAAACAAAGCCAGAGAACTCATCAGGGTTATCGAGTAGGAACCACTTATCCATGAGACTCAACTGTCTTGGCTGAGTTAGGCTGTCCACTCAACCTGTCCCATCTTCCAATTATTCAAACAGAAAAAGAAGAGTGAAGAGAGGTACAAAAAGAAAAGCGTATGAAGAGGAAAACTGGGAGAAGACAGAGTACAAAGCTGGAGCAAGATGTTTGTTTGGGCTACAACTCAACACTAAAGAGTCAGGCTGTACGCTCTCTTCTACCTGCCCCTACTCAAGACAACTCTGAGGACCAAGCAGAGGAACCTGGAAAGTCAAACATTTATGTTTCTATGACCCTCTGTGGCGGGAAAAGTGCCTTCAAAAAGAACCACAAATGGACTGCATGTTTTAGCTTTGCTTTTATCTATGTCCTCCTGTTTCAAAGATAGGATTCCTACAGTGTTTCTGGGTTTTTTCACTGAGAGCTGGATTATCTAACATTGTCGCTTGCTTACAAAACAAACAGACATGGTAATTAAAACTGACAAAACCCTAAACGATACAGTTTAACTTCAAGAGTCAGTATTTGTTTAACACAGAAGACACCACCTGATAGGAAGGGTTATGAGCACAGTTATTTTAATATTTACAATAGGAGAAATAAACAAGATCCTATCTGGAAGTAAACACAAGAACATCTGTAACTCTGTCAGCATGGAGACTAATCTTTCCCTGCTGGATCTTATCTACGGAGCTGAACTCGGTCGCAGAGGGATTATGCAGCCAAACATGAAAAACTGAGATTAATACAATGTTCTTCTAAAAAAATTAACAAAACTATGAAACTATAATTAAATTAAACCACTGAAACCAAGAGAAACAGAGTAACTTGTTTCTCTATAAAGATCTTCAATTGATAGTTATTTATTCAGAGTTTTAGTCATTTATAATTGAAGACTTTACATGTGCTAAAGCCATACATGTAATAGGGTTTAATTCAGTGAGGACTTATTCTCAAAGACACGCACAGGAGTCAGTATCCAAGATACTGATATAAGTGTGCTGTCTCCAGGTAGAGAAAAAGGAAATGTTTTACACAATACTGCCACAGTAAAAGAAAACTCAATTCTGTGCAACCTTGACCGAACAACTTGAGTCTTGCTGAAACTGTGCTGCCACTAAACACTGAGCCTTTTGATTTACCATGAATTATGCTCTGTACACAGACCACAGTGCTGCTTTTCATTAGCAATAACACTCTGCACACGCACACGGGACTCAGGCATAAAGTTAGTATGGGAGAGAAGCAGGTAACACACTGACTCATCATAAACAATGTCGGCACTGAGACAGCATCTGGACTTAAAGAAGTTTCACACCGCTGTGACAGAAAAGTGGGCAGCAAACTGGAGGTTTGGAAGTCTTTTTGGATGCACATGCGATATATATTCCTCGTGTGTTAGCCAGGTTTAACCCCATTTTTTTCTGGCTATGCCTGGACTTGGTTATAAGACAGAATGGATTCATATTAGCATTGCAAGTTATTTTTACATACGGTACTCATTCCAAATCAATGACAATTTCTAAAGGCAGGGATTTGTTTTTTTTTCATATATTAATTGATAAACTGGGGGGATTTTGAGTACACTTTTGTGTTTTAATACTAACGCTACTTTTTCTCAGAATTAGTTGACGACAAAACAGTGCATTGCTGTCTTTGGTGCGCTGGGATTGAATATTGCTTTATATTTAAATAGTGTGGAATCACAGGGTAACTCATAATACAGCTGTAACATATTATATCATATAGTACTGTACTATATTTTGCTTTGTACCATATTAAATAGCAACAAATCACATCACACCATATCGTGTCCTTTCTAGGAATGCTCTGAAGTGACTAATTTCCTAATTTTTTAAAGACATTTAAAAATTCTGACTCATTTTGTAGAACTTTATCTCCATTTTCTGGATCTAAATACTTACAAACTGCATCATACTACTGGATGTTATCCATCAGCTGTGCTGTTTACATTTGGGTAGTATAGAACTATAGCATTATGGCAAGAGCAATTTCCCTGATCTGCTGGTGGCAAGTGGCAAGTGGCTGCACTACAGCTTAGGCGCAACATTCCACCAGCTTTTCAAGCCTTAAATAATGCAATTATTATTTGTTTAACCAACTTTCTTTGACATCTGGTCTTAACTGGAGAGCGGGATATTGTCTATCAACTACTTTCCAAATGCACATACTGTTGTTTTTATACTACGGTATATTTTTTTAACTAGTGGAACAACAAAACATATTTCTTAGTTTGGTGAATGTATGGTACTAAACAATACCACTCATCTAACATGACTCTACTACTCCCTATAATAGGATAAGATACAATATAATGTGATACAATATGATACTATGCAATGTGATATGGTACTACACGAGACAAAGTGGTATTTTACAATACTGTATGACACACTACAGTAAGATGCAATACGATATGATATGATGCATCAAATATTTTGGTATATCTTATAAATTGCAAGACAGTCATGTAATGATGTTTGACAATATCCATAAATATAAAGGACACATCATGCATCCAAAAAGTAAACGGGCAGGGTTAACGTCACCTCCTTTTTCTTCAACTAAAATAGTAATATAAGCAAAATGTTCATTGTAACATAGAGTCAGGATAACAATGTTTGACTGTATCCGTAACTTTTCTAACACTAATATTAACACCTAACATTTGTATTGTGATTGCATGGCAAGATGTTTGCCAGTGTACAGCACTTTTCTGGATTTGCAGCTAATGATCATCTGACTGACAGGCTGTCACCTGGAATTCTGCAGGAAGGCCAAGTTCTCAGGTTTGGCAAGAAAAGCACAAAGTAGTTTGTTAGAGAGAGTTTGGAAGTATCATTACATAAGATGTGAGGGTTTTTAAAGATGCATTTTGGAAGGACACTTTGTGCACTGACTCACAGCAGAGGAAATAACTAAACACACAATGTTTGAGCAGCAGCTGGCCACCACAGGCTGCTGGTATGAGGCCCATCTTACCTGCTGAAGACCAGACAGTCCATGTGATTGATTTCTTTATCCGACCTGTGTCTCCTGTAGTCCTCCCACAGGTCTTTGATGGCAGTGACAGACAAAATAAAGACCACAGGAGCCAGAGCGAGTTCAGGCTGAAAGGCATTGACAACTGGAACAAAATTCAGCAAAGCGATGAAGACAAAGTAAACATTGGCAAACCGATGAAACTGCTCAAAAAGATTCTTTGGCAGGAAAGACAGCACCGTGTACTTGGTGGTCTTAATCTTGTTGTTTGCATAGTGTCGGTTTGGGTTTTCCTCTCCTTTGGCGTGGTCGTAGAGTAAGTTTGCGTGGACGGTCCTGGTTTTGTTCTCTTTAGTTTTCTTCTTCCTTTGCCGTTTGACTTTGGGAGTTTTGGCCATCCCAGGGTCTTCTCCGTCCCGCGCCATAGCCAGCTAGGCTCCTGCTTCAAACTTTCCCACAGCTGGGCTTTTCGTGTCCTCTCATACGAAACAACCCAGCGTACGAGCTAAGTTATCATTCTTCAGCCATGTGGAGAAGTTTCTCGTAAGTTTATTCACACAAACAGCTCCTTTTCATCCATGTCGACTCCTCTTTTGGCGAGTCGGAGGAAAACTTTTGCTTGTTTAGCTCCTCTTTTTTTCCCTACTGCTGGGAAGGATGCTGAGATAGTTGGGAGGTCTAACTTTAGCGCCCCACAGTTTGGCTATTGAGTTTTAAACTATCCGGATGGGGCTCTTGAGTAGCTCGCTGAGTCTCAACGTGGATGTAGATCAGCGCATGCGCAACGCAGCGCAAAAACAGGACGTTCGTTAGCAGCTCAGGGGTCGCACTTCTCTGGAAATCTGACC
This sequence comes from Xyrichtys novacula, assembly GCA_962446985.1. NCBI lineage: Eukaryota > Metazoa > Chordata > Actinopteri > Labriformes > Labridae > Xyrichtys > Xyrichtys novacula. The sequence continues at coordinate 10,334,476 of OY660870.1, forward strand.
CGTAGGCCCCTCCTCGATCAGACCTGCGTTTTTTTGTGTCTCCAAGTGCCACGCGGTATGATTGGAGTTTGCACGAGTTCACGGGGAGCAGCCAAATATCGACAGCATTAGAGGTGTGTGATCTTTAAGAATGGAAAGCATCAATAATAATAGTTATAATAATTATGACAATACAGATAAAGCGATTATAATAAAAACAATAATTACAGGGAAAAAAAGAATAATAATAATAAATATTAAAATAAAAACAGAAAACTAATTAACACTGACAATATCATCATCAACAGCAACAATAGGCCAATAATAATAACAATAATAACAACAACAACAATAATAATATAATAATAATAATAATAATAATAATAATAATAATAATAATAATAATAATAATAATATTGATAATATATTATTATTATTATTATATAATATTGATAATATATTATTATTATTATTATTATACCAGGAGCACAATAGCAGCTGCCTGCTCATCGGGAGCTGCAGTAAAAGGATCTGAAGAGAAAAAGCAGATCGAAGAAGTTGTTGCTGGAAGTGACCCTGCACCCATGCAATGACTGTGGACTCTGGTCTGAGCTATTTTTTAGTTTAGTTTTTTTTTTTTTTTTTTTTTCTGAAGAAGTGAGGTGCTTGGATACAGAGTCTTAGAGGGTTTTTTTTTTTTTTGCATTGTTACCTTTTTTATTATTTTTTCATTTTTAACCACAGCGGTCTTTATGTCTGTGTGTTTGATTGTGTTTTGTTTAAAGGAGCTCATTTTCAGTTACTGGCTATTACCGCTTTGCTTGTGTTAATAAATAATATTTATTTTCTTTAAAAGTCTGAATCTCCACACTTTATTCCTGTTTCGTTTCCCTTGGTTTCCATCCCCCTATCCCCTTGAGCCTCGAGGATGTAACAGTGTCAGTTTTATCAGTGTCAGTTTTGGTCTGTTTTTCAACTTGTTAAAAACTCCTTGCAGTGCCTTTTAAGGGGAAACTAAATTAAGTCAGGACTACTTGAGTCACTCCCTGCTGGCCATAAAATGCCATTTTTAAGGTTAAGTGTGCAGTAATCAGCAACCTGTGGCACAACAGACTTGGTGGAAATAGAATACAATATTCATAAGCATGCTGACTCCGTGTATAATCAACTAAAAACAAACTGTTTCGATTTTGTTATCTTGAAATGAGCCTTTTATATCTACACAGGAGTAGGTCCTCTTCCATAAAGGCTGCCATCTTGCACCAGCGTGCTTTTACAAGTAGCACAGAAAGGACAAACAAGGTAAAATAAAAAACTCAGCTGTAGCAGTAAATTGCTACATGTAATTTATTAATATATGATACAAATAACAATTAAGAAAACAATGATTATTAGTGCCTATTTAAAGCTTGCTGTGAAATCCAAGGCATAACAATGGGTGCATATATTAAAGCAGAAATAAACATGTAACAGAAGGAGTTTTGCTCAGCGTAGCTCATTTCTGTGTAGACACAGTTGTAAGATAATATCATGGCTAGGTCTTAATCACACATTTGCATTATTTGGGTGAAACAGTAGGGTTGACAAACAGGTGGAGCACTATAGTTATTAATCAGGAGGCTGTAAGACCGAAAGTTGGGTTGAATCAGAATTTCAAAAATGGCAATAACTGCATCTGACACCACTGAGCCTCAAAACACCTCCTCAGTCAAATTATATCTCGACAGGACTTTTGCATCCTTACTGTCCAATCCTCAGTGTGTAATCTTTGGCTTTATTCTGAGGCCCATTAATGTGTTTCAATGTTTGTCAAACCAAGAGATTTCCAAGATTCAACCACTAGGAGTCACAAAAGACACAAAGTCCCGCAAACAGGGGCTGTAAAGTGTGTTGCATGCTTCAAGGGCATGAACGGGACATAATGACCTGTTGAGTTGTAAAAATATGCTTTAAAGTCCCCTCAGAAAAACAACGTGCACAATGCTGTACCTTTGAGGAGACATTCCAGACGTAAACACAGCCCCACGTGCTTAAACGCACTGGACAACCAGGAGACTCAGCTCTGAACTATTTATCCCAGTACAGACTGTCTGCCCCCCTCAGCCAGCAGGTTGCATTCTGGAGATAAATCAAAGGTCTGCAGCAGGGCAGACTGCAGCAATTCATTTCAGGAGTATCCAGCTGTTGAGTTTAAAACTAATGGCTGATCGCTCTCCATGGCATCTTGGCATTCAGAACAATTCAATTCCCTCATGATGAATGACCAGAGTGAGGTGGATCTGATTCAACAGGCCAACTACTGCTTGAAAAAGGCAGATGCTGCACCGAGCTAACAACAAAAACAAAATGAAATCAGGTTATGTTTCCAAACTGGAAATAAAGTTATTCTACTCTTTTGTTCCTGCTTGGAAATTAAGCTTTGTAAATCAGTTGTTTTCTCTAAGAGGGTCAGAGATGGAAAAGTCCACTCGTGTGTTCTGTCCCTGTCTGGTGTTTTCATGACTGAAAAGAGTAGTGAAAGAGTTTGAGAGCTGCCACAGCAGAAAAACAAAATGTATAAATAAAGCAGTAACACATTTGTGGAAATTCAAGAGAGAGAGAGAGAAAGAAAGAAAGTATTTTACAAAAAAAAAATGCATCAAAATTTGACTATATCTTAGTTTTCCCCCAAAATAAAAGCAACAAATAAACACAAAATATTAACCAAGTTCTAAAATTCTCTATCACAAATGGTAGGCACATAAAAAAAAAAAAAAAAATCATAAAGCACAAAAATAATGTGCAAAAACATTTTGCAAAACATAAAGAAGAGATCCTGTAGAAAACTTTAAATAATTTTCAAAATATGTTTCTTAAATTGCATGACATTTTTTAAAGTTTTGTTATATTTTTGGGTTTGATTGAATGTTTTTGTAGTTGAGTTTTAGGTCCACCTTAAAAGAGCGATGGCCCATCATGCTCATTTTACCATCATGCTCTTCACTGAGCTAAATGACCAGTTTGTTTCATTTGTGGTTTGTGTTTTGAAAGCATTTGGTTGTGCTGTCAGAAACTGGAGGATGTTGTGTTTTGTAGATGTTTAGCGTTAATCTGAAGGCTTGTTAGTTTATGACTGATGAGAGTTTTTGATAATCACAGCTCAACAGGTTTTGAGAGGGTTTTCTCAGTGAAATAAAACAGATACAGGACAGGCACTGAGAAAAATGTCACAACCTCCTATTTCCTGTTGAGTATGTCACTGTCACACCTTGGGCAATGACATGATCTTAGTGTGACACTGACTCCATGACACATGAAATACTGCAACATCCTGTGTCTCCACGCAGACAGGAGATCCAGTGATGAGAAGCTGACACTCCTGCTTTAGTTTCACCCTCCATCTGTGTTCCTGGATTTCATCCTAGTGTCCTTCAGTGAAACATAAAAATGACATCACAGGACCCGCCCCCTCAGGCTGGTCTGACACGCTGCCCTTGAAGAGGAATTTACAGGAGAGCTTATGAAACCGCTGCATGTACAGTATGTCATAATTATCATGTACATTTATTGAACAGCCAGTCATTTTATTTGTAGATGACACAATGCTAAGCTAAACCGATAAAAGTGTAATAAATGAATTCAATGTAGCCAGCCCTTCATTGAAAGTAAAACAGAGAGCTCTCAGACCAACTTTATGAGGTTGTTACATTTCAGTGTACTGTTTGTTTTATTAGAATACTTTGGTTTACAAGTATTGTGTAAAATGACGTCAATAATACCCCATCAATGTTAAAATTTAGGCTTTCTGAAAAGACACAATAATCATGATATAATTAAGATTTAAAAATAAACATCTCTTTATTTATTCTATGACATTTCGTCCTTTTTCAGCAGACCACAGTTATGCTGCCACAGTGTCTTCTTGCCCGCTGCTACTGTGATTATCATGTTCATAGTCATAATATTGTTCATACAGACCCAAAAACTGAACTTTTAAATGCCAAACAAAGGACAAAGGACCCCTGCAAAAACAAAAACAAAAAAGCATTTCACAGTCTGAGCGCACATCCTTGCCATACGCAAACGTTTCTTTTATTTACTTCAATTCTTAAATTGTCTTGAGTTTTACTGTCCAGCTGTGTTTTTTTGAATGACCCCTCAATTATAGATTCACTGAACCTCCACTGTCAGGTACAAAAAACACACAATGTGATTAAAGACATACAACAACTGAGTGAGAGAAGACTGTTACAGCAGACAGGTGGTTAAGAGGTTTACAGCAGCTCATTCACCCTCACAGAAAAAGAGTGAATGGCCAGAAGAGGGCATGATACTGCAAACAGAGCACCCATGATGCTTCACTGCTTCTGTGTCAAATCCAAACATTCGTGTGTGTCTGTGCAGACATGGGAGTGGGTGAATAACTATTGGTGATTTGAGACTCTAGACTCCATGACAGGGTTATGCAATGCACTTCTGTGCAGTTCACATAAAAACATGGCATGCAATTAACATTTTCTTCAGTGCAACAAACATGCTCGTATACACATTTTGATTTTTTGCTGTGCAATCAACAGTGAAATTAACCTTTTTCATACAGTACATATTATATTTTGTGCAACATACATTTTCTACTTTGCAAAATACAGTTTCTTCAATGTTAATATATACTGCACAATATCCTTTCTTTAAACCAGCATAAATATGAGCTATATTACTGTGGGTGTCTGCTGTGTAAAGTTTATTTTACATTTTACTCTGACAATGAACAGCTTCAACTGTATGCTTTTTGTCACTGTCTTGCACTTTATTCTATAAACCCAAATAACATCTGACAGAGAGTTATCATGGTTATCTCAGGATAACATGCTTGTTATTGTTGAGTCCTATAATTCAAAACCTGTCAGTGAGGACAGACCTGTTATACTGATCAGTATTACATGCATACAGTATTACAATGTTGGATGTCCATACTAAACTGTTCCTTTATCAAAGAGACAATCATTACAGCATAATCTCAAGGCAGGTTTCCATGAATGGCACATTTCAAGACATGGTCTTATCAGGATGAGGCCAAAGGACTAATCCACCTGGCAGCTCATGCAAAGACATGTCCACCTGAAGCTAAACAGTCTGTTTACCCCCCTCATCTTTTCCTTCCATTCTGCACTTTGTTGATTCAGTTGGTCTCTGAAAGTTGTCGTCTTTTGGTTCTAAAGAAAAGTTGTGGCTATTTTCTCTTCTCAAAGAAAATGACGCCATAAATAGAGGAAAGTTTTATGTTTTCTGGACAACGGTAAACCTGTGAGTGCTTTCACTTCATTGATGACTTCTTCATCAACAAAGGCCACACAGCAGTGGATTTGGTCCTTAACCAATCCATCCATGAAGACCTTCCATGAAGGCTTGGAGCCACAATAACACTCGGTATGTTCATGTGCACCGTTAAATTGAACTATGGTAATCTCTCGATTAAGCAAATCAACTTTCTACAATCTTTATTCCAGTTTACTAGCAATTCAAGAATTGAATTGCTGACCGAAGCATGCCACCTTCAGTAGGTGGCAACATACCCTCTTTCAGCTTGTTACAACAGTGTTGTATACCAGCTGAACTGTTACCAGGCACAAGTCCCTTTTCACAAGTCAGAGTCCAGTCTCAAGTCTTTGAGGGTCACAAGTAGCTCAAGCTGTGCAAGAAGTAACAGCCACTGGCTATGTTTGGCTGTATCGTGGAAAAAGCAGCCAAACGGAGTCTTTTCAGTAGTTGCTTCAGTTGTTTCATAGAGGTTCATAAATGAAGAGATTTTTGAGCCACAAATAATGCAAAGCTCTTTAACCGGTGTCCCAGATTGACACACTGAAAGGTGAAAATAAATCTCCTTTAATTTGTCATTGGAATAATTAAATTTTGACTTTATTATGAACTTCTCTTACTCAGCATTTGCCAAACTTTCAATTCTATGCACCATTATTCCTCAAATGTCACATCTGGCTCTTAAAATCCAATATAGCAGCTGCAATAATTCCAATCTTGAGGCTCTGAAACAGCTGTCCATCAGGCCAGGAGGCACATCACATCACACCGTTCACTTCCTGCAGTCAATGGTTTGAGCAAGCATCAATCTTACTGACTGTAGATCACCTTGTTCACCCTCTTTTCATAATGAACCCACAGGATGGATGTCATCTTTTTCTCACAGATAAGCAATAACAGCCTGGCCGGCTGATCTCCAGGTGAGCTGGGAGGAAATCTGCTGATTCGGTTAAAGCTGCAGATCAATCTGTTGGGATGATGCACAGGGGCTTGAGGCCGTTATAACAAATGTAATCAGTTACTGCAGATGGAATCCATAAAATCAGGGAAAATATACTTATTCTGCAGAAACAGCAGAGAGATTATTCAAATCTGTAATGTTGGACTTCTTTATGTAGCGTCTACAGATTGGGCTACAGCCTGGTTCATAATGCTGCAGTTTATATGTTAATATGGTAAAGATGGAATGTGCTGTCTGTGCTGATACATGCTGGCTCATTCATCATGTAAATGTAGTTTTAAAAAATGTGCCCCTAACGCTACTGCACATGTCATAACTGTAAGGAGCTCAATAAAGTCAGAGGCTGTGGTAACATGCAATTCTGCTGAATTATTCAGTCTCTCTGCTTTGTTATTACTGTTGATCTGAACTGTGTGCAGAAAAACAGCAGTCACTCTGGGCTGGCTCTACCATCAGTTATCAAAGGCTTTCGCTGACTGCCTCTTGAATGAATAATGCTGACAGAAGTTCAATGTGCACAGGCCCAAATAAATCAAAGTAATTAACTCAATAATTGATCTGATGAATTTCCCTGCAAAATGGAGACATTTTTGTTAAATGTGCAGAAATCTGCAGCTCGAGGGGCTTGGGGAAATCACAGATGGAGAAAGATCTTGCATAAACAACAGGCCCACTTTGCCAGAGGGTAAAACACTTTTAATTAAAAACACAGGGATCTGCAGTCACGTTATTACCCTTTAATCAATGACTGAGCGGTGGACTCATGCCAGTCAGATGTGAAAAATGAAATAGAAGATGGAGAAGCCCTTCCTGTCAAGCGGATAATCATCATTCTCAGATTTGATCTCAGGAAAATGGATCTCATCATCTAGTTTCACTGTAAGTTGCACACACAGCTCTGAGTTGATAATCGTGTGATTTGCCTTCAGAAAGAAACTAAAAATGGCAGACAGATTTATTGGGCTAAGACAATATTTCATTGCTTTTTAAGGGAGGTTGTATGAGTTACATACAGTGTAAGTGTAACAGCCATAATGGATGTTGGTCAGCTTGGCCCTTTTTCTGAGAAACTGCCGACAGAAGTAGAACACAAGGTGTGCTCCCATTTTTGGCTGATGGGGCCGACTCCGCCACCTAATTTAGCTCATTTTATGAGACTCTGACCCAGGCGGTCATCTCAGTTTAAGTGTACCGAGGAGTTTCCCAGCATTTATACTTTTACAAACAGAAACCCTGTTTGTTTATCAGCTATTAGCAGATGCAACACTCACTGTGCTCCTGTAGTACACTGAGCTGTTGGGGTGTGTGGGCTTCAAAAACACAAAAATACAACCAAACTAAATAACTATTAATTCCTCTCTCTCTCTCTCTCGCTAGGAATTTACTTCGCAACATTTTCCCTTTACCCCTATTCAAGTAAATCATGAGTTCAGATTTGTTCTATCACATTATTTCCATTGTAAGCATAAAACATTAATGACAACAGGGCTTGGACCCTCAACGCTACATAAACATAAATAGAAAATATTTCTCAGAGTTAAATTGAAATGTTACATAGCTGTGTCAAGCAGCTGATTAGAATTAAATAGACTCCCATGAACTACTGAATGATTTAAGTCAATGCATAATTCCATTTGAACTTCATCAATATTATTATGGACAGGTATTGATCCTGGCGACTATGGAGAATCACTGCCCACAAATTTGTAACATTATTTGCTTCTCTTACTCCGCTGACTCACTGAGAATGTGCAGTGACTCTGCACGTTTCATTTACACACAGAGAAAAGGTCTTCTTGGCACCCATTCAATTTTGTTTGATCCTGTTGGAACTGTAAAATGATAGCGACTACCACCCATAGCTCATACAACAGTGTCCACCAAAATGTGAGTACAATGCACCTCATCAGGAGACTCATATAAGGCCTGGTGTAATCAATGATGAGAAAATCTCTGCTCTAAAATGTCCTGGACTTCAGATGTCTTTTCCTTGTACTGTGTAAGGAGTCTTAAGTTATACCATAAACCTGAATTTTTTTCTATAGTTTGAAGTCCTCAGAGCATATTATGTGGGGAGCCTCTGCAGAGAGCGGGCTGAAGTGGTGCCGCCGTGACTTTCTATCTCTCAACATCCATCTTTTTGGCCTCACTGCCATTCTTACTTAATGACACTTAATATGTGACTGTGGTTAATCTCACATAAAATTGCAGAATCTCGTCTTTGTCATGCTGATGATTGAAGCTCTCATTTTGAATGTCAGTGTAATGAGAGGAAAATCTATGCTTCTAGACAGGGCCGCTCTATGGGAGGCCGTTCTGGCCATAAATCATTGCCCTCATACAAAGCTCTGTAATTTGGCACAGTTTAACAGAGTGCTATGTTCATTTACAGATTGTTGAGGGCTGTCTCTCGGTCAGTACAAAAGGATTAATTAGTTCCAAATGCAAAATGAAGGTATACTTGTTTGGTCAGTGAAGAAATCAATAGCAAAGGCCAAAAAAATCTGTTTGCCTACAATTCTGATAGGGTACGATGGAGTATTAGAGACACAAAGATATATTTTTTAAAGACTTTGAGATTAAAGTTGTAAATTTATGAGAATAAAGTCATAATATTTCAAAAATAAAGTCAAATTTATGAGAATAAAGCTGTAAACTTTTGAGAATAGAGTCATAAATGTCCAAGACTAAAGTCATAAAGTAAATAAGATAATAAATTTCAGGGCTCCCACTCACCTTACTTTTGATGTCATATCAAAAGCCAATGTTACTTTGCAGAGATCAGAGGCTTTGAGATGCTCTCATCCACTCTGCTACAGTTGCATGGATTGCAGGACAGTTCCACAAGGGACAGTTCCACAGCAGCGAGAACAACAGCTCATACAGAGTCCTGGTTTCAGAACCAGTAATGATGGAAAAATATGAATTCCATTTACAGGATAAGGAAACAAGTACTAATGGACGATGTTAAATTAATTTAAGGTGATTAAAGTCAGCAGGCCTAGTTGTAGTTAACAGTCCAGAGAAACCTAAGAGGCGAGGGAGCTCAGGGACTCCCAAAGAGATCTGGTTCGTAACTTTAATGGGACAGACAGGAGCTCAGTGTGCCAGTTCCCTCAGCAATCTAAACCTATAGCAGCATAAACAACAGTTGATTCATGCCTAACCAGCCCAAACTATGAACTTTATCAAAGAAGGAAGCGAAGCGGTCTAGATGGGAAGGACCTTTTTGGTTAAGCTTTAAACTAAACATAATTTCTATAATACTCTTCCTCTGATTTTATTTTATTCATTATTATTATTTTCAAATGCATTCTTACACCAGATTTTACATATTTTACATCATAGAATATTTATTTATTCTGTAGTTTTATTGTTTAAAAAGTTATTTTTTTACTCTCCTATCTAACAGTTAATATTTTATTCTAACTTCAGTGTTTCTTCATAATGCTCTTGTGAATGTTTTACCACAATGTTGCTCAGTTCTTTCTTTCTTTATTTGATTAATTCTTATTTTATTATTATTATTATTATTATTATTATTATTATTATTATTATTATTATTATTATTATTATTACTTTTTTAATAGCTCTTGCTTAGCTACATATATGGATTGTGGCGTCTGTGTGTGGGGAGGGTTTCTTTGTATTAATTTCTCTTTTTTTTTATTTACAGCACTTTGAATTGCATCAACGTTGTATGAAAAGTGCTTTATAAATAAGGTCTGACTAATTCATTGAAGAGTGTAGGTTTTTTCAGAAGGTGGGTCAGCAACACTGTAAATATCGGTCAGCATAGTCCCATATGGCAGCTAAGCTACTGCTGCAGATGTGGCCACAAATAGCTCATATTTTAGTCATCCCAAAAATCCCACTCATGTCAATCATTTCAGTTTCAATCTCTGTAATATTTATTCCAAACCAAGCCAAACAAATACATTAGCAACAAGATTGAAGATTTTTACATTCTAATTTTTTATGCCTTAAACTTAAAGGGTGGTGAGGCTAAGGTTAAACTGACACCAACAGCTCAGTTTTTAGTATTGTAAACACAAAATAAACAACACATTTAAACAAGAGTGGGCAGGATGATTTTTTTTCTGTCAAAAATCATTATTAAAACACGTAGAGGACAAGTGGGAGGTACAAGCCAACATGGATACAGATTATATTTACATAATGGGAGATCTGACTGTCATTCAGTTTTCAACTTTCCTCCAATGATAGTCCACGAGGGATCTGATTAGTAATGGTCACTGAAAGTTACGGCTGCACCGTCCACAGCAAATCTGGATAGTTTGGAAGTCAGTTTTGTTTACTTAAACAGTCCAGTTTGTAAATTTTGTAGTTCATAGATTCTCTCTTTTTTTTAAACATACATAAGGGGTTAGTTAGCATCGATATATGAGGAGTCTATTTCAGGTCCCTTTTATTCAGTGTTTACATACATCCTCTGGGGCAAATCTTGTGTCGAAGCAACATTAACTTTCAGTGTTACGCAGATGGCTCTCAGCTCTACACACTGTTTAAACCTGCTTCCACTGATGTTTCCCACATTAAATGTCCTGTCTGACTGAAATAACAAAATCGGATGGCTGAAATTTCTCTACAGCGCTGAATTTATAGTGATAACTCCTTGAGCCCCAGTTTTAGCTACATCGATAATCTGTCTAATGATGTTTGTGAAGAAACCGGTGGCGGAGGGGTCACTTTTTTTTAACCCTTTCCAATGTGATCCAGGTGACCAAATACTAAAAAAATAATGCTAAGATCTGTTTTTCCAATTTATGCATCTCTGATTTAAAGTTATATGGTTACTCTCATGACGCACTTGTATGGAACATTCTCCAGCTGACAGCTGCATTATCAATATGTCATCAGATTATAAGAAACAGTAGCTGTAGTGTTCATTTTTGAAGTCCAATCAATAAAAAACAACAGAGTCTGAGTGCTGTGATTTAGTGCTGATTGAAATAATGACTGTATCATTAAGAGAGGAAAAAGAGTCTGAGGTGGTGCAAAGGATTCACTGAACAGCTGAGACATGGAGCCGAACAAAGAGTGCTGACCGGGCAAACTCAAGTCCAAAAAGGTTCCACTCTGAGAAATCTAATCAATGTGAGGAGAAAAGAGGGAAATACAGCACAGACACAGTAAGCTGGAGAGGTGGTGATAAAGATTTCTTTCCACTTAAACAACACAATGGTAAAGCCTTGAAAATGTATCAGTGATTGAACAAGGACCCTGTCCTTGGTTTCCTCATAAACCAGTTCATATCTCATTATAAATTATCTAAAGTCACGCTTCATCATCACGAAATTGTGTCTGAAATTCATTAAAAGCATCTGCAATCAGAGCTCTCCTCTTGTGTTGATCACTGACCTTGAACAAATGCTGAGTTTTCTTGAGTGCAGCAGCTGCTTACCAAAGCTTTTCGCAATTAGCAAATGAAATACATCAGAACGTGAACAGAGATATTTGAAATTTTGTGCACCAACTGCTGACAAATATTTCAAAAATAATAAAATACTAATCCTGCAGGAAAAGCAATGATGACTTGGGCTGCAAGCAGCACCTAAAAGGCCCTTGTATTCCTATATATTTTGGAGTGTTGGCAGTGTCAGGGTTTGTCACAAGTCATTGTGAGGTCCAATTACAGTTTGCTGCAGAGTTAATGTCTTTATCCCTAAAAGAATAATCATAATGGCACCTAATCACTATGGTCTTCATTTACCGTGTACTGACGACATGTGTACAAACTGTTTAATTATATAGGCCTCTTGTCTTGAGCAAAGAAGTGGTGGAAATTAGTTTAGAAACAAAGGTAACTGTTTTTAGTGGGTGTGGCCATAGTTGGTTTTCTCATATGAAGACTTAGTCCAGGAAGGACAGTAATTGAATTTACAGTAATTTGCAAGGGGCGCCACAGAGTCATTTAGCCATGCCCTTTTTCAAAACCCATCCCCAAAAGTTTCAGTCCCCTACCGGACTCAAGTAAACCAATTCTGGTGTCTTTACGTGTAGTTTTTAGCCCCCGAAACACTATGTCATGGTAAACAGTGCGTCACATGACAACAACAGTTATCATAGGTTTCTGTACTGTAAGGGGCCATAAAGTCAAAGTCTCTATGTTTATGCTAATATTCTTCATTGATGTGTTAAGGCTTGGACCCCTAAGGAGAAACTCAGTTTAACTTAACTTAGGCTGCTCTCACATCTGTGCTCAGCAGTTTAACTCAATATTGTCTTGTTACTTGAGGCATTTAAACAACGCCAGTCACATGACATTTTTTCTCTGTATTCAAACAGTTTTTTTTTTTTTTAACTTAATAGAGGTAAACGTATAAGCTTTGGTATCTGATTAAAGAAAACCCCTTTTTCATGTCAAACTTTCTTCTGGTCATGCCTCACCGTTTGCACTCTAAAAGCCTGCACTGTCATGATCATACATCTTTGTGTTCACACTCTGTCAGTGATGGAGAGCTTCTCTGATGAACCTGGAGGTCTGATTTGTTTTTTGTCCACCTGCTCACACAGCAGCTGCTGTTGTGGCTCCAGCTTTAATATCACTTATTTAGATGAATAACTCTGTGATACTGTACAGGTATTTAAACCACCTGTCTCACTCTAAGCAGAAATGTAATGCTGCTTTTTTCTGATTGTGCTCCTTGTAGTTCCCTAATGAAGCCCATCTAGTTTTCCCTTTGTGGCTCTAATTACAAACATTTCTTGAAGTCCAAAAGGAGAGAATGTGAAGATTTGAAGGTGAAAGACAGGCAGTAAAATCTTGTTTTTACTCCAACAACAGTCTGGTTATTTCTTGAATAATTATCTTAACCCTTTGATGCGCAACATGGGTCAAAAAAGACCCGGCTGAGTTTAAATTTTATATATCTTTTCAATAAATTGATTCCATCAGTCGGTACTCAAGGAATTCCTCAATTAACTTGTTTTTGACGACCCTACATCCTTATATTAATTTTTCTTTTTTTACTTTTAGAATAAAAAACGTTTTTGTATCACTACCCCTCTAATGCACAACATGGGTCTAAAATGACCCGTATCCATTTTTAATGTTATTTCATGTATGGCTGAGTGTCTCTATGGTATATCTTTGAAATAAATTAATTTTATCATTTACTATTCCCAGTATGCAGTAAAGATCTTGTTTTAGTTGAGCACAAATAATTATATTTATTTTTTCTTTCTTATGTTATGAGGAAGCACAGATTTTGTATTTCTACATCAAGTTTACATTCATGGGTCAGAAATGACCCACATACAGTGACTGTAGCATTTAGCATGAAAAGACCGTCTAATACATGTAAGTATGGTTTTTCAATTGTTCTGACATTATCTTAGAAATTATTTGATGACAATTATGAAATATAATTGTACATAGATTTGATTTGATTAGGTTTAGGTTACCTTGAGAGTGAGGACATTACATGTTGGAAAGTTACACAGTTACAGGTAAAACAGCTAGCGTTATTTCAGCTAGCTATAATCAGACGCATGTGTATGTGACAAAATGACAAATAAACATGTTGCTGATACAAAATACAAAAGTGTTTGGCCCATAGACTGTATACAGAATGGACGCCGTCTGCCTCCTCGCTGAGTGAAGCCACTCCGAGAACAGCACCCCCTGTTTACAGGCTGCAGTATAGGTCATAAATCCCGCCTCCGCCAGCAAAGCTTATGGGGCTGTTGACAAACTTTAGAAATTTATTACACAGTACATACATTTTTCTCCCCCCTGCTTGCAATGTTGACATGTAGTTACTGTAAGACTGGTTTGTGCTCAAGTCCTCTTTTTTCTGTACAGCTCCATTTTTAAAAGTTATAAGGGGTTCATGTTTGCTATGATTGACACCTGATACAGCCTATGGGCGTTCAGGGATTGCGTAGCTCTCCCGGGGGATACGCTGTTTGAGCCGAGCGTCATCACAGCGACTCTTTTCAACTGCGCGGCCGAATGCGCGCATTGCTACTGCGCAGCGCTGGTTTCAGGAAATGAAGAAAAATCCTGGAAATATCGAGAGCTATTTGGCTCCAAATCTGTATACAGGTGGTAGGCGGAACGAAGTTGTCCATAGTATATACAGTCTATGGATACAGCCTATCGGCGTTCAGGGATTGCGTAGCTCTCCCGGGGGGATACGCTGTTTGAGCCGAGCGTCATCACAGCGACTCTCAGCGACTGCGCGGCCGAATGCGCGCATCGCAACTGCGCAGTGCTGGTTTCAGAAATGTAGAAAAATCCCGGAAATACAGAGAGCTTTTTGGCTCCAAATCCGTATACAGGCGGTAGGCGGAACCAAGTTGTCCATGGTATATACAGTCTATGGTTTGGCCCCACTCACTGCTAATTTCATTACTTGAAACAAATTATTATTATAGTGTTAGGTAATTTCATATTAAATCACACTTGGATGAATGGGTCATTTTTGACCCATGTGTGTAAACTTGATGTAAAAATATAGAAACTACATTATTTCATAAAGTATGAAAAGAAAAATAGAAATAATGATCAGTGGTGATCAAAAACAAGATATTTAAAGAATACTTGGAATATTCAATCAGAAAATAAACTGATTCCAAAAGATAGAACAAAGGAAAACTCAGCCAGCATGAAATACCATTGGAAATGAATGCGGGTCTTTTTAGACCCATGTTGCGCATTAGAGGGGGTGTGGATATGTTGCGCATCAAAGGGTTAAGTTAAAAATCCTTTAGCGATTACACCCCACCATGAGGAGCTTTTTATTTCCTTCGCGCTGTGCACCATCTGACTTTTTATCCATCTGCCAATTACTGAGTGACACTGTCTCACCCGCCCATCTGACAGACTGCTCGTTAAAAACACACCCTCATTACACAGTCAGATACTAAAATCAGTGTTGTACAAGGGTGGTTTACTGTCCAAGTCTCTTTTCGTATTTTTGCAGCATCAACGTCGCTAATGCTGAGAGGATGTAACCTCAATGACTTGATCCAACCATGACACTCTGTGAAAATCATTTGATTATCTGAAAAGCAACTCTAGATTTGGGTGTCTAGGACTTTGGTCTCTTACATTTCTATGTCTCTTTCAATAGCTGTTCATCATTTCACCTATGAACTCTATCAGAGGGTTTATAAATCTCATATGTAAACCAAACAGTTATTAAATCAGCATGCAGAGATCACTATTTTAACTGAAACTGCTGTCTGCCTGTACAGTACTTAGCATTGTATTGTTTGCTAGTTTGTGTAATGTGAGAAAATAAGAATATAAAATCATTAAGCATGAGTAACATTTCTCTGTTCCTGTCTTCCATTTTCAAATGAGACTATCTATGTTGATTTGTTCCTCTATCATTAATGAAAAATGCCCTAATTGACCAATCAGAGCAGAGTATTCCCCTCAGCTGTGTAATGAATCATTGAAATGTACAGTACTGAAAAAAGTAGAGCTGATTCTTACAGAACCAAAGTGTTTGGCCATATACCAGGTTTAATTTCTGAGTCTAATAATCATCCATCTATCCCACAAACACAACAATCACCACAACATGAACACAAGCAGGTAGAATAAAGCAACAGAACAGGCGCAGTGACCAAAATGAGATTAGAGGAAGTAACATTTGAATAAATTTATTACAAAGTAAAAGAACGGAGAGGATGAATGAGCCTGTCTGAATAAAAAATGAAAAAGGCTTACAGTTGTTTTGCAGGTTATGAAAATATACCAGCTTTCCTTACTTGAAGCCCACAGCTCGCTGCTGTTGATAGATTTCTCTGTTGTGGTTGTTTAAATCCTGTTTCTGCTGACGAGGCCCTGCGAGAAAATTACCTCTTTAAACTGTCTTATGATATTCAGCGCTGCAGGAGATATAATTCATACTTTTATTATCCTGCAATAGTCACCCTGCAGAGAAATCCAGCAAAGAATGGCAGAAACTTGCTGTGAAAAGTCAGTGGAGGTGGTGCTGCTGCGGTGATGGACAATAACAACATCACTGTGCTTCTGAGTGGCACATTTTGCTTTAAAAAAACTTCCAGGCAGCTCGATTGACAAGTCAAAAGTAATATGTGTCCACTAAACTGAAATATCACTGAGGTACTTTGAGTTTGGGGCTGCAGCTGCTTTCTCTCGGCGAGGAGGTTCCTGATCTGGATCTGCAGCTGGGCAGTGGTCTCTATGCCTGTAGTTTTTATGTTCTCACCAGACACGCATGCATGAGCTCTTGCCAGGTACACTGACTGCTCCCACAGTGCAAAAACATGCTTGTCAGTTCAATTAGTCACTTTAAATTGCCCTTAGTGACCCTGTACGGGATAAGCAGTAAAGTATGCACAGAGACTTTGGTCAACGATGAACTTCGCAACTCATTTTGCAATTAGAATCATGAATGTAGTTCATTTGGAGGATCCAAGAGGTCGAGGGTTACCAAGCTCTGTGTGTTAGTGCAGCCAAAGTCAGATTCACTGCACCCCATGTGTAGCTTCTTATAGATATAGTCCAGTAAGAAGTGAGAATGGCCTGAAACAGACTTCATAAATAGCTCTCAGTTTAGAAATACAAGGAGTGTTTTGAAAGGATACATCTTATTGAGTTTGTTCAAGTATATCAGTAGATCTGTGCTCTTTCTGCGTACACAGACTTGACTGCTTTGCCAATTTTACATGTTTTTTTTTTCTTATTTCATTTAACTGATTATTTCATTTTAAGACATTAAAACCATGATTTAATTTAAAGCTCTTATAAGTAACTTTTAGTTTGTGTCTATTTGTCCCCCAACCCCCAGATGGTCAAAGCAGTCTTTGCGTAAAACCTTGTCCTGACTTTTGTCAAAACTGACCCATACCCCCTTACATCATCCATCCATCCATCCATCCATCCATCCATCCATCCATCCATCCATCCATCCATCCATCCATCCATCCTTCTCTACCGCTTAACAGGAGGTGGGTCGGGGGTTGCAGCAGCCTAAGCAGGAAAGCCCAGACTTCCCTCGTCCCAGTCACTTTGACAAGCAATTCCTGAGGCACCCTTGGGTGTTTCCAGGCCAGCTGGGAGAAATAGTCTCTCCAGCATGGCCTGGGTCTTCCCTGTGGTCCTCTACCATGCCCTGGACACCTCACCGCCTGTCAAGTTCCCATCCCATTCTTCCCTCACCAGTAAACAAGACCCCAAGATATCTGAACTCCTCCACTTGGGACAGGATCTCATCCCCGACCCGGAGAGAACACTCCATCTTATTTTGGCTGAGACCAATGAACTCAGATTTGGAGGTGCTAATTCTCATCTAAGCCACTTGTACTGATCCATTAAGAGCTGAAGGTAAGAGCCTGATGATGCTGACAGGACCACGTCATCTGCAAAACGCAGTGACCCAATCCTGAGACCACCAATCTGGACCCCCTCAACACCCTGGCTGCGCCAAGAAATTCAAAAAAAGTTATGATCAAAATTGGTGACAAAGGGCAGCCCTGGTGGAGTCCAACCCTCACTGGAAATGAGTCCCACTTACTATTGACTATGCAGACCAAGCTCTGGCACCAGTCTTACAGGAAGAACCAGCCCTTATTAGCGTGTTTGATACCCCAAACTCTTGCTTGGAGCACCCCCCACAGGAAAACCAGAGTTGTTAGCTGTTAAAGATCCTTGGGTCATGGCTTTGTGTATCAAGGATTTCAAGAAGAAGAAGAACATTAAATCCATACGAGAAATTCAAGCGGTATCAACTGATTTTGTGATTTAATATTCTTTTTTTGGAAGACACTTCTGTTTGAGTGAGGCAACAACTATAACTTCCACCTTAGCACAGCTTTTTCTGTGTCCTAAAGCATAGGAGGTGAGTCCTCTATATCATCATTTTCCTTTATGTACATGTCATGACTCATTTTCTCTTCAAATAAGGAACTATTAAAAAGGCTACCTTTTAGAAGAGCTTCCTGTATAAAACAAGTTTGTTCCTAAGAAAGTGTTTCCCGAAAGTTTGTCTTGAAAATGAGAAACTGTCATGTATTTGTGTCTATACAGCAATTTACTGTCAACACTCGGTGAGCGATCACCAAAAATACTGACCAACTTTTTTTTTAGGGAAACCTGAAGCAGAGCAGAGTGGATTTAAGTGTAAGACTGGTAAATTGGTTGTGGCTTTTCTCTGATTTGTTACAGGATGTTGAGCTGTGTCAGGCGGCTACACACGGATGTCACTAGGCTGAGCAGACTCTGACAGGTGGTGTCACTCCTACGCACTGCAAGCCGCTCCATCAAGCTCTGCAGATGGTGCATCTAGAGCTGTGCATGCCAACAGTTGCTGTTTTAGAAATGCAACACACCCACCAAATTCTTCCTTCCATGGAGTATTTCCCAAGATATACTTACTTTCTCCTTAAAGAACGGCAATATTGACAAGCTGTGATACTGTGTATTGTATTTACAACACAAATAGGAAATTATAATGTTGTGCAGAGGCTAACAAAACAGAACAGTGAGGCCAGAAATCATTGAGAAAACACACTTGACAACAAAGCCATGTAATTCATGAGAAGTGAGATAAAATAAGCAGGTTAAACAGTATGTACATGAAAATTCATTGAGAAATAGAAATGTGAAGGTTGGTAAGTATGACAGAACTACACTCAGTCCACATGCAGTCTGAAATAAAGAAGGCCATGTGATTTATGAGTACATGTTTCACAACATATTTAACATATTATGACAGCAGTCCTGAAAGCACAATGACAAACTGTGAAATAGTGTAAACTTTACATGTTCCCTGTTAAAACAGCTTTTCCTACATATATGTGACACATACACCATCAATTTCTCATTGCATATATAACAGCCTTACAGAATTGTGAGATATTTTTTTTTGTATTACAAGCTGTGTTAGGAAATCATCTAATTTACTTATATGTTTGACACCAAACTCTTGCCTGCAATAAGGACTTTAAAAAAGTAAAAGCGGATTCAGGGCCTAAAAAGTGAGGCAGATGCACAGGGATCTCAAAACTGCATCCTCTACAACCACCAGCAGAGGATGACTCTACTGTGTGCAAAAGATGTGAGAATCTAGACATGTTTTACAAACAATTTTTTTTCTCGCTTGAGAAATTACCAACATGAGCAGGTTGTGGTCTCAAATGTTAATAAAACATTTTTCTCAAATATGGAATCTGTTTTAACATTGTTTATTTTTAGGGATATTTTCTTAAACTGCTATAGTCTTAAAAAATTGGTGTCAAATTGTTTGGCTGAGCTAGCACAAGCAACCACTAAAGCAAACATTTTGGCTTCACTTGCCTTTATTATGTCTGGAGATAGAAGTGTGTCGCCCCCTGTTTATACAGTCAGCGATTGGCAGTCATTTGTCTTATAACTTTTTGTTAAAAGCCCTTTTTTTCTGTGAGCCACAGGATGCCAAAAGTATCACAGTTATTTCTATTTACCGCGTTTTGTGACAACTTAGTGTGAGACTCTTGCCTCTTAGCTTCATTTCTTCTGAGACTTTTGACTTCAAACATTTCAAGATAAAAAAGTCAAAATGCCAGATTGGAGGTTTCAGTCCACGTCATGTGGACTTTGTGATGATTATGAAGCTGCTGTAAACTGCATGTAAAGAGTCTAGGATAGCTTGGACTGGAAAATTGACCTAGACACAGTAGAATATCCCTTATTTATTTTTAAACTTGCTTTGTCAGAGAAATACACACATAAACATGAGTCTTGACAAATGAGAAAAAGTTGCTAGGGTTAATTTTTGGTGGTGGTGGTATGTATGATTAACAATATGTGGTAAGGAAGTTGCTGGCAATTCTAGATCATGTTTATATATGCTTCCTCGCATGATACAGTATGATCTATAGATAGTGGTTCTTAGAAGTGATGCTAAGCCCATGCAGTGATTCCCACTGCAGAGTTATTGATGCAGTGATTCCTGAGGGCCTGAGGATCACAGCTATCTAGATTTCTTCAGATTCTCTGAATGTTTTAATGATATTCTTCATCATAGATGGTGAAACGCTCAAACGCTTTGCAGTTCTGAATCTGTGGGGAAGCTGTGTGAGGCTAACGCTATCAGAGCTATCACCTCCAGCACCCATTACAACAGTATTTTGGCTTCACTACCCTGGATTATGTCAGAATATGGAAGTGTCTTAGACCCGACTTTTTGAAGATGCATTCCTGGCATCACTTTAAAACGGAGGGTTTATTTTTCATACAATCAAACATTTTCAGTTAAACCTGAGTCATCGTCTCTTTGCTATTTAGAATTGAATAAAAGGTTTACATGATTTTGGTGCCTCCTTTGGGCAAAGATGTGCAACATGTTACTTACTGAAGCTTGTCCTGTACCTACTACGGTTTCATTTTGTGACCAATTTACCTCATTCTAGCCTTTTGAAAATGAATATTTGCTGTGGAAAATGTTGAGACCAAAGTATTGATTTCCGGCTGTTTCAATTTCTTGAAATTCCTTTTGACACTTGAAAGGGACAACTGCAAATAAGGCTAAGATTGATGCAGATAGCAGGTGTACAGCTAAAGTTAATCAGTGCAGAGCTGGGAGGCTTTTCTCGTGATTTTAGGTCCCCCTTTTCTATATTTTTTCACTAAACATCGCCTGGTCAGATTTAAATCTAACTGAAAACATGAATCCAGTGTCCACTCCTTTTTCCAACTGTAGTCATTTTTTAACTGTCACAAGAGTGAACTTCACCGTTTTCACTTCTCCTAGTCTTATTGGAAGTTTGGACACAGGCTGTCTCTGCATTACTGCCACCTCCTGATCCAGAGCATGTGAACTTGATGTTGGGCATCATTGTGAGAAAGGGACCAATCACTCAGAATAGTAACCAGGCAGTGTCAGATGTCTGACCTTGGCTTTTAATCGTCTCTGCCACATTCCCTCTCTTACTTTTAGCATGGTCTACTTCCGCACGTCTGTAGACCGTCTGCTGTCTGCTACTACACAATTGGTCAAGAACATATAGTAATGCTACATAAGATAAACATATGACCTTATTTGTTTGAGGAAGCAGCCATGTGAGTTTCTTTGCATAGGCATATTGGTGCAGAACTGTTGCACAATCTATATAGAAAAAGTCTACTTTTATTCCAGCTCTATGATCCACCAAGTCAGCTTCTGTAACTGCAATATGTAAATTTTTCCACTCTTGAAGTTGGTATGTGTATCAGTCTCATAATGCATATATAGGTCATGCTCTAAAATGCATATTAACAGATAGTAAAGGTGTACAGTTGAAATCAATCTTGTTTTGAAGTTATTGTTATTGTACAGAGAGCAGTGAAAATGTGGATAAAGTTAAAATAATTTAAAACAGAGTCTGTGTCTCCATCCAGGTCCTTACAGCAGTCAGTCTTTTAAAATACATTTAAGTCTTTGTAAAATACATTTCTTGTGAATAGTTCCTTGTAAGTGTGCATATGCAGGTGCACACAGGCTGAGTGACACGTCTGTAATCAGTCTTCACTCGCAATTACTGAATAAAAAGTTTATAAGGATGATCCTTATAGAATTAAGAAACACTCTTTCAGTCCAAAAACAAGAAGGGGATAGAAATGGGTTTAATGGGCATCATTATTTGTGCTTTAATTGATGTAGTAAAGCCAGTAGATTACGTTGAAGAGGGAGAAGGAGAAGGGAAATATAATCCGTGACCATCTGTCGATGGTGTTCACGTCAGTGAGGTCTGGGATTTTGATTTTGAGTTGTGACGATCGTCTCCGCAGCCGTGATTTCCTTGGAAATGTGTTCCTGTCCACACTGCGCCCAGAGTCGCTCGCCTTGCTTGACTTCCTGTACTGGACCCCGGAGTTGTCGTACATGGTGGAGGAGGAGTTGTGAGACTCGCTGATGGTGGTTGTGATCTCATTCTCTCCTACCTCGTTGTGGATCTCCAAGGTTGTCAGCAGGATGTTCCCTGGGGTGTCGACCTAGGCAGGACAGACAGGAGTGGTGTTAAAAATGGTGCTTCAGTGACTGATGACACATGCACAGCACGCATCAGACCCCGGGGCCGCCGCCTTCCAACAGGCTGACAGATTATAGCCAAGGAAAGAGAGAGCGGCCTTCAAAAACAGGTTTCCTGTCCCAAAGTTGAATCATTGCTCACAAATCAGCTCAAGGTTGAACTGAGCAGCTTTGATGCTCATGACAGCTTTTGCTCCAACACAAAACAAAAAAGTCACTCAAACCTACGCAGCAAAAATGAGGCACGATATGCACACAGTAATACAACAACATTATGATTACAGAGCTGCAGAGAAAGTGACTAAGTCATACTTCTCTTTTCTGGAGACTAAGTTAACTTCAGTGTAATTAGTAACACAAATGGACAGTTTTTCTGCAGACTTTAAGTGTGTGTGTTTGTAATATGTTAAGGGGAAATTAAATTCTATAAATTGTGGCCCAGTTTTTACATGTTTTGAGGTCTCAATAACAAATAAATGCAAAAGCCTCTGTAAATGCTCCTGCAGACTCCTTCAAGTTCAGGGGAGATACTTATAGTGAGAACTACTTTAGCAACTAGACTAACAAGTAGCCAGTGTTGACGTTGGTGTGAGTCTTAACCAGTGACTGTATATAATATGGACAACTTGGTTCCGCCTAGCGCCTGTATATGGATTTGAAGCCAAAAAGCTCTCGGTATTTCCGGGATTTTTCTTCATTTCCTGAAACCAGTGCTGCGCAGTAGCGATGCGCGCAGTCACTGAGAGTCGCTGTGATGATGCTCGGCTCAAACAGCGTATCCCCAGGAGAGCTACGTAATCCCTGAACGCCCATAGGCTGTATCAGGTGTCAATCATAGAAAACATGAACCCCCTAATAACTTTTAAAAACGGAGCTTCACAGAAAAAAGAAGACGAGCACAAACCAGTCTTACAATAACTACATGTCAACATCACAAGCAGGGGGGAGAAAATTTATGTTCTATGAAATAAATTTCTAAAGTTTGTCCACAGCTCCATAAGCTTTGCTGGCAGAGGCGGGATTTATGACCTATACTGCAGCCCATCAACAGAGGGTGCTGTTCTCGGAGTGGCTTCACCCAGCGAGGAGGCAGACTCTGTCCAGTGAATTTATTCACTGACCAACGCTACTGTCAACTGAGCTCAACTAATGTGCAGGTAGCTGGCAGGGTGGCAATAACAAATGGTCCTGGAAAGAGCTACACATATACAAGGAGCTGCACATTGCTGAACACAATGGAAGACTTCTTATAGCAACGCACATACCAACCAAAAGCCGTCATTTTACTTGACAGAATGCAAGAGTAGCTAATGCACTGCTGCCCTTTCACTTAGTTTGCATTTGTTTTGGTCTGGTTTTGTACCCAAAGTAAATATTTGAAGACCAACTAATCCAACTGATCAAGCCAGCGACTCCTGCACTCTGAAAGACTAAATAAATGTTTTTGTCAATGGAGTCTAGCCACTTTGAAGAGCGGGATGTGAAGGCTGTATCTGGTTTAAGAGTTCAGGATCATCTCTGAATTCAGAACTTTCACTCTGCCAAGATACTGTCCTTAATATTTTCAGTAACTTCAACAACCATCTCAACCTTTAAGAGATTATTCTAATGCCAAGCCAAGTAAAAAAGGTGTCCATCTCAATAAGAAAATCCCCAGTGCAAACACTGAGAATATAAAAATGTAAATCATGATTTTGTAAAAGTAGTGTCAGTGTTTGTGTGACCAACTCACTGGAGAGAGTCCCTGTAGTCCTTGTTCTGTGGGCTTTTGTTTGGAAAAAAAATGCAAAGACAGAAAGTTATCCGGCAAGTCCATTTTTGAAAGAATTAGTTTGGTGAAGATAAAACAAAGATGAAAAACTGTTCGTCTCAGAGTGTTTCATTTGCTCTTGCAGTACAGAGTGTTTAAATGAGCACATCTAAACAATACAAACGCCACAGACAAACATAAGGAAAAATATTGTGTGACGATGATGAGGTCAAACTTTGCTCTGCAGCAGCAAAGTTTATGCCGAGGTCTCATAGTAGTGACTCGGCCGGCAGTGACAGACTCACCCGTCGTGAGTGACGGCGCCCTTGTACCTGATTGGACATTTTAAGAGATGAAGTCTTGCAATTTCCTCCTTCCTGGACAGACTGGCCGGGAGAAACATAGACAGAAACCCCTAAACGCTGAGTTTTGGTCAGGTATTAGCTCAAAAGTTCAAATTGTCTCATATGAATGTGACACACAGAAACTAACATGACATTGTCTCAAATATAGACTGCATATAGAAGGGCGACATAGAATCTTGATTAATTAAACAAATCTGATGTGCATTCTATTTGACGGCCAACAGGGGGCGACTATACTGGTTGCATTTTTATTTGCATATTTTTTTCTGTCTTTCACTGTCAACTATGCTTTTATTTTGAAGTATACTGCTTCTGGTGGATTGTAAGTTACTTAACTGAATAAAAACAGTCAAAAAAACAAAAACTGATAGAAAGCATATATTTTGAGTTGGCTGGTAACTCTTAGAGGTATAAGCTGTAATGTGGGTTTTGAATGTACAATGAATCTTGAAAAGTCAGTCTTTACGGTTTAATTGTTTGTCGGATGCCTGCTACAGCTACCTTGCTGGCAGCAACCATGTCTTCCTCTTTCATCCTTTGTTTTCTGATGTGTGCTAACCAGGGTAGAGGACCGTAACTATGAACAATCACTCAAAACACTATCAATATTGTATCCATATTACTTTTTTTCTTTAAAAGTTATGTTGTGACAGCCATACTGGGAGCACTGGTGAGTGATATTGAATATATCATGCTCCCCTTACAAAACAGTCTATGGCTGCAGCTAAGTGCTACAGCTGTGCATTTTGCAACCAAATGTACAGTAGAACACAGTGGAGCTTGTTATAGTCATCTCTGCAGCTTTTCTCATTGGAGAATCTGTTGACAGAGAGTGGAAAAACCCATTCATTGGCTCTTGAGCAGATGTGTCAGTGCATTTCTCTGGTTGTCCTTCACAATTGGAAAAGAAGATTTCAAAAAGCTGGTGTTTGATCAGACTCTATCCTAGCTGTTGTCACATCTGGCACAGTGCTCTTTTGACCACTCTGACTCTGATACAAAGTTATCATTGTAATTGTGTTGAGATGATTCTCACCTTGGGTTTGTCAAAATTTTCCCTGTCGTTATTTGCCTTCTGCGCCTTCTCAGCCAGTTTCTTCTGCATCTGAGGACCTCGTCCAAAGAAGATGTAGTTGACAAAGGCGTACTCTAGCAGAGCCAGGAAGACGAAAACGAAGCAGCCCATCAGGTACATGTCGATGGCTTTGACATACGGGATCTTGGGCAGAGTTTCTCTTAAATGTGTGTTGATGGTTGTCATGGTCAGCACAGTGGTGATCCCTGAAATGAAAAGATTAAATCAGTTCTCAAGCTGTAAAAAAATCATACAATTTGAATTATTTTAAAGGGAGCAGTCAGTTTATCCAATGATAAATTAAGTATTTAAAACACATATTTGGGAGGAAATGCACTGATATCTTTTTCCCACCAGGATGTGCCTCCTTCAAGTGAACATAGTGGGAAAAACCTCCTTTAACAGGGATATTGACCTTCCTTAAAAATTCTTCTTAAAATATGCGGCTGACCATTCTCAGCACTACTCCCACACTGCACACACTTTTTTCACACTTGATTATAAAAATAAATCAGAGCTCAGCCAAAAATAACTTTCTACGATATCCTCTCATTTTGCTTTCATTAAAAACCCATTTGTGCTGCATTACCTGACTAGCTTCAAGGTTTACTCATAGGGAAGATGTTAAGTCATAACAGAGGGCTCAGATGCAGGTGTGAATATTTCCACAGAGGAGCGTTACAATGTCTTAAGTCAGGTAAGAACCAGTAAAAGCCTTTGTCTGTTCCTCCTCTTTTCAGGTTTAATCTACTTGGCTAAGCAGAAAACGCTCCACTTTATGGCTCATGAAGCGTACAACGAGTAAACAGAGTCAGCAAATCCACAATAAACAACAGTGTAGTAATTCTCCTGATAATGTGCAACATCAACTATAAATGTGTCTATGCCTGTATGGCTCACCATCCTGGACTGTGTGTCTATTTCTGTCGACTCAGGCTTACATAATAAAACCAAAAAGGATGCACTGTACAGTACAGTATGTGTGGGGGTGTCAGGAGCTCTGTGGGTGTACGGCATCGATTCCTGCAGAACAAAGGCGAGAGTAGGAATCTCAAGTCGCACTGAGCTCATAGGAGAGTGTTACTCAACAAATCCCAGAAATATGATCAGCAAAGCACTGCAGATCTTACAGCCACTGTGTTTTACATTATAGCTATAAAAAGTACAGGGACAAGCTGAGGAACGGTTGTCAGATCACAGCTCGTGGGTGTTCAGCTTCCCAGAAGACGACTCGTTTAACCTCAAGCCAGAACACAAATTGTTCAGTCAAAACCTTAGACATAAGAGAGCCAGACAAAGCAGCTGTGTCAAGCTCTGGATTTTTTCACTTTTATAGTTTACAGGTAATGTTATAGGATCTCCATCCACTTCTTCTACACTCTCTGAGGCCGATAAGGTCATCTGTTTAGAGTTTAGGTTAACACTAGAAGCTGTACTTGGCCTTTAATTGCAATCAAGAACAATGAATGATCCTGGACATCTAGGTGATAGTAGTGTCAATGCTTTTATGAAAGCACAGGGGTCAGGAACCTTTTCTTTGAAAGGAACTGTTTTCATACCGAATAAACAAGTGAACGGGATTTCTCTGTCATAAGCCAAATACAGCAATCAACCTTCAAGTCTGGGCATGAAACAAATACCAACAGGTGGGTAACACCTCACAAATTTATGTATGAAAGCTACAAAATCTTTCCCACTAAAGCACTTCTTCTTTACTATATAACATATCCTCTGAACATAAAAGTACATTTCTTAATATCAAGGCTGTAAGATGTAACTTTCACTTTGATCCTTTCAAAAGACTGGCTCTCATCTGGAGGCAGGAGCAGTTCTAGGATTTACTTTGGTTCATGGTTTTGAGAAAACCTGCCAGTCTCTTGAACACAGCAGCTAGATGCCTTGATTCATGGATGCAGGTTAGACTTCCAGCTGTAATCCTTTGATGCATGTCTACTCCACTCTACTCTTCATTTGTTTCCTTTCTTCAGACATCGTGGCACACTGGAAAATTGTATCTTAATTGTATCTAAACTGTATCTGAACACAAATAAATGGCCACCTTGATTTGAAGTGGTTAAATCAGATGGGGTTTGGTGTCCCCTGAATACTGAGAATAACTGTCTCCAAAAGTAGCTCCTCAGCAGACCCCTCAGACTGAACAACATCCATCTTTAAATCACAGCTCAGTCAGAGCACAGTGTACAAAAACACTGAGTGAGGATTTCTGTTCAGGCAAATAGTTTACAGTAACAAAGATCAACTTGGTTAAAAAAGGTGGAGTGTTTTCTAGCTTTTGGAAACTTTGTGCCCCCTGTGGATAAAGCAGTACCACAAGAAGTTGCAGGCCCAAACTATGAGGCACCAAAGACATGCAACTGAAGGTGATCCTGTGGAGCTGAGGTCGCTCGACAGCACACACAAACATTATACCTAATGCAACCCTGGCAGCTGAGGCGTCATAATTGATCCAGAACGACACCCAGGAAAGGATGGTGATGAGGATGGAGGGCATGTACGTCTGCAGGATGAAGTATCCGATGTTCCTCTTCAGCTTGAAGCTCAGAGACAGTCGAGGGTAGGCACCTACAGGAAGAAGAAACACTATGATGTCCCATTAAAGAGTACTTCACTTAAGAACTGCTTTTTTAAACTGTTTGCATCTTGATCATTTACACCTGGAGAGGACTCACAGTCACTGAACAGCCTCTGTAAAAATAAAGTGACCTTGTTTCCTCTAGATGGTTTATTCTATAAGCTCTCCTTGTGATAAAACACACACCTGTGATGCTTGGTGTCCTTAAGAGCACCTACTGAGGAGATACTGAAAGCATCTGCAGACATTCATTATTGTTTATTAGCATCATGCTTTGACCCTGACTGTAATGAGCTCTAATAACCCTCTCTGTGTTTTCTTCTCAGAAATATTCAGACAACATCCATCATACTGGCTGTTAACTCAGCTGTGGGAATAATCTCAGTTTTGGGCCTCTGAGTTTTTGTGTATAAGAGAATAATTCATGCTGTTGGAGTCCTGCCTCATGAATTAATGATATTTCTGTACGTACAACCCCCATTCTTTTATCAGGAGCTCGATGAACCAGAGGGCTAATTGCCTCTGTGTTATTATCCTGACTTCTGGAGTATCAGCGAGAGAGGTCACGATATGAATCAGATCCAGTAATTAGGATCTTATCGTTTGTGTATGACTCTCCCTGAAAAAAAAGAAAACAAAAGTAGAGCCGCTGATAGTGAAAAAGTCACGGGCCCAGAAAACACTGTTTTAATCAGTCTCACTACAAGTGATGAAAGCAAAGTTTCTAACCTACCATGGCATGTTTTGCTATTTCAACCTTTGTTTTCAGTGGACAGGGCGATGTTTGAAAAGAAAGCTGTTTTATGCTGTAATTCATGGTTTGGAAACTTTTTTAATTGGATCCTGTTGTAAGCTGTTAATTTCTAGGCTAATGTCAATTTAATTTGATTGAACCAAACTCACACAATTCCTATGGGGCTGACAGGCTGAGTTTTCTACCTGTGAAAATGGACCTCAAGGATCTGCTTTGCACACTGGTGGAAAGTATCCTTGGGCAAAACATGTGACCCCAACCTGCCCCCGCTGTCTACACTCAGCGTTGTGAATTGGATTAGTTACAACCTGTGTGCACTTTACCTCCTTGCCTCTGCCACTGGTGTGTGAACGTGGTGTGAAAGGGTAAATACCACATGTTATATTAAGTGCTCTGAGTGGTCAAACAGACCAAAGAAAGTGGCATATTAACATAGATGTACCATCTTTATTTTGTAAGTACCTTGTTGAAATGTTATTCAGTGGGCTGTCATTCTATTAACAAAGTGCATATTACTTTTGACTAGTCTGCTGAGCAGTCTGAGATTTGTCAGCTCAGCTGACAGAGAAATATTCAATCTGCCTTAATGTGGCTGTTTATGAATAGGCTTGCACTTTCAATGAGCTTCATGTGTACAGAAAGAGGCCAACTCTGCCTCTCATGAATTCACAATGACTCAAAGCAGCTATATGCTGTGCTAAACAGTTTGTAATGCATTCAGATCTATGATTGAACTTGAACTAAACACATGGTGGTCTTGTCTCTAAAGCTGTAAACAAGCATTGGGTCAGGGGTCTTAAATCTTAACAAAAGCAAACAAAGTGATATGAAAGAAACAGCTTTTATCCAAAGCAGAAGGGGTTACAGTAAACTCACCTGTGGAAAAGACCACGTTCCTGGACACCAGTTTATAGTCAACTATGGAGAACTGGGGCAGCTCGATCCGTGTCACCCCAGTCACAGCGTTGTCCCCTCCTTTCCAATAAAACTCTATGTCATCTGTCGTGTATCCATCTGCAAACAGACACAAAAGAAGACCGTTAGGTGAGAGTCTTGTGAGTTTATGCGCTCTGAAAAGTGCAGCCCTCTCATCTTGTTGAAGGGTTAAAATTAATGATGTGTTTTTATTTGCTGAGGTGAGATCTGTCATCTGATTTACACCCATATGAATCACACAGGCTCCACTGGCTAAAACTGCTGATCACAGGAGATGTAAATCTTCATGTGGAGGTGTGTCATTGCTGGCAGACATGCTTACACCATATGCATTGGATCCATAACTGTTATTACTTTAAACACAGGAAGCTAAACACGTCATGAAGACTTATGAAGTTGGACTAATCGTAACTGTGCTAAAATATGAAAATCACTGTCTGGTTGAGGTATTTTTGCAGTTCTATCTGGAGGGTGTGCAGCAGGCAATCACACTGAGATACGACAGCTTAATAAATTGAAAGCAATCCAGCAGTCGGTGCACTTTCTGTCTCCAGGAGATGAGGAGTGTGAGAACTTTTTTATGAGACTAACGGTGCTGTTCATGGGGATGAAAAGTGCGGCTGTCTGCTGTATTTCCTTATAGCTTACAAGATGTTGGGCTCAAACTTACAACTCTCGATTTCCAGAGTACAGTTCTGTTCGTCCAGTGGGTATCTCCTCAGATCCATCATGCAGGCTGCTGTTGTCGTGATTCTGTAGCAAAACATAAACAGAGGGAAGCACATTATTCCTGTGACCTTGTTTTAAACAGTGAGGCTCCTTTATGGAGACAGACTGTCAAAGCTGGCGTCAGACAGAGGAAGAATTAAAAGCAACTTCTTGGAGATGTATAGAGATAAGATAAAACTCATTTAATTTGTGAGAATTATTGCTGAAAAGCATCTTTGCATCACATGGAAGTCATTGTTATCCTGTCAGAATCCTTGACAATTAGTGCTAATGGCACTTGCTGTCTTTTCAGAGCTGCAGTTTTATTGTAAGGAATCCATTAAACCCAAATAAACACACGAGATGTGTTGTGTCATTTGAGCTCATGTGAATTAAGAGAATCTGTGGCTTAATAGCTTCCACAGAACAAATGAAAGAGTAAAAGCTGTTCAAACACTTCAGAGCTCCATCAGCCGTCACAGTGGTTGTTATGAGATGTTAAAAAAAGCGCAAATATGAGGGACATGGCATGTATTGTGCCTTCAAATCACAAGGTGATAACAGCCTTAGTGAAAGTGGTACCCAACTGAAACAGCTTACAAGTTGTTCAAAGTCCACCAAAAAGATACCTAAAGCTGCAGTAAGGAACTTTCTGTTTGTGATGATTTCAGTGCCACTTGTGGACAAAGTAATATGCTCTATCACTTTACTAATCTTGCTTTGTCTGGGTGCTGTTTAATCATTCCTTTGTTTGTATGTATGTTTGTCTGTTTGCAAAATGATGTCTTTTCATGATATCCATAAGCAAATAAGATCATCAGCGTCAAGACCGATGATTGTTAAGTTGTTAAATTTGAATGTGTGGAACTAGTTAAACAGGGTAGGTGTGAGTCCAGCAGGTGAAAAGAAAACCTGTTTTAAAATTTTACATACAAATTTATTTATTTATGATAAATGATAAATTTGTCAATCTTAAGTCAGCAGGAGGAGATTTTATTTGTCCTTAATCGTATGGAGGACAAGAAAAGTAAAGACTGCTTTGTCCACAGGAGGCGCCAAAGTTGAATAAAAGCAAAAGTTCCTTTTCAGAAATTCAATCACTGCATTTTAATTAGTAATAACCCTAGTGGTGACATGAAATCAAAACTGTAATGCTACTGCTAAGGTTATAACTGACTTCTATATATCTGATTCAGTTATTTTCATATCATTCCCTTTAAATTAATGGAAGATTTTTGGTGCTTTTTACATAATCAGTCACAATTTTCCTCTGAAGGAAATCTGGTGGTACTGATGTCTGTTTTTGAGAAGTATTTTACAATAGCAAACTCCCTTGGCTCGATCTTGTATCTCTTCTTTATTGTATTGTTCTTTCTTTTTTTAATTTGCTTGCTTGTTTTCATTGTCTGATTTGGATTGATTGTTTTTAATCCTGCATGAAAATCACTTTGCACCTTCGTGTAAAAAGTGCTCCACAAATAAAGTTAAAGTTCCTGCTGTAATAGATCGGCATTAATTGAAGGAGAAGTAACATATTAAACAGAGTTTATCGAGTTTCAGAGTCATTGGTAAACAAATGCCCTGCTCACCTGAGGCCGTAGAGGACGGTACCGTCTGGGTGTAGTCGAATCATACGGTTCTTCACAGTAACCCCATGAACAAAAGACTTCTTGTCGTTGAGGAAGTAGGTGTCAGGGACCCAGAGCTGGTCTGCTACTCTGTTATCCAGGGTCAGGTTCAGAGGAATCCCCACATACGCCAGCCTCTTATCTCTCCAATACTGCTGGAAGTACATGGTTAACGTGTAGTCCTGTGGAGACACAGAGAGCATTATGTAGATTAACTTTACAATCATATGGATAAATAGATACCCCACATAAATACATGGATTGATTGATTGATTTTATTCTGTATTACCAGTCATTCATGCACTGACATCAGCCTGTTTTAATAATTTATTTGTATTTCATTCCCAGCCCACTCACCAGTGGATCCATCAAACACAAAAGCTTTTCCGGTTTTTAATGGAGCTCTTTGCCAGCTCACTCTGCTCTGTTCTGCTGACTAATGCTCTCTTTAATAAATAAGGAGTTCTCAGGAAATAAACAAAAACTTGGCCCCATGATGGAAAACACCAGCATTTCACTCCTCTGGTGCATAAACATGTTCACAGTCAAGTTTTTATAATGCCAAGACTTCCTTTATATATACAGATCAATATAAGTATTATTTTTTACACTCTGTACTGATTAATTTCTGGAGTTCTCACCTGCAAAACAGCTGACCACATTTTTTGAAATAAAGAGTTGCAATCATTTTTCTTGATTCTCTCATTAAAAGCAACACATTTTGGAGGCAAGGGCAGCTGAGACATGCATGTCTGTAAAACTAAAGGCTTGGATTGTATTTGATGGATGATACTACACTGTGATTTGATTGACAGTCTCATATGCTACAACATCAACTCCTCTGGATAATTTAGTGTGTGTACAATCAGAGGATGTATTTATTCACTAACCCTTTGTAAAAGGTAGCTATGCTCACCACATTTTTTTTCCATTAATTTAATGATCATTTTGTTATCTGCAGGGTAAAATTTTCAACCAAATCCCTTAAAGTTTTATGAAATTTTAGAGCTTTGATGTCTTTTTACGGTATACAAGGCAAACAGAACTATGAGCAACTAAATTCTTCAGCTTCATCTTCAAAGGCTTTTAATTTTTATATTAGAAACATTCAATTACACTGGCTCCTAAAATTGCAATAAATTAGGATTTAGGAAAATTGAGAGAAATCTTTGTACTCAATGAACAAAGCCCAAAACCAATACAGGATGGCTGTGATCTCTGGACTCTTAAAGGGATATTTCGGTGTAAAATCAAGTTAGGGCCAAACACACTGTAACCAGGAGCCCTGACGAGTCAATCACCGAGTACAGTGGATCTTTTCCATGAAGTTATAATCATCATAATGATTTGTGAGCTGTGAAACTCTGCTGCACTTGTTGATTGACTCGTCAGGGCTCCCCCACAAACAAGTGGCTGCTGGAGGAGAGTGGGTGAGTTGTATTTGGTCTCTTTGCTAAAGAAATCAGGCAAAGCTAAAAAGATGTTTGGTGGCTAGTGCTGTGGTTTGGACCCTATATGTACTGTTGATGAAGATAGGTGCTGTTCTGAGCATTATTTGTGGCTATAGAGTGGCTTTTGAAGCAGTCGGCAACAGTCATCTCTCAATGGGGTTGGGGGGGCTAACTCGGTGTTACGGTGTGTTTGACCCTAACTTAATTTTACACCAGAATATCCCTTTAAGCAGCAGATATGATATGACTAACAAAAACTACTGTCTGTACCATGCAAGGGAAAACAATATATAAGCACAATGCAGAAATCCCTGAGACTTGTCTGGGCTAGAGTCCGTGTGAAATGGACAAAAGTGAAGTGAAAAACTGTCCTGTGGTCTGATAAATCAAAGTTTGACATTCTTTTTTGGAGCCCTTTGACACAATGTCCTCCAGCCTACAAAGAAGATAGACTGCTTGTTGTCAGCGCACATTTCAAAAGCCAGCATCTCTAATGGGGATAGATGTACCCAGGATTTGGGTAGCTTGCTTGTCTGGGAGGGCACCATTAATGCTAAACAATATTCAAGTGTTAGAACTACATATGCTGCCATCCAGGACTTGCATATTTCAGCAAATCCTGCGGCATGCATTAAAACAGCTCTGCAATAGAGGGATCCAGGTATTAAACTGTTCTCCAAAGTCTCTCTCAGGTCCATAGACATGCTTTTGTAGGTGTCTGAGTAGCTGCAAACTCTATAGTAATCAATATAGAACATGATGTTTCTAGAAGAATTACCTGCAAAAGCTATGGCTGTAGTACTTTTTGAATGTTTTCAGAGATGCTCGTTCTCCTAGCTCTCTTTCACCCCAGTGAGCAGAAGATGGCCTCATTACGCCCCCTCATACCCAGCACAGGTGTGGGCTGAGTGAATCAGCTTTACACAACAGCTCTTATAGAGCATATCCACCAGCCCTCTCACTAAATGTCTGGATCAAAAATATTTTAGTCTGTTTTGGATCTTTTGGATCAAGTCAGTGGTTATCTGCTGTAGTATCTCAGAAACAAAGCTATGACACATGACTTTCACTTTGAAAGCAGTACAGTAATAGATCAGTCTGCAGCCTGCAGAGTTTAACAGGGATCTGCTCCAGGAGTCAGTGTATTCTCCATGGAGGCCATAGGAACCTTTTGGCAGCCACACAGAAGGACGGATAAAAAGGCAAATGGCTCAAGTGTGAAAATCTTTAATGATGTGTTTTACTACTTCACTGGTTTGTGATCACTGCTAGAACATTTTAGTTAATTTACAAATATTTAAAAACAACCAACAAAAAATTACCTTCCAAAAAGTCTATAAGTCTGACACTAAATAATGATGACAACATCAAAAGTCACATCACATTCCTATGACGTCAGCCAAACAGGACACATATGCAATCAGCTAAATATTCTTTTTTACAAGAAATTTAAAATGCTGCAAAGTTTTGGGTCCTAACAGCATCCTTCAGAAAATAAATGTGAATATTTGTGGAGCTGAGTCTTGATTTACTCCTCCTCTTATGTCAGCTGCCTGTGGATCAGTGACTATCTTTGTCACCTGTTGGACATTGTTCTGCTTGATGCTGGCTTTAAAAGCCAAAGGAACCCTTTTAAGCAGCCATCTTAAAAAAAGCTGTGTTTTTTACAGGAAAGATAAACATAATATAGAAAAATTGCTAAAAATATGGTGCCCAGCATAAGTCAGTAGATCCCCTTTTAAAAGTAATATTTTACTTAATATCTAGATGAGCAAAAGTACAATTTCCAAAGTTTTGACAAAGCTGAGCTCAACATTACATTTTATTTACCATAAGATGAAAATAAGGGTGATGTGGTAACTTAAATTTAGCTTTGCTCCCAGAACTTTGATTGGGGTGTTCTCATTTTCGCATCCTGATTTTAAATTGAAAAAAAAAAACTTCTTTTAAAAATCAAAATGTTGACTTTGAAAGGAAACTAAAGGTTTTCTGAAAACTCTGAAGGGGTGTACTCATTTATGCTGAGCACTGTAGCTCATTTCCTCTTTCGTACTCATTGTAAAGTGGTGGATTATTTTTCCCAATACATCCATTTTGAAGGTATTAAGAACTGGAGTTACACACAAAGCTGAGCTGACTGACAGGTAGGTGTAGGTTCCAGTAATAAGAGCAGAAATAAACATGTTTACAGCCACTTTGGCAGCTACTTCAGTCTCAGTCTTAAAACTAGAATCCCTTTAAGTTTTAGTCACATTCTGGTTATTCAAGCTCGTAGTAATTCTAGTGTAGTTTATTTATCGGTATCACAGTTGTGCAAGTGTTTCACACTCTTGACTGTGATTTTTTAAACAACTTATTAGTTTTTAAAAAACATTATGATTAAAAGTTTGATAAAAATTACTGGTGCAGCTGATGTGACTGACAGGCGGGAACACTGTAGCTGTATGGAGGGGCTGTAGAAATACGACTAAAATTAGCCCCTTTGACTCATGCTGTGGTTGAGGTAGCATTTCCAGCGTGGCGACCACCATAATTGGCTTCATAACTCTGCTTCAGTAACCCATGGGTGAGGTCACTTGACTTTATCCATGTTATCCATGCAGTCTGTGGGCTGAACACACCTTTAGGCTTCCTATACAGTGGTGAACTGAGAGGGAGTTTCCTTTATGAAGCACTTTATTCCTTATATGTTGAGCCAAAAAATGACACTTTTAAAATCCGATTATACCTCAGGATACCTCTAACTCTGATCTGTGTGTCACATCTTGAACAGGGGAGATGTTTGTTGTCAGATATTTGGAGGTTTGCTCTGGGCTCTGGTGACTGAACGAGGCCCAGTGGGAGGAAGAGTTTGTCGTGTTGTCTCCAGCTCGTTGACTGAACGCTCTCAGACTCTGACATGGTTACTCTGCTGCAGTCAAACATTATCTACGTCAACTTAACACCAGGATATCTGCTGGGAATACAGGAAGAGCTCTTAGAGACACTTGTCCTGTGAAAGAAGAGAGCTTTTTATCACTCTGTTAGACAGCCAAGTGTCCCAGGAGAGTTCCAACAGTCATGTTTCACAAACCAAGCGTTTACTCATTTCACTCTTTGTGTCCTCCCACACAATGTTTCACAAAGCCTTTCATTAAATGTTTTCATTTCCTTTGTCACCTCCAAACAGGATACTTGTGAGTATTGTGAGAGCAAAGTGATGTGTGAGCTATTTTTGAGGAGTGGAGGGATTTGGGTTCAAAAGACATAAAAACTTTACTGTCAGATCATTGAGTTCCTGAGTTATTTTCTCCAGAGCCCTCACTGTGATGCACACCAGATCTCAGACAAGATGAAAGAATACAAATCTTTTCAGTCATTCTTATAGCTTTGAAAAATGGATTAAAATAATACATAACCTTTACACATGGATGCATCATGGTATAATTTCAGTAACATATCAAGAATGACACTTGCCATTTTGATTAAGGGGAACTCCAGCTCCATTGTAACACTTTTCTCTGTCATTATTGTACATTAAGAAAATCACAGCTCAGATTTCAATATCTGACACCTGCAACCTATATGTGTGCTCTGTCAATACAAACAGAGGCAAAGTTGCACAGACTGATGGATTAGGAGTGTTGATGTTGAAGGCAGAAGATGTGCAGAGTTACACTTATCCCACACTGGAGTGACGGTTGTAAAACTGCTGAAGGGCATTTATAGCAGTTGTCAATTAGGAGTTAAAAAAAAAAGAAATGCAAATAAGGAGAAGCCTTTTTGTGAACTTTTACTACTTTTACATCTGTGAAATGTTGTTAAATAACGGTTGAACAAACCCCAACTCCAGTGAAGTTGGGATGTTGTGGAAAATGTGAATAAAAACAGAATAAAATGATTTACAAATCCTTTTCTACCTATACTAAGAATACACTACAAAGACAAGATATTTAATGTTCAAAATGATATACTTTATTGTGTTTTTGTAAGTATTCACTCATTTTGAATTTGATTACTGCAACATGTTCCCAAAACTTAGGACAGGGTCAACAAAAGACCGTGATCCAAAGACAACTGTTCAGATCCTTCCACAGGTGAACAGGTTTATTGGCCAACAGGTGAGTGTCATGATTGGGTATAAAAGGACCTAAAAAGACTCAGCCATTTCCAAGCAGTGATAAGGCCAGGTTCACCACTTAAACAACAACTGTGAGAGCACATAGTCCAACCGTTTTAAGAACAATATTTCTCAACAAACATTAGCAGAGAATGTAAGGATTTCATTATCTGCAGTCCATGAAATCATCAAAAGACTTGTAAAGCTGTAAAGGATATTGCCACACAAACCTCAAGCAGAGCCAGACACATGTTAGACAGTCATCTGCCGCTACAGCACAGGGTGTAGAGGGGGGATAGAGGGAGATGCAGAAGAGAGGGACAGAAGACAATGTGTAAAAGCCCATCTTTATGCTGATGATACAGTTTTGTTCTGCTTTGGTAATACTACACAGTTAGCTGCTGATATATTATAACAAGCACTTCCAAAATTGTACTTTCTTATTTGAAATACTGCGGATACAACTAAATATATGCTCTTCAGCTGAGCCAAGGATAAACCAGGCAGGCAGTCATCCATACATGACAACTCTTAAAGGTCACAATACAGAAAGGCTCTCTCAGTATGAATACAATTTACATTTGAATTTCATATCATAACGTGTGTGACTGTTACTACTCAGTCACTAATAACTAATATGCTATGAGCAGTTTGGTGAAAGCTCCCTGCACTTCCACTCTCTGAAATGTTAATTAAAACAGAAATTTGAAGTCTTTCAGCCACAATTATCTCCATGTAAATCAGATGTATCAACACAATAAGAGCACTTTGTGTCCCACTCTTATTTTAAGCACTCTGCTGGAGTGACGAGTAGAAAAATTCTGCTGCTCAGAGGGTTTGTATCCCTGTAGTCACATACCTCTGCTTCATAATAGTAAATGCAGCATTGTTCCAGCACAGGAGAAAACTCAGCATGTTGTTCAAAGAGGACTATTTCGAGCTGACTTCTCCTTACCCTGTGAGTATTTATGTCCTGAGGCTGTTTGATGTGTTATACGGCTGACTTATCAACTGAGCCCTTCGATATAAATCTGAGGGAACATCTGTAGTTTGAGGTTTTTAAGGTTACAATCCCTGCAGGCAGAAGGCGGGTCATGTTAAAGTGTCAAAATGAAGGGCTGTTTTAGTACATGATGGATCTGTCTCCAAGCTAACTCAAACTGAAGCCACTGAATAACTGTGATTTAACATCGCCGGGAGGGAAATCTCTTTTGGCCTCAACAGGAGCTTTTTTTTAAGGGTAAAAACTTTATTGAGTCATATCTAAAGGATAGATTCCTGTAGAGCGAGCAATTAACACATTTTGCTTCTAGTGTGCACAGGCAAAACGTGAACATGTGGTTAAGTTTTAAAAATAACAACATGCAAAAAATTCCCACAGAGTAGTCTTCATTTCCGAGCTATAAATATAGAAGAGCAAGTTAAGACAAAAATATATAAATAATTCAATTTCCTAGACAACAAGCTCCACAGCTCACCCACTCAGGCTATAACAGGCCAGTACAACGTGTTAATACAACTGTTTGAAGGCACAACTCCAACAACACCAACATGCTCTCCACCTCTCTGCTGTGGTGTGTACCAGGACTACAATACAACTGAGCAGTCAACACAGCACTTTAATACTGATTTACAGCCGGAAACATCAATCGTTTATGCATTCAAAGTCTAAAGTCTATTTCAGACTTTAAAAAGCAGAGTGTGATGGTTACCACAAATCTTGCAGTAAAGCATATTACTCAGACTGCAGTAATTGAATAATTTAGTAATAATCAACTCAGTAATTCAATAATAATTTTATTTTTTATTTTTTAAATTTAAATGTATTTTTGCTTTGCTGTGTGTTCAGCCAGATGAACATTTCCCTGTCGGGATGATAACAAAGATGACCCTACTTTGTCTTATCATTAGGACTAAATTAATTACTTTCAGTTCATTAGACTGGCTAATGCACATTTACTTATCATACATTATTATACTTGAATTATACAGGGGAACATCTGCAGTTTAATACTGATGATCGGTGAGTGTACAAACACCCTGAACACCCATATCTGCGCCAGTGCTTCAGTTGTGGTGCCCCAATCAAAATAAAAGCCTGGACATGCCCAAATTTGCTCAACAAAAGCTGCAGGCAAAACATTTCTCTGATGATTTTTTCAAAAATTAGAGTAAACATAACAGAACTTCAACTTCTGCCCCGGAAAGACAGTAAAAATGTGACTACTGTAGGAGCAGTACACCCTGACCTGTCAGTCGGGGTGTACTGGGTGCAAGTGAAACCACAGCGCATGACAGAAGGACAGATTGGCCCGTCCGCTATGAGTTAATCAAGATTAAGTTAAAAGGAAATTTATACCACACAGAGTGAAAGACTCTTCCTCTTGTACTGGCTTTAAATATGGAAAAAGCATTGAAACATAATCATAAAATGCTCATACTGAAACAGTTTCAGTGGAGTTCGGCAGGCACAGAAAGTGGGGTCCTAAAGGAATGACATACAGACTGGTGTGACTTACAAAGGTCCTGGGCTGCTTGGTCTGAGTATTTAATGTTGTTGCTGGTGGTTGTGTAGTGGAAGTAATTAAATGCTGGTCATACTAAAGGTTACATTATAATGCATATGTTCAAAGTGACCTGAAAGATCACCATTATATGATAACCCAAGGATGAGAATGATTTTCTCTGTTATACAGACACAGAGAAGAGCAGAGATCTATGTCTGTATGTATTAATGATGCTTTGCATTTTGCAGACAAGTTTTCCACAGCTGGGTATTCCGGATATTGCACTTATTTTATTTCTTAAAACACTTAGAAAAAATTACTAACACAATTTGCTAACACCACTCTACCATCTGTAAATGAATGCGCTTGTCAGCAGCCAGTAAGCATGCAACAAAGACTTAGAGCTGCAAACACTGCTAATCTTGCTTAGTCAAAAACTGACAAAATCAAACTTTCACTTGAAGTCTGATAGATCTGAAAATCTTTTTTATTCTTCTGCAAACTGGAACTTCTCAGCAGGACAGCTAAGGGACGTGTTTCTACATGGTTCCAATGTCATTTGCTCCCTTCTCCTAAAAACAACCTTGGGTTTTTCTCTAAAACTACTTTTAGTACAATCAGACTATTCCCCATGGGATAAAACTCAAACTAAGTAAAGAAAAGTCTGTTTCAGTGTGAGGTATGTGGAACAGAGCTGTGCATCACACCTCCGAGGATCCTGCTCTTTCTAAAAGTCAGGGAGATAAACTTGATTATGAGCCAAATTTTCTTCTTTTCCTCTAGTTTAGCACAGCTTTATAGCCTGAGTCAGGTAACCAGTCTCTGCATCAGAGACTGTGCTCAGTTTTTTTCTGTGGGCCCTATTTTCTGAGTCTGTAACACATCTTAACGTTAAGATTTGTAGGAATTGTGATGCTATTTTATCATAAGGCTGATTCAACAAACTCATGACAAAACACACAGAGATTTATCACCATCTTATGATGTCAATGTTAGGTAAAGTTTAACTGGACTGTGTTTGATTCAGAGGAAAAACTTTTCTGCTCTTCTTTATTGCATGTGAAGAAAGCAAACCCACTGTTATCAGGAGCATGTTGATGTCCATGAAAAGAGACAAGACATGCGCTGCATTGCAGATTTAATCGGTCAGTTTCCCAGCAACAACTGCTGACACTGATTTACTAAATGTAGTCACTGATTCTATTTTAAGGTTGAAAGTGGCTACAAATAACACAGCATTGGCATGCACACACATACACATGCATACAATTCAGAGCAATCAACCAGCAGCTATAGCATTTTTGAAGTAAGCAGGAGACATTTAAGTGAGGCTGATAATGTAGCCTGAAGGATCCTTCATCTGGGATGTTAAATACAGGTGCTTTGCCATATCTTACAGAGGAGCTAGGTGCCATTTGGAATCTGTGTCAAGGAACCCTTAGGAATTAAAGAAAAAAATATTAAGCATCTGTTCAATGAGCCCTATGAGATATGTATCAAGTAATCCCCAGGCTACTGTTTTAAATGGGTTCTTTGGTTCTTCTATGAAGTTCCTGTTTGAGAGTACTCCTCAGAATGTGTTTAAGTTCAACTTTTGGAGCCTGTTAACAAAGTTCAATTTAAATCAGTGTCGAGTTACCCTTTTGAATTTAATAAAAGTCAACTTTTTGAGACTTCAAACAGCATCAGTTCCATGAGCCCATGAAGACATGCATGTAAGGATTCTGTTGTAGCTGTTTTAAAGTACCCTGTGGTTTCTCTGTCAAGTTCACCAAGAGTATCTGTTTTACCGTGCCCCTCAGACTATTTAAAGTTCATCTTCAAGGCCTGTATCAAGAGCCAATTTAGAATCTGTTTCAAGGTACCCTTGAGCATGTCTTTAAAGTATCCTACAGATACTGCCTGTTTGACGTACCCTTAGCAGCTGTTTATAAAGATGGATTGGTTCAAAGCCGTAAGTCCTTTTAGCTTCAGTTTCAAGAAATCCGGTGTTTCATGAAAACTCTTAGCCTCTGTTTTATAAACCAGTGTCTTTTTGGAAATACCTGTCTCATCTGGAAGTAGTACCCTGTAGCTATTTCTTGGTACCCTCAGGCAGCCCTGTGTGGAGGTACTCTTTATATACTGGCTACAGTACCATTCTCCACCTGATTGAAGGTTGCACTTATTCATTTAATAAAGGGTCTCTTTAGCACATTTGTAATTATATAATTATACTGAATTCTTAACTCTTCATGATGTGGCACAGATGGTTTGGTAAAATCTAGACACAAGCCATACCTGGGAAGTTTCAGATGAGACAAAAATATTAAACACAAATAATGATACATTATGCCTTTTGCTCTATAGCAACCATAAAATTTTGATTAAATGTCAAGGTCTGACAGCATCTCGCTCAGACAGTAGCTATCCTTTTCCTATTTTCCTCCCAGCTAAAGGTAACACTTTGTTTGATAGTAAAAGATTGTACCAATGGTAAATAAACACAGAATAGAAGTGCGCATGATGATTGAGTACAACAGAACGTGCACACCTTTACATAAGACAACATACAGCTCCTTACATTTAAGAAGTGCAATCAGTGATGATCAGGTATCAAAGATAACAGAAAAATGACCATGCACACCACCATGTTTGGCTCATATTATTCTCCCTCAGTGTGGTATCGTGCATCTCAGCTTTTGCGGGGGGACAGATGTCTTAGAGCAGCACCACAGATGACTGACAGCTCGCAGCCTCTCTCAGACATTCAAATGGAGCCTTCACTGGTCTGACTGGACACCAGACACGCCACTCAACCAACTGTCATAAACATTAGCTTCAGATCTCAAACTGCTGGTCATGAACATCATGCCTCTCATGATCACGATTTGTTTTTAAAAACGAGACAAAAATATGCAAAAAGTAGAAGTATTACTCCAGTAGTAGTATTACTCTGCAAGAGACAAAGAAAATTAAATTTGTAATGGTATCATCTACTCATTTATATATTTTATTAAGTTGACAATTTATACCCATAGATATATAGATAACAATACTTGTTTTTTACTAAAATGATGCTGTACAGGGACTCTGCCAAACAAAGTTTCATAGCATGTCTTCATATTAGGAAATAAGGTGACTATCCTATTCTCTCTTATCCTGTCCTATATGCTGTTCTATCCTACCCTATAAGATGGGTGGGTATTTTGCAAATGTTTCGCTTCTCTGTGATTTCACCTCTGCTGCTGTGCACAGTTGCTCCAAAATGCACCTCAGCTCCATTTCATCCCACAGACGTGTTGGGGCAGCATGTCAGGGCTTTAGCATGTGATTGGGCACCAAGCTCTGTCAGCACTTCAGACTAAAGATAGATGGCACACAGACTTTAAAACCGCAGAGCCCATAGTGTGCCAACCATAGTGCACACACTATATACACACATAGCGTGTGCACATCTGAGGTTGTAGTTTGTTTCTGTGTTCGTAAAGAGACAACACAGCAGCAGAACTTGATGACCTTTTCTCCTGAGAGTGTCAAATAACTTTTCCTTCTGTAAAATGTTGAATGTGTCAAAACATGCTCAAATATCAAGCATTACAGACTGAACAACTGTAGGCCTTTGTTCTTATATGTTTGATCAAGCAGTCACCACTTCCAGGTCACCCCTATATAAAAGGACAATGAAAAAAGTCCAACCAGACCTCTACAGTTTTTACACCACCAAACTAACTCTAAATAACCACCGAACCACTACAAAATTACTGCTGCTCTGTAAGGCATGGGTAAATGATAATGTTAATCCTCATCTTAGTCAAGACAACCCAGACCCCAAGGACCCCAAGAATAAACCATTCAAAGCAAATGTTGACTCTGGGTGAAAACAAGAGTCCAGAGGAGTCCTGAGGAACCCAGGAACCGATGCAAACAGGGAGAGCATGCAAACTCCACAAAGAGGGGCTACTGCCACAAAAGGGATCATAGTGGAAACAATCTTGCTTTGAGGCAACAGTGCTGACCATGTGCAGCCTGTGGCACTGATTGTTTTATTAATGACAAAAATCTGGAAGCCCTTTTGCTGTCATCTTCCAGATTTAACAACACTTTTCAAAGACGCATTAATTAAAAACAGTTGACAAAGTCATAAAAACTTTAATCAATAGAGTCAAGCATCTCTGAGATTTTAAAAGAAAAACAATTCTATTCTGATGCCCAGTCTAAGGGGTTGGGATTTGGCATAATATTTTTACTACTCCTTTTATATGACTGCAGGGAACAAGAATGTGGCCTGAGTAGACTCTTCTGACTTCATACATCTGTTAAGAGCATACCCACC
Organism: Xyrichtys novacula; assembly: GCA_962446985.1. Lineage (NCBI taxonomy): Eukaryota > Metazoa > Chordata > Actinopteri > Labriformes > Labridae > Xyrichtys > Xyrichtys novacula. The sequence continues at coordinate 10,378,884 of OY660870.1, forward strand.
ATAAAGGGCTTCTTATAAGAAAATGGTCCACTAGTTTTTGGTGAATAAAGTCCTCCAAATGAGACAGCAGGCTCGATATGTGGTGAATAATTTATAACACCACTACACTATGAAGAACTTGAATCAAACTTACCATATTGACCTCTGACACCATGTCTATACTCGCCACATCTATACTCATACCGACAGCAACCGGTCGACCTAAAAAGGCACAAAAGAAAAATAAAATTCAAGTTAAGCTTCATGTCTTCTGCATATACTATTAATACTACAACCATTTACCTCTTTAATCTATAACAACCTGATCAATCACAGCACTTGCACGCTGTTACATTGACTCCTGTATCTTTTTTCAAGTGTTTTTTAATAATCTATGTATAACAGGATTGTTTATATAAATTTTTATTTTATAGTTTATCTGTCAGGGTCTGTGCTTCCTTGTCCCTCTTTTGAGTGAATTATGTAAAACTGGAGTCATATTCCTTGTATGAGCCTACAAAGACAACTATGACAAAAGGCAAAAAAAAAAAAAAAAAAGAAAAAAAAAGTTATTCACAAGGTACAATTCAGACAAGATTAATTTAAGTGCTTTACAGGTTTGGAAACAGGAAATCAAGGAACCATGTGCATTAAAGAAATATGAGACCAAGCAAAACATTTAAGTTGAATATAATGTCAATGCAAAATATTGGATTATAAACTAGTGATAAAGAAAGAAAGAAGTAATTAAAGTAGCCTGCACAGGAAGAGGAGCTTTAGGGTGTCAACTGCACAAACATTACATGATACAAATAACATAACATAAAAATAATTTCACATAATACCAAAAAGGTTTCATCAGGCACACACACACATATGATGACACTGAAAAATATTTCATAATATGATATTTCATAGAATAAAAAGGTTCACAAAATGTAATATTATTATTAAATAGCTTGTCTTGTAAGAAGTGTTCATTGATTAATTCAATTATTTTCGAGCATTGTACATTATTTTTGTGAGTCTGAAAACAAAATCATGAAGTGCAAAAGATTTATTACAAAAAGAAAACGGTTTTTTTAAATGTAAAAATGTTCCCAGAAATAATTTTATGCTGTGCAAAAAATTCAACCATTTTTTATGTCTTGGAATACCTGTGCATTTTATAAGATTGAGATTTTATCATTTTTTCAATTGTTCAATCTATCTTGCCTATATTTCTCACACCCAAGGATACTACATTAAACACAACAAAAGTAATAAAATGCAAAAACATCATAAAACTTTTTTTTTTTTTTAGTTGCTATGAAATAGTTGTGCAGTTGACATCTGGGGCCACCGTGCGTAAAGGTCAAAGAGCTTGTGGTCAAACATACCTCCAAAGTCCGGTCGGAGACGGATGTCATATCCTTTCAATAACTTATCCACAGTGTCTTTCACGTAAGACATGTTGCCGGGTTCGTTGACGCTGAAACAGAGAAAAGAGATCAACGTTAACTTTTCAAAATAGAAACCAGCTCTGTCAGCCGAGTCTAATCTCTCAGACTCTCACCTCTGTGCACAACACACCACAACCACCACTAACGGCAGACACACAAACTCCAAGACCCCTGACGTCCGGGGTCCCCACATCCCCGATGTGAAGTCTGGGTGGGTGTTACGACTCGAAGAAGAAACCCCATCCGAGCGTCGCCAGACTAGGTAAAACCACGTCTTCCTCCTCCTCTCCCTCCACGTTGTTTCCATCGTTACCTCCGGCTGTGCCAACACGCTTCAAGGGGCGGTGGACCATTAACCGGGATGTCAGACGTGTTCATCGCTGCCCGTGATGAAGCAGCGGAGCCGGGGAGCCTCACACGGGCTGCTCCAGACCTCGATCCTTCGGTGAGTGTTTCTCAAATATCCGTGGTTGCACTTTAAAATCCACAGGTCCTTTTCTCGGAGGCTCCTAATTAAAAGTGTGTGGTCACCCCATCTGTCTCAGAGTCCAAACTGAAGATAACCCTGAGTTTTGAGTTATGACAGAGTGCCCGAGCCTGTTCTGGTCATAAAGTCCACGTGACGGACTGTGGAGCATATTTAATGGACTGTGCTGGATTGATCATGTCAGATAGAGCAGGAGTTCAATGAGGTGATGATGATTAACAGGCTCTTGTGTGCATTGGAGGGGAGTAGACTTAAGGTTATTAATCTGGTAGTTTAATTATATTTTGCTGAAGCTTACAAGTAGTTAAGTTTTATGCAGTGAGCAACTCAAGCTGCCAAACTGCTTCTGAGTTCATTGAAGTTAACACCAGAAAGTGCAGCCCCTCATCATTTTGGATCATTTAAAGAAAATTATTGTTTTATTTTTATTTTTAGCCCAAATTAAACCCTTTTGCTCATTCCCTACTCAGGCAAGGCATCACAAATAATGATGGTTGATATTACTGATGAATCGTCAAAGAAGCTGCATGCTTTCTAAGAAATTGTCTAGCTAATGGGGCTGGGCGATAAACTGAAAATTTACAGCTACTGAAATTTACGACAATAACCAATGTCATTTGGCCCATGTATATGTATATATATATATATATATATATGTATAAAATGAAAGTTAGTTTTGGATATGTGTAGGTAGGCTATGGTCTCATGTCCCTATAAGACGCTGTCAGACATCAGAGACATGACTCCACCCTATCCAGTCCATGAAAAAGAGGGAAAGACAGGTGAGGAGATGGAGGACGGTTCAAAAGTTGTAGCGTCCGGAGCGGCGCCTGAAGTAGATGAAGTTAATGTGGGAGGGGGTGAGCAGCTTGTGGAGTAGTTATCGTTTATTTATCGTTATCAAGGTGAACTGCTCAATATATTGTGATATTGATTTGAGGCCATATCGCCCAGCCCTACTAGCTGGCTAGTCCTAATAGAAGAATCAACACAGGAGTCAAGTTTATGAAAAGCAAGTGTTTCACTGAGCTAAACAAAATCAAAGCCAACTGTCTTATTTTCCAAGAAACTGGGATATCTATAAGTATGTGTGATCTGTAAGCAATTTATAAAACAGAGCTGTTGAGAAATAGTCTGCAGGAGAAGAAGCCTAAATCATTAAGTTTCTTTTGAACACATACATACACAGATTATGTGTGTTGCTCAACTGTGTGTTACGGACAGAGATGCAAATTATAGTTCAAAGGTTACCCTGCTGGTGCTGATGGAAATCAGCCTGCATGGGGGGGTTCTTAAGGAGGTTGTTTAGTTGGGTGTAAAACTGTAGAGCTAACACCATCAGTGGGCTCTTTTAAAAGCCTTTCTTGTGGAAAAATTAGTTAATGCAGGTTGGAAGAGGAACTCTTCTTAACAAGAGAGGCAATTTATTCTCATTAGTAATATTATATACAGTTTTGGTCCTAAAACAGAGAAACAGCTGTTAGCACCAGTTCACAAGCTACGCTACTGTTCTCCATCAACAGGGCCAAGTCTAAATTCATGGTAAATCAGTGACTCATATATCATTGATCGGATTTGCTGAATGTTTCATCATAGGCAAAAGAAGGCATTTGTGTGTTGTGTCTGCAATCAGTGCAAAAATAAAATAGGCTTTCTGATTGCAAAAAAAAAAAGAAAAAAAAAAAAAAACACTGTGAAGTCCCTCAGTTGAGCCAACACTCAATCCTAGAAGAGTGCCTGGATTGTAGTCTTCCAAACGTGTATGAATTATGTGGTGGACATGGTCCTGTCTGCAGAACACTGTGGCCTTGCATGCGTGCAGGCTCTTCTAGCAGTTTCTTTATAAATGGGCTGAGCTGATTAGCATTCATTCTGGCTGATACACTTACAAACGATATGCTACCCATACTTCAAATATACTGAAATATCCCTATATGGTGCATTTTCTTTTCTCAGAGTGTTTTTTTTTTTTTTTGCTTTATTGACTATACTGGAAGGAGTTCAATATCACTGCAGGGATCCAAATGTACTTGAGCTGGACTCTTCCTAACACATCAAACTGTTGAGGTCCTCTGCAACATTTAAGGAGTAATACAACTGCTTTATAGTACTGATCAGAGAGTGATTCTTACCTCGTATCATAGATGGCGAACAGCTTCTTGTTCCCGTCAACAGCATTCCTGCAAGAAAAAGATGGAAAAGAGTGTAAATACAGTGCTCACTTTAATTTTCCCAGTTTTGAACCCCCCTTCAACAGACAAGGCTTCCCCCACAAGGTCCACACTCACTACGTTGCTGCAGCTTCACAAAGAGATCATGTACTTGATCTAGTGGATAAGTGTGAAAGAAACCCCCTCTGTATGACTGGATGAGTTGTAGTTGACCCTGATCCTGGTGGAGATAAATGCAGAGCGATGAAACACAGCTCAGAGTTTAATTTGTTCTGCTGGCAGACGTGTCTGACACACTGTCTCTTGCTGCATCCTGGACTATTCAACACAGAAATCAGGACTCTGTTGTTTTTTTTCAAGGTTGTTGCCCTACTTCAGTCAGACCCACAACAGACTGCAGCAGCATGCATCTACACAAGAGATGAGACTTTCTGTGTATCAGCCTCACAAAAATTGAGGATTGGAATTTTTCAAGTAGGCCATAAAGTCCAGCTCAGCTCATAGTATACCAGCTGATCTTAGCTCCTGTCTATATCAGCTCAGTTCAGCCGATTACCTTCTATTCCAATTAAAGATGCCTTCTCTTCCTGCTGCCTCTGCAAACCATTTGCAACCCGCCTCCACCCTAGATCCTTATTTTTATGCTGTGTCTGATTTTACCAGTTTCCTACGTATTGTAGGTGCCATAATGTCTGAATGCTCTACTACAGGTAAGAGGATGGTATACCATAATGTGGTGTAATTTGCCCATATTTTGACCTAGAATAGGGAGATAAAGTTGTATTCGGTTAGACATATGTAAATCAGAGCAACATCAACCAGCATAGACAAGTGGACACTAACCTACGGGGTCTGTTAACATTGGATCTGTTAACATGGGGTCTGTTGATTGGTGGTGCTAGCTCTGCTGATGATAGCCACTCTGAACAATGTCAAGCCTATGTAATGTTGTGTACAGGCTGACTCAGTGATCCCATATTTAGCAGCGTTAAATAAACTGTGCTCATGTTTGACTGTTTTTCGTGTTTTCTTTCCTCTAGACCAGGTGATTGGTCTGAATTGGTCTAAATTTCTGTTTTACTGACGAGGAAATTAGTTACCTCCGAACATCCTCTCTGGGAATATTTTTACATTTCCTTCTTTTTTACTTTGGTTGGCCCATCTTTTGATGATTACCCAAACATAGTTTGGGCTGCAGACTCATAATTGCAGTGGAGTCATTTTTCAGTCATGTATCAATTCTTAAAGTTATATTTAACAATACTTATTAAAGCTTTTTCATGGAACTTTAAATATGCATCAACTGTGGCGCCCCCTGTGGACAAAGTAGTGTTTGCTTTTCCTGTCTTTCCCATGCTCAAGTAGTGTCATCAGGCAGAACAATCTCTTTCTGCTTACTTTTGGTGGTCAAATGTTAGTTTGTTTACATGTTATAAAAAGGCCTCAGTATGAATTTCAGTCTGTTTCATAAACATAAGAAAATACACTCACAGGAGCTTTAAAGCATACCACAGCAGTTTGGCACTTAAGTTCACACATTATCACTGCATGATAACACTGAATAACACTAAAACTCTGTTCAAACCAGCAGTAGGACCCCAAAGGACTATTACGGGAACACTGCAGCAATGAATATTGATCCTATGAAGCCCAAGTGTGTTGAAAAAATCCCCAAAATTAATACAGAGGTAGGTTGTGCCCTACATTTGATTGATTTAAGATCAGTAGGTGGTTACTAAAGATCTAAAAAGGCTGCAGAGGTCCCTCTTTTGGCTCTCATTGTTACTACTTTCTCTTAGTCGCCCCCTCTGCTATCTGCCTCCTCATCTCTCTCTCTCTCTCTCTCTCTCTCTCTCTCTCTCTCTCTCTCTCTCTCTCTCTCTCTCTTTCTCCAGCATCTCTCCTCCACACATCCTCCCCTCCCGCTCTCCTCTCCTCTCCGCACTACACGCTTCGTCTCTTCTCTTCTCCACTTCGCACTAAACTCTATTCGCATCGTCCCTCGCCTCTGGATACAGTGTTTGGTGGATTTTGTGCAGAGCTGGCTGTGTGCTCCCGTTCCTCGGAGACCACACTGTAAAGGATGGTCGGTCAGCACAAGTGCTGGGACGCTTTTCTCCTCCCGGTGCCAACCTTCTAATCGCTCCGGGGCCAAATAAACCGCGCTGACTGAGAAATTTGTTCACCTCCCCTTCTTTTTTCTCCCTCTGATATGCAATGACCGCGCGCAGATGGAGGTGACGCTCTGCAGAATTGATGCCAAATAGTAAACAAGTGCAATCTGCGCGTAAGGAATCTGCGGAGAAGTTTGACTGCGCATCGTCTTCTGTGGTAAGCTCTGGCAGCTGCGGCTCAGCCTGTGCAGCAGCAGCAGCGCTGTTATAATAGGCCAGAGTACAGTGGGAGATGTAGTGTGATGTGTGGGCATTGTGTGGCGAACATTCTACTGTACTGTATAACCGAGGTGTGCGGATTCTAGTGCTGGACGAACTGCACATCCTAGAGGCTGTAGACTCCGGAAAACCGCGGCTGTGAGGATGTTGGAGGAGAAAACGGGGTGTTCAGTCTTTATGGGGAACCAAGCGGCTCGACTGTGCAGGGATGTGGGTGCATAAGTGAGTCGTGAATGAGGGGGATGCGGTGCAGGGTGCGTACAGTCACAGCCGAAATCCTATAGGGGTTTACTGATGGGTCTTGCTGCGGTGCAGGAAGGATTGCCGGATTACAAGTCTTGGAAATTGGTGTAGCTGAGTTACACAGGTAGAGGCATTTCACACCTTTAGCCCTGACTCCATATCCAGCACAGATCAGCTTGTTTTCTGTCACAGCTCATCAACTTCTACAAAAGAGGCTCTTGCAGTGGGCTGTGTGTGTGGGAGAGGATTCAGCAATAATGAAAGAATGGATACAAGTTAGAGGTTTGGCACAAATAAACATCAGCTAACATCTGCACATTGTTCAGATGTTGGGCTGGAGGTTGCTGCATTGGACACGTAGACCCTTGATTTGTATCTGCGTATTTTGAATCTGAAGCATTTGTACACCTGAGAAAAATTAATGACACACTTTGCATCTCAACTCTTCTACCCAAAGCTCCCGAGATGGGTGGAGTAGGCAGATGATAGTGGGATGTTTGCAGGGCTAGAAAGAGAAACTTTGCACTCCTCTAATATCTGCAGGTCAGGGATGTTGGCATGTGATAAATAAAACAGAATGAAATTGTGCTTTAAGGTGTGTACGGGTTCTTGCATCTGGCATCATGAGCCTGAGTTTGCTTCTGAGACGTAGCATTTGTGCAACATTACTCTAGCACCTCTACAATAGAGGCTTGTGCAGGGAGCTGTGTGGGTGTAGATGTTCTAGAAAAGAAAAGACACGTATTTACAAGTGTGGGGGTCTGAGAGAGAGATTTTTTGGATTATTTAGACAGCTGCAAACATGCAGGTCCTAGATGTTGAGCTGTGGTGTTGAGAAAAGCAGAATGAACCTGAATACACATTTTTTGGTGTGTGGATGTTGCTGCATTGGGTACTGTGGCCCTTGATTTGTTTCTGTGATGGAGCAATTGAGATTTAAATCCCAAACACAGTCACACTTAAAGTGAAAATGAGTGAGCTTTCATTTTCCAATCAGGACTAGAAATGTGTTGTTCAAGCCCACAAATCAAAATTCAGCAATTTAAATATTTGCAAACATCTGCAGGCCCAGATGTTGTCCTCTAATGTTGAGAAAGGTAGAATGGGACTGTGCTTAAATTGAAGTGCGTTGATGTTGCTGCAGTGGGCATTGTGGCTCAAAATCTTGCTTCTGTAATGTAGCTTTTGTGCTCTACATTTTCACGCCACCTTCAAAGTTCCCTTTAAAAGGCTCTATCAGAAAGATTGTTCAGCTACAAAGCACATGTTAGCTAGTGTGGGATCTAAAAGAGATTGATTTTAGGTCATTGAGACATTTTTAAATATGCAAGTGTTTCAAATGTTAGTATCAAGAACGACACAATTTTGCAGACAAGGTTCACACAGTGTGAGGCTTGAGGGGGGAGTGCCCATGAAAGGAGGAACATGTCTACAAAGAAACTTTTCACTTTTCACATGTCTGTGAATATCTGCATGAATGCTGATGATATTATTCAGCTCTGTGGGTTGATATGCGACAGTGACGTTGCATTTGTGCTCTTTTTTGGGGATTTAGTGATGACTCTAGGAGATGTTTTAGCAAACAGTAGACACATATTTCGAGTTCAAAGAGCCAAGAAGTGAAAACATTGTATTTGTTTCCAGATTATCTGCAGGTCTTGCAGAATACTTTAAGTGATGGCGAAGTTAGAATGGAACTGTGGGTACAGTAAGGTGTACAAAGGTCTCAGGAATGGTTATAGCAACTTTGGATTTGCCTGTATGAATTTTTTTGTGCTCTGAATAGAATAATTCTCATTTCACAGCTTTAAGGTTTAAAGATTTTGTAGTGGAGAAGGTTGGCTTAATGACAGGTTCAGTTTTGGATGAGTACAAGTTTTCAAGTCTGGAGATCTACTTTTAATGCTGTCGACATCTAATGAGACCTGTCAATATGGCCAAAAGTTTTATCACAATAAAACTCTTTCATATCAGGTGATCAGGTGACTCCTGTTTTGAGGCTGACTGTAGAAGTGAAAGTTGATTAAACCAGACAGTAGTTTACCTCTCATCTGAGGTGAAATACTCTTATAAGAGTCTAATCTTGAATCCCTCATATTTTACAGTGCTTCTTTAAAATAATGTATTTCCTTTCACTAAAGTATGCAACTATGTGCTGAAAAACACTCCTGTGACAGTTTGATGACAGGTGTGACATTATTCCAAATGTTGGAATGTTGGCATTTGTGGTGTTTCCCCTCTTAGCTGGCACATCTTGCACAGTTTTCATTGCATTTTCCTCTGTAGGACAGAAAATTTAGTTAATTTTGGTTTATTTGCAGATAGTAGAAAAGTAGACAACAAACAGGATAAGTTTCAAAACACCTCTGAACGTCTGGAGTTTACTCTTTATGTTTTCACATGATTTAAACTGGAGGACACACCCTCTTTCCAGTCTGTCTAATTGCCTGTAAACATGTCTACCTCTGACTGACTGTTTCATGTTACTTTTGTCCTCCAAACTTCAATATAGGGTGGTAACTAGCATTTGAAGCATATTTGAGGCCTTTTTTCTTTTGCATTTAGCATTGAGACCCTTGAATTCCTTCAGCGATGCTAGTTTGCGCGTCTGTACAACTTTAAGTTTAACTCCTCACTTTGCTCCTTCAAAGATTTATAAAAGAATTTCTCACTAGAAGATGCTCTAACACAGAACAGACAAAGATGGGATCTTGATTTCATTAGACATCTGCAAACATCTGCTGACAGGGGGGTCCAAAAAGGAATGGACACATTTACAAGTCTCAAGCTCAAAGGAAGAGGAACTTGTGATATCTGCAGGTCTTAGGTGTCTTTTTGAAGAACCCACCCACAGACACATTAGTTTGCATGGAAGTTGCTGCAATATTTGTCTGTGTGGACCTGGACCTGGACTGTGTGCTTTTGTATTAAATGTGTGCCTTAAAGATGAACTCATCACGTTAAACCTTTATGCTCATACAGAAGAGACTCTTGCAGGGTGGACTTCAGAGGACAATTCAGCAAAGAAAGATCACATGTTTGCAGGTTAAAGAGGACCTTTGCATTATTGAAATACTTTCAAAGATATGCAGGTCTACAGATGTTGTTAAGTAGTGTTGAGAATGTCAGAATGCAGCTGTCGGCGTACAGTGATGTGTAGAGGTTGCTGCATTGGTCATTGTGGGTCTGGATTGGCTGATTTGATGCAGGAGTAAAACATTTTGGAGTCTGATTATGAGCTATTGAATCTTTTATATCCAAATTCATGTGATGGGAGTAAAATCTGACAAGCTGTGTGTTCATACTTGCTGAAAACTGATTGCATCAGAGTGGATTCATATATAAAATACTGGTATATGTGTTTTTATATGGGAATCTGTTAGTTTCCATGGTGGACAAATATACACTGCTGGAATAAGCAAGGCTTTGTAAGAAGGACCACAGTTCTAAAATTAGATTCTATTACTGCAGCCTTCATTTCAGCAGCCAGTCAACAAGGCTGGTGAGTTATTGTTGATTTTTTTTAACACTGAGGATGTGTCATTTCAGGAATGGGCGATGGAATGGGTTACAGCTTTGCAATGAGCCGTCTGTGGGTCTGTGTCCTGCTTGTGAGCATCACCTGCCGTCTGAGGTGAGGAACTGACTCCTGGAAGTTTGCAGCACAACACAAAGCCACAATCTGGATCTCACACCTCCATAGTAAACATCAACTGATTGTCAAGTTTGCTTGTATAACCAAAATTTAGCCTTTCAACAACACTTTTAATTATTTTCATGACACCATTTGAAGATTTTATTTTGTCTTTCTTGCTCATTTTTTCTGAAAGCAGAGATTAAAATGCAGTTCTATTTCCAGCCTCTCCCAGGAGGTAACTGGAACTCCCAAAGAGGCAGAATTAAACGACAACATCACCATCTTCACACGCATCCTGGATGGACTGCTGGATGGATACGACAACAGACTCCGCCCTGGGCTGGGAGGTACATTTTCAACCCCTCTACTATATTTGAAACAAAACACACAGATTTCATAGATGAGATCTATGAAAAGCTCTTTGTTTGCATCTCTATTTTTTCTGATAACACAAACACAGAGAGCCGTGTGCTTTTGGATAAAGATGAAAGAAAAACTGTGTGTATCGACAGCGCAGCGTGACAGATTACAGCCCTTCAGTCCTCACTGAAAACAATCCTCCGCTCTGCAACATCTGTCTTCTGCTCATTCCAGACAGGACAAATGTGTCTCTGTTCAGCAGGTCTCTGACAAAGAGACATGATCAGCTGTTTACGGCCCCTCTAAGTGTGATTTAATGGCACCGTGAACACACCCTGAGGCACACAGTGAGCCAGTGTGACCTTGAGAAAGCCATTATTCCTGACATTAAACAGCCGGGTCCATTGTTCTCAGCTGATACAGGCCGCAGCCAGGCAGACTCAAAACTTCTCATCAGGGAGAGGAAATGAAAGAAGACAGAGGTGGAAAGAGGTTACTTTTTGAGACTTCTTTAGCACTGCAGTGTCTGATGAAATCATACAGATTAACAAACAGTAAAGATTATGCTTGATGAACTCTGTGTGGCCTGAAAGAAGTAAAAACACTGCGCTGTATCGCTTTGATTTGCAGATGTTTCACCCTGTTTAAGCTTCGGGCTGTTTAGGACATGATGTAAAATCCTGGGGTCTGCTCTATAGGGTCTAAATAAACTTAATAAAATTATTTTTTTTATTTTTTGCTCATATCTTCTTTTTTATCATTTAGTGTTCTTATTACACTTACTCTCTGTTGTGTTCAGCCCCCCACCCCCCACCCCCCCCCACCCCCCACCCCCACCGTAATTCTTAGAGGTGTTAAAATAATCATTTTCCTGATGAGCGTCTTTGGGATGTAAAAAAAGAAAATTTTCTCTCAGTTTCTGTTTGTAAGAGAACAAAACTATGTACAATCGATCAACCAATCTTCATTTACAAAGCATCAATTCACGCCAAGTGTTACCTCAAGATGCTTAATAAAACAGCTGGTCCAGGCTATACTCTATTTACAAAGACCCAGGGCTCTATTTTCGTGTACGCCGGTGAGGTGGCGGAGGGTGGCGGACCCCGCGCAGTTGTATTTTCGTCTGGCGGAGCCCGGCGTACAGCCAGTTTAGTATTTTTATGGACTGAGGCGCACAGAGGCGAACCGAGATCCGCCGAGCTGGGCATGGTGGCGTGGCAGGGGGAGGTGTCGACAGAATCAGCAGGCGCAGTGACATTTTTTAACTTGCAAGTGGCATATTAAGTGCACTGAAAGCTCGCCGATTCAAACCTGGTCAGCTTTCAGCGCAGGCGGAACGCAGCTGGTCTGGTGGTATTTTGGTAGACCGGCGGCGTATCGACATACGTCACTGATGCCTCACCAGCGGGTTTCCACAGTGTCAGGCACATTTCAGTGCAATAAATAATCATCATCAACTATTAATCTGAGTCAGCACATACATTTAGATCTATGGATATATTCTGATCTATATCTGATCTGATGAGCGCGTTTAGCACGGGTTTGGACACACAACCTGACCGAATCCACACAGCTGAAACCGCATTAAATTAAATTAAATATCTAGTAAATAAACACACATGATGAAGTTAACTACATATGTAATTCGTCTCCCTCCTTTTCCTTCTTCCTCTTATTTCTCGTGCAGCTCGACCTGGACATGTCTCCGTGTCCTCTCTCCGTCCTGCAGCGGCTGAACAGATGATTTGTTTCAGTGCTCAGATGAGTTATCTACTTTAAGCCGACATACGGATATTATAATATTCAGTTTTGTGAGCCAAATTTATTTGATATGCCAACATCTATGAAAGAAAGAGCCAGGCCACGGAGCGCGATGCGTCATTTACGCACAGATGGTTCTGATTTTAATGCCATTATTGGAGTTTATGTTGTGATCTGTGCGCTCAACCCACCTTTGTCACGTGAGGTTTGAATATATGCAACTTGATGTGAGTGTCTTTATTTGTGGAAAAGGGTGTTTGTCTTACCGGTGGGTCCAACATTACACACACCACGACCATGCTACGACTTACGCCGCTGGGAGGAGCTGAGTTAGGGAGGGGGGATACTTACGCCGGGCTGCAATGCTCACTACAATACCAAATTGTGCTTGGGAACACCTTGTTGGCGCGGCGGACCTGACTTACGCCGCACCTGCGGCATGTCTCCAGCAAGGCACGAAAATAGAGCCCCCAATATTAAGATGAGATACAAATGAACCCAATCTTGTAAGATCAGACCCACTCCCATCCCATCTTTAACCACATGAGTGAAACACTTGACAGCAGGGTCTTGCTATATTTTAGGTTCCGTTTATATATACACTCACCGGCCACTTTATTAGGTACACCATGCTAGTAACGGGTTGGACCCCCTTTTGCCTTCAGAACTGCCTCAATTCTTCGTGGCATAGATTCAACAAGGTGCTGGAAGCATTCCTCAGAGAGCTTGGTCCATATTGACATGATGGCATCACACAGTTGCCGCAGATTTGTCGGCTGCACATCCATGATGCGAATCTCCCGTTCCACCACATCCCAAAGATGCTCTATTGGATTGAGATCTGGTGACTGTGGAGGCCATTTGAGTACAGTGAACTCATTGTCATGTTCAAGAAACCAGTCTGAGATGATTCCAGCTTTATGACATGGCGCATTATCCTGCTGAAAGTAGCCATCAGAAGTTGGGTTCATTGTGGTCATAAAGGGATGGACATGGTCAGCAACAATACTCAGGTAGGCTGTGGCGTTGCAACGATGCTCAATTGGTACCAAGGGGCCCAAAGAGTGCCAAGAAAATATTCCCCACACCATGACACCACCACCACCAGCCTGAACCGTTGATACAAGGCAGGATGGATCCATGCTTTCATGTTGTTGACGCCAAATTCTGACCCTACCATCCGAATGTCGCAGCAGAAATCGAGACTCATCAGACCAGGCAACGTTTTTCCAATCTTCTATTGTCCAATTTCGATGAGCTTGTGCAAATTGTAGCCTCAGTTTCCTGTTCTTAGCTGAAAGGAGTGGCACCCGGTGTGGTGTTCTGCTGCTGTAGCCCATCTGCCTCAAAGTTCGACGTACTGTGCGTTCAGAGATGCTCTTCTGCCTACCTTGGTTGTAACGGGTGGTTATTTGAGTCACTGTTGCCTTTCTATCAGCTCGAACCAGTCTGGCCATTCTCCTCTGACCTCTGGCATCAACAAGGCATTTCCGCCCACAGAACTGCCGCTCACTGGATATTTTTTCTTTTTCGGACCATTCTCTGTAAACCCTAGAGATGGTTGTGCGTGAAAATCCCAGTAGATCAGCAGTTTCTGAAATACTCAGACCAGCCCTTCTGGCACCAACAACCATGCCACGTTCAAAGTCACTCAAATCACCTTTCTTCCCCATACTGATGCTCGGTTTGAACTGCAGGAGATTGTCTTGACCATGTCTACATGCCTAAATGCACTAAGTTGCCGCCATGTGATTGGCTGATTAGAAATTAAGTGTTAACGAGCAGTTGGACAGGTGTACCTAATAAAGTGGCCGGTGAGTGTATATATATATGTGAGTGTGTATATACATTAAATTTTTTCTTAATTACAACATTGGTTTAAGTTCTTAATACTACGAGCTTTATTTTTATAACTGCATTTTTGCACTTTCTTTGTCTGTGATGCTGCTGTGGCAAAAAAAAAAAATTCCCCCATAATAAAGGAATATTCTATTCTATTCTATTCTATATATGGATCGACTGTACTGTCAAGGCTCACAATATATTTTCTCTATTATTTCAGAAAAGGTGACAGAAATTAAAACCAACATCTTTGTCACAAGCTTTGGTCCAGTTTCTGACACTGAAATGGTAAGAGGACACTTCCCATACAGTCACATTTAACTCGCACTGCATTGACAGCCTGTTTTACTGAATACATTCAATCAATTTCTTATTTTTTGCTTGTAATGTCTTGATAAACTATCTGAATCCAAACTTTCAGGTCAATGTTAATCATATAAAGTGTAATGAGATTCTTCTGACATAACCTGAATAGACTTGGTAAGATCTGGCTTTTTTGGGGGTGAATAAGCATGCTCTTCAGTGTGTGTAGATTTCCTCCATTTATAAAAAACAAATCTAAGATTAGAAAATGTGTGAATGCCAGAATCTTCTTTAAACTGCATGAATAGCTTTGAGAAGGTAATTTCCTCCTCATATCAGCTGTTGAGTAAAACCTAAACACTGTCCTTGATTGCAGGAGTAACTCCAGGCGAGTACTAAACTCTGATGGATAGAGATCATGTTCAGAATGATTTACCGTGTATTTTGATTTAATTTCTATATCATTTCCTCTATAGGAGTATACCATTGATGTATTCTTCCGCCAAAGCTGGAAAGACGAACGGCTTTGCTTCAAAGGCCCAATGGAGACACTCGCCCTAAATAACCTGCTGGCCAGCAACATCTGGACTCCGGACACCTTCTTCCTCAACGGGAAGAAATCCATCGCACACAATATGACCACACCGAACAAGCTGCTGCGGCTGCAGGATGATGGGACTCTGCTGTACACCATGCGGTACGCTCACCTTAAGCCTTCTTTAAACTGACAGCACACACACACACACACACACACACACACACGCACACACACACACACACACACACACACACACACACACACACACACACACACACACACACACACACACACACAGGCACATTAACCCTGTTTTTGGCTGAAGGAACATTCACCTTAGCTCTGCTTTAAACTGAAGGTACAAAAGGATCAACACTCGTCCTGCAGTAAGTCTTACAGCCATAAATCAGTGAGTCACCAGAGCCAATGAGGTTTCTTTAAATTGTTGTGTAATCCAATTAGAGATGACTAAAAGCTCCATCAGCCTGCAGTGAGTCTTTGGTGATGGTTTTTAAGACCCCTGCTGCTCTCCCACAGCCCACACACTCTTGCTACTCGTCTCCATGGTGCATCGATGCGTCATCATGTTGTCCTCTTTCTGTAAACTGGAGGTCAGGGGAACTAAAATGTTTGCTTTGACCTGACGCGCTTACTCTCCTCCTCCTACCCTGCTCCTCCACCCATAAATACATCACCTCAGAGCAGGAAAACATGCTTCAACAACTCAGCCAAAGTTCTACTGTTGCATATTTTGGAAATTATTTTATGAATATGTAACAGTACAAACCACTGAATCAAGTTTAAAATACTGCATTTTTAGAGCTCAGCAAGTATGGGAGTGATTAGACGTATTAGCAAAATATCAGGTGCCTGTATAAAGAATGCAAGAAGAGTGTCTGATCATGGACGAAGGGCTTGAATTTGATGGGTCTGATTCTTGTTTGTTATAAAACTGGCAATAACATCCTTAAAAATAATATTGATTTTGTGCTAAAATAAGCATAATGTAATGTTTGGTAACTAATTGGTTCACAGTGGGTTGTCAGTTTTTCAGTGACATGTGCAAATGCTGATAACAAGAGAACAGGACGGCTCATGCACAGTACATTAAACCATTGTGATATTAGATGGAGTTTTAATTATTTCTTGAAAAAAGACAATATTGGGTTATCCTATAGATTGTAGAAAATAACTGGTATATATGTCAGAGGCAATAAAATAAAACTATATCCGTCATAACAGAATGTATATTAACCACTACCTACTAACTATTTAAGATTTTGAATGCTGATATACACGATGGAAATTTAGAAATGACATTGGCAACATAAGCCTTGTGAGGGCCAATACCACTGTGATGCTGATTATGTCAAATTGCCATTAACTGACTCGAATAATCTGTTGATCGATTAATCATCAGTCTCTAATAGTGGGAAACAGAACTTTTTTTTTCTGCTGGATTCCACCTACTGCAGTAAAGACCAGGAAGACACAGATGGCACAAAGCCAACAACCAGCTTGCTCTAGGAGTCCTCAGAAAACTAGTCCAACGCTATTTTTCATCATTGATCATTGATCTAAGTTAAAGATGAAAATGAAGGAGCTTATTGCCCATAATTGATGTTTTACCATTTGTTTGTGTAACTACTATAGGCCAGTAGTAGCCTATACTTTATTTCAAAATAAGAGGTTTTTATTAAACAGAAAATAAAACAATCTAAATGCAATCAAAATTAAAAAATAAAATAATTATAAACAAGTGTTCACTGTGAAAATCCGTTGTCCAAAGATGTATCTGTCACAGAGATGGTGATTTAAATTACTCATGGCTTTAAACTTCATTAGAAATGTATATAAAGATGTGTAATCAGATCAGCTGCATTTGTTTGTAAGGTTTGTGAAGCGACATCTCGCTCCACCTTTGTCTTGTCATGCCCTAAATTTGACAAAATGTTACTGTTTTTACCTAAATTACTGTGGACAGGGATCCTGGTAATTGAAGACTCTCTGCCTGTTACTATGACAACAGAAGTTGCTGGTAAACAGAGCCGCTCTTTCAGCAGTAACACTGGTGGTCTTACCTTCATCATCATTAGTCTTAATCCAACAGCAGAATCAGTAATGTTATTTGTGTATCAGCAGTTCAGCAAATTAATTAGTTTCAGAAAAAAGATGAAAATGAGAGATAAACAGTTATTTAAAACAGATTTAATAGGGAAATGTAAGTACTGTAAACATGGCCATCAAAGTACAGTAGCAGTAAATTCTGCCTGCACAAGAAACTTAAGTTAAAACAATTTTAAATAAACTACAGCCTTAAAGTGCCTTCTGCCAGAAACACAATGTAAAACGACATTTTTTTAACAATCGATTACTACTACTACTACTACTACTACTACTACTACTACTACTAATAATAATAATAATATAAGGTTAAAGCTATTATTATTATTATTATTATTATTATTATTATTATTATTATTATTATTATTATTATTATTATTATCCTCTTTAGTCCTCTTTAAAACAAAAACATCATAATCAACATGATAATAACTTCAAGATCACTGTGTAGTATGTAAAGTGTTGTGTCTGATTGCAGAACATTACCGTCATTACATTTCTGACAAAGCAGCATCTCATTTGGATCCACTTTCCTACCACTGTCCTCATCTTTTCAGGACATTAAACCTTCCAGACCTTCCTGCTGGAATTGCAACAAATCTGCAGCACGTTTACTCTGCACACTACAAGCCATTAGAAAAAAGGTTCGGGCCGGTCAATGTGCTTGTGTTCTGGGAACAAGGTTATTAGAGAAACATTTTATGCATGCATCACTCTCCTTCATTGTTTTTCACAGAAGGAGAAGTGAGCAGCGCCCCGGCTAGTGTAGCGTGAAAATACAGCACGTCTCTGAGGGAAAGCGGAGTGTGTCCTCACAGCTCTCAAATTTCCTCTCAGTCTAAAACATAAAATGTACCTGTGCAGGAACAAAAAACAATGACGGCAGCAGTTTGTCTCTTTTGTTTCAGCTGTTCATCTCTCTGCTACTCTCCTTTGTCCTTACTGCTCATAATGATTTATTAAGGAGGCAGCAGCCCATAAATTAGACTTCACTGATTAAAGACCCTCAGAGCTGCACTTTACAGTAAAACCCGGCAGTGAGTAGCAGTCCGAAAACAGATCCAAAGCTGGACTAACCAAGATAAACTTCACATCATATTGTATGTATCTGTATTTGAATAATTGATCCGGAGCAAAAACACTCATGTATGTGTTCAAACCACAACAACAACAGAGACAGCAGAGGCAGATTTGTCTCCAGGAACTAATAATGGTTCGCATGATAATGCGTTATCATGCATATTCCTGAACAAACATTAAAAAAAAACAAACAGGCCATATACTCTATATTTAATATGCAGTGCTTCTATGTTGTATTTTTTTATTGTAAGTATTTTCTTTAAACTCCTGTTAGCTGTTTTAAGGTCCTTTCACACCAGGACCGTTTTTGTTGTGCGATTATTTCGGACTTGATTTTTTTTTTTCGAACCCATATCCTGTCAATACAAGCGTTCACATCAGCGACATTTTCCCATCCTGCGATATTGCAGCATTTATTTTTTTGGATCATGGTCGATTTTTCTAAAGTTTCGCATTCTGTGTGACTTCTGACCAATCAGATGGCATGTTGTTGTGACGTCTGATTCACTGGTATACTCAACATATCCAACATATCCAGCCGGCTGATCGTTTTTGTGTGCTTTTTGACAAAAGGCACAAACATTATAAAGATAACGACCTGAAGGACAACTTGTGGAGAGTCATAGTGTCGGATATCTCATATGACGATGGTTTGTGTGCTTTAACAGTTTGCTAAACGTATTTGTTTTAACTTTCATCTGTGCTAACGTAAGCTAACGGTTGTTACCATAGTTTCATGAGCTTATCTGGTACTGGCCCCGACTCAGTATTTGCTATCATGACAGAAAGCCATCTCAACACTAGCATTTAATCAGAAACGAAAACAATCAGTGACCATGGTACAGTTTCAGCTCCTGAACCACGCAGTGAAACTCACCAAGTTCTCTTCTTTTTTGTAATATTGGATGCAACCATGTGCTACGTTTCTTTTTCTTTTGAGAAAGCAAAAGAAGTACCAATTTGCCATCACTTGAAGTTGAAGTAGACTCCATTTTTGTCCTCTTGTTTCCACTGGGGACACTGTAGGTTGTTAAGGGAAGGTCCTGCCCTCCTTAGCCTCTGATTGGCTAGAAGTGCTGACTGTTTGGCTTGAGCGTGTGATGACGTTTCCAGCTTCCCCGTTTTCCTAGAAAAGTCTTCCCCGGGACGTGTCTTTTCCCCTCGGGAAAGTCGCAAAATCGCATCAGGCTTGATGTGTATAGTCAGGTGTGACAAAATTCACCTCCAAAAGTTTCGTGATTTCACGTTCTATATTTGTGTCGGCCCCAGTGTGTAAGGACCTTTAATCTGGTTATGAAAAGACTGAAATTATTAATTATGTTTCTTCACAACCCTATAAAAGCAAAGAAGATTTTTTTGTCAGGAGATAGATTGTTTCTATAAAATTATTTAAAAGGATTGCAAATGCTGCCAGGGGCAGGTGTCAGACAAGGTGATCAATGGTACATTAAAGAATATTTGATGCCAACTATCTATTGAGAGTGACATGTTAGATGTTTTAAATAAATTACTTCCACAAGACCAGGACAAGAACAGCAAAGAGATGAGATGTACCCCTTTAGTGCCACTGGAAGCGCCAAAGTCAACAATCTAGAGTTCTTCCAAAGGAGCTTTAACTGAAACTGTACAGCTGTGTGCATGATTCCAATATGTTATGTCAGGACAATTTTTATTGTTCATCTCCAACTGTAATGGCCTCTTTGTTTATCCCTTTGAAAAAGTAAAACACTGCCTTAGCTTGAAACACAAACTTGATAAATTCAACCAAATTCAGTGAAATAAAGTGGGCAAAAGAAAGAACCTGGAAAAAACTAAACCACCACATTTGAAGGGGCAGCAGCTGTAGCTCAGTCTGCAGGAACTTGAGTTGGGAACTGCAGCAATGCAAGTTCAAGTCTTGGTAGGGACCGTGTTTGAAAATTGGGCTGGGAGCATAAGAGTTTATTTCAGGGGTACTGTCAATGTTTGCTTGGGCAAGGCACTAAATCCCCAACAGTTTTAGGAGGCCATGGCTACATTCACAGGACCAAATCAGCAAAGACCTCTTTGTCCTAAGGGCACATCAAACTCAACAACACCTGAAAGTCCCTCTCAGGAGCTTTAAAATAAGGTTCAGTAACATCTCTGTTTGACATTTTGAATGCAACACAAACACACTCACAGCAGTCCCAACTCCTTTGTTCAGCTCCGCATAATAGTTCGCCAGAGAGTGATACAGGACACAGCATAGTCTTTCTGAACAGGCCGCTAAGCGAAGGCTGATTATAATTCAGAATAACAATGAGCTCTGTAATACATCACCTGCAGTAAAATCACACACTCATCAGTATTTTTCTTCTCTGCCTCACTGTTCACATCTGCAGGCCGATGTGAGTTGATGTGGGGAATATTTTCACTAGAACTGATGACACAGCAGATGACCTTTAATATACAGCAATCCCTCCTCACAGTTCAATTTAAAACCTAGTTTTATTAATGCATTGTATTAGCATAACATGGTATAAGGCCTTATGAGGGACTCTGCTTATGCAAAATACCCCATTTGCTGGTGACATTTTTGGATTTGGGCAGCAGGGAGCCACATGTGGAGGAGCAGTATTGACACCCTACCTCCTTTGTTCACCCAAATACACTTTTACCTTTTGCCAAAATATCAGCGACCCCAGATTCTAGTACTCTAGTTTCAAAGCAGAAATTCACAGTTAACAGTTCAGCTGACTCTCATGTCATTGTTTGTTTTGTTTCCCCTCACTGTTCCTCCTCTAATCTCCTAATCTGGGTCTGAGTGCACCTGCCAGGTCTAACCTTATGCCTAATTTAGAGTTGATAGTTACAACCATCTTAAGAGGAACTCCTCTTCATATGACCAGTTGACCTTATTGGATTACAGTTGTAATATTTTAGATGATTTTTTTCCCAAGAAACTAATAGTAACTATCTGTGAAACATACAGAGTGGTAGTATTGGAGTAGTTCAGAGCAGGCTGTTCATGCAGTAAGGAGCAGAGAGTGAAAAAGACAGATGAGCTTTTAATCTGACCCTCACCTCTCTGATTTCTCTGATTTTTACCTATTTTGAGAGTTATTCCTTTAGAGTGGCCTTCACTTACCCTGTGCTCAAAACGTTTTTTTGGTCCATCACCACAAATGTGAACAATGTTAAGGGGCGTGGATGAACCATACAATGACAAAGTAACAATGGCAGAATACCGGTGAGTTTATCTCTTTTTAAATCTCTCTAGAATGTAGAGATCTTCAATGTTATTTTGGACTCCATACATCTCAAATAGACAAAATGTTGATCCAATGTCTTATCATACAGAGTTCCTCTAAATTTAAGTCCTTTACCAGATTGAAATGTGGCTCTGTCCCCACCCTGCAGGTATTGCTTTATAAGGTTGATTTGGTAACAGACCTTCATTTAACAGATTATATTCACAGTTAACAACATATATGTCCATAAAAGGAGCAGGATAAGAGATTTATGTTTAAAAAGTACTTACTCGTTAACAAGAAAAGGTCAGCAGAGTGAAAAGATTTATAGTTTTGCCCACAGGGGGGCGCCAAAATGTAACTTTGCTGTTCCATGCAAAGTTAGACCAGAGTGAACACTTGAAAGGAAACTAAAGTGGCCCAAACTCTACTGTTCAATAAAATGACTGTATGTTAAGTCTCAAGCGAAAGGTAACTCTGAACTAAAGCTAAATAGATGCAGGTATGGACAAAGTATTCTACCATCTGAACAGTTGTCAAAGTGTAAAAGGTGTAAAATTATCATCTTGTATTCAGTTGTGGGGTCCAACATAAAAGAGCACATGCTCTAAAAGTCTCCCTGTCAGTGTCACTGAATCTTAATCTTTCTAGTTGGATCTGTGTGGATGGCAGCTGGTCTGACTCTTATAAATCCGTCCACTAGAGAGCAGCATTAGATAAGACTGTCTGGCTGATAGTACCTTCCAAATAAACTCTCTTGTCTGGTGTTTTGAATTTAATAAAGCCTTTTGTTTTTAGGCTTTATTTCCTTTCCACAGACAGGTGGCACCCTAACTCCACAAAATAATCCTCTGCTGTTTTCCAAAATGATTCTTCAGCTCAGATTTTGCACACACAGTTGCATCATTCTGACTGGATGAGCTCTATCATGGGTCCCTCTGGTGGTTCAGTGTCCTATTGCTCTGTGCTGTGAGGAAAATGACATTTCTGACTGCTGGTACCAATCTGAGCCACTCTAATGAAGATGGAGCAGGGTCCTTATTGGTTAATGGCTGCATAGAAAATTAAACACAAGACAAATGAAGCAAATCATTTACAATGAGGGGACATGTTAATTCCTGTAAATGGTGACCATTATGATGATCATTAAGATCGTGATGATCATGATGATGTCTAATATTGCTTTGCTGATTTACCTGTGCATCACCATGAGGCGTCTTTATTTTCTCTTAATGAAACAGGTTTTATTTGATATCTCACATTTTGCATACTTTTAGGTGTACTTTATGTTTCTGTCACATTTCTACATGTTTTAGTTGCGCAATACATCCTATTTTGTCATTTACGTTTATTAACCATTTTATGCAGATGCCATTTTTAGCTGTTAAAGTGACAGCACCATGTCTCAACTACAAGGTGGTAAATCCACAACCAGATAGATAGAAATGAGCTGTTAGGACTTCTTTCATTTAGATCTTGATTGGAGTATACATGTACATTTTTTTTCTGTGACTGAAAATACATCTGACCTCCTCAGCAGATGTCGTGCACTAAAGAATACATTTTGCCATTGCATCCATAGTAAGATTCAACCTCAGTTTTTGATGTTGAATTTAAAATTGTGATATATCTATCAAGTGAATAGTTTTATTAAACAGCAATATTTAATAGTCTCAGACTGAAAAGACAGATTCACAACTCCCTCCAAATTAAATGTGTTGGTAAAAAAAGTTACTGAATTCAAACAAAAACATCACCTAATGATTTGATAATCTTTGCATGAGAGGGTAAAATCACAAGTTAGGTCTCCAACAGCCTGGCTTGGCCATCCAGTTGTGTGAATCACTTGCCGTTCCTTCCCACAACAGTCTGGACTCCGGCCAATTGGGAGCCCTAAAAGTGGGAAGTTGTTGTGGGAAGGAACGGCTAGTGATTCACGCAACTGGATGGCTCAGCCAGGCTAGGTCTCCAATACATTAACAACAAATGTATTTGCAAATGACACAGATTTACTTTGCTGTGGGGAAGACTTGTGGGCATTAAGTTACAGAAATTGAAGGGTTGGTCTCATTGAAATAAATTAACTCTCAACTCTAGCATAACTTTATTTAAAATATTTGAAAAGCGGGTCAACCAACTTAAGCAGAAAACTTGTGATAGATGAGGTAGAAATTAAAAGAGTTTTCAAAATCAAATTCCTACAAATTATAATTAATGGTAAACTTTGTTAGAAAGAGCCCATAAATGATGTCAAAGCAAAAAATATATATAAATCAGTTGCCATTTTACATCATATTCCCATACATGAGTTACTGTGTGGAAGTTTGAGGAAACACATACAAAACAGATACAGACTTGATCGTCATCCTTTAACAAAGAGCCGAAAGACTTATCAGAGTATTGACAAACCAACTCCTTATTTAACTGAAAACACTAGAGTTTAGGGACCAAGTCAGCTTCAAACCAATCAATTTTACATTCAGAGTTTAAAGCTGACAACTAGCCACAGTGTTTGAAGTTTTTTTTTACAGAAGGGGAAAATGAACACAACCTCTGAGGACTAAACATCCCTTTGTCTTTTCAATTGCGGTGATGGTGTGTTTTGCTGAAAGCTTTGTGTTAACTCTCATGTTGTTAGCATGTATCAATGGGCTGATTCTGTTAAGTTTATATTTACTTATGTTGCCATGGTTACATTTGTTGTGCTTCCTTCTCTTGTTTGCTTGTCTCTTGATTGGCTATCGCTGTGTTTAAATGTTTTCTAAATTCACTCAAAACACACTTCAAACCACATGATGATCCAGAGGATAATCTCCAGGACAATGTGATCATCAGGCCTTTGCTGACTTTTGTCCAAAGGCAAAAAAAATAATTTTCAAGATAATTCTTTAATGTGCAAACCTTTGGATCAGTGGCCCTGATCAAATATAACCATTTGAAAGGAACAGGAGCAAATCTTTTAAGACAACATATCATACAGATGTAAAAATAAAATAACAAAGGGGTTAAACTTTGTAGATATTCACTAATTTTATTTTGTTGTTGCATTGTTATTGTTGTTGCAGCCTATGTTATTTGTTGTTATTTTGAGTGTTCAGTAAAAATATCTGATCTAGGACCTTACCTGTGTCGGAGTGCTAACACTAATTGCCTGCAAATGTTTTATTCTGCTGTTTTTTTATTTTTATTTATGTATTTGTTTTTTTTGAAGATGTCATAATATAATAAATAATATTGCTTAGTCCCTGTTTTTACCATCTATTTTCAGGTATAGGAGCGTGTATTTGCCTTGCTGGGAAGTACTCAGAGCTGCATTTCTTGCACTAAAAGTGCAGCACAGCCAAAGTTAATTTCTATTATTTTGACTTTTATGCATGACCTCTCTTTTTCAGACTGACTATATCAGCAGAATGCCCCATGCAGCTGGAGGATTTCCCGATGGACGCCCATGCTTGTCCCCTCAAATTTGGAAGCTGTGAGTAAACAAGGCCTTAAGCAAATTCACACAGTAAGCTGCATTCATAATGCAGATAAAGGTACCGAGTCAATGCCTCTGCAGCATATGTACTGTGACACATGAGCTCTGAATGTATGATGTCATTAGTGTGAAAAGTGGCGTGTAGTTTTGACATGGCATCAGTTTTAGTGTCTTGATCCAGAGGGGGGGGCTGCAAGATCGATGTACCTGGGTTTGTCTGACAGCCTGTATCCCTCAGGTGCTAAAGCTATTGTTGTGGCGGTGCAGGAGATAGCCATGTAGACAGTGACACACTGCTCCTGATTAAGCCATTAATCAACATGTCAGGGCCTCTCTCCTGCATCCTTCACTGCTCCAGCTTCTGTTAATGGGAAATATTTGAAACACACAAAGTGGAAGCAGTCTGACACACACACAAAAACCTGTCTTCACTGCCATGGTAAGCTTAAAAACTACATCCTACAGCTTGCACATGCACGGCTAAACCTGCTCGTATCTTGTCCCCAGCCCTTCACATGACTCATAAGCTAGTTAGGCTGCGTCACACAGCCGCAGTTCTGCAGGGAGATCTGGGGAGCTCCTGTCGTGTCAGCTTGAGATTAGGATTTTAGGTCTTCCCTGCACTGACGTATGGAGGGTTATCCGTCGTCAGTCTGCTCTGTGCATGACATTTAGCCGCTCCCACACCTGCTTTGTTCACCTAAACCCGCGGCTGAGAGCAGGGGATGGGGTTAATCAGAGCCAGTAACTAGGGCTAACCTGGGATTGTGCTCTTGAGGCCAAGCAATCAGACATCAATTAACTTCTCAGAGAGCCCAAAAAGCCAAAACCTACTCGGATTAATGGGAAGAAGTTTAGACACAGAGATCTTTACCCCATGTCCTGCAGTATCTGTGTAACTGACAGTATAGGCTAATGAGATACTTTGTTTAATTAAATTATTGATCCATACAAGAATAATAAGTCAACATTGAGTGAAAATAAACTCTTCAAAAAGTTTCAAAAATGTTTAATGCTAAACTGATCTGGAAGAGTATTAAGTATGCAGCACTATGTTTCAACACTTAATTATCATTAATGAACTAAAATTGCATTGGAAACAGAGTAAGGGCTTGTATGTTGATGAAATAACACATTAACTCACATTTTCTTTCATAGTTTTTTTTTAAAGAGGGGACTTAATTTTTGCAAATAGTTGCATGAAAACTTTACTGCTGTTAATCCCATCCAAACAACTTATAAGGTTTCAATAGATGCTTTCAAACTGTAACATTTGGAAAAAATATGTGCATAAATGCTTTTAAAGGCCTCTACACCAAAAGTAGGGCTAATTTTCACAGTTTACAGACTTTTCTTACAGAGTAGGATTAAGCATTTAAGACAAATATATTAAGACAAATAAATGTGCCGTATTTTCATTTACAAAGCTTTTGCGAAGATTTGGCACTAAGAACAGAGGTAACAGCACAGTGTCTAGATGCTAACATTAGACAAATGAGAACTTTGTTGACCCAGGAACACTTTTTAAAACATAATACTGGTGTAAAACTCCGGCCCATGCGAGGTTATAAGCTGTAAAAGTTTCTGTGGAGCAGCATATCCTGTTTTCTCCGACTCCATTAACCCCCGCTAATCCTTTGACCTAATGGACAGCACTCAACCATGCTGAGAGCCGCAGCAGACCCGTCCTGTGCTGTTGTGTTAATCACCGCTCATGGACTGAGCTCTGCCATCAACAAGCTCGCTCTTTCTGCCTCCTGATTCTCTGACTAAAGCTCAGTGGTCTGTGTCACAAAGCTGTGTTTTAATGACAATTAAGAGGAAGTGATCTATGAATAGACCTTTTCAGAGTTACGTAAATTCAAAGAAAAAAAATGGGGGAAGTTATTTATTGCTGTGTTTGTGTAATCCTAGTGTAATTTTCAACAGGTCTTTAGCGAATTAGTACACCTTGATAATTAGTTTTGACCAATCACAGCTAAGTTTTTTAAAAAGCTGGGTGACCACTCAAAAGGGCAGGTAGAAATAATAGTAAACATCTCAATGTCTTTTTAAAAATTACTCAAGTGCCTGAAATCCAAAATACCAACAATTCAGCTGTGAACAGATTGTCCCTTTTCAATCATGCACAATAAATGCAAACATACCTTTTACAATGATTACTTTAAAAAATAATCCTTGCATGTTGAATGCATGTTGAGTGTAGACAACCAGTGCAGCAGAAGTGCAGAAAATTAGCTAGAGTCTGGTTAAGGGCTGAACATTTTCTTTAGCTGATGCTCTAAAATAGTGACTTTGTACAGATGTCTTCTTTTGGTAAAGAGTCAAGCTCAGCAGACTTCAATGTGTCCACTCTGCTGAGTTACCTTTTAAAGTTAACAGTGATTCACAAGAATACAACATTTTTGGATTACTTTATGTCAGAAGTTAATCATGTCATTAATGGAGGTAGTCCTCCCCTGTTTGGGGCTTGCTGTTCACCATGTCTGGCTACCACAGTTGAAAAAGTCAGGCTCTGCCACTGCCATTACCTCTCAGTACATTACGCATTGCAGACCAGTCATTACAGGGGCGTGAATATCCCACCTTAAAATGGCAGAACGTAATCACCTTAAGCCTTTGTCAGTTTTGCTCACATCCTCTTACTCCCACCAACATGCTGGAGACATAGCCGAGTCCACCACTGTCACTCTCTGAACCCTTTCCCTGTGACTCTCCAGTCTTGACTTTTCTCATATTTTGTCCTCCTGCAGACACCTGACTTAAAAGATTAGGTTCATCGGAAAATA
This sequence comes from Xyrichtys novacula, assembly GCA_962446985.1. Taxonomy (NCBI): domain Eukaryota; kingdom Metazoa; phylum Chordata; class Actinopteri; order Labriformes; family Labridae; genus Xyrichtys; species Xyrichtys novacula. Next base: position 10,406,723 of record OY660870.1, read on the forward strand.
CATTTTTTTTAACATATCTTGAATACTTATCAAGGACAAACTAATAGGGCCCTAAAAATCTAATTTAAGAATAAAAAAATCCAAACATTGGAGTCATAGTTGGCCAAGCAGTAAAGGTGAACACCAGTGGTGTACTCAGAGGGGGACAAGGAGGGTGATCCCCCCTTCTAATGCCCTTGTAGTAGAAATTACTTGAAAAAAAAAAAACCCCTAGAGGTTGCCCTCCTTTAGTATATAGCATGTAAATAAAGTTTCGTTGGTTGCTCCTGTAGAGAATAAAATGTAAAGCAGGCCCCCTCTGGTTAGTCTTGTTGAGTATAAAACTCAAACTTAGTACCCTTAGTGTGCCCTATCAGGAGATAAAAGGTTATAAAGTAACCTACTGTTTTTCTTAACCAGTGGTTTGTTTGTTATACAAGGTTTTATCTCAAGGAAAACACTTTCAAAATCTGTCATGACCTAGCACAGCAGACACCCTTTAGTTTGTCTTGGCCCATACCCCTTAAACATCCTGATTATACCACTGATGCCCCCTCCCCCCCTTGCAGAACTCCTCAGCTTGTCTCTCGTCTTTTGCCCTTTACTGAACATCTTTGGCATCAATAAAAGTAAAAGTGCCCAAATATTTTTTAAAAAGTTCAAAACATCATATGCTTAAAAAATGTATGAAAAAATACAAAAGATGGATGCCCACACACTATAGAGGATAAATGTCAGCCAGTAAGCTAGTATCGTATGTGCATAAAAAAAATCTTTTCTTTTGCAGCCTTTTTATTTGTATTTCCATTACCAGCTATTGATTGTGACATTCTAGTTTGATTGTTTTGATCATTTTTGTTTCTGATAATAACTTTGCTTATTGCAAATTGCTCATCATTGGCTATAATTACAGATATATAAAGTAGGCACAGTCTGCCTCATGCTCCTGTAAACAAACTGAAATGCAAATACAGAATAGGTAGACCGACAGAAAGCACAAAAAGACAGGTTTGTCTCATTTTTCAAGTATGCCTTAAACTCTCTTCCTTTGTACAAATCACCAGCAGGTGCTTTGTCCATGTGTTGTCTTTGTTCAGGGATGTAAAAGGCATCACTTACATTAGCGGGAGGAAAAATCAGCTTAACGTTTTACTGAGAGTGTTTGTAGAAAAGCCTGTGGGAGGGAACAACCATGCTGGATCAAGACCTGGAATAAGTCAGGGACTTAGGAGGTGTAAGGAGGCCACCTTAAACATTCACAAGTACCTACTACATTTACCATAGCTTCAAACTATTTATTCAAAAAAGATCAGTTCTGGTTCCCCCAGTGTCTTCTCTTTATTGCCATAAAGTCAGACTTACTTCACTGCTGTCTTATGTTTTGGCTTGGTGTTCCTTTGATTCTTTCCATGGAGTGTTTGTAACAGTCAGTATGCAAACTAAGCTCCGGGACATGAGCAGCATGTGTGTCAGTTAAAGGTTACCTATGACAGCTGACTTCTTTGTGTTCTCATTATTGTCTTTAATCACAGCTGCTAGAGAGCAGTAGGGAGTTTTATCAGGAGTTCCCCGTAAATGTCATTGACTACAGATCAGAGGAACAGCACAGAGTATTTTCAGAGTACAATTATGGTATCATAATAGTAATTTGGAGTATACAAGAGCTCAGCAAAGAAGGCAATATACAACATAGGAGGCACAACATTATTTGATGTCAAAGATACACACAGATATACTGTAAAAGAAACATGGTACAAATATATTTTTCTCCAAATAAAGCACTAATGTAAAAATAAAATTGAAAGAAAAATTCATCAAGCCAGAGTGATGAATTTACAACGTATCAAAAAGTCTCTGGCTCAAATTGATGTGCCCTTTATCGTATGATACAAACCAAACTACTTTTTGACAATATTGCACCATGATTCCTATTAATTTTAATCCTTATTTCTTCTGTTCAGAGTAAATATTGACATGAAAACAGATGGTCACTGCAGGTTTCCAGTGTTTTTCATACATTAGCAAAGATGAACTCAGTCTTTTCCCTCTGCAAAAGACGACTCAACAAACTCTTTCAGCCAAAACCATGGATTAGCCTTCTGATCAGGTCTTAAGGTCTTATCAAATCACTAACTGGATGGTCCCCAGGTTCATTGACTGCACCTCTTGAAGCTCATTGTTTATGCTGAACTGCTGTAAAGAAAACAAGAGTCAATGACAGCTTGCTTACAGTAAAACTGTTTTTCAGCAGCAGGAACTTTCTCCAGTAATTAGGAACCTTTTGATAAACTGTGTACATTTTCAACAGCTGAAATCAGATTCAAAATTAACTTCTGAGGTAAATGGATCTTCAGGAACTTTGGGGGCCTGAAGACAATCTTATTTACATTAAATAACAGGTTCTTAATTTACATATGAAACACTGCCAGCTTTGCACAAACACACACACACACACACATATCTCTTACACACTTTGGAGTGTAAATGCGCCCCATAATTACGACTTTGCACTTACAAACTGCAAGATTCAGACATACATGCACAGATTCTGCATGTACCACTGACGTTCTGCCAATTTAATTTGTGACAGCTTATTTGAAAACACAAAAGTTCAGCATGGGACTTCAATAGAGTTGTCCAAGTGTCATCATCTATCAAATAACTGTCCTGGACTAGCTCTCTATAAGACTTGGGTATGACTTGCATTATTTTCCTTTGAATTTAGGCTGTTGTGGAAACCCAGAGAACCAAAGGAACCATTTCGTTCCTTACAGGAAAGTTCCTGGGACCGAAAGTCTCTGGTACCATCAATAGATTTGCACCTTAAAATATGAAGTCTTTTAAAATGACTTTTAATGAGTTTTCATTGTCTTATTTTGCTCTTTGATGATGGATGGATATGGACTTAGACATAGGAGCATAGTTGAGCTGTACTTTTTTGTCGTATAGCTTTCGTACAATTCGAGACACACTCTGTAAAACTTAAAATAAGCACTGGAAGTGCTCAAAATTGTAAAAAAAAAAAAAAAAGAGCAAATAGACACAAATTATTGCCAGAGCAGCGTTTTCCAAAAGCGGGGGTTGTGGGGTTCCTTCCGAAAAGAAAGGAAAAATTAAAAAATGAATGTCTAAATAAACAAATAAATAACTTAGTCTATTTTATCAGTAATTATCACTTATCAAAAAATTATTGCTTACATTGTGCTTCTGCTTCCAGCCTTTTTTGAATTACTACCAGTTTTAATGCTTGCACCAATTTCCCCATCTTAAGGTACAGTGAGGGTCACAGGCACTTTTATTTTGGGGGTCCTAGGCTTAAAGGTTTGGGAGTACTGCACAGAGGCTTTAATATACTGTCCTCAAATCTCATAAAGTTTGGATTAAAAGCAAATTATCCTTAAGTACCGTTGTCTTTAAAATACTGTTGCTTTAAAAGTAACCTGTTTGATTGGAATCATAGAGTTAGTTGAAGCCTTTTATTCAAAAGTTCCTTCAGCTGACAGCGCTGCTTCACATGAACACAATATGTAATGACTGGGATATTGAGCAGAAATCTGTCTGCTCCAATAGGTTTAAAAAACGTACTTGTTTCAGCCCTGTTGAGGCTTACAGGCCCTGGGATAACATAAGCCTGAAAGACTCAGACCAGAGTGATCAGCTGATTTGGCCTCTAAAGCCGCGTTCAGACCAAACGCGACCTGACGCGACTTGGCGACGGCTCCCAATGCAAAGTCTATGGCCAGCCGCGACCTGACGCGACTTGGCGACCGCCGGCTTCCTGCGACGCGACCATGCGCGACCGGGCGCGACCGGTCGCCAAGGCGCGTCCCCGAGGTCGCGTCGCCGAGGTCGCAGGACGCCAAGTCGCGTCGCTCCCAAAGTTCAAATATTTGAACTTTGGGAGCGACTCCGTGCCGCGACAGCCAATCAGGGCTCTGCTGACGTCAACAAACCGGCGAAACAAGGAAGAGGAGAAGAAGAATCACAATGGAGGAGCAGTTAATCACATCCGTTAGCTACCACCCGGTGCTATACGACGTGGGTTGCGGGCTGTACCGGGACCGCAACGCCAAAGAAGAAGCATCTCAGTTTCGGAGCGCCTGTATTTCGTGTCCAGGCGGGAGATGCTGCTTCCCACCGGGGCGAGGAGGTCCTCGAACTGCGCCGTCGACACACGGAAGTAACGCTGGAAGCGGCCGTCGTCCAGGCGGAGTTCCTGGAGCAAGCGGTGAAATTCACCCAGCTCCGTCCTCCTCCGGATGGTTTCATGCACCCATAAACGCCGGCGGCGTCTACTGCGGATGTACAGATATGCGGCAGCACTGATGAACTGAAAACTGAGCTAGTGACATGGATGACGTCACCTGCGACCAGCCGCGACCTGCGACTGCAGCTTTGGACCCGGTGTTGACACACCAGGGCACCACGCGACGCGACCTGACCGACCAACGCGACGCGACCTGGTCGCGTTTGGTCTGAATGCGGCTTTACAGTCTACGATATCGCCATGACCAAAGTTAAGAAGCCGAAGAGGACAGTCAGTTCATACATCAAGAAGTGGCTTGGTCTTTCACAGTGCCTTAGCAACTTAGCAACAATACGGTGTAAGTGGCAACTTGGAGGGAAATGGATACTGTCTGAGACTGTACAGCAAGCAAAGTCTGCTATCAGAAATGGAGACATCAACCCAGAGGAAAACTGTTGGTTGCGAAAGCTGTGAGACACATGCAAAGAGAGTCTGACAGTCCAAACAGGGCAGATGGACTAACTGGGAAAACCTAGTGTATCGTTAGCTAACCTGGAAGGTTCTTTGGAAGATGGGGGGGAAGCTGACTTAGCTTCATCATCAGAGCCACCTACAATGTTCTTCCATCATGTGCTCTCTGCCAAACCCCTGCAACATTCAGGCTCATCCTCAATGACTGTGAAACCAATTTGTCCCATGGCCACTACACCTGCAGACACAACCAGGTCTTCCAACAACTGGCTATCACCCTGGAAGGAAGTAGAACTGCCAACAATGCTCTACCTCCTCAAACATCAAGGAGAGGTCTCCAACCCCACCCTTTTTGTAAAAAACTGGAAAATGCAGGTTCAACTGGACTAGCAAACTCATCTTTCTGCCTGAGATCATCACAATTAATCTCAGACCAGACCTAGTCTTGTGGTCTACCTTGCAGAAGTCAGTCTTTATGGTGGAACTAACTGTACCTTGGGAAGCTGCAGTTAGTAAAGTGGAAACACTTGAAGATCAAACATGAAAGCAAGAATTGCATGGCTGACATACCCAGGTGATTCCTGTTGAGGCTGGTTGGAGGGGTTTTATTGCCATGTCCACAACCAAACTGTTTATGTTCAGAAACTGGAATGGGATTGTGAGGACAGGCCTTCCAACAAAACATTGGATCTCTATCAGAAACTGCTAAGCAAAGCAGCAGCCGGCTATGGTTAAAGAGAAAGGACACCAAATGGGCTGCGATGTGAACACCAAGGGAGGTAAGAGCATAGGGGGGCATGGCTGGGACAACAAGTGGTGCCGTTGAGCCCTACAGACGTGTTGTGGGCCTACCAGCAAAAACACCACTGAAGGAAGGTGCCTACCTGAAGATCCTAGCGCAGGTCTTACCCTGGACCCCGCTCATCACCAAGTGTTGATTAATACAAAAAATTTTACTATCATTCCCATCAGTTTAACAAATGTAACCTAATTACAAAACCCAATTCCATTGAAGTTGGGAAATTGTGATAAACGTATATAAAAACAAAATACAATGATTTGCTAATCATTTTCAACCTATATTCAATTGAATACACTACAAAGACAAGATATTTAATGTTCAAACTCATAAACTTTTTTTTTTTTGCAAATAATAAATTCAGAATTTCATGGCTGCAACACGTGCCAAAGTAGTTGGGACAGGGGCTTGTTTACCACTGTGTTACGTCACCTTTCCTTTTAACAACACTCAATAAACGTTTGGGAACTGAGGAGACTAATTGTTGAAGCTTTGAAGGTGGAATTCTTTCCCATTCTTGCTTGATGTACAGCTTTAGTTGTTCAACAGTCCGGGGTCTCCGTTGTTGTATTTTACGCTTCATAATGCACCACACTTTTTCAATGGGAGACAGTTCTGGACTACAGGCAGGCCAGTCGAGTACCCGCACTCTTTTACTACGAAGCCAAGGTGTTGTAACACATGCAGAATGTGGCTTGGCATTGTCTTGCTGAAATAAGCAGGGGCATCCATGAAAAAGAAGATGCTTGGATGTCAGCATATGTTGCTCCAAAACCTGTACGTACCTTTCAGCATTAATGTTGCCTTCACAGATGTGTAAGTTACCCAAACCTTGGGCACTAATGCACCACCATACCTTCACTGATGCTGGCTTTTAAACTTTGTGTCAATAACAGTCCAGATGGTTCTTTTCCTCTTTGGCCCGGAGGACACAACGTCCACTATTTCCAAAAACAATTTGAAATGTGGACTCCTCAGACCACAGAACACTTTTCCACTTTGCATCAGTCCAACTTAGATGAGCTCGGGCCCAGAGAAGTTTCTGGATGTTGTTGATGAATGGCTTTTGCTTTGCATAGTAGAGTTTTAACCTGCACTTACAGATGTAGCGACGGACTGTTTTCACTGACAGTGGTTTTCTGAAGTGTTCCTGAGCCCATGTGGTGATATCTTTACACACTGATGTTGGTTTTTGATACAGTGCCACGTGAGGGATCGAAGGTCACAGGCATTTGATGTTGGTTTCTGGCCGTGCCACTTACATGCAGTGATTTCTCCAGATTCTCTGAACCTTTTGATGATATTATGGACTGTAGATGTTGAAATCCCTAAATTCCTTGCAATTGTACTTTGAGAAACGTTTTTCTTAAACTGTTTGACTATTTGCTCACGCAGTTGTTCACAAAGTGGTGAACCTCACCCCATCCTTGCTTGTGAATGACTGAGAAGTTTTGGGGAAGCTGCTTTTATTCCCAATTATGGCACCCACCTGTTCCCAATTGGCTTGCTCACTTGTGGGATGTTCCTAATAGGTGTTTGATGAGCATTCCTCAAATTTCTCAAGATTTTTTGCCACCTTTCCCAACTTTTTTTTGTCACATGTTGATGCCATCAAATTCTAAAGTTAATTATTATTTGCAATAAAGTTTATGAGTTTGAACATCAGAAATGTCATCTTTGTAGTATATTCAATTGAATATGGGTTGAAAAGGATTTGCAAATCATTGTATTCCATTTTTATTTATGATTTACACATCTTCCCAACTTCATTGGAATTGGGTTTTGTATTAAAGAGCATCTCTAACACAGGCGCCTCTCAGACTTAATAAGGAATGAGATCTCAGTTTGAGTTTGAAGCGAGTAACTTCTAATGACTTATCTAAACTGTAAATATGGAGTCAGTGCCAGCAGCTAAACTATGTAGCAGCTAGCTTGACTGGTTAAAGATGGTAAAAAAAGGAAAAATGGCTGCTGATGATTATTATCTTAGAATTATTCATATTTAACAAAAGAGTGTTAGAGAAAAACCTTGTGTATGTGATAGGGAGAAGCACAATATAGTGTTACTGTACTGTCTGGCTTCATCAGTTAACAGTTGCATGTAGTCATCACAGAGTGGGGCACTGTAAAATACTTAATGTATTCATTGAACACATAGTTTCTGCCATTGCTGATGCAGCTACTCTGATGATTACATAAAACTATAAATAAGTTATGCTTGCTTGTTAACATATCAATTCTACATACCTCATTATTCAATGAACAACAAAATGTATCCTACAGGTTAGTCAAAGAGAGGGAAAAAACTACTGATGATTCTTATGTTTTTGATCCACCTCAGAAGATTACTGTAGTTTTCTGTGCAGCCACTCAGTTTTTTTCCCTCCCTTTATGCATGCTGCTTCTGCACTAAGCATGCAGGTGCAGCTAAATGGACTAACAAAAGCAGACAGTTTTTTTTTTTTGGAGTGTCTGATTCACCATAAAGACCTGTTGATGGATCCAAATTGAAGAAATGCACTTTTTGTACATACACTCTTTTATATGTTTTAATGTGTGACAATTTTCATCAAAATAAATAGATAAATAGTGAAAATAATCAGAAGAAAACACTGTATTCACAAATGACTCTAACGCTGCCTCCTGCCTCAAAGTCCTGGTCCCAGACCACACCGGTGTTACAGTTAGTTAAAAAATCAAGATTATGAGGTACATTAAGACACTGGAAGGAATTGCTGCTCATCACCAGTGTGGACTGAAATCAAACAAAAATAATTAAAGGTGATTCAAAATACAGTTAATCCTGATTGGAAAAAAAATACTAATAATAGTTTGACAGCCTTAAAAAAAGAGCCACTCAGTGCTTTTCAAACATCTTACACTGTGCAAACTAAAATAAAATTTAAAAAACTCAAATATCTTCTCCAGCTTGATCAAAGGGCAGCAGAAACAAATTTAAGCAAACTGTCACCTTCAATCTTTTATTACACTGGATTAAAGTTCATTTTTTTCATGCTACTTTTAGAGCAATGAATGGCTTAGCCATTACATAATGTGTCTTTTATCTTCCTGGGTACAAAGTGTAGCATTCATCCACAGACAAAAAAAATAAAGCTCTCTGCACCGTTCAAGCATGAACTTAATCATTAGGAGGTTAATAGTCAAAGATTTCATCTTTTTCCCTCATTTGGCTCATAAAGTGTGAAATAAATGAGAGCCTACTCAAGAATATGAAGCAGTCAACAGCTCATGTAACGCAGTTACACAAAGACTTTGTTTGAGACAATGCTGAGTGTCTGATAATCCACAGACTGGTGGACTGGACTCAATCTAGATTGCTGTGAAGTCTTCTAACACCACAGTTGCTGGATTAGTGCAATGCTGTCAGATTGGACACCGCACGGCAGACGATTGAGAGAGTGACACACACACACGCATTGAACACACACATGGACTTAGTGCAGCTACATCATGTGTGTGGTTTGAGCCACAGTGCTGAATAAAAGACAGAGCTTTTGCAGGATTTATTCATTATTAAAACTAAATAAATGAAAAGAGTCTTTTCTCTTTTTACGCATCAGAGACAAACTGACCGGGAGGCTCAGAGACAGAAAACCAGCCACAGAAAAACTAAATCCACAGCTGAAAGGTCAAACCCAGTGAGTGAACCTGGAATCATCTGAGGCCATCCCTCTAACTGTGCCAACATCTACACAGAACCCGGTCCAGCCTGCAACATCTGCGTATTGTGATTCCCCACGACTGATTACATCAGATGCAAACTGCAGCTTTTAACAGTGACACCAAGTTAATCTCGGTTTAATGAAGCAAAGTGGGTGAAAGGTCAAGTGTTGTGTCACAGCAACACCACATCCAACACAGAGCAACACAGTCACACAAACATCTAAACTAGTTACAACAAATGACAGTTTGTGAAGAGGCAGACAGAAATCCTGACCCTGCTGGAGATATTTGACCAGAACTTTCTGCAAATCTGTAAAACACATGCTTCTGCTGAAAACAGCTCAGAGAGAATGAGGCAAAGGTTCACATATCTCTGTCGTTAGTGCTTCATTTGGTGTTGGGTGGTAATTCAGTAATTCAGGACCAAAAGAATAAAAACAGTTTGATTTACAGTATAAATCATGAGAGCTCGGCAATGGTGGGCACCATGTGAAGTTAGGGTAATGCTTACCCTAACTTCTCTAGAAATGGCAAAAGCTGGGTTTGTGACCAAGCTGCCTGCAAAGGTTTTAATTATTTTTATTATTATTATTGTTTTTTTTTTTTTTTTACAGTCAGTCCACATCAGTTCTGAGTATCCATTATTGGTCTCATGGACAACTAATAATCTATATAGATATCCGCCCAGTAGTGGTTGACCACTTCTTATAGTGTCAAAGAGAAGCTCCAACAAATTTACCACTTGTACATTTGGTATGAACAAAAAATTAGGTCCAAACAGCTTTTGTACCAGGCAGTAAACATGTTGAATTCTGCCTGAAACATGGAAGTATCTTATGGGTTTAAATGGGATTCCTTTGCACAAGTCAAACAAAAGTTTTTCACCCTTCCAAAATTACTTCATTTTCAACACTAGGGGTTGCTTCTAGATCAGGATGAACATTTTTTGAAGCTAGCCACAGTAGGAATTTGTCCAGTGTTTGGTCATTAAACCCCTCATAATTAGTCTTGTTTGTTTTATGTCAGCTGACAATGCTAGAAGGAGGCTGCTATCTTTGTATTGGTACCAATCAGAGGCTGTACCTGCAACCAGCTGCCCTGTAAAGGTCCAGTGAGACAGATACCAGTCTGCTCTCAGAAATAAAGATCGATCTGTTTTAAATGGATTCATCATATTCAGCTTATTCAGCATTTACAGAGCTGCGCTCTCTCTGTGTACCAGCTAGAATTTGAATTGAAACTGCTTTTAGAATAAAACAAGACTGTTCTTTATAAACTCTTGTTTTAAAGGTTTGAAATGTGTATTTTCATGGCAGATTATGATGTCTCACAGCCAGGTCTTGGCCTGCAGGTGGGTGTTGGGAAGGGATGATAGTGTTGAAAGTCTGAGTCTAGCACAGGTGCAAGGCGGTGGTGTCAATGACAAACCAGAGGGAGAGGCTAGAAATCTGTTGGCTTAAATAGTCTACCAACTTTAGAGATGAAGGGTTCATTGTCAAGTAATTGATGTAAAATCATCACAACAAAAGTTGTCTGCCTGAACTAGCTCACGTGTCGCTCTTTTTCTGGTCTAGGGTTCAGTTCCCCCAAAACCAAATAGAAAGTACACACAGTCATCCTTAAAAGTTAGTTAATTTAGAAACAGTGACTCTGACTTGAGCACCTCTTGGCTCCATGGTCACACAGTTTTAAGTTAATGAAAACTAAAGAGACTTCTCACTGCTTTATTATTAGAGGTGTCAAACATGAGATGAAGGGCAATGAGTATTCAGCCCCTTGTGCTATTGGGGCCAACAAAGTTAAATAAATAATGCAGGTAGAACCCCGTGGAGAATGTCTTTATAAAGGGCCTATATTTTTTGCAGTGCCTCTGTTTGTAATATTTGGAAATACAACTGAACTTAGTTTATCAGCTTAACGTGAATCCATGGTACAATTTATTTTTCCAAGGCAAAGCTCAGGGCAGAAGAAATACTGTATATGACCTGAAAACAACCAGGACTAAAGAGAAAACTCTTACATAATGTTATTAATCTAACATGCAAACGTCAAACTCAACTTTGTTTGGGTGAAAGTCAGAACAAGAGCTCACACAAACATGAAGGTAATACAGCAAACATGAATCTCTCTGCACTGGCACAATATTGATATTGACTCATGTTACCTCCAAACAGGTAAAAATGCTGCTTCTTTACAAGGATTTGTGCACAAAAGACACCAGGCTTAGTAAAGTGTGTCACAACAGTACAGTGGCAGGAACAGGTCACTTTTCTCAGCCTGTTTTGGTGTCCTCAAAAGCAAGGCCAGTGAAGTTTGCAGCTCCAGTGATCACAGTACTCTATGAGCTTGAACAGCTGTGTGATATGATAGAGTATATCAGCCCTGTGAGAGAATCCTGATTTTATTTTCTATGATAACTTAGTGCAAGTGTGCTTTCTGTGAATCACTGTTTCTCCCTAAGGTGTTGGAAATAGAGTTGTCAAAATATCTAATTTTCATTGTGTTCATACTGTGGTTAAAAATAATAACATAGGAAAGTTATTTAAAATACAGTTAAACTAAGGAAAGGCAAGACAAGAGTAGAACAACATGTTACATCGTAAAATTTACTAATCCATACCAATCATACTTCCTAGTAGACTCACTTCCTTTCTAATAATGTTGAATTTTGTGTTTTTTCTGTGCTGCCTTGGTCCCTACGACTGACCTAGTTGTAACTAATGATGATTTTGTATTTTGGCTTAAAAAAGATGGCTTTAAAATAAACCTGTGCAGCCTTACCGATATAATACTGACAGCATCATATGATATAACAGTTTCACCACACCCCCCACTGGCCATAGTCTAACTCCATCTAATAGCTCTTGCTGTGATGCTACAATGGTCTACTGTCTAGATGTAAACTTGCACAGATGACAGATGGCATCTTGAAGCATAGTGTGGTTTGTCAGTATATTAAATTAAGAAAATAGAAATCAGTTATATGTAGGCAGTGTTGGGTCAAACATGCATGTAGCACAGGCTTGTGAACGTTAACCTACAAAGAGGACTGAAGGCCGGTGGTGCTGGCTCTGCTAACTTTTCACCCACACATTCTCTCATACCATCTTCAGGTGGGTTGGTTGATTGGTCAATTTTAAATTTCTGTTCAAGTGGCCATGAAATTTTTTGCCTCAGAATATCCCTGAAATTGTTGCAGTGATGCTTTGCAAGATGTGTTGCAGACAGTGTTGAGAGTATCGCAAATGATAGGGTCTAGACACTAGTGGGAATATATGATGGCGCAATTTCTAAATCACCCCCATCTGTGTTTTCTATGTAATCCTTGAAAATCTTTTTTCAGCAAATATAGTTATATATTAGAACAAACCAAACTCTTACATTTGGGTGACCTTGTGAAAAGCCTTTTTAGCCAAATAGCTTGGGCCAACTAGTGCAGTTAGGTCAGTTAGATCAAACAAGAAGAGTGGCTGACAGGAAATGGCCATCTTGAACTCTCAAACTGCATGCTGGGTAACTGCAGTGACTTTAAAACTAAAGCTTTTTATTTTCCTGTCTTCTCCCCTTACAGATGCGTATCCGGTCTCAGAGGTGGTCTACACCTGGACTCAGGGAGCAGCCAAGTCAGTGGTGGTGGCTGAGGAAGGCTCTCGACTAAACCAGTACCATCTGATTGGTCAGACTGCAGGAACAGAGGACATCTACACCAGCAGAGGTAAACTGAAACAGGGGACATCTGGCCTCAGATTACAGATGACCTCCTTCATTAAACACCTACGCGAAAGCAAGGACACATGGAGCGCCATACTTTCATCTTGTATCACTGTGTTACAACGTGAGTTGAACACAAACACTCTGAAAAATAGATGGAGCTTTATTGTATGTCAGTTGGAGCCAAAAGAGAGAACCAGAGGTCTAATCATGTAAAAAAAATAAATTAATAAAAACAAAAAAAAACAAAAAATTTTACTTCTCACTGGATCATTGAATGTTTTGGGAATAAAAACTTGGTTACATTTGTACATTTCAAGTTTCCTTCAAACCAGTTTGGTGTTTTTTTTTTATTTTTTTTATAAAAAAAATGTTTTTCTCAATTTTGATTGTAAAGCTTTGTTGATTTAGGTGTGGCAACCTTGGGGTTGACAAATCACTACCAGAACAACATGAAAAGCATGTTGTTTTACTAAGGACACCAAAAAGCCTTTTTCAGCAACACCTCAGTGAATACCACATCGGGCTGAAGAGTTACATTTAAAAGGTTCACTGCAGCAGCACAACTTTATTTGGCAGATATGCTTTATTCAGAAATTTGAGTATGGAAGAGCAGAGCTGGGAAAGTCTTACAGCTTTGTGAGGAGCTTTAAACCGATTTGAAAATAGTCTTATAATTATACTGATGCATCTTCATTACTCAACCAGTGTTAGAAATGATCATTGTATAGTTATTTCTTTGGAAATAACTCTGAAATTGGAAGTGTGCTGGTAAATATTGGCTGTTGGAATTAGAGTTAGAATTTGCAATTAAAAAAAAAAGTATTTTTTCTTTTGAATTATTGTTTAAGATTGAAACTTTACAGCCAGGACTTTCCAAAAGAAATTCAATGTTTAACAGGATTTTTTGTTAATGCTGGTATGTGAATGCTGCACTGCTATTTAAGGACTAAAGAGTTCAATTGAGAGCAGATTTAAGTTAATCAGGACACTGGAGCACATCATGACACCAGGTCGGTGATGGGTGATGTTAAACTGGTACCTCTGGTCTCCTTTTGTGAGCAAACTAACGGTCCTAAATCCAAGCTTACAAAGCTCATTTGTTGTTATGTTACAGTTGATAATACAAGGATTTACAAATTCATACCTTATCCCTCTGCATCCTGTAAAAAGTTGTTTGTTTAAAAGTTGACAGTTTAATTATTGTCACATCAAATGCTTGTGTTGGCAAGAGCCACAGTGGATAATGGTGCTCATGGGAAATGCAGTTTCTCACCAAAAACACTTCTGATTTTGTTCAAAGGTATCAAAGGAGCATCTCTTTAAACTCAGTCATTTAGTCGTTCTTGCTTCTTTGATTGGTTGACAGGCTAAAAGAGAATTAACAGTCTTCATTTATCGTATTCAGCTAACAACAGAAATGGCAGTTTTTTGCTTAAACTAGTACATAAATGATCTCAGATTAGCTTTGTGTGTGGAGAATTGGATTTAGACCACCCCTGGAAATATACTGATTTTCTCTGTGAGATAGAAAAGCCCCTAAATCTCAGTGAAAGAGTTTATTGCTTGGAAGATGCCGGTCTCACAAGGCAAGTGGATTTTACAGTGAATATGTACTTTGTACAGAACTATTTTTAGAGGTCATATTGTAGGCACAACAATATTTAGTTATAGCATTTTGGACTCTCCCATCCAAAACTGTGATTACATCCTAGGTTGTCATCTGAACTGACTTAATCTTTTGTGTCTTATCACCACCTTGCTGCAAATAGAGCAAAGCTGAAAGCACTTACAAGAGAACCAGGGAGCAGAATGTCAAATAATATTGATGGGTCTAGTAGTAGGAACTGGTTCTGATCTGAAACTGATTCTCAGCTTCCGTCCCTCATCATGTGTGATCCACTAGAGCCACTTCTGGCTTCAACCAAGACAAAATGGTGACTGAAAAAATTCCCAAATCACTCCTTTTGAGTGGCAGGCACCAAACCACTGTCCTTATATGAGTTCCACCTCCCAAACAAAGTCTGTCATCACACAGTTACCACATCAGGAACATTAAGCCTCTGCTTGAACCCTTTTATTCAGCTCTGTTATTAAAATGTGTGCAAAGCAAGGATGCTGTGAGAAGAACTTTTTTTATTTCAAATCAAGCTGGATAGAGACAATGAATGAATCGCAAGGATTTGAGAATGCCTCCCACTCACAGCCAGCTGTCTCTGGGGCAGCAAGCGAGGGGGGGGGGGGGGGGACAAAAAAAATCACTTATCTGGGGTCTGAGCCATTGGGTCTGTAGGGTTAATCCGCGTGCAGGCCCATCAGTTGTGCTTTTACTAAGTGACGTCACAGTGCAGGGATTGGCTGCTGTGCTGGAGGTGGGGGGAGCTACATCTGCTTAATTCTGTTATGTAAAGAACTATGATAATACATTTCTGCTGCTTGTTGCTGGAGAGTTTATGGCAGAGAGGGAGATCCTAAAGCTGTATTTATACAGAGCTTCTTACTCTTTCCTGCCAGGATGGGAGTAAATTCACTCTGGATTCTGTAGGAGAATGAAACATATACTGTTATATATGTCATGGAGCTTTTTAAGCAGCAAGAGGAAATCCTGTAACACAGCCGGAAACACCCAGTGTGAAAAAGTGGAGATTAGCGCACATGCTGCTATGTATTTCTGTGTGATTTCCTCTGAGCCCACCCTGCACTGCTCAGACACACTGAGCTAACACGGCCTTAATTAGGGGTGCTAATCTGAGGTACAAACCCTCTTTAACAAGCCAAGAATAGCTCAGCCAAGAGCTCATACTGGGCTGAGGTGACCTTTGACCTCACAGGTTAAGCCTCTGCAGATGAATATAGACCAAAGCACTGAACTGGTGATATGCAAACCTTGTGAATTCATTACATTACACACACAGCAGAGCTCTCAGAGTGCTGAGAAGCTCAACAGATGGTTCTGATCTGTACTCACCAGTTCACCAACATAGCCGCGTTGTTCTCTGCTATGAATGGCAGTTCTCCACAGACGCTCCAAAAACAAAACAGTAAAATCCACCACAACCGCATTTTCACGCCTCGTAGATTACCATCTACTTCCAAGCCCAGCAGGCGGTCAGATCAGTGCAGAGTTGGCCCAGTCGTGCCACCACAGAGCAGGACTTCCTGCACGTAGTCCTCGGAGTGAAGGCGACACAGGTGCTCCTTTCATGAATGACATGATGCTGGTCGCTGCATAGCATGGAGCGCCCAAACTTTCCACCGTCCCTCTCAGCCGTCCTCTGTCTCACTCATCGGTGCACCTGCGTGTAATCACTGCTGACCCCAGGCTGTTGCAGTGTGGAGCTCAGGCAGGCAGCGATGTACGTCCCCCAGTCAAGACTAGCCAGGCCTGACAGAGCGGCAGGACTGTCTGTTACACATACACACACTCACACATTCACACACATGGACAAGAGAAAGAGTGAGGGCGAGAGAGGCAGTGGGAGAGAGAAAGAGAGAGAGAGAGGGAGAGATACGGGATGCAGATTGTGACAAGGGATTAGTGAGACAGAAAAATCCGATTTTGCCAGGAGAAAGCAGCAGTCATCTGTGGATTTCCTATAGTTTATCAGACTCCATGGCTCGACAGGATTTTTGAGAAAAAAAATCCTTCAAATGCAATCTTCAGTTGATTAACAGGATATGATGAGTTCTCCACCCAACTGTTTTTTTTAATAATTCAGCGCACATTTCTGACCTGGAGGTTGTCCAGCGAAGTTCACTTGTGTCGCCTTTAATCACAGCCTCCAAGGACAGCACAACACCATCAGATTACTGAAACAAATTGAAAACAAAACATCCCAAACAGTTTGATTTTTGGCAGACAGGAAAAACAACATGATGTGAAAAACACTCTTACAAAAGTCCCAAAGAGACAAATTCCCCTGAAAACAGATCTAAGACGAAAAGTGACTATTAAAGAGGGCTTTGAAAACATGCTGTATAACAGGTGGAGAGTGTACTGCAAAACTGTTTGGTAAGAAAAATAAAATGTCTTTGTAGCAATACTACCTTCAAGCTCATGTGAGAAGGTTTTGGTTGTCAAACAAATTGATCAGAGATGGACTGATTAACTGGTCAGCTGATTAATGGAGCGGCAACAAAACCTGTAATGCAAAACGAAATCACACACTTGGATAACAATAATACCCTGTTTGTGTGATTGGCATTGCTGTTGCAATCTTTTGATGTGAAAGGGAAACAGTGGGGCATACCAGGCAAAGCCAGTTTGAGACCAGCTCTGAAATAAAACTGAAGAGGTAAAAATGATGACAGTGACAGAATGTGGCTTCATCTTGCCTCTAGCTTAGCTGTTGTTTCCAGTTGCTTCTGTACAGTGTCGATATAGATGCAAAATGAGAGCGAGTACCATCATCTACTTGTACATTTTTGATTAAAATGTCTGAAATCCTTGTTGGGTGAAAAAGTAAGATTCAGGAGGTCCTGCTGCAGATTGGCAGTGGTCATATTTAGGTAAAAATTGATTCTGCTGGAAACTGTGCCCTTAACACCAGCTGCAGTCAAAAGATTGAAAAAATAAATAAATAAAAAATAAATCAGCCACAGCAATGTCTATTGTCGTGATGGCTTGGTTGTAGTTAATCATTGTATAGTAACATACAGAAAGGCTTCTGGGACACAGGGGTGATATGAAGTCTTTGGCTGTAAACTGAAGGATGTATATTTCTTTAAAAACAAAACCCTTTCAATATGACTGTATAACTGCAAATGGACATTTTTAAAAATTTTGGTAGTTCTGATAGCAGGTATTCGCCATTCTTTTCACCAGAAGCATGACATCTGATATTACAGTTTTTATACTGTCATCAGGGATATGTGCATTTTGTTGACTGAACAATAAAACACCATCACCCTCATTAGTCTGCACCTGTATTATTTATGATTTGTTGTATTGCAGACCTGAATTGTGCTGAGTTTTGACTGTAAAATGAGTGTTTTCCTACCATTAGACAAGTCAGCTAATTGGACGACATTTTCTTTTGTACGACTAGAAAATTAGTCACATGAGAGTAACTTTCTTATTTTTACCGGAAACTTTAAAAAGGTAAAAACCTTTAGTGTGTTGGTCCATCTCTTAGAAATATCTGATTGCTCCACATACCAGTGTAATGTCTAGCAACAGATGCAGACTGTAGATTTACAAACATTTATCAAACAGGACCAAATACTGAGTAGAAGCAATTTAAAGCCTGAATTACTCAGAAATGTGGTCCAGTGTTTGCTGCAGCAGGACCGTGTTTGTGGAATTGAATCAAAATAAATACAGCCTGTGTTCATATTAGTGAGGGTGAATGATTAATATTGTTTCGGTCTATTAATAGCTCATAGTCATTCATTCTGAGTGCCCCTAGGTCAGATTTGTTATGGCGGGTTTGAATTGTTCAGCGTAGGGATTATAATTTCAGAATAAGGCATTATCTAATGATTGTTTCTATTACTGATGGGTCTGTCGATGATTTGGTTGAACTGTGTAGTAGTTGATTGTGTCAGAGAGAGTTGAAAAATGTCAGTAAGTGATCAACAAAGTCTAACACTACATCTTTGAGTTTTGTTTTTTCTCTGTAATTGTTTAGACTTGGGTTTGGACCCATTCTCTTTGGAAACGTTATTTCTAGTTGATTTATTGATAGATTAAAGTTTTATTTTGCCATGATAGAAGAAGAAAGAATGAAGTAAAAAGACATCAAAGCTGGGATCAGAAATCTTTAAATCATATTGGTTGATGAACTCTTAATCTGGTTGGTTTTGGTCACTAATTTTACAATTCTAGAAGCTTAACTCGTCAACCAAACGTTTTTATTTTTGCTTCCAACAGGTCAGTACACAGTGATGATGGCTCACTTTTACCTGAAGAGGAAGATTGGCTACTTCGTCATCCAGACCTACATGCCCTGCTTCATGACCGTCATCCTGTCACAGGTTTCTTTTTGGCTCAACCGAGAATCAGTGCCTGCCCGGACTGTCTTTGGTGAGTCCAGAGAGCTGCTGTAAAATCACCCACAAGATTATGCTACAGTCTGTGGTAAACCTGCAGTTGTTTTCTTGCTCAATTGTAAGAGCTGTGCTCAGAACATGAATGTGTGTGAAACTTGGGTTGGGAGTTCAGGGTTTTTCCTGGCTCAAATTGAGGCAGAGGTGGCACCATCCTGACCATGCGCCACGACGTGCATGTATTTGTAAATACAACCGATTCACTTTCTTTTACAGGCAACATACTTTAAGTTAAGAGTTCAAAAAAAGAGTGTGACCATTATTATGTTAAAGCATTAATTTATTAAAACTATATACATACACAAATCAGCTGGCAACTTTAAATTGAAAGTACACTTCATCCACACATCTCACAACCAGACAGAACATTTCAGCCTCCTCTTTTTCATTCTGTAGAACCTCCTCATGCACTCCTTGTAGTCCAAGGCCTCCTGGTCTGGTCCATCAACGGCCACCTTACAACAGACATCCAAGTGCCTCTCCTTCAGTCTGTTCCACAGAGGTGTCTTCACCTTAACCAAAACAATTCATCATGCATTAAGTATTTTCGTTTTTATTCTGATACAGACATGAAGAGTGATAGTGTTCTCAATCATATATATGTATACGCTGCAGTGTCCGCCCTAAAAAAAAAAACGACAACCAATTATTTCTTAAACTATCTAAACTATGTTATTTATTTTTTGTAACTTTATTAGTTGAGTTTTTTAGGTACTACCATCTTTAATATACTTCTCCTTCTCTTCTGCTGCTTTGTGAACGGCTGTCACTTCATGTCTTTTTTTAATGTGTCCAGCCTGTAGTTGGTTGATGGCTGTCTCACTAAGGAGGCAGCAATTGCCTGCTGTGTTGGGGCACAGTGCTTTTGGCATAAATAGCAGTGCATGCCTTCCTCAGTATGCCTGAGCCAGGTAAACTGATTGAGCCATTGCTTGTCAAAGCCACTGGCTCTGTGTTTTTGAGAAGATCTACAAAGAGAAATAAAAACCACGTACACGTTGGCTTTGCGTTGTTATGCTCCTAATTGGAAACTAATTAATTAATTACCCTCGCCTCGCCGACTCGTCCTGTCCTGCATTCTGACCCTCGCGATCACCAGTCCCTTGTGAAGTACTTTCAGACCTGACACAAATTTCCACGTTGTCACCAACATGAATTATAGCATTTTAACTGCCTGTTACGTTTTTCTCTGCTGTGTTTCACCTGGACTCTTGACTTTCCTCCTCGCGAGGTCGCTTTTTAAAGTACTGGCTGATTTTGCCTGTCATATCTAAAACGCTAAAAACGGAGTAAACTTTTTTTTTTAAATAATAAACACGACATGCTTGGATGCAAAAAAGAGAAGCAGTATTTACCTGTTTGTACCATCCGCCAGGGAAAATCAGGACGCCGACAGCACCAACTAGCGGGAAAAACACTTGAAAAAACATGATTCGATCCGTTTCTTCTTCGGTAGATGCTTCAGGTCTTTCCGGTGCACTGCTGTTGATATAGCGCCTCTATAGTGGCGCAACCCTGCAACTGCAGTTAAAATACGTTGCTGCTGCATCGGGACATCAATCGCTCAATCAACACAGCTGGAGCTTTACGCTGTGTTGAGCGAAATCAATCGCTCTGGCTGGGGGCGGCACAAAATTAGGTGGAGGCGGCCGCCACGCAATTTTGAACGCAGGAAAAACCCTGGAGTTGAATGAAAACATACTCAGGTGTTGCTTTATCCATAATACTCTGTAATGTGTCCTCCTTTTTCTAAGACTTAATCTGATGGAATAAGAACTGAATCCTTAGTGTGGTTTGTAAAAGTGACCCACTTTTCTCTTCCACCAGGTGTGACCACTGTGCTCACTATGACCACTCTCAGCATCAGCGCTCGAAACTCGCTGCCCAAAGTTGCTTACGCCACAGCCATGGACTGGTTCATTGCAGTGTGCTACGCCTTCGTCTTCTCAGCTCTTATTGAGTTTGCCACAGTGAACTACTTCACCAAGAGGAGCTGGGCCTGGGATGGAAAAAAGGCAATGGAGGCCCAGCAGCCTAAGGTATTTATTGTGTGTATCTTTATTGTTGTAAAACATATATTGTGGGGACCTATTAAGGATGGCTGACTCATGATGGGGACATTGTTGTTGTGAAAGCTTGGCCCCTAAGGTTAAGGGTTTATTTTGGGGTGAGGACTTGTTTTGTGCCAGACCATTTGGAGCTTCCTCTTCTGGCTGCCTTCACAAAGCCTGCCTTCTTTATGTTAACAGATGGGACATGACTCTAATTGTTGAACACAAATTGGTAGCAAGCTAACTGAAGAAGAAAGCACAACAATCACTTCCATTTGAATAAGCATTAAAGATTACCAAGGAGTATATCTGCTTAAAATTCTAATTCTTAGTTTAAAATCAGGTGCCATTTCTGCTCTCTTTTTCACAGGAGTAGAGAGTGTGTCACAGTGTGATCAAGTAGAGGAAAATCCATGATACACATGATTATAGAGTAAGAGATGAATTAGACAAGATGTAGAAGTTCATAATTCGTGGATCAATAACTTCTAAGTCCAGTCTGGCTGTGTTGTGGCCCAGAGCCAGTTGATTATCACCCAAGGACATCGATGTAGAGTCGAAGCATTCACTGACCGTTTCTTATTTTTCTGTTTGTGTATTTGTGTGTGTGTGCCTGTGTTATAATTGCCTGTTTTTATGTCCGATGAATGAGCCCCACTTACTTTTTTTGCCTAGAATTTTGAGCACTCTAAATCAATGCCTTTCTTTGTCCCTGCAGAAAAAAGACCCTTTGGCTCTGTCTAAAAAGCCAAACAACACCTGTTCAGCTGGAGTAAATTACACAGCCAACCTCACCAAGGACGCGTCCATCTCAACCATTTCAAACAGCACGTCAGTCCAGCTCAAACCCTCCGAAAGCAAGGCCCCGGATCCTAAAAAGACTTACAACAGTGTGAGCAAGATCGACAAGATGGCCAGGATAGTGTTCCCGGTGCTGTTTGGGACCTTTAACCTGGTCTACTGGGCCACATATCTCAACAGGGAACCAGTGATCAAAGGAGCTGTGTAATCTCTGAGACCATTCACCATCCTGATAACCACTACGGGATTTGATAACTGGAACGCAATCAAATTCAAAGCCAAGCACTTAGTTCTTGTACCATAGATGTGTTTTTTTATGTCATTGGATTAGAAATATTCTGGTACCAATTTTCCATGATGATTCTAATACCTGAATGTGCAAACTGGACTTGATTGAGCACCAATCTGATACAAGAGGAAACGACACACTAATCAGCCAAAACATTGTGACCACTCAAGAAATCCCATGCAAGCCAGTATACCCACTCCACCATGAATTCTACTTTGTAAAGCTTTCACACCTTCAGGTTTGTTGGCAGGGTCAGAGGAGTAATAATTGTGCATCAATTGAAGTCTCACCCCTAAAAGGACAAACCAAGAATCGCAGGTATGAATGAGTTAATGGGTTACTGTGAGCAGCCACTTGAAAAGATTCATTCAGGGCTCTTAATTATTACTATGCTGTGTAAAATGCCTGATTCTGATTGGTAATAACTGATTAATTCTCAACAAGTTCTCTACAAGAAAAAAACGTGCCAAAAACAAGCTGCTCACACACACCAAATCAAATCATTCTGTGTCCAGGTGTCAAGCACATCTAAGGTCTGCCCGTAAACAAAAATGTCAGTTCAACCATCTCTGATAGGGAAAAGAGGAGCAACATCCTGTCCTGCAATCTGTGCAACAGCGGCAGTTCTGATGAAAACCTCTCTGAGTTGTTGATGGCTGCGAAGTGACTGAAACCATAAGCTGTGCAATAATGTTGAAAGTATTGACGATGATGTTAGCCTTTTTTAAAATCAATGGTGTGTTGACTGCTAGGCTGTGTGAGGAGAGAAAAGCCAATACGGATATTCTTGCAGAAGTCCTGCTCATGTTGTCTAACCAATGGAAATGTTAAGTTTAGGGTTTAGGGTGAGCTGTAATAAATTTATGTCAGGGTGCTGTTGAGATTCTTATTTGCATAATCACCTCTTCCCTATATGTGACCTCTTTTGTATGAGGTTGGTGCTCAGGCTGGTGTACTTGTAAATACATAGATGAGTATTCAGATGGTGTCAAAGGCATTTTCAGACACTGGTACCAGTTCTGAATGAACTCCACATCGAGTATCATTGCATGTCCATTGCTTCAGGAAACTGTTGCCATGTTTGCCTTGAGTTTGTACAGTTTGTATGATATGACTTCTACTTAAGAACTGTTTCATTTTAAAACCACAATCACAACTTACTTTTGTGTCATCCTCAGATATATAAACTTTTTGGCATTTGGCATTTATAGTTTCTCTTTAAGTCTTCAGACGATGATGGTACAGCAAGGCCAAATGCTATGCAAAATTACATGTTTATTGTGTTAACCTGAAAGCAGCTTTTACCTTTTTAACTTATACTTTGTACAAATGAGCTGACGGTCCAGGGATGTGAGTCTGGGCCCAGGCACATGGGACTTTGCTTCCTTGTTAAAAGCAGATGAATAGCCATGCTAAATGTGTTGCCTTCAGAGTGTGAGAGCTTGTTATGAATGCACTGATATCGCCTGCAGTTGTTTTCTCAGAATTTTGGAAGCTAGTTTCACAACTTTAATTTAACCAGTATGTCTCTTTCTTCATTTCTTTGCAACTTAATCTGAATGTTAACAACCAGTTTTACATGAATGTTTTTCTTAATATGTAGATGAGAAACAGGAATGGACTGAGAGTGGCAGCTTCTGTTTTCAGGTCACCATTCTGAGAATCTTGTATGTACTGACTGTAATTTAACAAATATGTATATAGGCCCTGCTTTTAGAAACGCACCACTAAGCCAGTAAGGTTAGCTTCTATGTTATGCATTTACAGCAACAGTGTTACTCTAGTCTCGTGCTTCATTGACTGGATGTTGAGAATCAAGCAGAATAGCTTCAGCTTTAGCAATTTTGACAGAATATGTAATGCTTTTTTAACACATTGAAAACATCTGTTCTTTCTATGAGCTTTTATGAAACTTGCTAATGTTATAAGATAAATGTTTCAGTGCTTTGAGCAGGTTCACTTTTTGTCATGATTTAAAACAGTTCAGAGATTACTAAGAGTTACTAAGTAAAAGAAAGACAGAAAGTCAGAACTCAAAGGGAAACAAATTCTACAACTTCTATACTTTGGACTCCAAATAAAAACACAAGACCAGATATGAAAAATGCTTCATCTTAAGGTACCTAGCCCACCTGCTAAATTAGCTCATATCTGCAGAGTCCTTATCACAACGGTCCAGGTTAGTGACTGTTTCTTATTTTAAAAAAGGGCAAAAAGGTCCCAAGAAAACACTCAAACATTGCCATTAAATGGCAGAGTGTACGTTAAAGGAACAGTTTGACATTTTAAAGGTTAATAATTTTTCAATATTTTAACAAGTCTTCAATAATAAGACTGGAACCATAAATATCTTAAAGTTAAATATGGAACTAAAGCCAGACATCTCTTAGCTTAGCTAAGCATAAAAGAAACTGTAAACAGGTTTCTAATGGCTTTCACAGGGGTACCGGTTAGGCTCAGTGAAGGTTGCATGTCTCATGTACAAAGGCAAACGTCCACAAACAGGATTTCAACCTGTAGCCTTTTTTTCTTGCATGTCACTACCCACTCTCAACTTGTTACCTGCTCTGTCCACTGTCCTTTCATCCGAGAATAAAGGAATATTTACAAGTTATTACTATGAAAAATAAAAACAAGAAATGGCTGCCACCACTCACAGTTAATGCCATCAAATCCTGAATATATGGAAGTCATAACAGTGTATCATGAGAGTATTTCAATTGTCACTTCCTGCGAAAATTACCATGACCCCTTCTGGCTGAAAGCAGTCCATCAATAATTAATAACAGTATGTGGGAATCCTTGGATTTTTAATAATTCAATATCATGGAATAAGAAAAACATAATTTTCTTTGGCTGATTCAGAATCAGACTACAAATCTAAAGGCTTACAAGGCAAACATATAAATCTTTACTTTTTAGATCAGCAATCTGCAACACTGGAAGAGACAAATAATCAATTTCAAAGGGTTTCCATGAGTGTCTTCTTTATCTTTTGGGCCTATGCTTTGCTAAGCTAAGCTGAAGATGGCCTGGCTACATATTTTCTACGGAGCCCCAAAAGTCTCTGGGGTTGATAATTGTTTTCTTGTGTGCACAAGTTACTAACCTTTGTGGATGCAGCAGAGGTGATGTTTTTTGCTTTATCTACATGGTATGCCAGAGGAGACTTTTGAGTGTTATATCCTGATGGCACGGTGTTGCTGTCAAGTAGTTTTTTAGTTAGACCTCACTAAAGTGGATGGTAATGGTGCTTCTTTCAGCCTGTACCCACCTTCACATTTCCTTACTACAGTATGGTTTTGTTTTTTTTGGAATTCGCATTGAAAATGGACATTTGCCATTTTGTGCAACACACTCTTTTGAAGGAAGCTCACTGGAAAATGTTGACTTCCTTTTTGGCCTTTTTGGCATGACAGCCAGCCTACTTGATGTTATGCAGCAAGTCCTGTCATTATAATAACCTGGACTGGGCTAGCCAATCAACAGCCTTCAGGCATTAAGAATTACAATATAAAAGTCATCGGTCTCGTCACTAATGGTCTTGTTTGCTGTGGGGTATCATGAAAAGGCATCAGGATAAATTTCAGTCAATTTCATAAAGGTCAAAAAACTCCCCACAGGAACTTTAAAAGCAAAACTGGATGATAACATCAAATAATAACTTGTGTGCACAAGATAATAATTCTCTCCCTCACAGGTGTTCAGGGGTTCCACAAACAGACATCTTATTACTCTTTGGCAAATGGGAATTCAATTAGATCCCCACCAAGTTTAAATAAAGTCTTTTTCAGACCAATAAAAGAGTGCACACACTCGCCTCAGCAGAGACAGTTTTCCTGTAAACACCCATAACAAACAATTACACCATTTTGCTGTTTGTCTCTTTGGGTCCAGGGTTAAATTGAACATGAATGTGATCATATGATGTACGTATGCCTTCAGTGTGAGCGGACTCTACTGAATAGGTTAATGTAAGTTTATTGAGCACACCACTTGTATTATTATTATTGCATTTAAGTAAATTTTAGGTGCAGAATGTTCTTTAAATGCAAATATCTGAAGCAATAAATAATGCTCACATTATGAATGACTTCTGTTCTTTTATTTTGTCTTTTTATGCAGCAGCTCTGATCCTTAAGTCTTTTTCTATGTATGATTCATTTTAGCTCTGTTCCTCTCTCTTTAGACACACAGTGATCTCTCTCTCTCTTTTCTTTTGGTTAAAGACCTGTGCAGGTGGCTGATGTGAGGGTCTGATTCAGACCTGAACTTTTTTCCTGGATAGTTATGCATTCATGATTACAAATAAAGCTTCACTGACTCAATCTGTCTGCTGTGTTTGGTCAGAAAGCTCAGTGATAATGAAACACCTTTATCTTGTTATTTCTGACATGCAGTGACATGTTGAAATGTCAGGGTGACACCACTCACAGATTTTCTTTAGTTTCCTATCCTGTGGGATTCACGGCACAGAGAAAGATGCTGCACAGTCAGTAGATAAAGTTTTAATCTACATATTTACAGACATTTATGCAGAGGATGTGATAAAACGCTGCTTTAATCTGGCTTGATGGAACAACAGCCTACACATGCTGCTTCTTCCTTTGATTACACACATGAACATCCAGCACATCATGCAGCTCTACAGTTGGCGGGCTGGTAAATCCATCTTGGGGGTCTCTGTGGCGGTAACATCTGGCACACATCTGTTTGTAAAGGATTTAGCTCCATTTAAGTTGCTTTTTCCATTCAGCAGGCCCATACTCCACAGCAAATTAAGCTTTCACTGATGGCACCGAATGACATCAGTCACAGCACAGAGCTGAAGAGGCAAAGACAGAGGGCTGTGGTGTTTGATGGTGAAGAGGGCGGTCCTCCCTCATCCATAAACACACATACCCTGCACTGTCAGATTAAACTGCTGCTTGCTAACCTCAGTTTGTATAGAAACCAAACTTCAAATGAGAGAAAGACAGCCTTTATACTTTACTGAACAGTCTGTAATGGACACATTTTGGTAGAAAAAGAGTTAAAAGAGAATTATATATATAATTTTAGTGTATGGTGAAGCTTTTATTTTGAAGGTAAAGAGCAGCCTGTGGTATACAATAAAATGTGGAATGAAGTAATATCAAAGTCAAGGCCTCATAGATTATTGAATCCTCAATCTCAGATAACATCAGCACTTCCTTGTTTTCGGAAATAGTTTTTCCTAAAGACGGGCAGAATAATCCACAGTTTATCGTCAGCTTTTGAGTTTAACTGCTCCTCTTCATGGTCCTCTTTTCAGTGCAGGCAGCTGGCTGCTTCTCTCATACTCAGCTGTATGCTACATTACATAAAGATTAACAACCACCTTCAAAATAATGCAACTTTATTACTAAACTGTAACTTCATTCTCAAAGGAACTCTTTATTATCTTTAAACTTAAGTCATGTCATCTTGCCATCTTGCATCTTACCTCAAGTGACTTTTTTTTCTTTGATTTGTAATTTAGAACTTCTTTTTTGTAAATATGTAGCCCTTTCTAATTCATTCAAATGTGTTTTTTCTGTCATTTATAACTTTGTATATACTATATGAGTATTTGTCTTGTTAACGCACAACTTTCTTCTTTGTAATGAAATTCTATAAGAGCTTTAATGTTAGAATTAGTTTCAAAGTTTTGTAAATGAACACACTGCAAACAGGGTTGACTGTGGCTTACAGCCAGTAAAGAAAGTGGAAAGTGTTGAGAGTAAAAACTTGTGGAGAATGTATGGCCATCCTAATATAAGGCACTATTCATTATGGGTGCTATCTGTGACACGTCTGCAGAGGTGCTGAGTCAGGAGGGATGAGAGGACACCGCTGTACTTTATGTTCAGACACACTCTGCAGCTACTTTATCAGAACATGAAATATCAGAAGCTCCTGCATGTAGCCACCTGGTGCCGTTTGATTTTTGCACCGCTGACTGAGCACTTTGTACAGCATCTGCAGAGATGAGAGTAAATCTAACTTTACTCTGCAACGGTGCAAAGGACTTTAAAGAAAGAAATGCATCCAATATTCCACTCTTTATGTTCTTACACTTAAAATAAATGCATCTTTTCCTAATATGACTGTCTTTATTATCAGTAAGCACTTTCTTAGTACCTAAAGTATGCGTCTAAAAACAAAGTAAAACTAAAAACAAGTCTAAAAACACTTCATTGCTACAGAAGTGAAAAGTAGTGTCCTGAACAACTGTAGGTCACCTTGGTGTAATTTTTGTTATTGCAAATGATAAAAGTGTTTTTGTTTAATCCATCCCTTTTTAACTACAGAAAGAGAGCACCAGACAGACGGGGTGGAAACAGTTATTCAACAGACATAATAAAACAGAAAATGAATATATCAAACAAAAGTACGACAGGACAGGGAGGTCACACACAGGAAGGACAGAACTCGAGAACACAACTATGAAAGATAGTTTGATGTTATTGGGAAGTTAACGCAGCCTCATTCTGTTGCTTTTCTGCTAATGACCCATCAGCGTCAGATACTTGATTCTGGTTGGTTAAAACAGCATCACAGTGGTTATTAATCCTGAGCGTGAGCAACATCTGGACAATCAGACCACTCCCTGTCAAATCAATCAGCAGAAAAGAGGTCAGCATATTCATACTATTTATGAATCCAACTCTTCGTATTTACAGTGTGGCAGAAGTGCAACTATTTAATAGCAACATAAAGGCAATTTTATTATTGTTCTTAATTTGATGGAGAAAAACCAAAAAATACTTTTGAATGGTTAATGGCTGACCAGCCACTAGCAGAGAAAAGAAGATGAGACAAGACTGGTGAGGAGGGAAAGAGCTTTGTGAATGAGACATCAAGCAAATTGAAGAAAACAGACAAGAAGCAACCACAAGGTGCAACACAGCAGAAGACTGTTTACCTGTTCTTTTTTTCTGTATCTTTACGATCACCAACAGAAAAATGCTAACGCTAAGAACTTAGCAATGAATACAAATCTAAAGCTCAATGCGATTCATAACAGCTGAGCAGAAGTGAAGAGACAGAGTTAGCTCGGTACAAAAAACCCAAATCCTATAGCAAGTGATTTTGTCGCCGCATTCACCTGATGAGTCCAGAAAAATGTCCAGTTCCCAGATATTACACACTAAAAAAAGAACTGCTCTGCCAGTAATGAAAGAACCTGCCAATAAGAACAATGTAATGATTCCAAGTTTCCTGAAATATGAACACTTACTCTATGAAAGACTTTTCCTAATCTAGATCAGACGGAATGACTTACTGTGATTTGAGTTTTTGCAGAGACCTACCATAAACTGTTGACATTGATGCTCTTGTATGAAAAAGTATCAGCTGAGGTTACCTTTTTGCAGCTTTACAAGCTTTTTGCTCTGCTATTCTGCAACTTTCTTCAATTTTTGTTCATGTGCACACCAACTTGTCAATACATCTGATTGTCTTTCTGCGCAGTTATAGCATAGGTTCAAGCTAAATCACATTTTTCTGTGTTCTGTGATCCTTTCGTCAAATTGTCACGTTTTTTGGTAACAATTTGCACTGTGTGGCTCACCCTTCAACAAACAGGTTTCATAGGTTCAGAACACTGTGCACTCAGTAGGAACTAAAAATAACATGTTGGTCTGTTTTATTATGGTCTGAAAAGTAATTTGGATGGACTGGGTGTAGGAGGTGGTTTGTGTAACACAAGTGTAGTGAAATCTGAGCGGACACAGTAGTAAAATGCTCACAGTTCCTTTTCAAAGAGATTAAAAAGGATTTGTGTTTTGTGCACGGATAGACAGGCTGTTATGAGACCTCTGTCCCCCTCTGCATTAAATAAAGCAGCACAGTTTTCATGGAGGAAGTCATTCACCCCATCTGGACTCTGCTCGCTGATTGGATCATTGTTTGTCACAGCGAGGTGGTCCATTTAAAAATAACTCCCTCTTTATTTATCCCTGCTGCTAAATGAAACACTGCACACGCACACACACGCACGCACGCACGCACGCACGCACGCACGCACGCACACACACACACACACACACACACACACACACACACACACACACACTGCAGCTGCTGCTGGGAAAGCTGGTTTGATGGTGATTTCACTTTGTCAACTGACCAAAAAAAAATACTCAAACCAGCAACAACAGTGCAGGGAAAGAGATTTTATAAACTGTAGTTTAAGTGTCAAGATCCAGAGAGTGAAACACTTTCTTTTACTTTTTCAACAGAGTTTCAGCAAACATACGAACTTCATCAGCCCTACAGCAAAGTCTGCTGCAGCCACATGCACACAGCAGCAGCAGCGATCAGATGTAAACATCAGTATTCAGTGTAATAAACTTCATCACCAGAGTCTCCACTGTTTAACAGAGATCTGACATTAAATAACGGAGGGAAAAATGTCTTACCTTCACTCTGGTGTCTAAAACAGTCAACATAATCAGTCATCGAGCTCCAACAGGTTAACAATCCATCGATATTATTCCCGTTTACGTCCTGTTTGAATCCCATTTTAACCTCGCAGTCAGCGTCTCATCCATTCCCATGAAAAATTAAAGTTTTTAGCGCTGTTTCTGGTCGGCCGGCTCAGTCGTTTATTTCCTGGTCTTCTCGGAACGGATGTGGTGAGTCAGTCAAGGCCTGTCTGGACCTGCTGTCTGGACTCAGTACCAAGTCCAGAGATGCTCCTGCTGTCGGCCTCTATTAGGACAGCTGAAGCTACAGCGAGCTAAAACTTTTTTTCACACAATGTGAATGGATGATACACACTGACCGCGAGCAACGGGATGTGAATAATATAGGTGGGTTATTAAACTGTTGGAGCTGGATTACTGATAATACTTACTGTTTTAGACTCCAGAGTGAAGGTAAGAAATATTTCCTTAAGGTCTGATCAGTTATGTTTCTGCTTGGATGTGTGGTGGACAGAGTTTAGGACGTTTTATATTTTCACGTACACTACTTACTATTTCACTGCTCTGTTCCTGCACAACCCGTGACGTCACAACTGTCGTAAACTAAAGATGGCGCTGTGCGCATGTCGTAAATACACTCTTGAAAGCGCTTTTCCTATTAAACAGCTGATTTTTTACACAAAAAAATATTTCAGACTCTCTTCTAATTGATTTTTTTTACCACCTGAGGATGCCAATGTGGTGTGTTTCATGTCCTCTTTAAGTCTTTTGTATTTACATTTTTTTTTAACTGTTGAAAGGAGAAAACCATCAACAAATCTTACACAAGCTTTAACCTGCAATCAGAGTGACAATAAAAAATCTTGAATCTTTAATTCACATTTCAAAACATTAAGAGAATAAACGATGAGACTGACTGACAGTGCCAAACTGAAATTAAAGCACAACGTAAACGGGTATCATTCATGTTTCCATCCAACAGGCTTAAAGAACTCCAGTGATCAAGCACACACTCTCATTCTGTGAACTAACACAGAATGAGAGGATGACTGAAGTTAGTTTTTAGCGTAAACTTGTGAGTCTGCTGTGTGTGCAGCAGAGTACTCACGAGTTAAAACAGAGAAATACTGTTCCTGCACATGTGGATGATGACTGATTGTCTCGTGTCTAGATGAGCTCCTCCTCCTCCTCTTCCTCCTTCTGCTGCTGCTCCGGCTCTCTCTCTGCAAATCCTCTGTAGTTAATCACCACAGCTCCATCTCCCCTACGAGCATTTCTCATTTCTACCAGCAGAGGGCAACAGGAGGCAGCTCCATCAGCAGCTGCAGCGGTTATCAGTGTCAGAGGACCATCCCTGTCTGTGCAACAGCACACTGAAGCCTTTCCTGGGATTTGTGAGCGTCCAAGGCTGCTTTGGATTTATTTTTGTGTCAGGTTCATCTATCTCCCGTAAAGACAGGATTCACATCATTTAACATCAGCTGTCAGAGAAGAATCGTTTATCTCAGCACTTAATTTCTACTTTTCAGGAATCCTGTGTCTGCCTAAATCACACACTGCTGACAGAGGAAGAAACTACTGCTTCATTTTTGGAGTTTCACTCAGGTTCAGCTAGATGTTTATTCTTTAATATGTACTGCATGTACTCATTGGTCTTATTTATGACATTTTTGAGAGACTTTCTGCATGTTGGTGCCTTCCCTTCTCCCTGGAGCACGTGTCTAAAGATAGAACAACCTTTACTTAAAGGGCAACTCCGCAGATTTTACACATGGTGTTCTGTGAACTGGTCCGGGAGAAAGCTATCAAAGGTGGCAGATGAGGGCAGGCACAATACCAAAACTGTATAAGCTCTGACGTAGCCCAGTGGAAATCTAATTTCTAACGCAGGGTGGATTTAAGATACTACTCACATTAAAAAAAAGTTACACCTTAAATCTTATACTTAGCATGAAGTCAATGTAAAGTCCCTAATAAAACATCATTTACCCTCAGTTTCAAAGACTGGGTGTCTTGCAGTGCAGTCTCTGCCTTCTTTCTTTTTCAAAATGCATAACTTAATTCTCATTCATATGCCATGAGTGGAGATGGTGTAATCTGTGATATTACTGTATGCTTTGGCACACGTCTTTATTACCCTGTCATTGTTGTTATCATACATGAGCTGTAAATGATACGATACAATGCGATAAATTACAATAAAATATGACACGATTTAAGCAGTCTTTTTCAGCTATTGACCTGTTCAGAGACAACCAGCCATAAGAGTAAATACTTAACAATGACCGATTCAGGTTACAGACTAGCTGGTTTCAACCTAAGTGTAGACCTTGCGCACTCAGTTAAAGCACGACTTATTCCGTGCTGGTGCAACAGGTTCAGGTATGCTTTACAGTTGCATTGTGGAAAATGCAGGACAGTTTGTCTTGGGAGCCTAACCACAGGCTTTATGAGAGACATGGAGATGACTTATTGCAATGCCAAAATGAGTGTTTGTATACAAAGCAATAAGAAGATCAGTATATTCCTCGGCTGGTTTATTCCCACAGTCAAAAACTTTCCCGTCAAGTTTATTTTTTACACTGAATCATCTTTTGGAAGTTTTTTAGTTGTTTAGGAGACAAACTAAATTGATTTTAAAGCACCTCTAAGTGCAAACATTGTCGATAGTCTAAGGATCTTTTGTGTGTGTGTGTGTTTTCAGTAATAATTGATGCCTGAAAACTGCTCCTGCGTGGTTGTTTAAGTGACACTGTAGAAACAGCATTTATTTACAAATTTGGCTCTGGCAGATCATTTCAACGTTGTTAGAATGAAAACTCCAGTTGAGCGATTTTGTTAGCTAAAAACTTGGTGTCTGTTCACCTCCAAACATTCAAATTCAGCTACCAACAGGGCACTAGTTTGGTTCAGCAATTAATGCAAAAAGCTCAAACATAGAAGCTAGTTTGTGTCATGGGACTGTTGGTTCGACACCCAGCCTTGACCATAAGCTGCATTTCTTCTTCTGCTTGCTTCTCTCCCCGTTTCCTGTCTCTCTTAAGCTGTCCTATCAAATGTAGGTGTAAATAGTAAAAGAAACCGCAGAAATGGAAAAGGCTCACCATTTAAAAGGTCACTCCTCAGCCTTAAAGTCAGTGAATACTTTTTATTTGCGCTCTATGGACCTAAAACATATTTGGTTTTAACATCAGAATATTAGCAGCTTTCACTGTTTGCATATTTGCCATTCAAATAAGGACATGTTAACTAGCTTACTGGACTATGGAGTTGCCACTATGGAGTGTTTCATCATAACCATTGGTTGTGCATGCAAGTGCTCTTAAGGTCTAGTAGATTCAAAATCTAAACATAGCCCCAAACACAAGGCCCCAAATTACAATTACAAACACCCCTACAAAGGTGCCTTTAAACTGCGTCCGGCTGCATGCCAATTAGCAGGATTTGGCTGCTATAAAAGAGCCCCTGCTGTACTTTGATGTTAAAGCTTTCAAATTAATATGTGACAACTGACAAGGGCTCCAAAAGGACACATCACCTGTGCTTCAAC
The DNA here is from genome assembly GCA_962446985.1 of Xyrichtys novacula. Taxonomy (NCBI): domain Eukaryota; kingdom Metazoa; phylum Chordata; class Actinopteri; order Labriformes; family Labridae; genus Xyrichtys; species Xyrichtys novacula. Next base: position 10,440,781 of record OY660870.1, read on the forward strand.
AGCAGGTAGCTTACATCATCAAAATAAATGCATTTATTTAGTTTGGCATGGACATAATTGTAAATCAACAAGAAAAGAAGCTCATTAAATCATTTGTCTTAAACAAAGAAGCACCAGATATCACTAAGGTCTATAAGTATCAGAGATTTACTTTTAAGCTCTTTCATAAATAACATGCATCTTTTGCTCTGTCACAGCTGCCCAAATAGTGAAAAACGGGAGGAAAACATACAGGACACCGGATTAAAACAGAATTAAAACTGTCTGATTAGAAATGCAAGGAGTGCTGCTGTGACGCAGATTTACCCGTGCAGGAGTTTGGGATGAATGGGGCTTTCGGAGGACGCGTTCACAGTGTGCGCACCTGCGTAAAACCAGCAGAGCCCCAAACTGACTGAGGATAGAAGCACAGGCTTGCTCTGAGAGGGAGACAGTGCTGCTCCACGGAGTGCACATACGGCTGACAGGAAGGATTTGACACGGCTGATTTCTAACAATGATATCTGGTGGATTACAAACTATGAGGAGCTTTTTTCTCGCGTTATCCTCTAAGGAGCTGTGACCACCGCCGGCTCCAGACACCGATACGCGCCGTCCTCTGACACATCCACACTTGTTGTCCACCTGAGAGAAACATGACATCCAAATTATTGGCTTATGCCTTACTGCTGTCTGCCCTCCATATATGGTAAGTGTAGTTTGATTATTTTCAACAGCTCTATAGATATATAATACATCCGGTGGTGATATATAAACTAGTAAATGTGCTTTAGCTGATCCGGAAAACTTTACTTATAGCTTTAAGTTGATCAGCAGCTCTAACATGATGCTTGTATCAACGCAGCCTGCAGAAAACTCAACAGTGCATTGCATGTTTTCACCATCTAATCTTACTTCACCTGTGCAGCTCTCTGACAATCGAGTACGAAGAGGAATACGAGGATGTCACAGTGAACCAAATGCTGGCTCCTAAATCACAGGAAACAGATGCCACGGAAATACTCAACAATTTACTGAAAGAATACGACAAGAAACTGCGGCCGGATATCGGAGGTGAACATTTCTTTTCAGTCACTGTCATGTCGTTTTACAGCGAAAAATATAATTCACTTATCTGTCAGGACTGTGTATGCATCATCTGTTCAGTTGCAAACGATTAACTCCCTCTGCCTGACCTGAAACCTTCAGATTCAGTGGATATTATAATCTGATGAATGAGCTCAAAGGAGGTGTCACTCAGTCTAAAGACTCACTTGACATCCATCAGAATAGAAAAATATCTAACTAAGACAATAACTCCAAAAAGTCACCACATCTACTAAACAATTCTCGTGAAACATAAATATGTGATCATGCAACAAACAGAGTTTATAAAGCCCTCTAATACATTTAGATGTCTCAAAGCAGCAGACACATCTGATGAATTTGATGCTCTTCAAGGTCAGGCTTCACATCGTCTTCACAGCTCTATCCATCTTGAAAGTTAGGTGATAATGTGACATCTTTGTCTAATGTGTTTATGACACGCTGTCACACCTCCACAGCAGCTCATTGGCTGTTCGGAGATCTGTAACAAGCCTAATAGTCAGAGCTCCACAGTGTGTGCCTGAAATCACAGACCGAATGTAAAGCTGTAGTTTTTTTCAAATGATATTTACATGCTGGAGTCTTGATTTTCAACAAGAGAAATATCTGAATGGGATGAGCAGTGTTTGGTGTTTATCAAGCTGAGTAATATGGAAGGCATGTTGGCTCGTCTTTGTGTTTTAGACTGTGTGGGCCTTAAACAGAGCCCATTAGAGTCTCATAATGGACACCTCAGTGGACAGTATTTCACTCATTTTATGATTATTTGAAAAATTAAAAAAGCTGGGCGTTTGATTTTTATTTTTATGTGTTTTACACTAAAATTGTGAAGTACTAAATCAGAGTGCACTGTGAAGAAGACAGCAGCATTTAGCAGAACAGACGTGGTGGAAATGGGATCAAATATTCATAAGAAAGCTTATATTTATGTATTATCAGCTGAATCAAAATCTGTCTGTTCTTTCTGTCGACTTTTGATAAACCTTACACACCTACACAGAAACTGATCTCCCTCCACAGAGGCCACCATCTTGCACCACCATGAGTACAGTAGCACAGAACAGACAAACTAGTTACATGTGTGTTTTTTTATTCTGTGAATTGCCCCACTTGGAAGTCAACAGTGAAGCAGAGAGTGGTAGTTGTTGTGCACGAAAGAATTTATTGATGGACATCCTTAGTTGCAAAAACTTGGCAAATGGAGGATTGTGCTTGTTGTACATTTCAGGAGCTTCTTGTCCTTGAAGGGCCACCGTCACTTCGCTGACAGGAGGGGTGAGCAAGGGAGCATTTTGGTTCAGAATCTGACTGCTTCATATTGATAAATATTCCCTTGTCTACTCTCTCTTGGACTGCCCTTCACATGTGGTTACAACAGAGGAAAGATTAGATGAACACTGAAAACAGTCCCTTCTACCCTCTGCTAAGGAAACATGTTTTGTTTGTTTTTCCTGCTCTGTAGGGCAGTGTTGTCATTCTGATTTTCAGGACTTAAGATGTTCTGTAAAATTGGAATTTCTGAAGGTTGGACTTGAGAAATGACTAGTTTTGGACTTCTTTATTGATTGACTGCTTTCGTTAGTTTTTTAAATGTCTTTATAGTTTGTCCAGTTATGCTCAGACTTATGTGTGTGTGTTCATCTACATGCATGTTCACGTTGTCTTGTTCAGCAACAGTTTCTGCTAGGATGTCCAAGAGGCTGATGTAAAACTTCTTCTCTTGATTTTATCTAAGTCCTGAATCTATCACATGCGCAGTATGTTTCTTCCACTTTCATGGAAGATGTCAGAGCTCTTATGATGGGCTAGCTAAGCTAACAGGTAGACAGGCTATTTCCTATTTTGTTCACCCATTTGATTATCATGATGTAGAAAACCAGAAAAATTAACCTCATTGCCACTTACTAAGGCAGTTATTTTCAGCTCAGTTGTTTTTAAGTTGATTGTTAAGTGAGCTGGTATGAATGACAAGAACATTTTAGTCACTTCTTTACCTCCCCATGAGTCTATGTAATATGGGTACATTTTATTCACATTTTTTTTTTACCAGTTTAACATTGAGTCCAGTCATAGTTGTTGGTTTTCAGCCAAAATAGGCATCTTCTCTGTAACTACAGGTAGAGTCCAGGACTTTTTTTAACACCCTTTTATTTATAGCATGACAAACACCAGACACATACTCAAGTTGATAGGAGACAGACTTCTATTTAGGACACAAAAGTTTGATATTGTGATACTGTGACTATTAGCAGTTAAAGTAGACATGATCAGACAGAGTAGATTTTGGTTTGGTTGTCCCTCTGGACTCAACACATTGAGTCATATTGCTGACGCTTTGGTTGCATGGAGGGCTGGTTTGGCTCAACAGTTGAATTGTGTGTCCCATGTCTTGAGGCCAAAGCTGAAAGGCACGATCCAGTCTGCAGGCCGCCCCCCACTGTCTCTGCCCACTTTTCTGCTCCATCCACTGGTGAGTGTTAAAAACAAGGGAAAGCTTTCCAAAGTGGTTAAATTAGGAAATACAATCACAGGCTGCAAACAAACTCAGCTGTCCCATCATCATTAAAAGGCAGTCCATCACCTAAGCTGGGACTCTGTGTTGACCACAGCCATCCATTAAATCACCCCTTTCAGCTTCTGCCTCAGAAAAGAGCAACAGAGTTTCCTGCACAGAGGAAAATATTTATAAAAATCATTCATCCCAGCTGTCACAAAATAACTCCATCAATAATGCACTCTAAAGTCAGCCGTCACCCTACTGCACAGAGCACTTTTAATAATCTGGTACTTTTTGTTAATGCGGCTTCGTTGTGTCTCTTTTTATTAGAGACACATTGTGTTTTTGCGGGTGTTAATTGCTTTAATAATTGTCTCTGTGTGCAATGTGTTACCTTTTGCTATTACGGCACATGTTTTGTCAAGCAAGACAACACAAATATCTGCAAAAAAAGTGGAAATTAAGGTTATCTTTACCTTATTATTTGTAAAGACAGGTCAAAAAGCTAAAAACTGTTCTTAAAAAATGAGGTTGCAGTGCCAGTTCATTTACTGGCACTTTGCAGCTGAAAGCATCGTTCAAGATAGTGGTACGTCACACAGTTACCCTTTATATTTCTGAAAAGTGGTTTAACATTTCTTTTCCTGTGAGACACAAACTAATGCTCACATTTTCACTTCACAATTTTCATGGCCACAAAAGATCACAATTATGACATTATTGTGATTTTGGGTAAAATTTCAGGATAAATCAATCAAGATGAGGAAGGTGAAGACGAAGGTGAAGCAGCACATTACTTAAGAAGATTTTTGATAAACACAGTTGACTTGAATGTCATCACTCCTTTCTAATGATGTTCCAATTTATGACCCTTGGACCAAAACTTCTTTAGAGAGACTGTTAATTCCTAAAAAGATTGGTTTTCATGCTATAATTTGATCTTTTTTTCTGTCTTGCATTTAGATTTTTATTTTTTACATTGTAAAACTATGCTTTTATTTTGAAGTGCACCACTTCTGGTAGATCATCACACTGTTAAATGAACTCTTAAAAAGTTTCAATATGCAATTGGTTAGTAACCTGAAGAGGCTGGAGCTCTAATAGTGTTTTTGGATTCACAGTAAATCTTAAATCTCAGTTATTAAATGTTAAGCCAACTCTCAGAGAAATGCTACAGCTAGTGCACTGGCAGCTGCTGCTTCTGGTTGTCTCTCCTCTGCTTTCTCACAATTAGTGTTAAAGGACCACAACTTTGAGCTCACTGTGCTACTTTGGGTTTATTTTAAGCATGATATTAATGGTTAGATATCTCAAGGGGGTTTTCTTGCAAACCGGTATATTGCAACAGCCCGGCAACACACAATACATTCATAACTACAGCAACATTAATTAGCTAATTGGAAAACAATCTATTTTCGCATGCTAAATTATGTAGCTGTGTGGTGTTGGTAATGGATTGAACACCTGACTGACAGTAAATAACTGAATAGGAAATATGGAAAATTTATGACCTCCTTATGGAAAGTAGACGTAATAACTTCAAAACTTTACTTACAGCTTTTACGAGGTTTCTTCAGGCGATCCCAACTGACCAGGTGAATTAATTAGTTTGTATAATGCCTGAAGGTTTTTAGTGATCCAGGTCTGTTAAGTGGTTTTTAAAGGCTCCAAAGAGCTAAAAGGTGGGTAAAACATTCGTGAGTCTGGGCTTTTCTCCTGCAGGAAAACCTCCCAGAGTTTCCCAGCTGTTGGTTGGATTGTGACCTGCCGTAACAAAGGTCATGAAGCAGCTCATCAGCATACCCTCATGAATATAAATTACATTTGGAGGTAGGAAGTTGGAGTGCAGCGGGGAGATATGAGGGTTTCTATAACTCAGACTTTCTCATGTTTAATCTGAATGAGAAGATGTAGCTGTTGTTTTTGGGCTCTGAGTGTTTCTGTGTCCAGATTAAAAAACAGAGTTATAATCTTATCCTGCCATTTTCTTTATGAGTTCTTGCAGATGCACTCTGAGGATGGGTTTCATACAGTTTTCAGTTCTTTCTCTTTGTAAGATATCAGTTTAAGGCCAGTGTTATTTTACACTGCTGTAAAAAAGAATAAAAACAGGAGAGGAGAGGAGAATTTTTTGCATCGTGGTTTAGAGTGGAGTTTTAGTTTGTCACCTAAGAAAACAACTGATTTCAACATCATGTTATGTTAATGAGTCATAGGCTGAATCTTAATTTCCTCCCTGAATCCTACGCCCTGAGCCCTTAAGGACCAAACTGACGTCATCCGGGAAGAGATTGAGTATTCAAAGCTGTGAGGTGCTTGAAATGCCCTGCCTCTGAGTTCTTCTGTTTTTCTCAGCTGAATCAGAGGTAGTTAAGGACCCTCAACCCCTGAGGCCCTTATTGTGACTCAGTGGAGAGAGGAT